>JAQOWZ010000010.1:8750000-10000000 GCA_035578165.1 Stenolophus ochropezus
AAGTTGAAGAATGATTCACTCTAAAATGTGTGGTGTCCACATTAGATTTTTTTATATTAGTTCTAAATTCCTAAAATGGACGAAATTTTGAGACTAACTACCTAAAGCAATTACCGAATAAATTATACTGCATTCTGAAGTAAATAAATAAAGCAAAAATGTGGCAAACTAAACAGATCAGGAGTTAGATGAACTAAAACAAATTCTGAGATAAATAACTAGAGCAATTTTCGGTGAAATTAGAGCATATTCTAGATTAAATAGATAAAACTAACAACAACGAAACTATAATATGGCACAAATGAGGCATATCATCTGATAGTTCAGATTTATTTATTTGCAACTTTTTATACTTTAAATTAACTGTTGCTAGACAACTAAGTATGTACGAATTTGTTGTTTTTCATAATTACCCTGTTAGTAGGACAGTTATTTCTATAACTTCGCGTTGAGAATAGTAACCAAATAACAGTTATCTGGAACTTATTTAATTAATGTTGCTATAGAATTAAGTAAGGAAAAAAAAATGAAGAAATTAAATTAATTTTTTTGACCGTAAATATTGCAGCCGGTAATATTTTACATTATATTACATTTTTAGTAATGAATTTCATTATTTATGATACTTACATTTGATTGTAGATAACACAAATGTCATTTTACAAGCATCTAAATTGTTACTAATTATATTTTACGACCATATTCGTTTCGAAAAATGACAAATTAATTTGATTGTGAAATTTGACTTAATTATTTTTAATGCGTATGCAGATTTTATAATTGACCGGTATTACAAACAATTATAAAATCTTTATCGATTTGTTTAGGAATTTTACATATGCTTGTCGGCTTTGTAATTAAAATGTAAAGCAAATTATTATTAAACATGGAATTCTTGTTATTTGTGTTGTAGAAATTGTGAATTTTACCTCATTTCTAATAATTATAAATTTAATATATGGTTTATATTTAAAATAATTTCTTAAGCCATATGTAAATAATTTAATAGACATTCTGAAAGTAAAACTCGTCGATCCAATTTAAAACATCAAGCATATGATCGTATATGGAGAACTGTAGATAATAAAATACTTTTACTGCTACCTAACGGTAACACAATATTTATAGAGTAGTGAAATGAATAGACACTAAATTTTAATAAGCACCTTAGTATGTGACACTTTATACGTCGGTTAAATATATTGTTACGAGTTGGTTTATATAATAGAGTTATCAGCGAATGTATTTTCATAAGTTTCAATTTTATTATTTACTACAATTCTCATAAATTTAAATCCAGAAGTAACGGGGTACATATTTGCAAGTAGAACACAATGTGTTCTGAATTGCATACAATAGCTTTCAATATATTCTCAATTCTTTTAATCAAAATATTACACTCCGTCATTGATTTTTTTTAGAAATAAATAGTGTAACAGGGGGCATGAAAAGGACGATGCCATGATTTTTATTTTGCAGATTTAGATGTTGATGATGACTTACATGACAGCACAACACTTACGTGAATAAGCGAATACACATTATTTTTTAAACTAGGTTACATTACGAATATAAGAATTATTACAATAAGTAGTAATAGTAATAAGGGGCATGAAAAGGACGATGCGATAACTTTGACTTTGAATATTTAGATGATGACGATGATGACTTAAGCGACAACACACAACAGCGCGTGAATAAGCGAACATACACTATTTATTAAACTAGGTTAAATTACGAATATAAGAACGGTTACAATCAGGGCAAGTAACCGGTTAATAAAAATCGGTATCCGATATTTTTAACGATAATTGTGAATTTTAATCGTAATTTTAACCGATATTTTAGTCTCTTAATAAAAAAATAAATAAACCGGTTTTAGCGAACATTAAACTTTATTAGGTATAATATTATATTAGTATATTTTTATACTTGCGTTATCTATTTGTATTTCGCTATGAGTCATGACAATTCTTACAATATATAATTTTATTGGAGAGTTATAAAAATAGCTATAGTCTCTTTGTCTGCATTAGGCAAGTATACAAAATTGAAAAGAGACCTGCGTTTTTTTAAAGGTATTACGGGAATTTTTGTGAATATTCGATAATTAAATGGCATTCTTTTTTTGTGTATTATTGTTTGAATTAATTTTTTTTTTATTAAATTTTCATAATTTTTTTATTTATGTTGTTCCATTATTTTTTTTAACCGACATGTTAACCGGTTTAAACCAAATTGCAATTTTTAAAAACTGGTTCTCGAACTACAACTCTTATTATTATAACGTTTTCGATCAAAACAAGACAAGAATACTTGGAATGTGTACATGTAAGATCAAATGTCCAAACGCTATGGTTTATAGCAACATAAGGAAAACATTCCATATTGTTATGGTACCTTTGTTACTTGATGTACTGTACTTAACAGATAAATAAATTGTTTTAAAATTTATGGTTGAACAAATTCATTTTTAAATTAAAAAGATGACTATGCTATCTACTATTATCTCTCGATTGAATTTCTTTTCGAATGCTATAATTTATTTTCGTGATAATTAAACGACAATTAATTCTCCAAAAAAATGTTTTCCATGTCGACTAATGGGTTATTGAGGTAGATGCGTGATAACGTAATGGAGCATTCATCACTGCAAGCTACTTCCTCTGTTACACAACAATTTTCCTGCATTCCTCCCATGTTAACACAACGTAACGGGTTCCGAAAATTGCAATGATGGGTTCACACTTTCTAGACTGGTATTTAAAGGATGCAGTTATGTGGATATTATTCGCGAGTTGCAAAATCGGGCCTTGATTTCGGAGATTGGAATATTTAAAAAATCCTTTTTATAAACCGGATTTGATTTATTACCTGATTATTAGTCATCCATTGTTATTCTCATATCCCTAGAGATTGAGACGTGAAATCAAATTTGTTTGAAATATATAAAATAGAAGTTTTTGGATAGCGGTGGATAAGTTGGTTAATGTGCTTCTACTCGAACAGAATTGAATGTGAGATTTGGTTCAAATTTTCCTTGTTCGAAAAATAACCAAATAAATATACTGATGCTGTGTCCGAGTATTTCGGAACTAACTATAAGCCGTTGGTCTCGTGCAGAGAATGTTGGCTGGCAATTATTCCACCAAAATGAAAGTAAAAATGTCCAGAGAATTTCCAAACCTCGACGATTATCAGCAAAAGTGATCATTGAGAAAGTAAAGAGAAATAAATGTAAATAAATACATTATCATGCGACCTTATCGAATTTCAGTATATAAGTTATAAAATAAAAAAACTAACCACGATATACTATTAATAAAATAAATAAAATAATCTGATGTGGCCAGCACATAAACTCTTGCCTTGATTGCGGACACGGTAAAATGAATTATTAAAATAATTTACAGTATTAGTACAATTTTTTTTAGAGTATTCGATAATTATTAATATTTTCACTGTCAATCCTATCAATTATAATAATTGTCAAATTTAAATATAAAATATTTATTTCCATAGGTAAACAGATTAACCGCTATTGTAAGAAATTTACCGAATCTTTAATTACTTGTAATAGATAAATGGGGCTAGGTAGAAACAAATTTGAAATATAAAATTTTAGCTAATGACATAATATTAAATAATTATTTACAAAAAATCTGCACGATTAACACCAAAATCTAATCAGATCTAATCTAGGTTATTAGAATGTTAAATCCAAAGTTTCAATTTTTTTTTTATTCAGTAGTATTTGAGTTTTCCTTACAAGATCCATCAACACACGCATAGACATCATCGTAAAAATATCAAAATCGTGTTCTAGAAACTTCAATATGTGCTACTGAATTGATTAAAAAGAATACGGGTATTTTATTTTTTGTCTAGTATCATATATGGAAAAAACAAAATTTGGTAACATATCCCATTTTTAGGTATGTCTTTTTTTATTACATATTATGTTTTAGTGGATGGCATTCTGATTGGTAATTAGCAAATGAAAAATTATTTAATATCTCTTGACAAGCACTTGATTCAACAAATCACTCTTATCATCTGATAGTTAGATCTCATTTCACTGTTAGTAAAGCACTCACACTTACAGTTCTTGATTTTTAAATCCATAAGGTTGGGTCAACATTATCCAGGTACACTTTATGTATATAATTGCTTATTGTAGCAATCACTCAGAGATATATTTATGATAAAAATATTACATTGCCTTACAGAAATAATTAATATAGACATGTATCACTGAATTTATTGTTAAATAATTTTTGACCTAATATTACAAGTTTAAAAATTAAACAAATGAACTTGAGAACTACCAGTCAGTGGATTTCGTCTATGATAATATGTACATACATATATTTAACTAAAAGTTTTGTAATAGATACGTCATGTATATTTATTAGTTATCTTCAAATGTACTATAAATTTTCAAATTAACATTGGTTATAATGTTACAGACAAATGTCACTATCTTTGCAATTTTTAATACTTATAAATAATTCATGTCTTCCTTACTTGTTTATGGGATTTTTATTAAAAATTTTGACTTTTAATCTTATTTGAGTAGACATTTTTTCCAGACCACCAAGATAGGCAATTCAGTGTTAAAAATATTGAAACTGAACGAAAAGGTTTATTTTTACTCTTAGTTAAATAATTCATAATTTTATTCATATATGTTATATGGAGCAGAAAATTACAATTGCCTCTTATTTCATAGGGATTTGTGTTTTGCTGTATGGTACAAGTTGTTGAATTTGAGCTTCAGTAAATTACAACTTTTAATGGATATTAAATCCTTTGGGTACAGCAATATTTTTTGTTAATAATTGAGCAAACATTTAGCTTGCGGACCATTCATCATTGTAAAAAAACACAAATTCAAAGTTCGAAATTTGTTTTTAATATGCTTCTATTGGTACCAAAAAATAGCCTATTTGAGTCTCATACATTGCATTTTTACATTTCGATCACATTTAGTTGAACGGTTGTTTAAATTTACACAATACATTTATTACATATAGTATAAACAAGAAGATACTGTGTGGTTTTCTATTAGAACAATTTTTAAGAATAACATTATAGTTATAGGTTTAAATAATAAGTAGTGAGCTTCTTCATGTGACCTCGAATCCCCGGCTAGAGAGCGGTTTGTCATCTTTTCACTTGCAGATAAAATCTAAGTAAATTTATAACACTTGCAGATAAAATCTATATAAATTTATATGATGTAGGGAGTCGCGTAAAATGAAAATAGAGAAAAATGCTATCGCCTGTTGGCTGACGTTCAGGCATCGTCGATTTTGTAGGGTGCACTTTATTGAAACTATAAGTATTTTTTTCTGCCATATTAGCTTTTCGGCGAAAATAAAAATACGGGTCTAATATTTTCCTGTACAGATTAAAATAGTCGAAAATGAAAAAAAAAACCTTGAAATACCCTATTTTCGGTATAACTGACAGTTAAAAATATTTTAAGTAGAAAGTTTTTAATATTATTTTTGTACGTGTACCATATTGAAATTGAAAACGCTGACTTTCTTTAGTGACTCTCTGCACACTTTGATCGATACTGACTCCCCTGGTTCTCCCGATGCGACCCTTATATAGCCGCCAATTAATCTCTAGAACATTCCAGAGAGTTCCGGTCTCTTTAAAATTCCCGAACAATAGTGGCGTCGCGCCTATCCCACTTAACCTTTAACGCGACTACCTGAGACAGGTCAGCCGTGATGACTCATCTGCCAGGATTCTCGCTCGTTACAATATTTTATACAAAATAATAGAATGATATACAATAGTTCGTGATAAAATTAATTATTATGAACAATTATAAATAAATTATCAAACATATTTATACAGCGAGAAAACTTGAGAGTGCTACAATTCTGCAGTGCCTATACATGAGACGCCTCTGGTGTTACATAAAATTAAAATACCGGGAAGACCTCATTGATTATTTACCAATTTAATATTAATAAATCCATATATCCTGATATTTTTTTAAAGCTCTATAATGGATAATAAAATTTAATGTTGTATATGTTTGTAATAACTACAACAAGCTGTTTACATAAATATCTTGATTTATAGAACTGAATGCAAAGCGAAATCTATTAGTTTTAATATCCCATGAAAATATTTAAATCTTCGTCCGTGCATATGGTCATGCACATTTCTCACTTAATTATCACATAAAATGTTTCTCTCGACACAAGTCATATCTTGGCAGGCGCTGGAAAATTCAGCATTGAAAGAAAGTCACTGCAGTAGAGGTACAATTATTAATTGCTTTCTTTGTTTGCACAGCAATTTAATTGCATTTAAGCGCAAAATGAACACAGCACTCTAGATGTGCACTGCTACACTTTCTATCGGAAAGATTTTCCAGCACATTTTATTTACGTATTGCAAAGAAATAGTTTATTTTTATTCTTTGCTTAAAATATCATTAAATATAAATCTTATTTATTATATTTTATTAACTTTGTTTAGGGAAAACATTTTTATTTTATATATTACGAGAAAAATGTATTCTGGATAAAAGTTTTTGTATGTTCCAAAACTGCTAATTTTGTTTCAACCTTTTCAATTTTTTTTTAGTTTCAGAAGTCCCAAAAAGACAAGTTCGCGTTGTCGTAATAACTGGCATTATTTATTTAGTTTCATCAATTAGAAAAATCTGTTTACTTAATTTAAAGTTATGGCAAAGGTAATAAATCTATCCGTTATCTTAAATAAAGTACACGAAACTTGGTCAAAAAATTTATGAAATTAAGATTTAATAAAAGTCATGTTTCTTAGGACAGAAAAATTTGCAACTAAGTTGACCTATTTTCGATTTTTCTCAAACTAAAAGAAAATTTGAAAAGGTTAAAAATGAATTGGTTGTTTTGGATCATGCAAAAATCACCAAAAAATTTTCCCTCTTTTCGTGGACATTCAGTATATGAATCGATGTAATTTCTCATTTCTCTCTTTTTCGTTTTTTGCCATTTTTTTTCAGATATGAAAAATATAATTATACGTCACATGTGAACAAAAAATGAAAGAAAGTTTAATTCACAATCGTAAAATTATATGAATTGTCAAAAACATAAACATAACTCAGAATCAAGTTGGAGAATGAGAACAAATGTTGGTCTACGTATCAGCTTGATTCTTGAATCAGTTGATCATTAATCATTTGACTAATGGTGAATTCGGCTTTATATTAAAATAATTTAATATATTTATACTTAATTCTATATTAATATACGCGTAAAGAATGAATTTTGCAATGATTTTTGTTTTTAAAACTCTCTAGTCAAGGAGATTTGTTATTTATTTTTTACTTTATTGTCTCATTTACTTTATTTCATCACTTCATTTATTATACTAGGGAATAAAGTAGTTTAGAATGTGTCATTTGTTTAACATATAAAGTGATAGTTTATTTTTTGTCCGAAGAAAACTAATTTTATTTAATAATCTCTTTAAAATACATGTGACTCATAAAAGTTTAATATTTATGTATTTGAGAATAAACATAAACTAATGCTTGATGCATGTTTTACTATAATTTCTTATATAATAACTTAATTAATAGATCAGAAATGTTTAATGATACTTGTACTTACCTTATGAATATAATTTTTTTGTCCATATTACCATCACGGTATTAATAAACAGTAACAAACTAATAATTTATGTAGATCATTAAAAAATGTTCTATAAATTGACAAATCAAGTAAAGATAAATATTAAAGATACGTTTATTTATAGTAGGCTGTTTGAAAACAGCTTCCAATGATTTATATCAACCTTGTCCTTGTTTTAATTTTCCGTAAACAATAGACTGTTGTCATCGATAAAATACACTATACACCTTATAATTAACTAATCATTTGTAAATAGAAAGGCTATTATTCTTGTTAAAATAAAGATATTAGCTCATAAAGTATTTTTCTTTGCCTTCAGCTTGTTGTGGGTGGTTTGCCAATCATTTCGGCAATTACACCCAAGAATTTTACGCACGATTGAACATAGTTGAGCACCTCACGCTTTTGATTATAGATATTATCGTAGACATTGACTGTTTTTAGTCAATTTAATTTGAACATGTTTCTGATTTGCAGATAGGAGTTATTATTTCAGCATTCCATTTCTAACACTTGAAACGTTGATTAAAAATTTCTTTTCAACAAGTGGTAGACATGGTAAAGTTTAATTTAATTTGACCCAGATCTTGACATTGTTTAGTTGTAACTGTATTGTGTCTAATTCGAGTTAAGGCAAAAGTGTGAAATCAGATTTGATTCACATGGTTTTCACCTTTGAGATTCAAGATAAAAATAAACAAACATGAAAGTGAACATAATAAATCCTCTATCAAACTTTAAATCACGATAATATACCTACATTTATTACTATCATTATTATGGACTGCGGTTTTCGAGAGATCTAAGAAAGTAAAACTAAGAAATATATGATTATCACATTATCGCCTGCCTTAAATTTTATTTTTATTTTATATACCTACATATTTTATATTTTTATACTTTTTTAGTCAAAAATAAATTTGGTAAGTTATATTTGTGTTTGACGAATGGTTTAGTAAGGAAACATAAAAATATGTAATTTTTATTTTCAAACAAAATGTGAGTCAAAAATTACAGTTTTTAGTTTTGAATGAAATATGTTACTTCCATATTAGAAATATTTTGTTTTTAGATAATATTTTTTATTGTAAGGGATAAATATGTTTTTAACTGAGAAAAATTTGCAGTCGCCACTGGGACTCGAACCCAGGACCTCTGTCATTCTAGGACAGCGCTCTGCTGGGTTCGAGTCCCAGTGGCGACTGCAAATTTTTCTCAGTTAAAAACATATTTATCCCTTACTATATACTGCGTAGGAAGTTAGAGTTAAACTTCAAAAGTTATCAACATCTCAAATATTATTTCACAGGTAAAATTTGCCAATTGTCCATTGTCAATCCATTGTTGTATCATATATCCAGTGGGATTATCGCAGCAATTGTATAGACGTGCGGACCTGAGAAAAATTTACAGAAGTCACTGGTCGCTATGGCTCAGCGGCAGAGCGCTGTCCTAGAATGACAGAGGTCCTGGGTTCGAGTCCCAGTGGCGACTGCAAATTTTTCTCAGTTAAAAACATATTTATCCCTTACTATATACTGCGTAGGAAGTTAGAGTTAAACTTCAAAAGTTATCAACATCTCAAATATTTTTTATATTTTAAACAGAATTTGATTATATCTTTTTTTGTTTTTGAGCAAGTTTGCATAAAAATCAGTTTTTTTTATTTAAATCATTTTTACGATTTTTTTAATGTAAAAAAATGTGTATCGTAAAATAGTATTTATTATGAAAAAAAAAAAAACAAGCAAAAGAAAGAATAAAAAACTACAGTAAAATCTGTTTCTAATGTTACCTCTTATAGCGACAAACAGGTTATAACATCGAAATTGTGACCACTTGTTTGAAAGGCGAAAGGCCGTATACTCTAACGTTATTTTATTACTGTAACATATTTCAAAGTAAATTTAACAGAAAAATCACACATTACCGCAAAAAAATTCTGCGTTGTAAATTCAAAATAATATACCAGTAAAGTCGTTTTACCGGAGAAGTTAAACAAATTCAGGGGTTCTTGAAAGTATTGCCACATGGTAACATTACCACACACTTTTTCTCCTAATTTTCGTAAATCTTGAACGTTTAAATAACAATTATTAAATTCAAAAAATAGGTTTGTTGGTGGTAAGCTCTTTTATGGTTACGTTTACGATCTCAGTGATTTGATTTTATTCGAAGGAATACAAGGGTTGGACAGAAAGAACTGAAAATTCAGATTTGGTAATTTTCGTTTTTCTTTCTAAAAATAATTAATAAGATTCTATTTCAACAAATCAAATTAGTTATTATTATTTTACCAACAAGCATTACTAATTATTATTTATGTATGGTCTTACTTTTTCGCTAGTTGTGGTTTACGAGTAAAAACTTGTTTATATTTACACGGATTCTTTGGAAAATAAAATAACATTCGCATGGTTCAGTTAGTTTTGAGGGCAATTGCATTTCGGTATCATTTGTTTAAATTGAATTGCTACTTGCTAGTATACGACAAAATAAATGCATATTGCGAAATTGACAGAATTGTAAAACTCATTTCTACATAAACATTGCTCTTTCACAAACATAAAAAAGAACATACATCTCTTACGTATAATTTAAAACAAAAAGCAAAACAGTATCGGTAATTTTCTTCCATATATAAACTATAAACTTATATTTATATACCCACATATTTGTCGAAATAAAATTGTAAATGTAAAGTATATTATTTCAAATTTGATATAACCTTTCAATCTCCATTGACCTTTAACCTCCCTTGCAGTCAAATGTATTTTGCAATTGTTATATTTATTGTCCGTAATCTAGGTATTTAGTAAATGTTAAATTTAAACACTTGGGTATGGATTGGGAAAACTGAGAGAGAAATATTCTGCTAGAACAACGATTTTATTTCATATATTTAATATATGTACATGACACACAACACAATAACAAGTTGTCACTCAAAGCAAACTATATATACATTTTTTATATTGTTTTTACAATGACACTATGCATATAAATTTTACATCAAGTAACAAAAGGTATTAAAACATTATCAGAGAAAAACTAAATTAAACATATTTTACTTAACACTCCCACTTTTAATTTACTTTTTCTCGTAACTAATACTTGAACAAATGGACAACATATTACAATTAGCATTAAATTTTTCACGCGACAATGGTTTTGTTAAAAAGTCTGCTAACTGCTCGTTCGATGGTACATACACTGTTTCAATATCACCATTTTGAACTAGCTGCCGAATGTAATGATACTTCACATCTATATGTTTTGTCAACTTATGATGCTCCGTATTTTTTACAAGATTGAGAGCACTTTGATTGTCAATAAATAACTTTGTAGGTGATGCTCTTCCTTCTGTCTCGTTTAGGAACGCCCTCAGCCACATGGTTTCTTGCGCTGCGCTGGATGCTGCAACATATTCTGCTTCGGTGGTTGATCGTGCCACACACTTTTGTCTTTGCGAACACCATGTTACAGGTCCGTTGGCAAGCACGCTAACGTACCCTGTTGTTGACCTTCTTGTATCTTGGTCGCCTGCGAAGTCTGCGTCACTGTAGACCTTCAACTCGGTAGACTGTCCACTGTAGAGTATACCGACATCTTTGTTTCCTTGTAGGTACCTTAATATTCTTTTTACTGCTATCCAGTGAGATTTATTTGGATTGTTTAAGTATCTACTGACTTGTCCCACCGCATACATTATGTCGGGACGAGACACAACTGCAGCAAACATCAGACTTCCAACTGCTTCGCGGTATGGAATTTTTGTTTCTTCTGTATTTTCATACCCCTGAATATCTTCATTACTTGATAATATAGTAGTTGGATCTGCTGGAACTGCATTGGGTCTGCAGTTGTTCATGTTAAATTTCTCCAGCACTCTGTTAATATAGCTCTTCTGACTAATAAATATGGTTTTCTCTTGTCTGTTTCGTTTTATTTCCAGCCCAACAAAACACTCTGGATTGCTGACTTTGATTTCTACCATCGTACCCAGTTCTTTCAAAATTTTCTGAATAACTTCACCACTTTCTGACATGACGAGTCCATCGTCGACGTAAAGAGCAAGATAGACCACAACATCATCATAGATTGCCTTGTAGACACTTCTGTCGGATTCAAGTTGTGTGAAGTTGAAGTTATTGAGAAATTTCTTAAACTTCTCGTTCCAACAACGAGGAGCCTGTTTCAAACCATACAAACTTTTATTTAATTTGCATACTAACTCTGGATTGTTGCTGGTAAATCCTTCCGGCTGGCTCATAAATAAATTCTCTTCAAGGTCGCCATGGAGAAATGCCGTTTTTACATCAAACTGCTGCATCTCCCAGTCGTTGACTGCTGCTAAAGCTAAAAGTATACGTATAGAGTCATACCTGACTACTGGTGAAAAGGTCTCTCCGTAGTCTATGCCCTTCTTCTGAGTAAAGCCTTTAGCACACAACCTTGCTTTGTAGCGTTCAATTGATCCGTCTATACGCCTTTTGATTTTGAACACCCATTTGCAGCCAATAGCTCTTCGATTTTCTGGTAGTGGTTGTAGAGTCCACGTATTATTAGCTTTAAGTGACTCTATTTCTTCGTTCATTGCTTGCCGCCATTGTTTTGCATCTTTTTGGGCTATCGCTTCATCAAATGTTTGTGGTTCTTCGTTGACTATCGCTGAACATGCGACATTACACTCTTCATCAGTATACCGGGATGGTCGACAAATTTTACTTCTGTCACGTAACTGTCGCCCATTTACTGCCTGATTTCTTTCTTCGTTTTCGCCACTGGCCTGGTCAGCTGAAGCGTTCTCGATGACTTCGTCACCATCTTGTATTTCTTGCTGCTTCTCTGCTTCCAATGGTTTAGTTTTGAAATAACATGTAAATGTGTCTTCAGCATCATTGTTGTGAATCTCTCTGTATTGCGTGTTTTCATTGAAGTTTACGTCATGCGTTACTACTATTTTCCCAGTATTCAGGTCAACCAAACGATAGTTAACGCTGTCGTTATCATAGCCAACCAGAACCATTTTCTTTGCCTTAGAGTCAAATTTTGTTCTGAATTGTTTTGGGACATGAACGTAACCCTCACAACCAAACTTACGCATATGCTTCAAATCAACAGTTTTCCCGGTCCATAATTCGTGCGGTATCTTCTTGTCGAGACTGCGTGGCTTCCTATTCAAAATGTAGACACTTGTATTGACTGCTTCTGCCCAAAATTCTGGTTTAAGATTTGCTGCAATCAACATCGTTCTGGCACTTTCCACGATAGAACGGTTTTCTCTTTCGATTCTCCCGTTTTGCTCCGGTGTGTAAGGTGCAGTAAACTCTTGAATGATACCACTGTCTTTGAATAACCGTGCGAACTGTTCATTCCGAAATTCGAGACCATTGTCACTCCGGACACGTTTAATTTTATTTGACGTTTGATTTTCTACTAACTTTTTATATTCCAGGAACTTCGCGTATGTGTCACTTTTATGTTTAATAAAGTATACTGACCGATACGAAGTACAGTCATCCTTGAATAACAAGAAATAATTCGCACCACCGATTGATGGATGTGTCATCTTTCCACACAAATCCATATGCACGAATTCACCTGGTCTCGCTGCCCTTTCTTGTGCGTTCGTTTGAAACGGTCGTCGATGAAGTTTTCCAAATTGACATATTTCACAAAATAATCCGTCAATATTGTTTATTTTCAGTCCAGGAACAAGTCCCTTGTCCGCCATTTCTTTCAGTGTATGGTAGCTAATATGCCCCATTCTCTCGTGCCATAATCTAGCTGAGTCTCCCACTGTTGCGTTAGCCACCTCCTGTATTGTTTTTGGTTTAAACAACATTTTGTAACACTGGTTTCGCTGTCTGACACCAACAGCAATTACTTGTGAACTGCGAACTTCCAATTTGTCATTAACAAACAACACTTTTAAATTTTTGCTTGTTAGCATGCCAATTGACAGTAAATTTTTCTTTAACTCTGGGACAAATAGTACATTTTCGAGGGTTCTTGGCTCCCAATTACCATTCACCAATGCTTGTACGCGAACTGAACCGCATCCTTCGACTTTCAAGCGTGAATTGTCACCTATTTGTACCCAACTGTCATCTGCATATTTTTTAAATACGGTGAACCACTCTCGCCGATGGGACATATGCTTGGAAGCTGCACTATCCGCTAACCAATCTTCTTCACTGTTTGTAGCAGATAGATTTTTAGTCTCAATACACAGTGCTATATCATGTCTCTCATCACTGAGTTGTTTCTGTTTTGCTAATCTTGCTCGACACTCTGATTTGTAGTGTCCCTTTTTCTTGCAATAGAAACACTCAATATGTCGTTTGTCCTTAACATCGTTTTGCGACTCATTCTTCTTAAAACTCTTTTTAGGTGCTGATGATGCAAATCGTTTGCTTCTTATATTTACTGCCGCATACGCTGTTGCTACATCTTCTGATTGCGTTAACCTTAGTTCCTCTTTCAATAGTCGTGCTGTTAGATTATCGAAAGTTTGCTTGGTTTCGTCATATGAGTCCCAAGCTGTTACAAAAGCATTGTATTTATACGGTAAACCTCCAAGCAGTTTTGCCATCTTGTCAACGTCTTTTACCGGTTCGTCAACGTTTGCTAGCGCCTGCGCCAACTCTTCAACTTTGCTTATATGTTGTGCGATCGAGTCTGATTCTGCCATGTTGTAACTGAAAAATTGTTGTTTTAAAGCGATTTTATTCACTGACGATCTTTGTTCGTGTATTGTTTTCAGACGAGCCCACATGTCCGGAGCTGTCTTACATGTTACAACCGTCTGGAGTTGCTCTAATTCCATCCCTGATGAAATGAGTAGCATTGCTTTTGCGTTTAAGGTATCCCATGCTGTCCTCCCTGCCGCATCAATTGCCGCTGGACGTGCCGTGTTACCGTTTATTAAATCTTTCATACCTGGCTCTGCCTGAAAGATTATTTCTAGTTGGTACTTCCATAATTGAAAGTTTTTCCCGTTGAACTTCTGCAGATGAAATTGCTTGAGGATGTCCATGATTCCTGAGCTGCACGTAACTACTTATTCTTTCGTAAATTCCTGTGCGCTTCTACCACCACTTGACAACACTCGTATGATTCTCTCTTTTGTCAATTAATTCCCACTTGCGACACTGGGCCCATAACCTGTTAAATTTAAACACTTGGGTATGGATTGGGAAAACTGAGAGAGAAATATTCTGCTAGAACAACGATTTTATTTCATATATTTAATATATGTACATGACACACAACACAATAACAAGTTGTCACTCAAAGCAAACTATATATACATTTTTTATATTGTTTTTACAATGACACTATGCATATAAATTTTACATCAAGTAACAAAAGGTATTAAAACATTATCAGAGAAAAACTAAATTAAACATATTTTACTTAACAGTAAATCCATGCATGTTTTGCAAGAGTATCTGCTAAACCGCTAGACATTGGAAATGTTGTAGGGTCACCTCACCTGCCTGAAGAAAGAAGGTGACATTTGGTCAGACAAATCGCGTAATGCCGAGATAACGTAACCGGCTAGGAGTGTCCAGCGGTAGTTTTTAGGTTACGGATTAATTTGCAATTCGGTTGCATTTGTTTGTCATCTCATTACCATAATAATCAAATACTACTGCAAAAGTTAAACATGGTTTACTGCTTTAATTAAACATAAATTATAGTTTCCTATCGTATTCTTCATTAAAACAAAAATTAAATCTATGAAACTAGAGAAAACTTTAGGCTGGAATTAAAAATATTATTTTTTTGGAAAATGAAGTGAGATTCATTAATAACTGTACTTTTTGTCATTTAATACTTTAGTATTTTAAAGAAGTTGTCTTACGTTAATATATTATTGTAATTTTATTAATTAATTAATGAAAAATATATTGTTGTTTTTTACCATTTCAAAACTAGTATAATTGTTTTATAATAACAGTGTTTAGATTTAGATTATTTGCCTATAATATACAATATACATATTATAGTAATATAATGTCTTATCTCTGTAGTGTAACTTTTACAGAATATAGTCACTTGTAATCTCCCCAGCACATTGCTTCTTTTTATTATTATTTTCGAGTGTAGTTCAACAGGCAACATAGCTCGCTTAAATTTTGCTTAAAATATTCCAGTTATGATAGAATAATTATTTATTATTTATTATTTCTAAAACATGTCTTATTGATACGATGACAACTCAATAGAATTTTTTAAAATGTTAAAGGTACATTTTTGATAGGAAAAAAATTCCACCTATTAATTTTACTTAGGTAGGTAAGGCTAATAACGAAAAATTTCCAAGAAATTATTACTGGCTGTTAATTGGTGTCGTACGATTTTCAATAAAATTAAATATCAATAAAAATTTAACAAGTGGACTAGATGATCTAAATTTTGAAAATATTTCCCTTTTTCCCATTAAAATAAAAACGTCACTGTAAAGTAAATATAAGGAAGTGAGGTTTTATACGTGTTTTTTTTTAGAAATAAATAATAATTTTCAATAAAAATAACACTTATTTTTTTAGATTGTAAAAAATCCAAAAAGACGCGAGGAATAATTTAATAAAATTATGACGTAACGTTATTTTTATCGCTTTAGAATTAAACACTCAGTTTGAAAACGTTTTGCATTCAACAAAAATTAAGTTTTAAAAGAGAAATTGAGAATCTGTTCTGTTTGAAAATATTATTAACTAATATTTGAACGAAAATACGCTTATGAATAAAATTGAAATAGAATTATAAATAATTAGAAATATTTAATTTTTAATGCAAGTTATATTATGTTTTGAATTAATATGTAAAAGATGGAAATGAACAAACGTTCCAGTGAACAGAAAATTTCTTTTAAAAACCCTACTATATTTCATTAAATCTGTACATTAGAAAAACAATAAAATTATTTTTTTATTGGTATGTAAAAAATATTTCGCTTACTTTTAATTTAGCATTTTTTGTTGTAATGACGAAAAACTAAAGAGATATAAATAACCCGTCAACATTTACCATCAGGATTTGTAATCCACTTATTATCCCAATTACACACCAATTTACCACTCGGTGAGATCAAACCGCTCTAGCGTCTAGATCTGGAGTAATCTCCTTTCTATTAATTTTCACATGGGCACTGACAGGTCGATTAAATTTAACAGAATCATATATCCCTGTCTGTTATTTCTAGCAATGTTTAATCGAGATCAACAAGTACTCGACTTTCAAATTCACTTCAAAATAATCTCGGAAGGCACTGATGTTGATAAATGAGTCATAATGAACAAATGATATTGAAAGTAATATCAATATATGTCATTCATCAAGTTAGAATTGTGGTAAAAGAAAGTGAGGTTGGTTTACTTTTTAATGGTTAGAATGTTTATTTTGTAAGCTATTTAAATATTATTATAATTTATAATTTAATTATTGTTGTGAAAATGGGTTAATATCATTTGCTTCACTTATTTTATGTTTGGTTTGTTAATTTCATAATTAAAACAAATGATTTTTCAATGTTATAAATGAAAAAAGGTAAAATGAAATATGTGATATCTCTTTTGCACTTATGATGGTCAAGACTTCATAATTAATTTATTACTAGTTAGTAGATTGTTCAAAAACAAAAATTCTGATGGGGATACCACATGACTTCCTTGTACGTTAAATTATACACATATTGCACTTCATTATTTCACTTGAAAGTGAGATCATTCTATGGTTATTCATTCTACAACTTCCATTCGTTTTCATTTATTCGAGGTTCCCTTCAAATTGGATTATCTTTTAAAATTTTTATTAAATGTTTATCACTATGCATACTATACATACACAATAGTATACTGTGCAACAAGTACAGAAACTCGTCTATTTTCTACGGGGTGTGAAATCATACAAAGTGAAAAATAGGTGATTCTGCACGAGTGGTATACTATACTTTTTCTACGACCTCACTGCTAAACGTTACAAAATAAAAATACATGCACGAAAGCTACTTGACATAACTAACAATATGGCACACGTAACCTCACAAAAAGTACGTTCATGCATATGCAGTGTTTACAATTACTGTGAGAAAGGCGGATTGAAACAAAAAATTGAGGTTCGTAACTAGATGTTATAGCAATTCCATCGGCAATTTCATAAACAATATTTCAAGGATTCTATAACTAATCGTTTTTAAGTTTCGCAAAAAAAAAATAAAATAAAAAAACCACTACGAGCAAAGCACTGCCGATTATACACTGCTGATTATAATAAAAAGTGCACAAGTAGATGTTACAGCAGTTCCTTATAAAAAATTTCAAAATTTTACTGCTAATCATTTTGAGTTGTACGAGATAGGTATAAAATTTTGCATAAAAATCCGAGTATACGTACCGACGTCAATTATAAATACAACAGATAAAAAAGATTTCAGTTACTTTAAGAACTGTAAAGGTATATCCATTTCAGATATAAATGTCAGTAGCATTATCGACAATCTGATCTCAATAATTCATAAATATTTTGTGTGTATTTAGTTCAAGGATATGAGTTTCGTTCTATAGTTTCAATTCCGTGTATAATTCAACTAAAAATTCAAATATCCAATTTGCAGTACATTTAAATGAATCACGCCTTTGAACTCAGTATTTAAATGAGGTTCTGCAACTCGTTCGTTTGAAGTAAAATTTATCTGTTACAGTTTAAAATTAAGTGAATTTATTTACTGTGACGGCTATAAAATATTGAAGATATTTTGAAATAGATAAAGGAAATGCTTTTAATTTTATATCAACAGTATTTTATTTGTGAAATATATACGTGCCTCTTTCTGTTGTTATTGCTACAGCTTTGTGATTAGCATCATCTCATAAATTTTCTCTAAGTATGAAGAAAAATTTATCTTTGTTAATGTAGTAGGTTTCCTAATCAGATTTTGATAATAATAATAAATGTAGAATATGATCTCTTGGATAGATATCCCGTTTTGGTTCTGAGAATCCGAGTTCGAATTCCGTTCTTTCTCGAGAGCTTTGCTTGCATTTTACTGGCGTAGTTTTCCAATCTTCTCTCAGGGCCGGACTAATACTGATACTAAGCACTATTTGTTCGGTGACCCCGTAGGTATATCATATAAATTGTCATAAAGAAACAAACAAAAAATTTAAAAAATCCGGAGTGTAGTTTAATTGATTGATTACTAGTGATAACAAATGTAATTCATAGTTCATTATAAATAGTTGAACATTCCATAAAAATAAAATTTTAATATTAAAACACATCACATTTTAAGATTGCAAAATATTTTTTCTACTTCCGTTTACTCTTTATTTCCCTAATGCCAATTAGGTTATTGATTCCATTATTTCTGTAGTGAAATAATGAGATCTTTATTTCACGCAAAATCAAATTAGAAAGTAGATATAATATAGAAACATTAATATAGAATATTTAGTTCTTTTTATCTTTACAAATATTAATAATATAGTTATTACATATATTAGATTCACAAAGACTCATATTTTCCAATGGAAAAAACTTAATTGACAACTTTATTTTATATTGTTTATCTGTTTATAACCAACAATTTTGATTAAGCAGTCCGTGATATTGTCTTTTTAGTTTATTTCGCAAATGTCATCAAAATGTCAAAAATTCATGATTTTAAATACATTTTTTGAATTTATTCAAAAGGAAGTAGAAAAAATATTGTATGAAATACGTAAGGAAACTATATGGTTATTTGTTATTTGTATAAAGATGGCAAAGTTGAACATGTTCCCAAATTTTTATCAAATTTTTTTCTTCAAGTGTTTTCTTAAATTTAAGTCTTTTTGATTTTTTTTTTATTTTTTTGGTAATTAAATTTTATTATAAACTTATTTTTACCTCTGCCAAATTTTTTGTCTGAGTTTATTTTTGTTTCCTAAAAAAACAAAAATTTCTACTCAGAAAAATCACAAAATTCCGTACAGAATTTTTCTTTAAAAACAATATATTCTGAGTGCAAAAACCTAGTAAATTGAGGTTAATATATTGCAAGAACTCTAGTTCAATTTAATTGTGGTTTTCTACTCAAGAGCTATACTTTATCACAGCTATTAAATATAAATTCCATAAAAGAATATTAGCTAATAGTCGTATAAATTGTATTACCAATAAATACTAGCTTTATAAATATATTTCATATCATAATATTGTTTTTTACTAACCAAAAAACAAAAATTACAAAACATATGTTATTACATTCCAAGAAACTTTCATTTTCTACGACTAAAAAATGTTCTAGGCCCATCCATCAACTTTTAACCTATCAACTATTTCTAATAGACTAATAATTACATGATGTGAAAGATGTTCTGTCGTTTAAACTAGAGCGAATATTGTAAAAAAAGAGAAAAATTAATAAGTCGATATGCTTCAGCGATTGCATCCTTTCACCTGAAGCTGGTGCGGCGGATCAACATGTGTGAATAATTTTGTTTTCCCCTTATTCAACTGTCAAATTGGCGAAAATTTAATTGACGGTTTCTTTATGGGAATAGGTACACTGTCTTTTGTTCAAACTATGTTTTGAAATATGAGTATATTATTCAAATAAGAATATAATTCTTACTGGTTTGGTAACTATATGGTTGTTAGTCTTGTTAAATAAGTTTGGTAATATTAATTATTTGTTTATATATTGCTCTAGTTTCTCAATATGTCAAACTGTGAATAAAGTTCATTACTACGCTGAGATCGTAGGCGTTCATGAAGTTTTATATTCTTTTATTAATGCTTGTAAAATTATGAAATGTGCTTTTTGTTTTATTTTCTATTGATGAATAATTTGTTTCGCAAATAGACACGAAAAATTAATCTATAATCTCTATGAAATCTCTGTCATATTTTGATTTAAAATATATTTTGTTTAAAATTAAGAATTGCAAGTACTAAGTAGTCACAATGCAAAATATTTAAACTCACCATTAATCTTAATATTTAAATTACTATTTTCTTAGTGAAGTTAGATGATAACCTAATTATATTTAAAAATAATATAATACACCAAGGTTGAGAAGACTATCATTATTGACCTAGCGCCAAGTTGTGTCCCAAGATGCGAAGCAGTCGAGGATATAAGGCGCTGGTCATTTATGGTCTTCTCAATTCTGGTATATATATATATATATATATATATATATATATATATATATATATATATATATATATAATTTTTGATCACTACTAGCATAATAAACATTTTGACATGAATATTAACTAGTTTCTGAACGTTCACAAAAATTAAATAGGTTGATTTTGTTTATAAATTTGACATTTCGGTTTGTACACCTCATTTTTGATTTTTAATTTGGAATTATTTGATTTACTTATTTAATTTAGACATCATAAATCATATTTGAATTGTGAATTCATACTTTAACTTTTCGTGAGTTAAATAATAATTCAAACATTATTTGGATTTGGAAACTTTGAAAAGTAACAGTTTTCGTTATCTACCGTGGCTAGTAATAATTTATTATTGACCTAGGTGACCATGGTTACCAAATAAGTGGTAGTGAGAAACAATTACATATGTCAAATAAAGGTTAATAATTGTGGGTGTTTAGGCTGGCAATGAAAGAAATATATTTCTTTGATAATCTGCAAATAATTTTTAAGAAACCTTTTTTTTCTAAATAAATAAATCTATAAATTTATATTATTATTCATAATTATTTATTGTATTGCAGCTTCTTAACAATTATAAAATAATTATTTTTATTATTTTTTGGAAATAATTTGTTTTATTTGTTTTTAAATATATTTATAAAAATAATAACCTAACCTATTTTTTTTTATAGTTTTGGTATACATATACATATTTGTTTTGTTTTAACCAGTAAAAATACTCTAACCTAAATATTTTTGCAATAATTCATGTTAATTATTTGTAACATAATGTTGAGTTTTATAAGCCAGGAAGTAAAAACGTATTGTCAGTTAACCTAAAAGTTTATATTACGATCTCTAAATTGGAAACAAGTTTTACTTGTATTGGCATCAGTTTATTTGCCTCTGACCGAGTTCATAATCTTTTGTTTTTCTTGTTGAATTTTCGTCATACGATTGAATCCCTGTTATCGAAATTTATTACGAACTGAAGAGTGAAGATTAAGTTCATAGTTATAAGAATCATTTCTAAAAATTATGAATTTATAATACTATTTTACTTAAAATGTTTAGAAACGTGAAGGACAGTTGGTAATAATTTATGATATTTCTTATTTTTATTTTAAAAAAATGTAAGAAAATTTCTATCGTTTTTTCTATCTTGTTAGATTTATTGTGAAGGACATATTCAAATATTTTTCTCATAATAAATCTTTTTCATAATTGTCCACCCACTCAATTTCAAAATTCTGTAAATACTAATTTATTCATATTTCACAATCACTAACATATAAATATTTGCATTTTCTGAAATTTAGCATGAAATCGATATAGGAAAGACATACAATCAACCTGCTACATAATTATATATTAATTAGCTTACGTTGCTTTATTATAATTATAGAGTGTGTTTTGTATGTGAACTCAGCGCACAGCGTGAAACATGTTTCTCAAAGTAAGTCTAACGTTACAGCCTTGCGGATTTCTCTTTGCGGCCTTCTAAACTATGCGATAAATTGACGTCAGACACTCATTTAGCTTATGTTTATATAAACATAGATTTGGATAGGTTAGTGTCATTTTCATGAATATGCTTTATTGACATTGCTCTCAATTATTTTATGAACTTTTTTCACATATTCGAATTTAACATTTTGAATATGTTAACAAATATATAATTTCACGTAAAAAGTATAGAGTTCACTGTGGTTCAGATTTTTACCGTTATTTATCTGTGACGTATTACGACTGATGACCCTATAGAAAAGGACAGATAAGAGAAGAGAGACAGATATAAAACATGGTGCAGAAAATTTGACTTGTTTGTAAATACACAAAAACATTTTGTTTTTGTTCTCAACAGAGAGAACTTGGTTATTTTTACATATACCTTCATTAGACTTTATAAAGTAGCTCTCTTTTTCTTGTTGTCTGGTACCGCAGATGTCCTGGCTAAAGATTCCAAGAAAATTCTTACTTGCATTTTTGGTAGCTTAAGACCTCTGCAAAGATCCTACAGCTTACGAGGTGTGTAAATTAAGTAATAAGACTGGCAACGTAGCGTTCGATCTGGTAACTCTTACCTTCAGTATGAGTTTGAACTCGCTAGAGTCATTTGTTTGCTCGTAACGAGTTTTTTCTAGTGCATTCTAAAAATGAGTAACGTCAATTTTAAACAACGGTGTGCTATCAGGTTTTGCCTCAGACTTTAATACAGTGCCATGGAAACTTTTACAAACCTTAACCAGATCTATGGAGACAGCGTTATTTCAAAGGGCCAGGTTTCTCAATGGTATTAGACATTTTCAGAAGGAAAAGAGTCAATTGATGATGAAACACACAGCGGAAGACTTTCATCTTCAAGACCTGATAAAAATTTCAATAGAATCTGTGATCTTATGCGTTCAGATCGTCGGCTGATAGTTCTGAATGATTGGAGAAGAGTTAAATTTGATTCATACCACAGCTCATCAGATTTTGACAAAATCATGGGGGATGAGAAATATCTGCGCAAAATGGTTTTAAAAAATGAGATTTTTGTCAGTTAAATCATTCCTGTGGCTCCTCAGCCTCTCTATTCGTCTGACTTGAATTTTGGGACATTCCAAAATATTTAAATGCTTGTAATCCACTAGCTGAAGAGGATAGGAATTTATTTTGACGAACACAATATTTAATTGTTTTTTTTTCAATCAATCTTATTACTTAATTTACATACCGCGTATATAACAGGTGTGTAACGAAATGCGGAACATAGAATTTTAAAATGGAATTTAAAAAAATGCGGATACTATACCCTGATGAAAAAATGTACCTTTAAGTGGCTCGCCCTCCCTTACTTTTAGTATGTTGTACAGGACACTCGAATTAACAACTATGCCTACTTTCAAAACTTTTGATTGATGATTTTTTGTTAGTTTGATTGGAATAAATTGTTACGCTATTAGAACTTTTTTTTAAATTAGTCTTATTATTTAATCTACACAGCTCACAATTAGTCTCAGAAAGTGCAAATTAAGTGAGCCACCGCTTCCCGTAATCCTAAATCATTAAATATTTTTTTCCTTCTTCTGTTTTCAAGCGGTTGAGCATAGTTTTTTATTTTCCTATCCCTAGAACTAATGTTTGCCTTATCTTTGATTAATTGTACATGTCACGTCTAAAATATTAAGTTCGTTAAAGTTATTTCCTCCTGTAGCACCAAATATTTAAATTATTTTTTCGTTTTCCGTGTTTCTGTTTGGTCTGATAATGTATTGTATAATCATTGTACTATTTCCTTGTGTTTTTCCTATTCTGTTATTTGGTTTTATCCCGTTTTCAACTATACATCTGTAAAATAAAATCTCTGAAACGGGCAGAGGTCGAAACTAAAATGAAATTATGCTATGGCTTGCGAAGTTTCAAGTGTCATGTTGCTCTTAATAAAACAATACCGCTTAATTAGGACCCCTTCATTTTCGTAATTAAATTCTCAATTTCACGGCACGGTTTGCATTTGCTATTCATACTCACAATTCACTTCCAATACGTAATCCAATCAGACCGGAAGTAACATCAGGAACATCCATGAAATATTGTAACCAATTGAAAAATGAAAGTGTTTTCACATACGGGCAAGAATCGGACAAGATAACAACGTGGTTCGTTTATGAAACGATGAGAAATGAAGCTCCTACGAACACTACAAGTGAAATTTTTGACAGATTTATAGATCAGAATACAGGTTATGCAAGAAGAAAAATTAGTGACACTAAATAGGCGTTAATTAATCGGTTCCAATATGGGAAAAAGTGAAGTACGTTTCAGTAATATATTCATCTTTATTCTTATTTCATTTATGGTTTTATCAACGTATATTAAATGTATTAAAATTAAATGTATTGAACTAAATTAAAATTTGTTTTATAGTTTATTTAATAAAACAATATAAATTTGTACTTTGTTTATTCACATTTGTTTATAAAAACATACATATATTATACTGACTGTTGTTTCAACCTTTCGAAAGTTATCAGAGACATATAGGTATAATGTTCAAAAAGATAAAACAATTATTATATATTTTTATAAAATTGTTTTGATTTAATGTAAACTTGAAGAGCAGTAAATATTATCATTTTTTGTTAATGTTTGTTAGTAACTATATTTCTATAATAAGTAGTCTAAAATAATTTTACTAACAACAATAAATGAGCAAAATATTGATAAACTAATTGATATACATTTTTGTAACATCTCGTTCATTTTAGTTACAATCTCAAAATCAGTGGCGTAACTACCAGTGTTCCATCTGTTCTATGGAAGTCGGACACACCTCGGAAAATTATTTCACGTGAATTTTTTTTAAATTTTTCCTTAAACTAAAGTATGATATACTATTGTGCTGGTGCTGGTATTGGCAATTATTTTTTCTTGCTTTAAAAACTTCGGTGTTCACGTGACAAAGAAAAAATGCCGTCTCTTGTATTTTTTTATCCTTTCTTCCTGTGCAATTTATTTATATACTATGTGCTGTCAACACACTACAGAAAGTCACACCGCTTATAAATCAAAAAGATACCCAATCTCAAACGATGTCTGACCCGACGCGTTACCTTTTGAATGATGTATGTGCACCAAGTAGGAAGTATGTGATTATGTATTTTTGTTTTCTGTCATCAATGACCAAGTTTTAATTTTGAAGTTGCGCACATAGACTGATAAATACAAATAAGTAATAACTTTTAGTAAAACCTGTTGTCTCTTTAAAATGCTCTAATATTAAAATACAGACTCGAAAGTTAACGTTAGCCGAACAGTAGATCGAGTTGATTGTACCCCGTGATTTATTGAAAATTCTATTCCCTCGCTAACGAGAATTAGCTAGAGATAAGTATTTTGTGAAATATCCTGTTATGGGGTTATTACATTTTTTAATGTACATTAAGGCCCGGATTGCCTTAGGAACACAGGTCCATGGATTCATTGTTACGCCACTGCTAAAAATGTTAGCTATCATAGCCAGGTATTTAAACCTATCTAGTAATTTAGCGCCACAGATGATTGTGATGAATTATTAATAAAATGAAAAGTTGTTATAACACTTGTAAAAATATAAACTGTACAATTCTCGTTGATATGTACGTAAAATCTTTATTTATAAATGCGATAAACTTCATAAATTCATTCGATTTGATCATCTAAATAACTTGTCACCATGATCTGTAATTCAGTGTTACATAATTCTTTCGCAATGATAATTCGTAGATCTCTGTATGAAGATGACTTGAGAACGATTTAATTTGAGCAATCCATAGCATTCATTTCGGAAAACAGGTGCGAATGTTATAATTAAATTTTTTATCAATGACGCAATTTGAGGAAGACACTAAATTGGAGCGGAGAAAATTGATGGCTATATATGGTGATAATTAAAGTTGTTGATGTTATCAAAAGGATTCTGAATTGTCGGTCAAAAATATTTTAATGCCTTGTATTATAGAAATTTAATATCTATAGTAATTCGAGTCAAAAACAACTAAATATTGACATGACAGTAATGATAACTAATAATAGATATTGAAATAGATTTAATCTCGTGTCATTATTTAAAGGTAATTACAATTAATCATTTGTTACTTCCACTTCAATAAAACACACAAAGAAGTTAAAAAAACCCCAATTAGTTTCGCGGACGAAAAATGTTTACGATAAAAAAGTGTTTGACGGCAAAAAAGTTTTCGTTTAGCAATTAGTACCTACCTAAACATTTTTTGTAAGTTGATAGAAAAAGTTTTTTGAAATTTCTTTGTTACTACAGGGTGGGGCAGAGGGACCTTCCTTGTTTGTAAGGTAAATAAAAAAAAACTTTTAGACATACAAAACTTTTATTTTTGGTTTCTTGAACTACTGGGAAGTTTTAAATCAACTAGTTTTAAAAATTATTTCCTTACAACTACTATAGGCAGGATTCGAAGGTTGCATCCTCCAGGGTTTGTAGGATTCTGGGACGATGCTTAAACACTTTACATAACTCCACAAGAAATAGGCATAGGACGTTAAATCCGGTGAGCGCAGAATCACGAAATGTCGCCTTTTACAAAGATAGGTCGGGGAACATCTCCCTCAAAACATCCATTAAATTTCGAGCTGTATGGGCTGTGTTTCAATTTTGTTGGATCCAAACATTTCCTGCATTAAATTCTTTTAAGAGCTGGCAAAAAACTCTTAGATCATGGTGACATACCGAACATAATTCACGGTAACGCTCGATTTCCTTCATAAAAAAAGGAAGGACCAATTCTTCGGTTTTCGAGAGTTCCGTTGTCGTCCATTTCTTTTCATAGACACACATGTCCAGTTCCTTTGAAGTTGTCAACGTCAACCCACACCAGAACTAATTTTCTATCGGTAACTAAATTCCGATGGGTAATTTGGCAGCGAGTACGAAACGCATGCTGCACCGCTGCGATACAGAAGTTTTTAGCAAAGTAAGTTCTGACGGGAAAAGTTAGGTTAAAATTAGGAAGGTACTGTGTCCCACCTGTAAAAAAACACATAATTTAATTAAAATTAAACTTCACTTGTAATGTCAAGTTTAAATGTCTCAATTGTTATTTATAATATGTTGATATTTTCATGATAGATATCAATGATAAACAATATGTTATAATATTTATAAATATTACACAATTGTTACACAATGGATACATTATTACACTTTGTAATTATTTCTTGAAGAGTTTATATTTGCAACACTTTTACATAATTATATTATTATTTTAATGATTGTAATAGAGCTTTTAATTATGCATTTTAATTACTTATTAACTTGAATAAGGTTATTACTATACAGGTTTTATCAAGCATAAAGCTGTAATGCTGTAAACATTTTAATACAATTCTTGTATTATACAACTATTGCATAAAAATTTCAATTTTTAATACTTTCGCTTCATTTATATTAATGATTATTGGTTATATTGAACAATTCCGTGTTTTGAAAATCCAACATTTTTTGTTAAATTCTTCCTTGGTCTCTACTGCTGCAGAATTTTAAAAATTTACTTTCTTAGTTTCACATATTTACATGTGTACGCATTATTCAAATTCATGCAAGCATAGTGTAATTTACTTTGCAGTATATGCTATAATATGCATTATTATTTATTTAATAATATATTATGTCATAAATATATTTATTCATGTTTTATGTAAATTTTTGAATGCAACAAATATTTTCTTCACTGAAAAATATTTTTTTAAATTGCAAAATACAAAAAAAAAAACGAATGAATAAACTATACACCTTGAAATTGAAACATAGATATTACGAGTAAAATTTTTTAGTTAATTAATAATATAACGTAGCTAGCTAAGAACATAACGCAAAGTTATTTTTTCGTTTAAGAATTTTATATAGATAGGGAGACCCGGTATTGTAGTCACATTTCTAAAGTTTGAATTTTTATAATTAATTCTTGTAAGGGAGTTAATATAAAAATATCACTCACATGGATAACATTCATAGTTAAGGACATAACAAAGTCCTCCACCATAGTAGGAAATTAGGAAATTAATCACTTATAGTCAATCTAGATCTTAATTCTATATAATAGAAGCTATCAAAGTTTTAAAAAAAAGTTATTATTTTTTAAGATATTCGAGTTCTTAGTGCCCTCAACTTCTACGTCACAATATTAATCCTTTCTCTATCACACATCTACCCAATTCCAAAATTGAGCTACTTCTAACTTTAATGGCAGTGTTAGATGTCATATTTGACAATTAATCTATAGCATATTTCAGAACTAATCGAAATTTAGAAAAAATAGTTGTTAAATACTGTGCGTTCAAGGAAATTTGTTAAAAAAATATTCACGATATGGAAATAAAAGACTTGTTGTACGACTTAACTTCAATTTGTTTAATGAAATTTTTAGCGAACCCCACTGTATGATAATCGAATTACCTCATTAGATAAAAAATACAAAGCATATTTTAGAGCTAATCTAAATTTGGAGAAAATAGTTTGCTAATGACTGTTAAAATTCTGACTATATCATTGTAAGCATTATTTATTTATTTTATTAAAATTGTTATTATGTAGGTATACATATTTTTAAGTAACTGTTGAAATATATCAATATCCTCGTCACAGAATATTTTTTAAAAATATTACGGCGTAACAAATATCAATTTCAAAATAAATTTCACAAAAAAAAATAGAGAAGAAAATGTGGAGGGTCCCATTTACTTTAGAACAAATTTTTAAAATAATGTAATAATCTGTTATTTTATTACAACACCAGTGCATCACTTAATTTTTCTGATATAGCAAAATATATAAATTTATACATATAATGATGTTGTAGTTTAATATTAGACAGTTATGGAAAGTGAAGAATGATACATAAATAATAAGTTAATTATACACAAGAACTCTTGCAAAATGTTTAAATAAACATTAAATTGTAAATTACAACCTGCGAAAATACAAATCAAATCATAATCTCTTCCAACTTATCATATAAACAATTATTTTAATGGTATTGAAAGTAGATCACCATAATAAACAGAATAATGTGGTAATAATAAAATTTCTCTCTTCTAGACACATTTGTAATATGTATAATTCTTCCTGGTTGCTGGTCATTCTCGCGATGCTTAATGACAGAATCAAAGCGCGCAGTGCATTCTTCTACTTTTTATTGGAAAAACTAATGATGTTGATGTCACAGAGAAAATGAAAGTCGCTTTCTCGGCGCCCTTAACTCGTAAAACATTAATTGCTTAATTATTTGACAGTAAAAATGTGGAAATGAAATATCTATTCACATTTCGGAGATAGTGGCTCTGGAATTTCATAATTTATGTCAAAAACTGTTTTAATGTTCTCAGATTTTGAACGAAGTTTATAGTATATTATGTAATGTAAATACCTCTTGAGTTTTCTCAAAATTAATAATATACTTTTCTGTTAATAATATCCTGAATATCCACATTTGATTCATTTAAAGATGCTATTTTAACGATCAAAAAAATTAATGAAATCAAATTTGATTTTTCTAATGTCATCGGACTTTTAAATAGAGCATTTTAAAAATAAAATTTATTTGGCTTTTAATGTTTATAGGAAAGATTAGAGTTGTTGTTAATAAATTGACATTGACAACATTCACATAACTATCAGAACATATTTCGTGAGAAATGTGTACGAAATAAATGAAAACAATATCTCTTTCTTTGCAAGTTTTTGACTGTTTAAAATAACTTTGTGCAATGCAATAAGGCGTAGTGATAAACATTTCAATAAATTTTTCAAAATATGATTCATATCGAAGAGAAGTTTGAAGATATAAAACGAATTGAATATCAAATTTTTTATTCATGTGTTAGTTATTGCATTTACCGTGAGTATTTTTCACGTGAAACGTGCGATTTATTATATTCTTGGTTACGACTTGATATTTGACAGCAATGTATATTTGTCTCATTTAAAATGAAACACGGAAAGAATTTGACTTTTGCTGTTTCGGTTATTAAATTTTCTGACAGTCCTTCATCAAGTGCAACAACAATTTTAAAAATTATTAATAATTTAGTGGAAATGGTATAATAGTAGAATGGTCTGCTAGATCTCTCAATCTTACATGTTGCATATCTAGATTCTTTTGGACTTGGCCTTTAAAATCAGAAGTTTGTACTGGGAAAATCTTCAAAATCAATTAAAAGTTCAAATTCAAAACATATCTGAAAATATTACAATTGCGCAAATATTATCTTAATTCAAAAGTTTTACAGTAGCTAATGAGTGGATTTTTGAAAACTTATTATAATATTTCTTTAATTGTTAGTTATTATACTTACTTGTTGGTTATTTGGTTTATTAGTTTTTAATTTTGTAATTTCTTACAATATTAAAATTTAATTCTTCTGCCAAATTCATGCCCTATATGTTTAATTTTAAATGAGATAAGCAAATATACATTGCTGTCAATAAAATATGAAATCGTAACCATGGTTATGATAAATACCCATATTTCACGTTAAAAAATACTCACTTTATTTAGTAATTCGTGTCTAAACCCAGGCTTCGAACCATATTTCATATTAAGTGTTATATTTCGCGTAATTTTTGTTTCTTTCAATTTTTTCGAATCAGAGTTTTCCATATTTCTTGTCCAATATGTTTCTTCTAATTTTTCCTCCGTTTCCGAATCCCTACGAAACAGGTATATGTTCCAAGGTTTTCTCTACTCTCCTGCAAAGTCTACACATTCTACAAGTAGTATTTGTTGTACTTATGTTCATTCCCGTAGCGGTATTTAGCGAGTAGGCTGCTATCTTTTTTCTCTTTTAATATGAATTTTTATATTCCAAGGTTTTTTTTATAGTTTGGGTTGTGCGATTAGTTCTAATTTTTTCTGGTATTGTAGGATTTGGTTTTTCCAATCTCTCTAATATAAGGATTCCTATCTTCTATTTTGTTCTCTTATTTCCATGTCTTTTTGGGTAGCTATTTCTTTCATAATAATTTTGTCTTATTTTTCCCATTTTGTAAGTTTCTACTATCATCTCTCTTAATATCTTCCATGAATCTTGCAATTCTTTTCTTGAATTTAACCGGTTTCTCATCATTTTTGTTATTTTCATTTCGTAAGTTAGGTTAGGTTATTTAAAGAATTAAAGATATTTTACACTACTAGTAATATAAATACGAGGAAATGTACTTCAACGACAAAACAAGGAAAATCTGGATGTAAATCTGCTGTTTTGCCGTAAACCGTGTTTGTTTGTGCTCATATAAATGCACCACGGGTGGTGCATATTTGTAACACGGAACACGTTGACTGCAATTAACAATCGTTCTTTTATCTCGTGCGTTAATTAGATTAGAAAGAGAAAAATCTCTAATCGCACGTAATGCTCGCTTCCTGAATTAATGACCAGAACGAACGTATCAATTATGCATACACCTCACCACATGTACGGCTATATAACAATGTAGATTAATCTCTTATGAAATATGTTTCACCTGATCGAAAAGAATTATCATATGTTATTATTTCATCGGTTATTACCTTGATATATATATGTTCTATTTTCTCCTTACAGCGTTCAATCATATTATCATAATATTATTAATGTGTCGAAAATAATATATTTTATACACAGGAAATAGATGTATTTATTTTAAATTATAGACAATTTATAACAGATTATTTAAAGGATTGTAGAAAATCGGATTTGCGTATTTTTATTTATAGAATCCTTTCACTTAATACGCGTTTTATATATCAATTGTTTCCTATATCATCAAACATATAGAACATTATTTTGTCTTTTTTCTATATGAGCAATTTATGCTGTACTTTTCCTCAATATAAAAATCCATTTTATTTTTTCTTGAGATACAAATAAACAACCTTCACAAATTGTAGGTCGGCCAAATTCACAATTCGCAATAACAACTCGCGATACTTTTAAAAGAGTAGAATACCTGTCGAAAAAAATTGTTTAAATTATTGTATTACATATTTTTGCAAATGTTGGGACTGTTATTAATTGAAAAAATCGTCTGCACATCTTTTCAGAGTTTACGGCAACATTAAGGGCAAGCAAGAAAAAAATCAACATAGAATGAATGTAAATTTGTAATAAACTCGCTGTACCTGCGGTGTCGCCCATGTGGATTTCAATTTGTGAGGTGACTGAGTATCATCAGTAAAAAATCAATATACAAATCACTGCCGTCAACTATGTATTTTTATTTAAAAATAGTTAATTTTTCCTTCTTTTTACGAAGTAAAAAAGTATTGTAATCGGGGAAAAAGTTCGGTTCTCAAAAATGATTAGCCGTAAATTTTGTATATGGGACTGCTATAACATTTAGTACCACTTCCTTTTTAATACAATCGGCAGTGGCAAAAGGGCACTTTGCTCGTAGTGGTTTTTATTTTTCCCCTCGCAAATTGTGTGCTTGCGAGTTGATTTTTCGAGGGTTGACAATAAATATGTCTTTTCGCTACTATTGATTGTATTCTATTTTTAACTAATACTTTTTGTTGCAGGTGAGTTTCAAGTGCAAGTGTTTTTCTTATTTCACATATCGGTAAGTTGTCCCGAACTTTGAACTTCAAATTCCCAAAAGTCTAATGTAAAATTGTGCACTGTATACCAAACAATGTTGGGAACTGACATCGAACTTTACCATCTAATATAAGTTTACATTCTGTGCAAATAAGATGCCAACTCTCTAGGTCACACACGTGAAATCTGTATCTGAATGATTAATGAATGTCTTTATTTTGGAAGTATTTTCACGCCATATTATTCATAATTAATAAAGAAGTCACTCTCTTCATAAAAAAATAGTTTCACCGTTAATGTATTGATGAGAACATTTTCAATATGTTTAATTAGTAAAGTTTTTATTTTTTATTATCTTTATATAAAAAAAAACAGACACCTAACATATTGACGAAATGTCACTTCTATAAATACTCAAAAAAAAAAGAATTAATTTTGATTCATAATAGTACATTAATATTTGTATTTATAAAACGTTCGTTATAAATTTTTATTTTTCTTCAAAGAAATATTTAACGAATTGTTATAACTATAACGAACGTTTAATGAATAAGGACATAAGTATTAAGTACGGTAAGGACATTTCATCGATCGCAGATAATATTGTGTCACTATGTATTATAATTAAATTGTAAACACAAATGTAGAATCGGATTTGCGTTGTGTGAACGTTGGAACTTGCATTTTTACAGCATCTAAACACTTGGAAAATTTATCATGGTGCCATATACTATGCAGCAACGCATAAAAATTTACAAATTTGTTATGAAAATGTGCGTTCGATTAAAATTACGTTCCGAAAACATCGGCCAATTTTTTTTACTCAATAATGTACAAGTTGATCTAATACAAAAGTTTGAAGCAACTGGTATCTTTATTAGTTTATTGATAAGCCAAAGGTCTAGTATCAAGGGAGAGACATGAAACACTCAGTTTAGTTGTAACCAAGTTTCCTGATCTTGTTATCTCGAAGAGGGGTGACATTAATTGATCACCGAGATCTTGCGATCTAACCCAATTAGACTTTTTTCTAAGGGGGTATTTAAAGAAAAGGGTTTATGTCAACAAACCAGCTACGATTGCAAAGCTAAAACGAAGTATCAAACATGCAATTGCTGAAATAGATCCGCATTTATGCGAAAGCATTATGAACAATTTTGCTAAAAGAATAATTTCGTGTCAGCAGTCATGGGAAGCATTTGGTTGACATCATATATCATACTTAACTTTTAACTCTACAATTTATATTGATAGAAACAAAAACTATTTTTCCGATATATTGTTTGTTATTTAGAATACAAATCCAGAAATCCAATTTGGAACACATTTAGATTTTAACACGACTGGCAAGAATTAATAGATAAATAAATAATATAACTTACGTTTAGTGTACAGTAAGAGATTTCACACTTAAAGCAAATAGGCAAAAAAAGATTGAATGTAAACAAAATTTTTCATTCATTACAAAATTGAAAATTTTAAAGTTGAAAATCTTTTGGTTGAAACCTGCAAGTAATGTAATAATTAAAGTATAAATTATTAAAATTACTCAAGTAAGAGTCGCTATCGAATAAGGAAAAGAAATAAAATTAAAAAAATTTAAATATGTAAATAATAATGATGGCATTATTAATATAGACTATTTAAAAGTGTTTATGTTTTCCTGTTGCATAAATATTTATATTTTAAATAAACAAGTATTGTTCTTGCAAAATATTGTACTTTCTTCTGACATCTTGACAAATGTCAGTACAAGAATCGTAATTTTAGTTGCAGATGATTAATGGAATTTTCTCCCTGAATTGATACTTTTCACATCGCTTTATTTGCAATCAAAACAGAATCCATTTCCATTCTCGTGTAACCAGTAATTATTTAAGTATTAACGCCTAAAAGACAATCTTAATAACAGTGTTATAGCTAAAAAAAAAAGAAAATTACTAGTCAGGAAGTAATGTAGTCTTCCTTCAAGCGGTGTAAAATTGCTTATGTTGGTAGCACTGACGAATTTGCATTATTATGTAGGATTTTCAATTAATATTTGAGTGGAAATAATTATGTATAATATTGTTTGTATAATTATATGTGAACACTGAAATCAAATATGTTAATTTCTTGTGGTAATAATATTTGCAAAATTGGCTATTTATAATGTAATTGGAATTCATGACACAAAATGCAATATATTCTTATTTAGGGAAATGATGTATCATGAATATGTTATTAATAAAATGTGTGACGTGCATGCATTCAATTTTATTCAGATAACAAAAATTGCCACGATTATTATAAGCGAAAAACCATATTTCAATTTTTCCAAATTTAATTTAAATTCAAAATCAGTGTTGCTAAAGGCAGGGTTGTCCTAATTTTTCACGACCACCATAAATATCGTATTACTTATTGGAATATAAAATATATTTGTCAAAGATTTGGCAATATTGCATATTAGCAAAGAGCGGCAGAGAAATTGAACTTTCACGCCTCCGTCTCATTATGACAGAACTCAAAGCAAATCGTCCACAAACTCTCTGTTTGCCGGCTTAGGCCGGCAAAATGTAAGGATGCCATTTTAAATATTTTATCATTACATTCTGTCTGTTAATTAAGGCAACTATTTTTGATTTATTATTCCTATTATAGTCGTCTTGTATGAGTATGATTGCGATAATTGTTGAAAAATATCAATTCACATTCATTTTATTTTATAGATTGGAATAAATATCACTAAATTAAATAAAATAAAATAAGTGAATTGTTTATACAACGTGTTCCACAACTTAGGACAAAAAATTAATGGGTATACAATGTACGACGTGCTGATTATAAAACAATTTTTTTTTTAATTCGCAAAAAAATTGCGTCGTATTTCACATTTTTTTGCCACTGGTTGGTAATTATTTTTAATCATTTTTTTCAAATGTTTTACAATGAAAGTAATAGTGTAATTAATAGCTACTACAGTGGTCCAAAAAGTGTCTACTTCAAGTAAGCTACCATTAACTTTGTGAATTTTTAAAAAATTCTTTTTGTTTCATGATCTGCACGTAGTACACTATATAAACCTTTCATTTTTGTCCTAAGATGTGGAACAGCCTGTATATCCAAATGAACCGAAAATATTACTGACATAAAAACCTATAGCGTATAAAATTTTAAGTAGTAATAATATTTCTTTAATAAATTAAACATGTTATCGGTTCAAAAAAAAAAAATCTTGTGTATCACACGCCCAGAAACTCTTGCGAGATCTCTCATTATTTCCAGGCCTTGCTTTCAGCTTGGTCTGACATAAAAGTTTGAATTCTGGACTAGTAATACAAATATATATTCCCTACCGATTTTGCGGTAGCGATATGATAGGTTATTAAACGATAATAGAAAAAATGTGAAATGCAACATTTAATTGTACATTTGAATTTAAATAATGCAATTATTTATTTAACTTTTACAGAATAGATACTGCAGCGTATAATTATTTGGTAAATTTTTATACTTAAACGATTTCGAATTCGATTTGAATTTTGAACAAAGCAATAGTTGATTGTATAAAATGTTTTGCAATCCAAATAAGTTCGTATTTCAATTAATTAATAGCTATAAACCCATTTGCAAAATAATTGAAAAATATAGCATCATAAACAACAATTAAAACTAGAATATAAAGCATTTTATAAATTATTATATTTACTCCCAAAAAAAAAAAATCCAGAATATTTAAAACTTCAATTTCACGGAAGAGTTAAACATCATCTGTACATTTATGTATTTACAAAGCAATTTAATTACAATTTCCAGGTCTAATGAAGCTTGAAATTAAAAATGCAGTCATCTTTATGATATTTACACTTTTTCACAGAGGGTTCATCACAGCTGCGTGGAATAGAATGGAGAATGTTTTAGTTAATTGAATTTACACGTGGTGCGTTCATTTGGCCGGAGTTTGCGCGTGTCAGCCGCAGAGAACCCGGACTCGCGCTCCGGGACGGTTCCGGCTGATCGAACTGTCCCAACCACTGCGGGATGTGGTTAACCGCGATGGTTCAACTCGCTTTGGTTAACTTCAATTTGCCTAAAGAACACAATGACACGGACTTAAATGCTTACTAGCATAAACAGTACATAATTTCAAACTTCTGCTAGTTTTGTACATTTAAATTTTACATAAAGAAAACTTTAAAGAAGACAATGAAAGATATTAACAATTAAATAATTTTAAATATCCACATGTATCTGATTACAAATTATTTATTTACGATTTTTAGGCTACTAGTATTTGTATGGGTATGTCTGTACAGTAGTTCTTTTAACTAAAAGAAATACAACTTAGGTCTTTCACAGGATTGGGAAAAATCATATTTTTTTAGATTTTATAGATATGTGAGTGTTACTGCACTTTTTAATTTGTTTTAAAAGCAATATAAATATTTTATTTCATAAATGAAAACGAAATCTATACCTAATAAAATAAAATTTATTCATCTGAGTAAAATTAGGAAGAGTAAAAAAATATATTTCTATTTTCCTTCTGTTATAACACAATAAAAATGATAAAATATCATTTAATTTTAATGTATCATTTTATACAGAACATATTTTGATTATTATTAATAGTTTTATAGCAAATAATTAAATTTTTATTAAAAAATCTTATGATCTAAATCAAATCATTTAAATCAGGCCAACATTGGTTTTTTATTGTAAAATTGTGTTTACACATAGTCAATATTTGATAAATGTCAATGCGCTGATTTTAAATTTTAAACAATTTAATATTTTCTTTTTGTTCCTCAGACTTTTTCTCTTAAAGTTGCACCTCAAAAATGGTGTGTTAATTGAGTATATCTCTAAAATTGGTAGAGATCATTGGCGTAGACAAGGAAGGGGATAAGTAGATCTATTGAGAATAAATTGTATACTATTTTTTTACCATGTGAGAAATAAAGAAGATTAAAATTCGACTTATAAATATATTTTTTAAATTTATTGTAAATATTATTTTTGTTAAAACAGAATGAAATGTATATTTTTAAAAACATAATTTCCCAAAATCTCACTCCTCTCTATGTTTGAAATTTCTGGATACGCCATTAGTAGAGATACAATTTAAAAAATTATACTAGTCGATTCTAAGAAAGTTACATAAATAAATGTTTTCTCCGCATGTACGTTCTTTGGAACAATTTGGTGAAAAATGAGAAAAACGAAAAAACCGTAATTTCACTTATTCGCTCGAGAATTAAATTTTTTTGGGACTTAAGTAAGGACGCACTAGTTCCTAATTTTCAAACGGAATTCAATTATCTTATATCGTTTTCGAGATATTTACCTTCAAACTTAGACTAAAAACAAGGTTTTCAAGCACCGGTCAAGATACGACTTCAACGACCGAATCGATTTACGGGCAAAATTACATACCTTTACTAATTTTCAGCTTTTTATTCCAACAGACACAATTTGTAAAAAGAAAAAATAAATTTTACAGAACTTAAACCCAAATATTGTCTATTAAATATAAAATAAATGGTCAAAAATCAGAAAAAACGCAAATGGTATATAGTAGATTTTTCTGGATTTTAGTTATTTTCAGTTTTTTCTTTCTCAAAATTGTAGCATTGGGCAAAATCTGTAAGTGAGAATATTTCTATAAAACTGACAATAAAATATAAAATTTTACTGTCCAGTTTTATATAAAATAATATGAAGAAGATTTCATTAATGTCACGAATTAATTGTTACTATTGAGTTGTCCTATAAATAAATACTCCCTGCTGTTACGATGGAGTAAAGAAATAGATGAATTAATCAATTAATGAAAAAGAAATGCATACATGTTCGATGTTTGTAACAATGTAGCTCTAATTAATGTTCATATGCTACGATTCTTAATGGGTAGCATGTATGTATGCAGTTTTTATTTGACTTTCAAATAACCATATAAGTTGTCCTAGTTTAAAATTAATTACTGTTGTAGAAAATTGCAAACTATCTAATTTTGATTGATGGATGTTTATTTGATGTACTCAGCTCATAATCTCTATCTTGAACATTTCACTGTTGAATTTTTTAATTCAATACAATTGAAATGAGAGTAAATTTAATTACCTATTGTAAAAGTCTAACCATTTCAACGTTCATATCAGTATCAGTATCCTACAAGTGTACTCTGTATAATGAAAATTTTACACAGGTTCAAGTCTATAAAGTCGAACAACTATTTAAAGTTTAAGTTAAAATAAAAGAAAATGATAAAAGAAATAATTGACATAAAAAGGTAGTTTCGAAGAAAATAAAAGAAAAAGGGGTGATTAAACTGTAATAAGTTAAAAAAAGTTTTTATTAAAATTTATGCCACGTAATCCAATAAGAAAAAAGGTAATGCTGATAGCGTTATACATTTTAAAATTTCTTATACACCCTCTTCAAAAGTACATTAGTTGCACTTCTTATTTCAAGGGGTTAGTTCAGATCAATTTGATTTTATTATAAAAGATCTTTGAATCAGGTTTTGCAAAAACTATTTTGATAATGATTGTTAGTGCTAAAAATAATGAAATCTTTCAATTTATAAAAAATTGAAAAGTCATAGATTCAATAAAATTAAAATGAAAAAAAGAAAATAGGAAGCATTCATAACTAAAAAGTACATTTTTTGAACTTGAATGAGATGCCTAGTAGAAATAGAAATTATTAAACATTTATAATTATTATATTAAATAAATGTTCCGGGCAGCAGTGGATCATTTGGTTAACGAGCTCCGACTTAAATTAAGTAGAGTTTGAGATTTGTTTGAGAGTTTTCAATCTTTTCCAAATAAAAATACGGCTGTCAAACTCGTTTTGAACCCATTATAAGCCTATAGACATAAAAATTACATCACTAAAATGAAAGCAAAAACTTATTCGGACTTTAGTTAGGTACTTAGGACTACTGTTGGTGATGATTTTCAGTTTATGAAATATTCCTGTCTTTGAGAATTAAATGCTTTCCTAGGTACTCTTTAAATTAAAGAATTGTAGAAATTATATTATAAATTCGTAAAAAAGAAATAGATACTGCTGTATATAAATTACAAAATTAATACATTTTGAAAAACACACAAAGTTTTATTTAAAATTATTTAATTAAAAATTGTATATTGTGTTAGTACGAAAAAAAGTAATACTTTGTGTGAATGACATACTATTTTTCTTCAAACGTAGATATTTAAAAAAATTATTTACTACTTGACGTTCAATTTGTAGGTTATCAATTTAAATATCTCAATTGTTGATGGTTTTTAGTAACTTTATTCTTATAGGTAATCTAGTTTTATAGTGACATTTAGAACGAAATTACTGATTTAAATTGTACAAATTTATTTCTATTGCTGATTCTACTTAATTCCTATGGATACTTATTTAATATAATTTTACTCCGGTGACGTAAAAGTAAAATGTTCTATTCCGGCGGCTTAGAAATTAAAATTCAACCTTTTCAATCATATTACAAAGATGTCACTTTTATGACGTTTGAAGAAAAAGGCTTTTTAAATAGACAAAAATTTATAAATTAGTAATTTTTATAGTTTGAATAATTCGTACCACAAATCAACAAAAATTTTAAGTTCATAGAAAAAATTAATACATTAAAATCATGTTATAAGGACATCAAAGATATAGGTTTATACCTCAAAAATTTTTTAGTTACCAGTGAGTATAAAGCTATTATTTTATACTCACTTTCGTTACCTTAACGTATAATGGAATGTCAAACACACAGTCACAATTCCGACGTTAAAACCAGTGTATCACTATAAGCGGTGTCGTTATAAACGAATTTTACTGTACATATTTTAACTTTAAAATATGTAGCTAGAGGTATTAAAAAATAAAAAACACTTTTTCGTGTTCCTTTTGTTTTTGCTCTCAAATTTACCGTATCCATTTATCTTGTAATCTTGTAAGCATCTTCCATCCAAATTTCCAAGTTGCGCGTGTTTCCACCTGTGCGAACTTGCTCGATCAATGTCTTCATGTTCTACCTTTACCCCAAGTTGCATTGCGTTACCTCAGCCCGCACTGCACTGCGTTGCAGCGGGGGTGGTGCAGCAGAGGGGGTGGCCACGTGCCGACCTTCCTCTCACGTCACCCACCCCCTACTGCCACTATTATACGGGAAACTACAGGCCAGTGGCGTGCGCTTGATTTGCAAATGAGTAGAGAGGGGTTAATTGTAAATTGAGTACTTATTTTTGAGGAGTATTTTATTAAGAAGGGTGAAAATAATAAAATAAATGTATTTGCTTTTTTTAAGTGTAATAGAAATGGCAAATCAGTGGCGTACATGAAATTTTCAAATGAAAATGGAAATTTTTAATTTTTAAACTAAGCAATTTTGAGAAAAAGTTAAAAAATATTGATTAAGTGCATCTATTTCTTTTTTTAACACGATAAAAATATGTGCGAGATATATTATTAGATAGGGGTGCACCACAGCATAACAAAATTGAATGAAATATGATCAGCTATTAATAGATATGAAAGAAAACTTACCAGACATCAATCTTGTTTTGTTTATATTTTTTTATAGAGCACAATACCTTTAATACTTTAATACATTATTTTTCAAACATATTTTTATTTGTAGCTATTAATAGCAGTTCTTATAATAATTCCTAAATAAAAAATTATAAATAAATAATAAAATAACATGTCAATGACAAATTTTTCATCTAATTTCAGATAGGATAGAATTTTTTTATATTTTATATTTATAGTCCGTTACATTGTTACATATCAATTATAAATGACAGAAGTAATAGAAAAGAAACATTTTTTACTTCCTTATACGAAGTAAAGGAAGTATTGAAATCGGGAAAAATTTCTGTTTTCAGGCTTCTACGGAATTATTCATTTTGACTATCCTTGAATCCAATTTGACTAGTTTCGGCATGACATCTGTACATACATACGTATTTGGCATTACTCAAAAACAATTAGCCGTAGAATTTTTAATTGTTGTTCATGTAATTGCTGTAACATCTAGTTATACATCTCCATTTTTGGTTGTAACTGGACTCTTCAAAAGGACTTTATACTTTTGCCAAAAGCTGAATAAAAATAATAATTTAGTTACCTTTTAATAAAGGAAACAATTGTTTTCTTGTTATTAAATTGACATTAATAGTTGTCAGAGTATATTTCGTGAAAAATATGGAAAAAAAAATTAAACCAATAGACCGTATTCCGTGCTCATTTTATATTATAAACTCGCTTTTATGAATCTTGATTTTACATTATAATCTTACGAAGTCAATGACATTCATAAAAATGAGCTTAGAATATGGGACAATATCTCTTTTTTTTGCAAGTGATTAAAGTAATTATATGTCATGTGGTATCTACATCTGATTTTATTAAAATATATAGTCTAATGATAATCCCAAAGGACAAAAGAAACTTCAACAAATAACTATTGACAAACTAACTGCAAATTAATTTAAAAAATATTCATGCATCAGCATAATGCATGTAACAAAATAAAATTATATTAATTTTTTTATTTAGTTAAAAGTTTAGAATGAATTATTACATTTATCATAAAAAGAAAAGAAAATATGATATAGTTTTTATGCGGAATGACGTGAATTCTTATCGTGAGGGAATTGAATATGTACAAAGTTTCTTTTATTTTTCTAAAGTTTGGTTACTTTATAAACTTTTCTGTTCTAAAAAGTAAATATACACTATTGATTTTTATCAACTGGCAACCAAATATCAATATTTCTGAAATAAGATTTGATTTATCTTTAAACTTGAACAAATATTAAATTCAATAATTAAAGTTTAGAGTTTATCGTCTATTAAAATCTTACCAACTAAATAAAACTTATTGTTTTATTTAAATAGACTGGAATATTTTTAGTCGCATTTTGTAAAGCAGTGGTTGTTACCAGGCAACTCGTTCACGCCTGTAACTAATTATGCATTACCCCCACCGCTGTTGTGGCAAGTTCATCGTTTTACAGCTTACCGAGTGCTTGGGGAAATTTTCCGTTTCCGCTTTCCCCCACTCCGGGGAAGTGACGCTTTCAAAGGAAGAACGCGTCAAAGAAGTTGTACATTCTTGTAAGATGCAAGTGGGTAATGATCGAGCAATATTTACAAAGAAGTTTGAGGTTTTTATATTGGTATTTCAAGTGATGCGTTCTTACTGCACTTTCCAACTGTGATTTTTATAGGGTACCAGACGCAAATTTAAAAAGAAACGAGAAATTTTGCAATGAAATATACGTAGAAGAAGAAAAATTAAAGTTTTATTATTATAGTAAATTCATATGGTTCACCATCGCTAGATTTAATAGTTTAATGGATCAAATGATGCTAAAAGATTTATTCAAATTAAAGTGTCACATAAAGAAAAACCTTCTTTATGATAAACAAAAATTATATACTCAATTTTTTTTTAAATAAATTCATAATTGTTGTCATATAAAAGTATTACATTTAATAATAAATATTACAAAAAAATATAAATATTCTTTTTCTGTTTCACTTGTCCCCATTATTTACTTTTTAAGACATTTTTGCTTTTTGTGCACATGGTAGACTACATGCTTTCTTAGTTAAACTTGAACAAGCATCTCGTTAAGAATAAAAGTAGGTACACATAACTTTGTACTTCTATTTATAGAGCACAATGTTCTATTCAACTGGCAAACTAAAATTGCAATACATTGCCTTAAATAGATCAAAGAATGTTTGAAATTTTTCTGTGAAATATTAATCATTTATCCTTACGTCAAAAATGAAACAAAATTTTAAAGAAAAAAAAATTATACATATTTTGACATTAACAACATAATTTTTTCATAAAGATGTATACAAAATATTTTCCGCAGACATGTCATCAATTTCTGCTGCAAGAATGATTAAACTTTTATCTTGTATCTTTGTCGTATACACATGGCATAGATGAGATTATTCGCTATCTCATCATCGTACATGTTACAGAGGGGTATATATGTACATATGCTATCTGTGTCTAACCGACGACAAAAAGGAAATAGAAACAGTAGTGTAACCTGAGTAATAGATATTTTCAAATATTTAATAAAATTGAGTATGTCATTCATGTCATTAATGATATTTATGAAGGTTTTAGTTTACTCTATAACTCTTTTCGTATGTTTCATCAATTATTATATTTGTATGTAATACTGTCAGTTTTGACATTTATTTACTTCGGAAATCACACGATTTCACCCGACAAGATGATGTCATCAATCCCCCTTCATCCCGACGATTTGAATCACATTGCTACAATTGATGACGTGAGGATAAACTGCGGGAAATAATATTCCATGAATTTATTTTAACGTGAAACATGGGATTTCTTATAGCTATATGGTCACGACTTGACATTTTATTGACAGCAAAGTACATAACATAAACATAACAAATACAATAGTAAAGATAAACAATAATAAAAGTCATATACAGGGTGGCCCAGTGAAAATTATCAGCGCACTTTTTGGCCATTTAACATTAATTTTGCAAAAAACGCTCGAACACGTCAATTTTATTATAAAGGGGAACACCTGAGTGGATTAGTACCAATGGCACAACTTCAACCCTAAAATGGAGGTGGACTGCACCTCAAAAATTTTAAATGGAAAAGGGTGTCAAACATGACAGTTCGAAAGGCCTTTCAATTCTCTATCCAACAGTTTTTTTATTTTTCAAATCCGATCATTAGTTTCAGAGATATATCTTTTAAAAAAAACTTTAACAGGTGTTTAAAATTGCAATCAAGTAGGCTTAAACAAACTGTGTCATATAGGACACCCTTTTCCATTTAAAATTTTTGAGGTGCAGTCCACCCCCATTTTAGGGTTGAAGTTATGCTATTGGTACTAAACCATTCAGGTGTCCCCCTTTATACTAAAATTGAGGTGTTCGAGCGTTTTTTGCAAAATTAATGTTAAATGGCCAAAAAGTGCGCTGATAATTTTCACTGGGCTACCCTGTATAACATTTGTATATAGGGAACGTTTGATGTGTCTTAGAGTGATTTAAAATTTTATATTTTAATTCTTTAATTATTATACATATTGCCTTGAAATAATTTCGTTTTTAATGTTCCCCAGTTTAAAAAAAAAACAAGTATAGTGAGATTAGGAGACTTAGCGGGCCACTCTATTTGCCCACCGTGTCCATTTCAACGATTCTAACTTCATGAATGTGTTATTTAAAAAAATATCTCAAGTTGACTGTTACTAATGACGTGAATTTGACAACCTATATTTCATTTTAAAATGAATGCTTTGGTACATTGCTGTCAATCAAATGTGAAGTATCCATGAATATGGCAAATCCTATGTTTCATGTTAAAATAAACGCACCGTATACTAAAATAATATTTTGATAAAAAAATATTAATAATTAATTGATGTTTGTTAATTCGAATACGAGTCGTCAAAGCCTTATCTATGTAGTTAGTTTTTCTAATAGAACTATGGACAATGAATTTTTATTTTTATAGTAGTGTGAAATGTAAAAATATTTTTAATATAAAAATGTGTGAACAGCAACAGCAACAAGGATTAAATGAGAAATAATATTTTGAAAAAACCCAACCCGTAAATTCAGTTTTATGAGCAAAATTATAGATATATATTTGTGTAAAATTTATCATGTAATAACTTCGTTACAGGTTTTCCTTCGTGCAATTGCATTTGTTTGGAAATTCGCTAACATTACTTTATTGTAAAACTGTAATATAAAGGAAAACGCCGATATTTCCCGTTGTTATCAGGAAAATGGTTCTTTTAAAGCTAATAGGAATTTATTTTGTTTGTTTGCATTGCAGAAAGTTTATGTCCACGTGTACTAAATGTTTCCATTCACACGTAATAGAACCTTTGAGAAGGTATTAAACAAAATTGAATATTCCCAACACAGCTGTTCTTGCTCGATATTTTAAAATAAATTTTATATTTATTTTATAGTAACGGAAATAAAAAAGTAATATGACTTCAGTAACCGCGAAAAGCCACATGCTTTCTTCTAGGTTATGTATTAAGTATTGATCCTGCTTTTCCGATATTTATTTCCTCTTCTATTATATTTCCTTTATACTTTGAACATTTGTAATTCTATCAAAAATAAGTTATATTGCTTAATAAATTTTTCCTACGACTACTGTTAAAAATAGTCTTTTTAACGGTTGCTTAGCGAGTTAAAAATAACAGTTTATAACACAGTGAATACTTTTAAATCGTTGTCATTGACAATTATTAAATTTAAAATATTGTAATTTTATTAGTAAAAATAATATAATTGTCAATAATGTTGAAGATGTTGTGTTACTAAGTTTTAATATTATTTATTTATTAAGTATTTAAAAAATGGCATATTAAAATTTATAACGTTTTAAATTTATCGTTTATTAATTGAGATATAAGAATATACAAATTTTCAGAGATAGTTTTGATATTGAACATAATTATCGTTCTTTTTTTTCTTCTCAAAAATATACATAAATAATAAATTAAGTAAAATGGACGACAGAAAAAATGCTCTTGTAAATTTGCTTGTGTTAATATGTCTGGTTCATTACAATTGTATCAAATATACATATCTAATTGAGCAAATTAAAAAAAAAACTCGAAATTAAAGTTGTCCAAAAATATCGCTTTCTTTAAACTGTCAGTATTGTCATAGTATATTATGCAACAAGTGCAGGAAATCGCTCATTTTCCACGAGGTGTGATAAGTTTCGGCACTAGATGAAGTCGAGTGCTGGAATCATACAAGGTAGGAATAAGTGATTTTACACGAGTGATACACTATACTTTTTCTTCGATCACACTGCTAAACGTTATGGAACAAAAATACATGCACGAAAACTATTTAACAAATATGGTAACCTCAAAAAGAGTACCTTCACGCATGCGTAGTGAGAAATGATATTTCCCACACTGCACATGCGCAGTGTTTATAAATAGTGAGAGAAAATTGCCACTTTCCAAAAAAACTTAAGTAAAACTAACAGATGACAGCAAAAAAATTAATGAAAAGGTAAAATCTATTCTATGATCAATCATTGTCCTCTTACCATTTCAAACTCTAATGGAGAATGCTCTCCTGTTTTTTTTTGTATAATTGTAATTTTTTTTATGTATTTTGAAATCTGTTTTAATTATAAAACTTATTTTGAAATTCATGAAATAAATATTTCAAACCTTAATTTTAATAAAGTTTAATAAAATTATAAGTATATTAAAAATTTATAAACCGAATTCATTATTATAAAGTATGATATTATTTGACAAAATAATTTGATAAAATATGTAATGTGAAATATTAATGTGTAATGTTGTTTTTCGACATATTATTATCCCGTAAAATTACAGTGGATGGTAATTTGACATTTTTTCCAATTTTAATGAGAAATTATGCGTCGACTTAATTTATTTCATTGCATATTTAATATAGATCGAAATTTGAACTAGAGCAATAACACAATTTTAATTATGTCGTTAGCACGAGCTTCGGTATGTTCATTCGGATGAATGCAATGCAGATTATAAAACAAACATTCCTGTTTATCATTTTTTAAAACGCTTCAATAGTTTTAATTAATTTTTATATTTGCAAATATAAATTTTGCAAATATTAAATCTCTTGTCCATTTTGTAAATGATTAAATATTATTACGCTTTTTATACAATGAATATTTGTACAAATTTGGGGAAAATTGAAATTTTTATTATTCATTTATTCACAAATTGGTAATTACATTTTAATTTTTAAGAGCTGAGTTTTACAACATATTTGTGTAATTTATATGAATCAAATGCAAGTTTAATATTTTTCTATGATATTTGATTACGAATATTTTGAAAAAAAATATTGATATATTAAATGGATATTATTTTTAAGTAAATAAAATATTTTGTTTCAATACAGGGATGCATTGATGTGTTTTTAAAAATCATTGATTTAAATTATTTCTTCTGCAATTATTCTTTAACATCCCAGGTTTACGAAAATTAGGGATAAAATGTATAAGCAGTGTTGCCATATGGTAGTTGTTTCAATAAATACTAAATATGTTCAATTTCATCGATGAAACAATTTTACTGATGTATTATTTTGAATTTATAAAGCAGAAAATTTTTGGCACAATGTGTGACTTTTTGTTTAATGTACTTCGAAATGTAAAATCTTGTTATAACGATATCGGAGGAACCACAAAAATTTTATCGCTGTAGCCGAAAGTCGCTATAATCAAATAAGATAAAATAACGTCAGGGTATATTATTTAAATTTTTACTTATATTTTTACAATATAATTATAGGATAGACATCATCGAAAATAGTTATTTTTTATACAAGACGATAAAATAATATTTTATCGACAAGCGGAAAGTGTTAATTCACGAGCGATATAATCGCGAGTGAATTATTTTTCGCGAGTCGATAATTTAATTTTATCGTCGTGTATAAAATTCTATTTTTTTCTATAGCAGGTTTTGAAGAGAAAAGAATTAGAAAAATTAAATTATTATTTAAGAACAATTTTAAAATGTCAGTAGTGTGCGTTGTTATGGAAATGTACTTCTAATAAACAAAAGTTAAAGTACTTTATCCACCCTTGCTGTTAAAGTGTTACTTTATCTACCCTTGCGGTTAAAGTGCTACTTTATCCACTATTTTGAGTTGATAAAATTGCACTTTAACATCTGCTATAGAAAAAAATATTAAAATCATGTGGGACTGCAAAATGTGCTTGTCACTCAATGGTGGGAAGTAAAAATCGGATTTTTATGCAACCGTTTCAATATATTTTTTAAAAAGATTTTTAAATGAAATATTGACCATTTCTTAAGATGGAATAACTTCCTTTGGAATGATTTGCAAAAATAAGAGCAATTAATAAAAGAAAAGCTGCTATTAGGCCACATTTAAAATTCTCAATTCTCACATTTAGCCAGACAATACAAAGCGGTAGAAATTGGAAAGGAAAAGTTGTGCGGAGTGATATTTTGTTTGTATTCAGAAACAACGATTAGCATCAATTATACGCCCGCTAATTGGAGTGAATTGTTCAATTACGCCTTTAATAACGCTTGAGATTTTTGGGAGTAGATATTCACTTTCGAAAGATAACATCTCAATAAATATAATATTCTTTAATTATATTGAAACTTGAGATCTAAAATGGTAAAAAATAAATGGAATTTTATTAATATTATTTTTTTATGTTCATCTGCACTTTGCAGTTGTATTTAATCTAATTTTGTATACATGTTGTCCGTTTTAAGAGGCTAACCATTGATATCTCGAGAACTGTAAGAGTCGGTTAAATTGGGACAAAGTTGTCACATTAGTTGTTATTGTTTTCCCGAAAAAATACATACTTCACTAGATATGAGCATAAAACTGTTTTCGCCAATGTACTTTTTGAACAAAATCAAAAGATTTTCAATTTTGTTTCCAAAGCACACTCGATTCAAATGAATAAAATCAATAATTTTCTAATTTCGTAGTTTATTTTCATTTTAGTATACAGGTGTTTTATATCATTGGAAAGAAAAAATAAACATCTATTTAACAGTACTGAAGATAACTTTGAGCCCCATACAAAAATAAAAAGTATGAATTTCTCAAAAAGTGTTCGAGCTACATAAATTTTAAGGACCGCTGTTTATTCCTCGTAAAAAAAAAATTACTGTAGAAGGTGTAAACTAGAAACTTGTATGTATTGAAACAAGAAAGTTATAAGTCAAAAAGTAAATTGGCCAAAATCAGTGTTTTGCTCTTATCTAGTGACCTATAAATTTTTTCGGGAAAACAAAAACATCATTAAAATGGGCAACTAATGCAGCAACTTTGCCCCAAATTAACCGACTTATTTCTTACGGTTCTCGAGATCCCAATGGTTAGTCTCTTAAAACGGACAGTCTGTTTACATTTTTCAATATTTTTTGTTTAACTTTTCTAATTATCACTTTCCATTAACAAATGACTTTTCAATGGGCACTGAAAAAATATAATAATATATTTGTTAAAATAAACGTGTTTCTTGTTAAAATGTGTAATCTATACTTACAGAATTGATTTCTATATAATTTATAAATAAAAGATCAAAACAATTAAATATGATATCATTTGTTTTCCTGTATAATTATGGTGTCTTACTGATTACTTTTTGTATTTCTATTAAAGAAACACACCTCAAACGTTCCTATTCCAATATTCAATTACATCCTGTAATGTGATACACGTTTTCAATGTTTACGTTAAATAATTGCAGTATAATCTAATAATTCATTGATAAAATCAAACATTGTGATATTTGCTTTGCATAAAATATAATTGAATAAGTAGGTAGATTGAAAAAATTCTTAACATTTTTCAATAATACATCTGACAGACAGAAAATATTATGGTTTTTTTTTATGAAAATCTAATAATTACATCGGAAAATATTATAGAGTATGTAATTCTGCGAAAGATTTAATGAGTTTCTATTAATATGAATAATACTTAGAAATAAATTTCAAGAAATTTGATATTCCATTATTTGTATATTTAATTGGATATCGTTTTGTATATCACATATATTTTCTGTAAACTAATCAGTTTACATTTACTTTCAACTTTCAACAATATTATGTTACTGATTAACATATTTGTATCTAATGACAAAATAAAAAATATTGCAAAATGAAATTTAATTAAATTTTCTTATTTCTTTATATTTATAATTATTTGTAATGATAACCATTTACTGTAATAAAAAATATACAAATTTATTACATTTTCCTGTGTTTTTACATAATTACTTAAAAGATACTACCTGCATAGAAAATATGTCATTAATGATTGACTGATTAGAAAATAATTTAATGGATGGTTAGCTTCATTGTTTTTTGTGAATGTTTAACTTTTACTTTTATCATTAAAAGAAGATTTAAAACAAAAACTACGCGTTATTGTTTATAGGAAAATAATTGATACATCACTTGTAAAAAAGAACTTTCTTCATTTTTATTGTAGTCACGTATATTTATTTAATTATAACTTATAATTAGTATAGAGTGATTTTTATTTTCATTTCTTTAATTAATTTTATTTATTTCATTATTTACATGACGTAATTAATTATAACAATATTGAGAAATAATTAATCTTTTTATTACACTTTTTTATCTATGCAAATTAGTTATTTCGAAATTTCGATAATAATCACTTTCAATTTTTAACAATTCTTACTTCTTAAATATTTACATGAAATTGCATGTTCAATTGTAATTTGATAATTATGTTTTTGTATGTAATAATTAAATTACAAGAATATATTTGATTTGAGATAGTTTTCACACTCAGATAATTATTTGAGACACGAAAATGAGATAATTTACATTTTTCTACAGTTAATGTAACGTATAATATCACAAGGTACATTAAATAAAATTTTCACAGGCCTTGTTTTCTAATTTTAATTTGACAAGACAATAAACTCTTTAATTTAATGGACAATTTTGTTTTAATTCACCTACTTACATATTTATAGGCCCTTATTATTTATAATAGACTTATCCTAATTATATCTACTAGATAAATAATAAACTTTTATTTTATAGAATTATTCATTATTTATTTTATTACAATTTACATAACTTGCAGATTTTATTTATTGGAAATAATTGATATTATCAAATAACTTTTAAATTTATGAGTATAATAGTATAATTTTCTATTATATAATTTTTTAATTGAATATACAAGAAATATCTACAATTTATTGTCTTTATAATTTTTATTATAGCTAATTATTAAATAAAATAATAACTTTCATTTTGATATTTGATTTAATTAAGTATATATTATTAATCTCTTGATTAGTTATTATTATTTTTTAGTCCTCTTTTGTATTATATTACAATTTAATTAAGTGTTTAGTTTCAATTTTTAATTATAAATTGTTAATTTAATCAATGTAAATTAATGTATCATTTTTTGTAATTATTCGTTCATTAATTTATCACATAATTAAAGATATTATTTAATTAAAAAATTAAATAATGTGTAGAAGTAGTATAACATAAATGTAATGGGATATTCAAATTGTTTAATTTTTTTTCTTTATTACAAATATGAAGTTATAAGTTCTTTTTTATTTAATTTGTGGAGATATGAATTTTTAAATATTCCTTAAAAATTTGAATTTTACTGAATGTGATGTATATGAGGAACTCATGAAATTTAAATAGTGGGGAAATGTTTACAAACACAACGCTTGGCGAGGCAGTCTGTCATTCAGCATTTTCCTACACATGGTAAAGTCACATACACATTTTTTTTAGATGTCATGAGTCCCACATACTTCACAACCCACATGATTCCTGTTCAACGCCAAAATAAAATACAAGAAAACTCATGTTAGTTTTTTTTTATTCGGTCATTTCATAACATAATCCACAATGATAAAAATGATCGTCGACTGGATTGTCAAATTATAAAATAAATAAATAAATGAAAGTAACACATAAATCACAGAGCGATATATTGTCACAAATTACAAACGTATATAATTATTGTTGAATAAAAATGGATGTGATTAATTGACAGTAATATTTCTAATCTAGTCATGGTTCAAAATTTCACATTTCGCACCAATTTGTTTTACGTATCATATTCATTTTTATTCAACAATCATTATATACCTATATTTGTAATTTGTGACAATATTTCGCTCTGTGATTTATGTGTCACTTTCATTTATTTATTTATTTTATAATTTAACAAATCCTGATGTACATTATCCACACGTGTTTTACAAATTTTACATCTAGGTAACTGTTTCTAACCCTAAGACTATAGAATAGTCGAAAAGTTGGTTTTGAAATAAATTCTCAATATTAAGACTGCCGTCTAATTTTTACTTGCTTGACATAATCCACAATGTCATCCCATTTTTTACCTTGAATTTTACTACATTAGAATACCCCGTTGTTATCATTTTATTATAGATTGAAACATACTGAAAAGGGAGTTACTGTATAATAAATAAAGCTGTAGACACCAGTAGTAATCGTGATGTTAAAATTTAAATTGCAAGGTCGTAATCCTTTCCCTTTAAATATAGGGAGTTACTAAACTTGAAATCAAGTAACAACATGAATAATAAACGCATTTCATGTAGGTCACCTAAACAAGATCGTGCAAGACGATGACAAACCTGGGCGTATTAAAACATACACTCAAACCAATTGTCTCCATACATCAGTAAAAGAAAAAATTCCTTTTAAAGATTTTTATTGAATATATATATATATATATATATATATATATATATATATATGTATATATATATATATATATATATATATATTTATACAAAGATATAAATTTAATATTATACTTACTATATTAATAAAAAATAATATATTGACTTTCTAAATTTTTCGTAATGAAATTGAGAAAAAAAATTATTTTAACAACTAAGTCCGTCAATTTAATCTCTGTACACCTGTAAATTATATAAAATCAATGATGTTTTGAACTGCCATTCATTAGAATTACTTCCCTTAAACGGTTTGTCGCTGTCATACTTCCCACTAATTTTCTTGGAGTTTGGGAGTCAATTTTATCCCATATTCTTCTGTAAATGTAATAGTTCTTTTATATTCTTTGGGCGTCTTGTTTTACACATATTTTAAATAAATCACAGAAATGTTCAATGGGATTCACTTCGGAAGACTGTGGAGGCGTTTTTATTGTTGTCTATAATTGCATTATAAGTATTTTTGCAGTTTACATGTAGTATGTAGTATCTCTTAAACCCAATTTTTCAGCAAATTTTTTCAAATCCACTTTTAAAATATGCAAATAACCCACTTTCCCACCGCTTCTGCACTCAAACCGCCCCTTACAAACACAGATTCTCCATATTTTACTGTTGGACACATTTTTTTGTTTTTATTTGTTCATTCTTCCTTATCTAAACAATAACTCGTCCATTTGATCCAAAAAGATTTATTTTGCTTCATCTGAAACAATTACTGAGTTCTAGATGGATTCAGGGTGATTTATATATTTCAAAAACAAAGCGCAAAGATGTGTGTACGAAGACTAATTGGTTTGAGTTTATAAAGTGACAGTCGTACGCGATCGGAAGAAAATTTATTTTATAATGTGTTTAAAAAATTATAAATACATAAAACACCTACATGTCTAATTAGCAATTTCTTGAGAAGCGTTCAAGGCGATGTGCTCTCTCTGCAACCATAAGTTAATAAATTGGAATCTACTCCAATTCATGAGAAACCGCTCAGAGCGAACTTACATAGTTAATGCAATTTCGCGAATACATTAAGAATCAATTAAAGCGAGAGAAACATGTGGTATAATCTTGCAAATATAAAAACTTGTTAGTAGAATTAGAGCATTAAGGAATTCTGATATTGAATATTAACAAGATTTGTTTAATTATTGCTCATACAGGATGTTGCTGAAACAGTCCCAGAATAATTGAAATAATCAGTTTATAATAAGCAGTATTGTATAATTGCAAGTTGCAGCTAATATTTGCACGTTCTATTTATAATTACTACTTTGTAAAGTGTATTTAAAATACATTTTAACTTATTTTTTTACTCTAAGCTGGTTAGATTAATCATTTCAAAATAATATTTACTAGCTATTAACATACCTAGGATATTATGAATATCATAACCGCCGCAATTGTCAATGACAACGAATTTCGAGCTCGGAATGCGCGGATTTTAAGACATATAAGGCCTGATACGATTCTTAACATCCGTAGTTTGTTCAATAGTTTACCGGTTTCAAGTTATTAATAAATATTGTTTTATAGAATTCTATTGTGAGTACGGTTTTCGTAATGTTCATAAGAGATGACACTTCTCTCATGTTATTTTGACATTCGGTAAATATTATTTCCATACTGACTTGTCAAAATTTCATGGTGTACAATTATGACTTAGTTACCTTGCTTACGTTTATCTATGTAAAAAAAAGCTTTATATCCTGCAATGAACTATTATTCGTGACAAAAAAGTATTACATTCATTTAAATTATTGTCACTTTATATGTTTAATAATTGACACAGTAGATTACTCTATTACGTAAGAAATAAAGTAAATGACATTTATTTTTATAACACTCTTCTTAACTACAGAACTTTGTAAAAAAATATTTTTATACAAACTTGATTCTTTGAGCGCATCTTAATTTAGAATAAATAATTTATTCAATTTTAATAGTCAAGAAAAAAGTTTCTCTCAAATGAAAATTAATTGCAGTCTTAAAAATAAAACTTTAGTTTATCTTTTTAATAACTATTATTAAGATTTATTTTGGTCAAAAAATATTCAAATGTTGGTTTATCTATTTTTTGAAACAATTGCAGAAAAAAATGATCAATAATTCCTATAAAGTAAAACAGTATGACCATTTTTATTTTAATGCTTCTGGATTGTTTTTTCAATATGGGTCCCTATATGTATATTCATTCACCTTAAATTCACTTATATGTGTTTACCAATATCTGTAATAAAACAGAGCAGCACAACTATCTATAGAAAAAGACGACGCTACTTGGCGCTAGGTCATAGGTCGTATCATTATTTTTATTTGATTAATAGTTGATGACATGTCAAGTTGAAACGCCTTAATCAAGTGACTCATTGCTGCCCTAAATCCATTTCGATTCGATATTAAGAATTCTTATTTTATCAATATAATGTATTTTTTAGATCTAGTGCCTTTAACAAGTAAAATTGCAATTATTGACAATTGCAATCAAATTCTAAGGACTTTTACTCATTTCTAATTACTGTAATTATAACGTTTTAATAATTGGAGACATATTTCTGTTATTAGTGTTCTAATCGACCTTCAGAAACATTGGAAACGCGTGTAAATAAATACCCGCCAATTACACCCATTCATTTTTCGTGACAATTGGTGCACTTTCAAGCCCGAACATGCATATCTGTATGTTGCAAGTTCTGACTCGCACTATCCCGACAGAGAACGTAAACTGCATTGACCTGTGGGTCAGCTTTGCTCAACCCTGTTGTGTGCCACATTCGTTACTCCAGGTGATTATTAAACGCCACAACGACAAGACCAGACCGGAACTAACCTGCAAGCACTAACTAGAGCTAGTTAGAGTTGGCATAATGGTGGACAACGATGTGAACACCATTCAAGATATGTAATTAGCAAGAGATATAGGTTAGAATTGAAAGGATGCTTTGGAGAACTTCCTGGCAAAAAGATGGAACTGTTCAACACATTATCTTGAAGATAATGATACAAATATACTACATATGTAGCTTATAACTTAACTACATAAAATATGCTGTCTGTAAATCATACAATTAATCATTTCTTCATATCCTTTGTATGAAGTATTTCAAAATATGTTTACAATTGCAAGAAATATGAATGAATAGTAAAATAAAAATTGTATGTTGCGTACAGTATAAAACATGTAATGAAATACACACATAATACGTGTAAGATACAAGATAAATAACAGGTTGCGGATGTGACAGCTTGCATATGATTCAACTATAAAAATATACTGACCAACTTCTCATCAGGTTGTAATTTGATTTTCCAGTATATTTCAGTAAATAACTTTTGCGTGTGTTTCTCTAAATTATTTTCAAACACTCTCCGCTTTGGTCCAATACTGAAAATTTTCCCATAAACTATTTTTTCTGCGACCACTGTGGAAAGTGGTACTTTTCTTGCTTTACATAAAGTTTCAAAGATGTGTATTTTCCACAAATGTGGGTTAAAGTGTGAAAAATCATTTATCACACCATTTGCCAACACTGCGTTGTGTGGGAAATATAATTTCGCACAGGAATTGCCGACACTGCGCATACGTGAAAGTACTTTTTGTGAAATTACGACTTCGTCTCGTGCCGAAACTTTCACACCTCGTGGAAAATTGGCAACTTTCTGCACTTGTTGCATAATATAGTATTATGTAGGTACTTAAATACCTAAATGACCTAAATATATGTTGTCATAGGCACATTAACGTAAGAAAACAGTTTTTGGTAAATAAAAACTAAGTCACCAAACTGAACAAAAACATACTAAATGTATACCAAAATTTTATTTAATACTTATTACATAATTTTAACAACTGAAATAATTCAAAGAAATTTACGAAAAACTAATTATATTTTTTCACTTCATTTTTTTTATTGCTCTACACGTAAAATGACAGTTGTCAATTCATGGTTATGGGGTTATGGTGTTCCTAATCAAAATACCTATGACATACTACACGGTAAATAAATATTATTTTTTCTATAGCAGATGTTAAAGTTCAATTTTAAAAATAGTGGATAAAGTAGCACTTTAACCGCAAGGGTAGATAAAATAACACTTTAACAGCAAGGGTAGATAAAGTACTTTAACTTTTGTTTATTAGAAGTACATTTCCATAACAACGCACACTACTGACATTTTAAAATTGTTCTTAAATAATAATTTAATTTTTCTAATTCTTTTCTCTTCAAAACCTGCTATAGAAAAAAATAGAATTTTATACACGACGATAAAATTAAATTATCGACTCGCGAAAAATAATTCACTCGCGATTATATCGCTCGTGAATTAACACTTTCCGCTTGTCGATAAAATATTATTTTATCGTCTTGTATAAAAAATAACTATTTTTCGTCTGGACGAAAACTCTCACCTTTCCTGTGTGTTTTTGAATCGGACAGTGCATTATTCCGGTATTTTAGTGTAGTTGCTAGTACGCAGTCCATTGTTTTCTATAAATAAAAATACAATCATAATTATTTCATTATTATTGAATATAACCCGATCGAAATAAAAAAGTACGGGTACCACGTAGGAAAAGTGACTTCCCGGACTCCTGGTGTTACTGGCCTTGCCTTCGACTCGTCCTGCAATTTTTACCATCGTCCGGGAATATATAATTTTTCCTACTAGTACACAATATACTATTCCGTTGGTTGATATCAGTAACAGTAAAATACTGAAGCTATAGAAGTAGCCTGATAAAATTTCAAACTTATTTGCATTTAAAAATAAAAATCAGGTTAATTCTCATTTTGGTTTTATCTACCTGTGTATATTCCGGTAGTCGCTCAAAATAATAAAATTTTAATTTTAAACTACTTATAAGTAAATTCTAATAGAAATAAGACAGATAAAAGATTCAGCCATTTCCAAAACCGATAGTTCTGGCTTGAAGTGTACCTGAATCATTTCAGAAGTCTAAACCAAACTTATCTAATACTAAACAACTGAAACTAAACTGGCTACATTACGACCAATCTACCCAATTCTCCTTATTTAAATATACAAATGTGTGAAGTATTATCCCATCGGCATCTGGCCTCATAAATTTTTATGACGTAGATGTCAACGTATAGATGCCGATGGCATAATCACAGTCCATAGAAGAAATGCAGAACAACAAACAAGATGGAAAACAGGGCCGTAATTTCCATCTTGTTACACAACCAGTCTATGCAGAAAGTAGACACTTGTATACAGAATGAGAAAACTAGTGATATTCTACATCAGAACCTACACAACACGAAAAACTATTGCCGGATCTATTTCGTAGACCTTGTTGTTACCTATGAATCATTTAGAATATTGCTGTTTAGTAAAATTTGTTTACAATTATGAGAAAATAGAACACAGTAACTTTATCGAATATCTATTTATAAATTTGTTTTATTTTTGATGTGAATATTATACGCTTATAATATATATTTGTTGTTGTTTTATTTGTTTCTTTGGCCGTATTTATTTGGGACTTTTTAGTAACCTAGTATAGGTTAATTCTGTTTACTTGGTATGTTTGAAGTAACCCAGAACTGATCCTGAACTGATCTAACTCACCCATCTATTTTGCTGGGTTAATGAGTTGAACCTGTTTTCTATCTTTGTTTACATTACTTTCTCTTTCTATTTCTGTCAGAAGATATATCGTTAACACATAACTTAAATTAACTGGTTAAAATTTTCAACAACTGTAAAATTTGATTATTTGGTACCAAATCGGGTACGTTTAGGATCAGTTGAGGATTGAATTCAAATTTCCCAAATAAATACGGCCTATATCTTATGTTTTGGAAATTTACATCCAGTATTTTTTTCCCTTGAGGTACAGCTTGTTTAACTTTAACATAAATCCGGCCTTGCATTTAGTAATACAGGATGCCTCGTTTGATTATTTATTTGATACCAACCCGGGTACGTTTAGGATCAGTTGATGGTTGAATTCAAATTTCCCAAATAAATACAGCCTATATCTCAGGTTTTGGAAATCAACATCCAGCATTTTTTCCCTTAGGTATAGCTTGTTTAGCTTAAACATAAATCCCTGCATTTAGTAATACAGGATGCCTCGTTCCTTTCTATTATACAGTGAGTCATGTATCTAGAGCAAGTCCCTCGTTCATTACTCGGAATGACATTCAGTTCCTTCAGATGACGAGCATCAAGGTCGGTTCACAGGCGTATTTAATGCAACATAGCGTAACTCTACCCGTTACGCGATACGCTAACGTTAACTTAATGCAGCACAACGCAACATGGGGAAAAAAGCGAAGCGGAGAATGGAAAAATGTATCCGGGCTACGGGCGAGGAAGGACTGCGATAACTTGTTACTGAAAGAGAAGGGTTAAGAGTTGTTATTTATAGATCAGTGAAGAAATAGTATTAGTACTAGCGAAATCTCGGCTTATTAGTATTAGTTAATTAGTGCTGTCACAAATATGGAAAAATAAACATTTGATGACCTAATATTCTCACTAGATGCATGTATGTATGTTCTAAACTTTAATTCGAAGTACTTAATCAAAACAGAAAAGTAACTAACATTACAAAATATTCAGGTGTAAAATGTAAAAATTATTCATCGAATTTCTTATTATACTACTAATTATTCTACAATTGTTATTTAACATTCCAGAAAAACGTGTGGGTAATATTAGCATGGGGCAAGAACAACTAAATCTGTTTAATTTCATTGATAATACGACTTCACTTGTACATTATTTTAATTTATAATGCAGAAAATTGTTACAGTAAAATTCTGTTATAATGAAATCGAAGGGAACTCATAAATTTTGTCGCTAAAACCGAAAGTCGCTATAACTGATAAAAGTATAAAATAACGATAGCGTATTTTGATGTTATACCAGTTTGTCACTATAAGCAGTATCCTTATAATCGGGTTTTACTTTAGTTTTTTATTCGTTTTTTTAATTTTTACTTATTATTTACAATAGGTATTTTTTTTCATAATTAATACTATTTTTATGAAACACGTTTTTAAAACTATAAATATATATACCTTTTTAAAAAAATTTAAAAAAAACTTGAATTAAATAAAAGACATGTGATTTAAATAAAAAAAAAATCTTATTTTTTTTTAATCGGAATATTATGCAACCCTTAGAGAATGTCATACTAGATTACCGTAGTTATGCTGTTTAAAAAATAAGTTGCTGAAAAATATTTCTTATAATGAAGCATTTTAAATAGAATTTTTTATGTTGTAAGATTGTGCCTTGACTAATCATTGAAGTCTCCTCTCTTCAGTATACTTTTAAGCTCCTTATGCAGCAACCTACAATACAAGTATGTATTTCTGGTCACGTGCTCGTTATTGTAAAGTGCTATTATATTTGGTAAAAGTTTTCCTTAATTATTAGTTCACAATGACAAATTGACAAATGTGAACTGGTAGGTATAATAAATACACACAATAAATGATTATAATTTTCTAACTATTTAAATTTGAAACTAGTACTTAAGTACGAATTACTTTAAACCTATTCATTTTTAAACAAAATAAATCTCATATGTATATAGTTATAGTCACAATAACTGTGGATGCCCAAAAGAATATTTTTGGCATTTACTTACTGTTTACTTGCTTGAAATAATAAAGCCAAACACATATACAACTAAAACTTACTTGTAAAATATATCATCTTATTGGCTTAAAGAACGCGAATTTTTTTTTGTGACGATGTTTTGTCGATATAAATCTTGGTATCTATGTAGAATTTGGATTGGTTTATAAATTTATGAGTGAAGTAGTCTATTAAATATTTGCATTTATTTATATAAAATAAAAATAAGTAAATTTATTTTGTTCATTTTATTGTGACCAGCAATTATTTACAGTACAATGTCTTTTCATACATTTGATTTATATCTATTATATAAAGCTTAATTTTTATTACATTTTCGTTGTTTTATATCTAAACTAAAATATGAAAGAAAGTAACACTAATTTCTCTAAAATACGTATTTATCTACCGGTACTTTTAACTGTAATAAAAATAAATACTTTGCCACTTTCTTAACCAATTTGCAACGATTACAGTGCTAGTATTTAAATTTAGCTTACAAGCTAATCACACACACTGGAATATAAATAATACTAAGATAGTATCTATTTATTTTCTTTAAAATCCTTAACTAGTTGAACTTGGCACAGACCAAAATAGTGTTAGTTTATTTCACATCAGCTAAGGATTTTAATATAACATAAGGGTAATAATATGGCAATCCATACTATTTAAAATTTCAAAATAATCACAACACATTGAAAATATAAAATAATATTTTAAACCTAAAGTTAGTAACAAAATTGTTTCTTTATTTTGCGACATGACAGTTTAAAAGTATGTTTATGATGATATTTTATGTTCATTTTCTTATATGAATTGTTAGAGTATACCTGAAAAATGAAAGAAATGTATTTAACAAATGTATAGTATTCCAAGTTTTTCATTAATTTTTTTATGAATATATTTTTTTTTAATATGTTTATGTCATGTCAATCTTAATATTCATTTGGAATACTATAAAATGTACTAGATAGTGAGTTTAAATTGGTCATTTTGCCAAAAAAACTTTTTAAACCCTGTTCTAATATATCTAACAATGCAGTGAGATTAAACCCTTTGATAAATTATAGTTCTCTACTACAGATGGAAACAGATAATAATAATTTACAGCTCAAGACCGTTTCTAAGAACTTTGAGTATTGACAGTACTCACCTTTTATAAGTAGTGTTACCGTGTAGATCTAGACTTTCTAGACTCTTGTTTTGTCTTGTCTAGAATATCAAGATCTATTCTAGATCAAGACTACAAATTTATTAATAAATAAATATTAATTAAAATTTTTGAATTTTCGAAATATAAATAACTCGTGTGAAGTTTGTGTCGTCCAAGCTGAGTGTTATAACAAAGGGTCAACAATTTTTGTCAGCCGCTAGTAGGACAAGAAAGAATAGATTTTAATATTTCATTTCGGGCCGATTATTTCACTTTCAGTTAAAGCGCTGATTATCTAAAAGGTCGGTTAATAAAAAATACCGGATGGTAAAACTGACATACGTGGACAAAAAAAATAAGGTATTTACTATTTCAATACGATATTTTTCTATTAAACGATGGTTAAGGTAACCGACACTTTATACAGAGAAAAAAAAAGTAATTTAATTAGACAATATTTAATATTGCAAAACATATAAGTAAAATTTTTACTTCTTAAGTAAAAGACCATTAATTTTGCGATTTTTTAAAAATATTTTGATATAGATTTAGAGTGTGTGAAAATCTAAGTATAAACCCACAAAATTTGTGTCTTTTTTTAATTTATTTGGGTTTTTTATACACTTTGTAAAGTGATACACAGGATGACCAATGAAACTGTTTTAAACATGGGGATCTCGAGAACTATAAGCAATACAAAGTCTGTTAAATTAGACAAAAGTTGTCTCATGTGGGGGTCATATTATACATGTTTTTGTTTTTCCTAAAACATGCACAGGTGACGACATTATATTTGTGTTTATATATAGTCACCTATGTATTTTTGGGAAAATTAAAACATGTATAAAATGACCCCCACATGAGACAATTTTTGTCTAATTTAACCGACTTTATATCTGTTATAGTTTCAGTTTCACTCGCTTGCTACAAAATAGATAACGTACTACACAGGGTCTTACTGACAATAATAATTGATTTGTTTTAATGTTGCATTATTAGATATTTTGGACTTAAATCGTTTTTCGACAAAGTTTAATAAAATACCATCATTTCTTGAATACTATATGCTAAAAATTGCACACATCATCACAACATCCCTAACCTAATCAGCAAAGATATCCTCCAACAACTGCTTAGTTATAACCCGATGCGGTCTGGCCGGATCGAGTTTGGGCCTGCCGTACAGCCTCGCGTTGATGGCGTACAGCCTCGTGCTGAGGTCGCACCTCACATTGAACCACCAGTCGCAGATGAAGACGGCTTGGTTGAACTGCGTGCCGTTGGGACACAGGAAGGTGGTCTGTCGCCCGTCCAGGTCGCAGTAGTGCCAGCTCTGGCAACGGGTCTCCGGATCAGCGAAGAAACCTGGGTAGGGTTGCTCGTCGCAGTAGAAGTTGGTGTAGGGGACTGTGCCCAGGACGGGGTAGTCGGTGCCTGGGCGACCTGCAAGATTATGGAATGAGTACATAATGAGAAATGAAATATTTTAATGATGGAATGGAAGATTTCTTGACTGGACGTTGATTTAAAGGCAGAAATTTTGGTTTTAGTTAATAAAACGATTACTTCACATCGACGTTTCGGTCCTACCCGGGATCTTCCTCTGGATGTGAAATTGTTGTATTTAACTATTAATTTAATATACATTAAATATAGTTAAATACAACAATTTCACTTCCTGAGGATGATCCCGGGTAGGATCGAAATGTCGATGTGAAGTAATTCTTCCCTTTAAATTATTAATGGTGTCCGATCGATGTGGTATGATAGATAATAATAATAGAATGACAGGCGTCGTATAAGGACGGTGTTCTCTTTTTTCTCTACGTATTTTTGTCAAACCGTATTACCGTAAGCATATTCTATTTTGCCGCATTAAACTGATCCAACTTACTACACTTTTGAATTCGGATCCCTTATTTTTTATTCCATTTCAATGGATCACTTTACTTCCTGTACTTAACGAACTGAACCTAACTAATCCACTCATCGAGGTAGATCAGTTCATTTAGTTCAGATCATCACGTGATTTAGCTGTTTTTAAATATTTGAAAAGAACTTTTAAGATAGAATTGCCAACGGAGTGATAAATAAGGCGAAATCACATATTATTTACGGTATACAATGCAATAACAATAATAGAATTAAGATTGTAACATAAACGAAAAACACAAGTTAAAAGGGGAATTCTGGCAATCAACACAAATTCATGAATCCACGGATTTGTTTCCAAAAAACTAAGCTTTTTTTCAAAGTGCACAGTCGTAAATCAGTACATGTCCTGTTTTTTTTTATTTGCCCTGGATTTCATGTAAATGATGAAGTTTGCGTCACAAGCCGTAGGCGAGTGATGCAATAATGACCATAATCCCGAATGTAATACTATACTTTTTCTACTGTAAATTCATATATAATGACAAATGACTATATCGTCAGCTATCAGACAGCCATATACACCTTTTCTATAGGAAAGGCAGATTTTAAATAAACATGAATAATTGATTTCTGGTTCTGTGATTAGTCGAGAAGTGTGAATTATTAGTCATATTTCACTGTCCTGAAATATAGCTGCTATAATTACTCGAAAACATTGAAATAATTGGGGATATATTTATACAAGAATAGAAAAACATTATTTTATTATTATTCTATCGATTTGATTATGTGGGTAAATAGTGCATTACTAATAAAAATGCTCTACATGGAGATTTTAGTTAGATGTCGGTGGTTACACTGACAAATGCACGAATATAATTCATATATTCTTCTCCATTACAATAGACAATAGAGTGTTGTCTTTGTCAAAGAACTGCCGGAAATAATTTAATAGTACAATTTTCCAGTAATAAACTTAAATTGCAGACATCAAAACATGAATTCGCAAATTCAAAATTAATAATCAGTATTTGAAGCATTATTGCATTAAATACTATAGATATAATACGATTTAATAATAATGATAAACTGATTGATAGTAAATTAATAGTCCCTGGTCTGTTCGCTTTAGTGATTATTAGAACTGATTGTGATTCTAACAATCCGAATTCAAATATAGTCTTCTATATATGGTACGTGAATATATGTATTCACGTACTATTTGCCTCATAAAAAGGAACCAGTTATAAATCCTGAAAGTAATATCTGACCATATACAATAGAAAGATATCAAATCTAAAATCTCAAAAAGCAGATTAAAACGTTTAGCAATGGATAATAAAATGTGTTTGGATTTCATTTATAATTTCAGATTAAATTTAACTTATTTATTATTTATTGAAAATGCATTATATAACTTCCTGTTAACTTCTATTTCCATTTGAAACATAATTGAAAAGTTTAAAATACATTGTAAATAATTCATCTAATGTAATATTTCTGGAATAAAAGCTGAAATATAATTCCTTTTAAATATGAAAAGAAAAATATAATTTCATTTATTACAATTAAACATTTTTTCAATGTTAAGGTTACTTTTTAAATGTATTCTTTCTTCTAATGAATTTTGTATACAATTTTAGATGTAGTTCTGTTCCTCAGCAAACTTAATGAAGTTACAGTTTTCAACATTAATTTGGAAAGCGTCTAAAAATAAAACGATAATTATATTCCTAGTCGTGTAATTTTGTAAAGTAAAGCTTCCACTTTATTTTTCATCTTGCCACGTGCCTGTACTATTAATCCATATTTACTTTATAATGTACACGTTACACAGAAAACGTTTTATCTACATTCTATTAATATTACAAAGTTTGACATTTTAAATATGAGTTATGTTTTTCAAATATATAAAATACGATTAGTGTTGTAAAAAAAATTAAATTTTTAATCAGAAATGAAGCCAGCAATACACGTGTGTAGTGCAGGTTGTTTGTTATAGGCGTAATGTTTTCATTGTTGTATAGGCTTTATTTGACATACTTTTATTTTTACTTTGGTTCTAATTCATCAAATAGTAATAGACAACACTAATTACTGCACCTGAGAGGTATATAATGGCAATATAATAATATATTATAATGCGATAATGAAGTTGCATTGCTCCCAATTTAAATCCTTGTTCTACTTTTTTGTTTTTATAGCGTTCTTAAATTGTATCTTCGTAATTAATTGTCAGAAAGTATTTACTCCAAAAACTACTTATATTATTATTTTTTTAATAAATAAATAAAAATTTTCTTAATTTCCTGTTTCCCTAATTATTTTAAGTAAAAATGCTTCTAATAACAGTTGTTTTTTCTGCATCTAAATCAATAATCAAAATTAATTTTACTTGTATTATAACCTCAGGAATTAACGATAAAAATGAAATAAATTATCCCAAAAATAGCGGTAGCCATGGAATTGAAACAAAAATCTGTCAAGTTAGCTGCGTTAGTTTATTTTTATTATTATTTGTAATTACTGTTGAACTGAACAATAACTACATAAATTAATTCTGAATTAAAAATAAAAACAAAATAAAATTACTATATTTTTAGCATAACTTATCAGATAAACCATAATATTGATTTAAACGATGAATACACATATTAAATTTCAAGACAGTATTTATTTCTATGCTATTTATTTTCAAAAGATTCTCTAGTCCGCGACATTTTTATACATGCGGGTAATTAATCTCGAACCTGCTGGAGTCTTCCGGACTCTACAAAATTTCCGAATAATACCGGCGTCGTTCTTTTCTCACTTAACTTAATTATTGAGACTACCTGACCAGGCAGGTCGCCCGTGATAAGTCATCGACAGTGAGTCATGCTCGTTACACTAGGTTCGAGTATTCGGGTCACCATTCTGTATATTACTAGTTTGATTGTATATGTATTGACAATAGGATATGTCATTGCAAAATATTTTTTTATATTCAATAGCGACAAATAGTAAAAGCTGAGATGATGTACCTATTTATTTATTAATTAGCAAGAAAATTAGGAAACTACAATTTATTATATAATTTAAAGTAGTAGAAAGTACCCATCATTTTTTTTCCAAATCATGTTAAATTGATTGATGTCTAAACTTAGTAATTTACAAAAATTCATTAATTTTACGATTTGCAAGATCATTTCCGCTTTCGTAACGGTTGCTATGAAGATTTCACTGTTTTCTTCATAATTTAATGCTGAAAGACAATGTCGGTGAAATCACAAACAGTATTTGATTTATTGTTTAATAATAATACAGTTATATATGCTAATAAGTGACGTAAGAATATATTGCGCTCTATCATGTTGACAGTTTATGAACATATGTGAAATATTTTTTTGTCATATAATTAAAATATAAAATTATTTGTATTGGTAATCATAATAGATTATGCGGTAAATGTCAGTGTAAATATGTCATCTATAAGTCTACATCTGGAAAATGATTTATAGATATTGGAAAATAAATTTACTTTAAATGTTATCAGAACAATATTTCTTTAGATATGACACTAATCTGTTTTCATGGTTTGTGCAATTTTTAATTAGATTTATAACATTTAAATAAATTATATTATTCTAATTTATAATTCAACATATATAACAATTCAAACTCAACAATCAATCCAAATCAGAAGTGACATTTGATAAATTAAATTCACTAATCTTTTATTTTTCACTATTAATGATTAATGAAATATTGGTGAACATACTTTTTTTGTCCATTTAAAATAAAGACCTATGTCAAGTTTGTCTACTGATACTTTTTAAATTTCGTTTCTATTGTATTTTTTATTTAATTCTCAAAATTTCTTAAATTTGGTATTCTATAAAAATAGTAGAAAGAAAATTAATAGTGGCGCAACAAAAATCTACAGTTCTTTTATTTTTAAATTAAAGAAAGTTATATAAATCGGAATAAAATAGTTATTTAAGCAATTAATGTGTAAAGTAAGTGTTTTTTAGTCGAGTGGTGTTTAACACATGAGTCCGAGATAAAAAAACACTATGTTACACACATGGTGCATACAACAATTGAACTATTAATAAAATTATCATGTTCGTGTACTAATATTTTTTATTCAGTTTATTATTTATTCGTTCGTTAACTTTGGCATCCGATAAAGATAATTTGAAAAAAATTGGAAATAGTGGCATAACACGAATCTAAAGTTAATTTTTATTCTCAAATTTGAAAAGAAAAAGTTTATTCGGAATAAAAACTGAATTAATTTTGTGGGTCCAACGAAAACTAATTTTATGCCATATTGGACTGAAGTTACTAAATAATCAATTTCATTTTAACTTTATATTTACCTGGTATGGATTTGCCCAGCTCCAAGTATTCCTGAACAGAAGGACTGAGGAATCCTGGAGGAACGAAAGTACCTTTCGGTGGTCCGTTTCGTTCTTCTAGCTCTTGTTCTGGCTCTAAATTGATGTCTGGATCTGGAGGAGGTGGGGCCCGTGGTCGTTTCACTCTCGTTCTTTCCTCGTAGCCATCTAACCAAACAAAAGAATTTTCATTCTCAGGAAATGTTTGTGGTTTTGTAATAAATTCAATAGAAACTTTGCAATGCAAAAGTAAATAGAATTTATTTATCGCTTTAAGATTTTATTTAGATATGTATATTTATTCTTATCTTTTAATAACTTCAAAAATTTCACATTGTAGTGAATTGCAGATAAAATACTTTGTTGTACATGTCATGAATTAATTACATACTTTAAAAATATTGAAAGTGAATTATAATTTCTGATTAAATTTATTTCTAAAATACGAGTAAAGACAGTAAATATAAATAATTAATATAAAAAAAAAACAAAAATATGTGCTAATTTCTTAAATTCAGAAACTGAGTTCAAGTTCGTAACCCACTATAAGCTGCAGGCTGACAACCTCTACCACTATAATGTACATAAGTAAAATTAGTCATAAAATAAGTATCATAGATACTTGAGTATATAGGAATATTGTACCACAGATAATGAAATTCATATATTATATTGCATACTTTACTATAAATTATTGTAAAAACTGTAAAATTATTTCTGACAAAATATTTATTTTATGTTTCTAAATATTTCTTCTTTATTTTTCAGGTAAGGGTCAACAATTTCTTGTCCTTCTTCAACATCTATAATTGTAAGTAGTACATTGGTTATATTTTTAAGATAATTGTATATTAAATTTCATATTTTCATCTTAAAAAATATACTTCGTACTCAATTATAACTATAAAAAGTGTACATATGTACCTAGATTCATAAATAAAAATGGGATTAGCAACCAACCCGGATTAGTTATACCCTTGTTAAAATCCTGAAATGTCAATCTAACTTCAGTCCCAATTCATAAAAATATTTATGTATATATTATTTCGATCCAATGATAACTTCTTTAGTTTGGTGGAATCAGATTTGTAGGTGATCAGTATTTCTAAATAATACAGAGATGAATATATGTATTTATTTTTTTATTTGTGTAAGATCGAAATGAATATTAAAAACAGAAAAAAAAAAACAAAAAATCACTACATTCTAAAATAAAGTAATTTGTCGATGATTATCAGCATTTCTAAATTATATTTATCAACCTAGAAGTAAAATATATTTTTTTATTAAATGAAACAGAAACGTAAAAGTTCAACTTTTCTGTTTCATTTAATAAAAAAATATATTTTACTTCTAGGTTGATAAATATAATTTAGAAATGCTGATAATCATCGACAAATTACTTCCACCAAACTAGTGAAGTTGTCTTTGGAACTAAATAATATATTTAATTTTTTTTTATGAATTAGGACATCTCAGGATGTTTACAAAAGGTATAACTAGTCCGGGTTAGTAGCTAATATTTATTATGAATTTAGATAATAGAGATTATAAACAACTCTTTACGTTTAATGCTACAATTATATCAATTGTTAGTTTCATATAATTTTACGTTTCAAAATTTTCAAGTTTCCTCGAAAGATTAATTTTTCGCGCAATAGAATACAAGATAATTTTTAATGACAATTTATTTGTTCTTGGCACGATTTCCATTGTGTGGTCTCACACGCTATAACGTCTTGATTGTTTCCCGCAAGACGTACAAATTAATATAACCGGGGAATATTCAGCGGATGTGACAAGCCGAAGTGAAGGATATGCAGGTGTTATTACGTCGTTATCATTACACTCAAAGGAAATTAAATCGTTGCATTTCTTCATTGGAAACATTTCCTGATCCTGTGTGGATCATAGTGTATACGCGAGGTTGAGAAGTGTATAACAATCTTTTAATTAATAGACAATCGTTTTTCAATCATTTGCTGTTATTAAATTGTTGTTCGTAATTTCCATACATATATAGTTGTATTTCTAAAATAAAATTTTAAGGCTTGTAGTTTTTATTTTACAAACTATAGGTAGTATATGAGAAAAAGAAAAACAATACCTATATTATTAGTACAAACTAAAAAGTTAAAGAATTTTTTCAGTCCAGTTAAAGATCGTTCCTATATTTTTATTTTCGATATTCACATATAAATTATTAATATATTTCTGACAGGAACAGAAGGGAAAGAATGTATCGCTTGTTACTATTAAAAAAAGCTTTTGACAGTTTTGTTAAACCAAGACTATTAAGTTAGTGTGCACTTTACTGTTTTTATGAAGTAGCAATATTTTGTCTAAATAACTTGAAATTCAAAAAATTTAATTTAGGCGGTATTTAAATTTAGTTTTACCATAAGCATATGTGTATTATAAAAAATGTTGAATAGTAAAGGGCACACTATTAGAAACGGTACAACGGTACAAGAAAAAAATATTGCAAATGTCATTGGGGTATGTAAAGAAGAAGCAAATTGTAACAGGGTAAAGTTTCCTCTGTGCCGAGTATTTTATGACTCCGAGTCGAGTACAAACATTTTTTTGACGAATCATGCATTATTTATTTTCAGAAACCTTTGATTATAATAAAAAATAAATTTCAATTTAATATCTATATTTAGTAGTTTGCTTCTTCGTTTCAAATGGATAGAAAAAAATTGTAAATAAACAAAAACCAAACTGCGCGTGTAGCAATTTGCAATGTCTTGCGAAACTAATCACAGCGACAAGGTTCCTGTACAAATAAAAGAAACGGCAGCAGAGGTTGTGCAGATTTACTGCCCAAAAAATAAAAAATGAGGTTCAACTAGGTGTTTAAATATTTTCATGACTAGTCATGATCACCGCATTTTAGGAGCGAAAATAGTATTTTTGCTCCGATTTCAGAAAAACGTTTTTTCATGGTGATGGAAAACATTTCTTCACTCAATTTATATAGATAAATAAAAATATTATAAAAAATGTTGCAAATTAGTTGTACAAAAAATATTATTTGTATTTTGTACGCGAAATGTGACATCTCACGCACTAAAAACACAAACTTCGCACACTTAATACATAAATAACTATTTGTAAAAAAGAAGCAATAAAAATTTATTGTATTTTTAAAAAAAAAGTCCAAAGATTATATTTGAAATGAAGTGACTAACTATGTAAGTAACGAGTTAATTGGATTATTGTTAAAATTGAAAGTTCTAACATTGATATTTCCTACAAAAAGCATAATTATTCAAATACTACAATAGAGTGTAAATTATTTAAATAAGTCCTCTAAGCTATAAAACAATACAAACACACAATTATTAGTGAAAGTAATAAATTGAATGTAAAACACAATTTCTTATCCTTTGGGGCATGTATTTATCTCTGTGATAGTTCACCAAGAACGCACTGGCGATTTCCATCAGTAGTGAGTAATGTACGTATGTAATATGGTGGAATCAGAATGATTAATGTAAGTGATAGTGAATCGGTTGGGAGGGGCCCGCCCATAGCACTCGAATCTCTGGGAACAAAGGGTACGGTTGGCACTCCTGCACCAGCCTTCGGCTTCGGCTTCGCTTGGGCAACACGTGTGCGCTGAGGATTACTTATAGGTTTGCGAAATGTGTAATGGGTGAAAACTCATGGGGAACTTTTATAGTGTGTTTAGTCCAGACAAATTCGCAATGTTCAATTTGCAGTAGCTAATAATTCAAATATTTTTGTTTAAATGAAACAAGGTGTGCAGTTGGTTCTTGATGGAAGATTTTAACGAAATAAAATAAAAGAACATTATTTTAGTTTTCCATTTATTATACTATGTTACAATTATTTATTTTTAAAATTTTCCTTTTTATTTACATATCTTAAAGAATAGCTTTGATAGTGACGGGATATTCCTTAGATACTGATATACACTTTTCAGTCAGGACTAGTGCTGTTGATTTAAAAAAAAATAATTCGAAACTTCATTGGAAAAATAATTTGAAATTCAGAAATTTCGAATTTCGAATTCATGTTAAAATTCGAAATACGAAATTCGAAACTCAAAATTCGAAATTCAAAAGGAAGTAAGTAATAAAATACAGAAAAAATAAATTAAATAGGAAATATGTTTCTTTTGATTATAAGAATATAATATAATAATAAGTTACCTGATGATGATCGAAAGATCGAAACGCGTCGTTACTCAACTTTAAGTTTTGTATTCCGTACAGTAATATATTTAGTTTATTGCATTGCATCTTATTATATAACGATCTTTACTTTAAACTTTATATTATATATTGCTTCGGGAACAATTCTCACTGACGAGTTCTTTAAAGGAACAATTACTTTGTTTAATATAATAACTATTACTTATATTAGTAATTTATAATTTTGTCTTAAGAAAGTAAATATATTATTGTATTCCCCAAGACGACAATTTGTTTTCGCGGTTACTAAAAATAAAATCGAAGACAAAATTCAAAATTCGTTCATCAATTTAACATTCAGAATTCGAACTTCGAAATTCGAAAAGTTACGAAGTAATTTTCCAAAAAGCTGTACCTATATTTATTTTAAATGGATATTGATAAAGAACTATCATTATTGTAAAGAAAAGTTTTTAAGTAAAAATAATAGAACACATTAATAAATGTTTTATTTTTCGTATACTATTTTAATATTTATCTCAAATAAATTTATGCCGAGTCAGATACTTTTAGCATTTTAAAAGAGATTCTTTTAAATAAGATATTCATTTGAAATTTATTCACACATATTAATAACTTTTGCTTTTAGAAAAATCAAAATAGTTTCAAATAAAAATAAATGCAAATACTTCGATTGCCACCCGACTTTAATTATTTTATAATACGCATTAAAAACATTTTATTTTTCTTGTGATATAAATGTTCCTTAAATATTGTTATAACGAATTATTTATTTATGTTTTTTTTTTAATTTGAAATTAATAATTATAGTATAGATGAAAGAACGTTTCAAGGAAATAGTCTGTATATAAAACGTAAAGATTTTCATATTCTTTTTCAGTTCATATGTATTGATTTTAATTTTATATTTTATATATGGAAATTCATGTATTTTGTATACATATATGTTCGTGTCTTTGCAAATTATAACATACTCTTATTTGCATTTGAATGTGATGTTGCAAATGAAATAACTTTATACAGAAATACATAGTTTACAATTAGTTTCTAGAATCTTGTACGTGTGTTGTTCGTTGTTCCTCGTATTACATTACAAGAATTTCTCTTATTCCTTGACTAACACATACTTACATGTATGCAGTGCTTCTGTACTTTATCGGTTTACAGGCCATAAAAGTTCTACCGGATTGACGTGCACTTATATAAAATTATAATCTTTTCGCTTGTACTTCGAAGACTTTATCATTGATTTACTGACATATCTTCCAATACTTAATTTAAAATAGAAATAGTCTACTTTTAGAAATTTTTTTAGATCTTGTTTCTTATTTCGAACTGTTTTATTAAAAGGAAATAATGTATGCTTCGAATATTTGACATATATTTAACTAAATTGTAAGGATTAAAATTGGTTATCAGTAAGGTCACTATTATATTATAAAAGAAAAAATGTAACTTTTCTAAAGAAATGTTTTTTTTCCGTATATGCGTTCTTTGCAACGATTAGGATTAGAATCGGATGGTGAGGACGCCAAAACCGTAAACCTAACCATTTAAAGGGTAAACCTAAAAACCTACTTTTAGGTACAATTTTCAACTTAAATATGTCGAGAACGGGAAGAGGTAATTGAATTCTGTTTGGAAATTTTTAATCTCCTCATCAATATCTACTTAATTCCAAAAAAAATAAAATTTTGGAGACAGAAAGTTTCTAGGTGAAAAATAGAAATTTAGGTTTTTTAGCTTTTCTTATTTTTTTCTAATCGTTCCAAGGAACTTATATGTGGGCAAAACATTTCTTTATACAACTTTTCCCGCAGAATCGAATGGTAAAGTAGTTGAGATTGTATCCCTAGACATTTTTGAAATATACTAAAAAAAAACACACTCTTTGAGGTACAAACTTTGAGAGCAAATATCTCCGAAACGAAAAGAGATAATTAAATTCTGTTTGTAAATTTGGTATCAGCGTAGCTAATTCGTTAAAAAATATTACAAACAAAATTTTGTAAAATTTTAAAACTTTATTAACAAGAAATCAAATATTTCCTACAAAACTTAAAAGTCGATTGCAATCAAAAAATGAGATGCATAACTAGATGTTAGAACAGTCCCATATACAAAATTTCATCATTCTACTGCTAATAATTTTTGACTTATGCGAGATATATACGTTTGTACGTACAGACATCAATCCGAAACTATTAAAAATGAATTCAGGGATGGTCAAAATGGATTTTTCGCGATTACAATATTTCCTTTACTTTGTAATAGTAAATAAAAATCCATATTTAGTCATAGTTACTCCCACACATATATATTTTCTGGTGTCTTTATGTATATATTATCTTATTCAATTTTTAAATCATTTACCTTGTCAACATGTCAAAAATTGTAATTCATATAGTACATTACCTCGTGACTAACAAATTCCAATTAAAAAATGCATAATAGTAACTCTATCAGCAATAATAAGTTCAAGACAAAAAGTCAACAGGTAGAACACGCGTTTGCCTTGAACTCTCGGCGTTCTGATTCAAAGAACAGAAACGTCTCAAACCAATACAGGGGCGTAACACCGGAAAATCATAAACCGAATCAATGTGTGTTTAATCGTAATCACTTTCTCTCTTATTGTACACCACATATGGCTAAGACGCATACTTTGACAGGAAAGTCTACATACATTATACTTTGTAGAAAATAGTTACTTCAGTCTATCATTCTATTAACTATTTATTGTCGAAAGAAAATAAATAAAAAAAGTTTATAAGAAACTGGAAATTAAACGCCTAATAGCTTAATGTAATGTGATGTATACGTATCAGATTTTTTATGTGTTACAAAATAATATGTACTTTGGGAAAGCTATTATATTGTTACATAAAAAATATTTTCTTGGATATTGTTTTAATTTTTATTTATTTATGTATCAAGGTAATTACCACACTCACTCATGCTCTGCTTCTGTTCATTTTAGTGAAACTAAAAATATTTAGAAAATTGCACGTTTATATCAAAACAATCATCAATTTTTGCAAAATTATATTTTAATATTTCATGCACTGATTCCAAATTTTTAAACAGAATATAATTATCTCTTCTTCATACTGACTATATGCCTTTAAAGTATCAAAAAAGTTATTTATTGAGAGTATTATGAAAATGTTTAATAATATATTCTCAAAGATTTTACGCTTCTATTCTACTGAAAAAAAAAAACATAATGAACTGTAAGTGATAATTGTTATATTCAAATTTGATATTAGCTAATCGCTACTACTTAAGTCCAAGAAATTAAGTTTTTCGGATAAAAATTTCCGTACTAAATATTTTAATTTTTTCTGTTTTTCACACTATCATTCCAAAGATCGTATATAAGGAGATAACATTTTGTTATGTAATTTTTCCTGTAAAGTTGAGTGATAAAATTATTGAGATTACCCATTTCTTTACCCATTTTTTGAATATAGTAATAAATACTTTTTTGAGTTAATCTTTCAGAGGAAATATTGCAGAAAATACGAGTATGAGAGATGTAAAATGAAAATTTTAACGTTTATAATTCATTTGAGATTTGCATAACTTAGAAATGTAAAATAATGTTTTTAGTTAGAAATATACTAATTAATATACATTACTATTGAAATATATACTTTATACTGTATAAACAGTAATAGTTTAATGATTAATTTGTTTACTAAGTAAGCAAAAAACTGGAGGTTCAAATCCTACACTAATCGATTCACGGAATCATTACAAGCCATTTAAATGATGTAGAAATCACTGATCAATCGAACAATTTCCTTTTTTTGTGATACTATTACAGTAAAATTACATCAGTTTATTTTCAGGACATTTAATTTGACTTCACAAAAATATGTTACTAATGAAGCATAAAGTAATTATATCCTTAGAATATTGTTTGCATATTTTCAATATTAGTAATTTCTTAGAATGTTTGTACAGTCTAATAATAACTATAATTATCATGGAAAATAAAAATTAATTATTTTAGATTTGAACCTATTTTCCAGTTGAAGTAACACAAATGTTTGTATTGCAAAAGATTTATTCCTTGATGTGTTAACGATCCAAAAGTAATTAACATTTTCTTAGCATCTGCATAGGAATTAGTGTTTTATTAGACGCTCTAAATAAAACTTAATTTAGAAGTTCTAAGTTTGAATGGAACCAGTTTATAAATTAAAAGTTTCGATTGATTTAATGAGATAAATGAAACAAAATAACAGTAATTATCGCTCATTTTTAAACAGTATTTCTAATTGAGATACAAATCTACTCGTTTGATATTCAGTTATCTCGAATTGAATATAATTACTACAGTGACTAATAAAACTGTATATATTGTGTTTCAGCTGCGTCATTTTATGTTAATGCTTTAAACTAGAGCAGGATTACTCAACTACAAACTGAAAATAATTTCACATTTTTAGTTGCGACTATTTTGTAAGGACGAAATAGGTTGTACATACACAATTTAAAATAATTGGTCATTTCAGTAGATAGTAAAGTAAATATATGTATACAAGTATAATATTTATCTAATTAAAAGAAAATAATAAAATAAGTACAGGTCAAGCTATGTAGGTATATCATTTTGCGCAAAAATCAAAATTTTGATAAGACACTGATACCATTTATTATTTTGTTACTAATGTCAACGGGGTGTTATAAAAAATTACAGTCCTTCTATTAGTGTAATGAAAATCATAATATTTTATATACATTTGATCGTCTAGCAACGGGCAAGTTATAAAACGTTGCAAATATATAAATTTGAACTGTCAAGTAGCCCATATTTTACTAATATGTACTTTATTATTATTTGAAGTTACTGGCGGTGGCGCGAAAAATATAATAAGCATCACGGAACGTATGTAATATTATTCTCGTACGGTAACAGTAACTTCGGCTCCGCAACATCCGCCTCTATTCTTACCTCCTCAAATGTTGTAATGTACTTACATTCCTTGTAACCTTAATAAATATTATTTCACCTGTGATTCCTAGGCAGTAAATAATGTTTTTCTACGACTACTGTGGAAAGTGGGCATTTTTTCATAAAACTTCAAAGTTGAATATTTTCCCAATCGTGGGTTAAAGTCTGAGAAATAATTTCTCACTATATTTGCTAAAACTGTGCGTGTGCAGTGTCAGAAATATCATTTCTAACAGTAATTGCCAACACCGCGCATGCGTGAAGCTAGTCCTTGTGAGTTTACTTCTGCCATATTGTTTTTACCTCCCGCCTATCAATATATAGATAAGGGAGGTATTGTTTTTGGTCAGATTTCTCGAGTGTGTGTTTTCAACATATGAGCACGAATTAGGGTCCTTAGAATACGATTTTACTATTTTTACCGTGATGTCTGTATGTCCATGTGTGTGTCTGTGTGTGTGTCTGTGACGATTTTTCGTCCACGATAACTCCAATACGATACATGTAAAAAATATAATATTTGGTATTTAAGAGTTCTATTCTAATATGATGAACTGATTAGATTTTGACTACAATTGGTTAACCGGAAGTAGTACTTTACTTGAAGCTTTAAACCGTTTTTCCTAAAAAATACCTCTAAATACCATATTTTCGCAAATTTCGTTATTATAAATACAAAGATTTTTTAATTTTCTACCGATCTGCATAATTACGTTTGTATATAACTTCTAGCTAGATAGAAAAAAAATATATAAATTATAATTATTTTACATATCATTTAGGCTTAGGAATTTCGATAAAACAGATGAGTTATTCATATGTTCACAAAATATGACATATGATGTCAAATTTGATGTAAGTAAGTGTAAAAGATAAAATAAGTAAAAATGAAGTAATTTTATTGTAAAATTTAAAAAGATGGAAGAAATATATTAGGAATGTATTTGCATGCATGAATCAAATAAGTAAGTCCAGTTCCGGTTTTAGGTAACGTCAAAAATAGCTGTCATATTGGTCATACAAAATTTATGAAGGAAATTTTAGGTATGAAATGAATTAAAAATATTCTGAACTGCAATAAGAAACTAATTTTAAAACTACAAATTAAATGTATTGAAAAACTTATATAGAATATATTACTACAGTGGCGGGAGGTATTGTGTTGGACACACCAGATTTTTTAAAGTTAAATAGCATTCGTGCATATGTTTTTGTTCTGTTAAGTTTAGCAGTGTATTCGTAGAAAAAGTATAGTGTGTCTCTCGCGCAGAATCACCTATTTCTCACCTTGTGTAATTTAAGTACTCGAGTTCGTCTCGTATCGAAACTTTCACACCTCGTGGGAAATAGATGACTTTCTGCACTAGTTCGATTGATTTCGAACAAGATTTAGGAACCAGTAAATAAAGAGTTACTACATTAAACATAAAAGTTACTACATGAAACATAAAAAAATCATGCAAATTTTTTTAATAGCATATAACATGAAATCCTTTTTCATATGTGGACTCCAGGTTTCAATTTATATTAACAATTGGAACTTCTACAAAATTTTGTGATTGACAAAAATCTTAATCACTTCTTCAAATTTTAAAAACACTTTCATGAATTAATATTAATTATATTTAATTAAATCTATTAAATAGAACCGTATCTAGAAAATATTCGTATTATAATCGCTTTCGATCATTAAAAGTAAAAATTATGGAAAAATTATATAACTAAGCTTTCGTTAATATTTCTGTACTAATTAGAATCTACGGTATATAGGCTGTATTATAATACGAAATTAGTGAAGCATCATAATTAATTCAATAATTTACATATCGCTTTCAACAGTGCATGAAATCATTACAAGTTGATACAGACCATTGGTTCAGGTTTGATCAGGACAAACAGGGACATGTAACACACGTACACACATATTTCTATCATTATTTTATTTGTTTTGATACAGAGACTAATTACAGTAAATAAAAGTGTTATACTATATCTGTACCTATTAAACACAAGTATTTCAACATAGTTCAATACAAAATTATAGAGTTTCTATTTTATTTTCTTTTATGTAAAGATATTTAAAACTGCATAGATAATTACAATACAGTTCAGTGCATAAAATGGTGAAATTGAACTTAATGTATCAAGAAATATATTGGTAATAAAAGTTAAACAAAACAAATAATAGTTTTGTACTGAATTGGTAATTATTTAGACGAAGTTTTATTTCGAATAACTAATTTTTTTCGAGAGAATAATTTTTATAGAAATTTACTTTCAAAAATAATTTTATTGTTAAAAATTGTTATAAAATGTTCAATTAATTAATAAAATTAAAAAATGAGTGAGTCCTTGTGACGTCGAATCCCCGACTAAGAGCATACATATTTCAGTGAAACTTACGTTTGTCTTTCACTTATTGTATTTATAACAGCTGCGTGATGAAAATATTATTAATTTCACTCGTTTATTATTGACTTATTATTTCAAATTTAATTTACAAACATTTTAAAGAAATTGCTTGGTAATTTTTCCAACAAATATTGTTTTAAATCAACTTATTACTTTCGGAGAAATAATTATATTTTGTCGGAAATAAAGGTTAATAACTTTTACAATAGGCATTCGATTGTTAAAATACATACATCACATTAAAGTCTGAGAATTCATCTTTAAGATGGGTAACAACAAAATGTTATAGAGTGAATATTTAGTAATAAAATAAATATTCAAAATGATCTGCATGTTATACAGCTTCTTTCTTATATACTTATCAAACTTAATATTGCTCTTAAACTATGTCGCCAAAAAATTGATTTTTACTTACGTACATTTATAACTGTATATTTTTGGCAATAATTATTTATTTGACATAATTATAAATAAAGTTTGATAGGGAAATTACTGAACGGTTTTAGTTGAAATTACAGTATGTTATGTAAAACATCATATCTAAGAATATTTTATTAATTTCACAAAATAAAACCAAACCGTTTTATAAATATTAATAATTTACACGGCCGGCGCGTATAAAATGTTACAATATCATTTATAAAAATTACATGTAGTCATGTATATTTTTTCATATTTTATGTTTAAGTATCATAAAAATGTGCATATTAATCAAATATTCATGTGAAAAATCGATATCACTAACAATAAATGAAATGTTGTCTTTTTGTTTTTATTGTTATATAAACAATGCTTTGACACTTTTTTACTTTCTGTTCGTACAATCTTTTTCTAAGAAAATGTTTTATAATATTCTAAAATTTGAAAATATTTGTACAACTTATTTATTAATAATTTGAAGTTAAACTTTCTCACATTCGAATTCGTATCAAAAAATGCTGACTTAAACATTTATTCTAATATTTTTTTAAATGGCTGTACTTAAAAATCCTTATCTTTCATATATATCAAAAAATGAGTGATGATCATTTTAAAGTTTTCCGCAATTTTTTATCTGTATTATTATAAAACATATTCACATTCAAAGTGAACTGACAATTATTTTTCCGATAGTAGGCAATTTTCATCCTTTTTGGTAATTATCGATATGAGATAACAAAAGCCAGTGTCAAAATTGACCTCGGTGTAGAGGTAGCCAACAGTAGCTGTACTTTTGAGTAGTGCATGTTACTAACTTGAAAATTACATATAGTTTATAACGGAATTTAAACTATTTATACTTCAATAATTTTTACAGAAACTTGTCAAGTACAGAATTTGATCCATGACCTGCAAACCGCTAAATAAACCTGTCACTGAATTGCTATTATTTGTAGGTTATAAAATATTAACCTGTTCAGTGAAATAAGTAGAAAATTGTCTCAGAAATACTTCAAATTCTTGTCCTATTTGTTGTTCAGAAGAAGTAGAATTTATAATGTAAACAATATGACAAAAAACAGACATTCTTATATTATTTGTTAACAATGCTACGTAATTTCAACTATTTTAATTTATAATAATTGCATGCTTAAGTACATAAATCATCTAACAAAACGCACACCCATTCCTACTACCATATTCGCAATCAGATATCGTAAATCGTTGCTCAACAAAAAATCAATCCCGCGTTTGATTAGATACAAGTCAGCAGGTGTAAATAAACAAAAGCCGGTGTTCAAAACAAACGAAGAGTAGAAAAAAATGACAATCGCATGCGAGGCCATCAGCAGCCACTGGCAACTTACATAACCTCACTTCAGAATGAGTAACCAAGCGGCAATGTAACATAACCTCAAATGGTGGGCAGTATGTTCGTTTGTTTTTAGCCTCGGGTCACTTGATGCAAACCTACGTGTTCTAGATTTCAGCGAACGATCTCCACATGGAATAATTCCTCTGCCGCCAATTTTGAGCGAAAAGACTAAACTGAATTATTCAATAGAAATTTCCAGATTTATTTATTTTCATGTATTATCCACAAATAATAATAACATTAAACCCCAATGCAGATTTCTAGATTATTATTATTAACATTAAATTTCATTTTACCACACCGATATTTGACTTCTTATGAAACCGTAACCGAAAACCGGAACCTATATTTTATTTCTTCAAATATGGAAACCGAAAACCGATACGACAAATAAATTCATTCTGTAACCGAAAACATAACCGAACTGAAAATATTAACTATAAATTTTACTTATTTTTATAAAACTCTAGTTTAATTCATGTAATAATGATTAACTAATTATATTTTAAACAACAATTTTTATTTTTAGATTACTACTTATATTAAAATAACTATACTTTTACTTAAAACTACTTAAAATAACTGAAACTGAATATTTATTAATGTAAAAACCTTTAACCGTAACCGAACCCCAAAATTTTTCGGTTCGATTTCTTGGCTAAGTATTTAGTTTTTTATCGATTGAAGAAAATTTTGAATAATTGCTTATTGTTATTATTTTTATATCGACACAATAACAAAATTAAAATTTAGAAACAATTATAAAATTTTATTTGGTTTGAGTTGAGATTTTGAAATTAAACTTTTATCGTTACTTTGTTTCCCTCAATTACCTAGTTGCCGGTCGGTAAGTAATTTTAGAAACACTTGCTAATTATAAATTTTTAAACATAAATTACCTACTGATTTTGAAATCTTATTGGTAAACATTAAAAATATATAATCATACAAAAATATTACGTTTTCTAAAAACTGAGGCTGGTATTAGAACTCCAGATCTTACACTTCGCTCAATTTATATTGGAGTGCGCTAACCAAGTGAGCCATCGGTGCCCGTAATTTTTAAAAACATCCCAGTGTATTTTCCAAGACCTTACGAATTCGCTATAGGTTACGATATTGAACTAAGACAACATTCATTTCTAATTTATTTCATTTCGATATCTCTCTCATGTTCGATATCCAGTATCTCACGCTTTGGAATTTAAGAATCCGTCGATGTATGAGAGAAAGTGATCTGAGATCTATCCACGCCCATGTGCGTATGGTAATGGCAGCTTCGCCACTTGTTCTAGCTCTAGGTCTAGTTTCTCGTTTCGTAGCCGGGCCGAAGTGATCGTAAATATATCACCTTTTAATTTTGTTTGTATTGTTTATGAAAGTTTAAGGTTTTCTCACGGCGTTTATACTTTTTTGGTTATAAAATTAACCGGTTTCTCTAAAATACTCGGAAGATAATTTATGATCAGTTTTATTTCCTTTTTAGATAAAATATAAATTAATATGGAAATACGTTTTATAATACATATAAATATGTTTATGATATATAGACTTTGATATTTATAACTGGATAGGATTCAATTTTTGTATTGCTCAATAATTAGACAGCGCGCTTCCATTCGAACTGAGAGGAATGTGAGATCTGGGATAAAAATCGCAAAGTCGTCAATATTAACCAAATAAATATTGTTGTGTCCGAGTGGCTCGGAACCGAATATTAGCTGTATCGTTATTGTAAAGATTATAGACTGACAACCTATGCCTCTAATATATAAATATAATATAAAAAAAATCTCTGATTTCATATTAAACTCATTGTATGATAATTGTCAAGTTGATGAAATATACACTGATTTTTCAAAGGCATTTCATAGTGATGATTATAATTTACTGCTACTTAAACTTATAATGTAGTACTACATAAATCAACATAAAATGTGTGTACAGCTTAATAATTACTCATCCTGTCCGTATTTTGCCACTTCTGGTGTTCCACAAGGGTCAATCCTTAGCCCTCTATTATTTATTATTTTCATTATGATTGCATTCTTCTTCAAAGGTCATTGAAAATATTCTGGCTTCGTCTCAATATTCTAAATTATTCTTTAATTTCAACAAAAGCAAAGTAATGAGCTATTTTGTTAAAAAAATCGCATATAGCTGATGTTTCTATGAATAACATTAAACTTGATCGTGTTAAATATTATAAGGCTGTTGACTATTTTGATAGAAAACTATCATTCAATGAATGCATATTACACATTCTAAAATCATTTTATGAAAATATTAGATTTGTAATACGAAATACACAATCTTTTGGAAACGCAACAAGATTATGCTAGGTATTTTTACGGTCTAAATTGGAATATTGCCTTTAAATACGGATCCCAATTTATCAAACATATATTTGTATTATTGAATCCACACAAAAAATCCTTTGTTACTTTAACACTCATCGGCAGTATCCTAATTTCGATTACGATTATAACCTTCAGATTCAAACCAATGTGATATCGTTATGTAATAAAAGGAAAATACAATCCTGTGTATATTTATTCAAATTGTTAAATGAATGCATTAACGACAAAATATTCCTCGCATTGCATCCAGAAATAAGACGACTTTCCATTGTTCTATTGCAAAAACAAACTACAAAACTAAATCTCCCGTATGACAACTTTGCAATATTTGCAACACAATGACTTACAATATTGATATTTTCGGCGACAATCTTCATAAATTTAGATCAACTTTGTTTAATTATTTATTGTAATATGTAATTGTTAAGTATTTCAGCTTATTTTTTGTATGTATGTTTTATAAGAATTGATTTGAATTGAATTTCGCTTTAATTAATATTTTTCTTATTGTTATTATAACTAACTTTTGTTTCCTATCTACTTCTTACTTGTAATGATATATATTTTGTCCTGTAATTGGGATTTTAGTATCCTGTTGGATAGATTTGTAAACAAATAAATATAGATAAAATTGATCCATCTAAGAATTTTGTGCCACAGATGATGTTTAAATTGATAATTTTCTCAATCCGAATTTAGTAATATTTTTTATCAATCTATTTTTGGTTCGAATTATTTATTTTAATTGTAATAGATTTCCGTATTTTATTATATAATAAAAATATTAAATTCTATTATAAAAATTAAAGAAACGTGCATGTTTAACAACTGAATTACTTTTGATAAAAATAAACAATGAAATAGCGGTTTATTTCCGTGGGTTACTAAGCAAAAATCATATCTTTAAACAATCAACAAAACAATAAAACAATTGCATAACATTCACCTGTATCACGTTATATTTTAAATCAACAGTCTTTCCAATTGGCACTGACAACCTACATCACTAAAATGCAGATAAAATTAATCCATTTAGAAATTTAAATCACTTATGATGTTTAAATTGTTATTTTCTATCGAGATTTTGTAATATTATTCTAACAATCTATTTTCGGTATAATTTATTTACTTTAATTGTACTAGATTTCCGCATTTTATTCTATTATAAAAATTGAAGAAAGGTGCATGTTTGACAACTGAATTACTTTTGATAAAAATAAACAATGAAATAGCAGTTCATTTCCGTGGGTTACTAAGCAAAAAACATATCTTTAAACAATCAACAAAACAATAAAACAATTACATAACCTCAACCTGTACAACGTTATATTTTAAATCATCAATCTTTCCATTACAAAACTTCATTCCATTCCGCAAATAAATTCCTTTCGCATTTGCATATTCTGACAACAAACTCCGTTTCCAATAGCAACAGCCAACAAACAAACAAAAAACTGCATGACAATTGCGTGCAAAAGTACATGAGGCGAAAATGGAGTCGGTATTGGTTGCAGCCCTGCGTCATTGGTCCCAGGACAAATTAAAAGCAACAAGTTAGTTCGAAGCGTTGTTGGCAACCGCAGCGCTAACTACGATCTTATTTGACTGGAATGAATTGTGCTCTGAAAACCAATCACTTTTTGCGATAACATAATTACGCTATGCAAAATTCAGCCATGAGAATTGCATGAGATGCAACAGCTCTGCTTCTCAACAATGCATATTAATACGCGGAATAAATGCGTCGAGGGAAATTCTAACCTATGTAATTCTAAACTTCTATCTCTATTAGGTATATCATCTACACGTCTACATTACTTTAAAAATAAATAAATATGTAGGCTATACTTATGAATAAAAATATATAGGCATATTACCAAACTGTAGTGATAACAAAACAAAATATTTTATCAAAATTCGTAAAATTGATGGTGGGTTACTCAATATTCAAGATACATATTTTCTATGTCACTGGTTCGGTTTGTTCAATAAAAAATAATTAAAAGTAATTATTAAAATCAGACATTTATCGGATTTGATAATTACTGGATTATTAATTCTATACATAAAATATAAAAGATAGGTACATATCAAACACAGAAGCACTAAAGACATTTTCTTGACTCGATTAGATATAAGATTATTTCAAGTTTTTCATGATAACTGAAGTAATAATTCTATTTTTAGAACGAGGACTAAAAAACGATAACGTATCCATGGTAACATATACAATATGTCCATACCTTATCATTGTAATTTAGTAGTTTAATCTCAAAATTGACTTTTCACGATTTGTAAGGTATTTTTTCAATTTGCGGTAAAAAAAATAATGTTTCAATCGGACTAAAAATGACTTTTCAAAATCTTACCGACAACCTCTATTGCTCTGCCCGAAAATTTACATTTTTATTTCTAATAAAACTATTATGTGAATCCTCAATTTTGTGAATTATAAAAATTTATTCTGTATCAGTATAGCTTGTTACACTCGTAATTGGAGAAATTATTGGTACTTGATAACCTACCTATACGTTTATTGTATAATTTAAAGTATTCATTTTACAAATAAAAACATAAAAATATACCATTGTAACTTTCATTTCTATGGGTGCGGTGTAAGAATCACAAAACACAAATATTTATATAAGAAATTTATTAAATAAGAACAAAAATAACCAAAAGTCTTATTTAAGCGGAAATAACAAAAATTAAACTTAAAGATTATTAATTGACACAACAATATAATTCTCCAGACCGCGACAATTTTATATCTGCGTATAATTAATCTCGAAACTTCTAGAGTCTTCTGGATTGTAAAATTCGAAACAATGGTGGCGTTGCTCTTATCTCACATGACCTTTAGTGTTAATACCTGACCAAACAGGTCAACCGCGATAACTCATCGGCAGTGAGTCACGCTCGTTACATACATGTGAATTATAGGGTAACGAGGGTATATATACCCTTTAAAGTTGAGCCCGGGTTTATGTCCTGTCGAGACAAATATTTTGAAAATATTTATATCTAGTACGTTGAACTACGAAGTCCCACAACTTACATTAATTTTTCACTTGTCTTATTCAACTATTAAGCATCCGTCTAGTAATAGAAAGGACCTAGGTTTATATTGCAGTGAGGTCTACAAATTTTTCAAAACTATCAAAAAAGTACATGAGGCGAAAATATCTCTTTATTATATCTATTACACATTGGAAATTATCTCTGTGTTACACTCTCCACATCAACTAGAGTGGCCTCTAGTAAACACATGAAACACTATATCATTATTGATATCTGCGATAAAGCAAATCTGACACACCCAGTATTAAGCGTGGTATACTTTTTAAAATAAGTATTCCGTGTGTTTTAAGTACTTAATGATTTAAAGAAACGATATTTACTTGTATTATTAAAATAATATTAGTAAATGGTAAAGAGAAAAACCATATGAAAAAGGAATAATTATGTAATATTGCAAAACAAAAATCCAGCAATTTATTTTATAATTACATAATTACACACTGCAAATTTTCGTGTTTTTATGTAAACTATTATTTTTATTTTCGTAATATATTTCAAATTAGCCATTGCAAATCACGTATCGTTCTAAACATCTGCTAATAACATCCATTATGTATTAATTTATAAAGTATAATGATAATAAATTACACCTATTCCTTTAATCTTAGCTATAAATCAAATTTAGAATCTGGAATAAATTTGCAGTTTTGTCTACTTTCTCGGAACCTACTTCTGATTATTGCTTTTTTTCGTTTCATAACGTCGCATCATTAGTAGTAGACTGGTTACTAAATAAAGTCAAAATAGGTTTTGCAAATTCTGTAGAAATAAATCCTTGGGAAAGACAAGAAAAATTACATTTTTGTAGTTCAGATATAGTACATACATACATACATTCTTACACGAAACCATGAATTCACCAAATTAATGACATCATATTAACCACAGTTGTAGGAGATATGATTGTGTTATATGTTGTTACTTATCGAATACAATATAAATGTTTTTAAATTTGTTCTCTCGAACAAAAAATACTAACTTAATTTTTATTACAGTGTTTCTATTTTGTTTATAATTTAATTTGTTTTGTTATGCTATACAATAAATAAATAATATCAAATTTAATCTCTAATTTATAATGCATAGAAAATATATAATATTAACAAGATGATTTAGATATTTTCATAAAAATGTGTTAATAATTAATGTACAGTCATTAAAATATTTATATTAAACAAATACCAAATCATTTGTTTTAGTTGTTCATTTTCTTTAAAAATTAGGTTAGGTATGCCTTCTATTTAATAAGTTATATAATGTTTATTTGTTCAAGAACTATTGCTTAAATAATTCAAAAAATCTAGTTTGTTGTAAATCATAAATTAATTATATGAATACAGATTTCTATTGATTGCAAAATTTTGTAACATTACTTAATTATAACAAAAATGTAAACAGGTGAAAATTTCTCCTCCAGAATTTATAATTTCCATATTGTTCGCTAATGTGTCCAATGTCAAATTATGAAGAAGTAAACATCTTGAGATACTTAACATCACTTACACCTACGCATTAATATCTTCAGATGTTTAAACAACAAACAATCACTTGTTCAATCAGTAACATTTCCCAACAATGATTCTTTGACAAATTTTGTGGTTGTCGTTGCATCTAATAATGGATAATCTGTCATGTTGCAATGAATACAAAGGTCGTGAAAGTCTAAAATGTACACCATTGTTTAACAACAATTAAAAATTAAGAAAAAACTTGGAAAAGCGCAAGTATAACTGGTACGTTTCAACAGTTTTGTATGAATAATTAGAAAGGATTGCAGATTGTGTGAATAAGGTTCAACAAACAATGAATGCACAATCATGCGTTAGGGTAATCACGATAGGAATTACAGCTTCTTCGACAGCTCCGGAATTTTCTACAACCATAAATAACTATTACTAATATCAACAAGAATTTATGACTTGAACATATCGAATATTTTATTGTTTACGAATTTTATATTCATCATAAAAATCACATAAAATTTATTTACGTATTGTAAAAAATTCCCACTCAGAAAAATTTAATTAAAAATTTTCTTTTGTTTTCTATAATTTGCATTTCTCATCGGTTATGGTACAGCATTCCTAGATGGAATTTCGTAATAAGTTTAACTTGAAATTTATTGATGTAAGTTGTCATTCTACAGCTTATACAAACCACTCAGTGGTACTTTTATTTGAATAAATATTGTCGAAGTTGGGATTTGAACCCCAGATTTCACACTCCGCTTAATTTGAGACGGAGCGCGTTATCCAGGTGATCTACCGCTGTACGTAATGAATATATTTCCTTCTCATAAAATTTGCATTGCTTACACAAGAATTAAAGAAAAAAAATAATAACAATAGATATTTGTCAAATTATAGAGGATAACGTATATTTTTATCACTCGAGATGGAGTAATAAAGTGTTTTTCTTTCGTGTTAGATACAAACTTATTTTCACATGTTTCAAAAATCGATTTATTCTGATGAAAAGGTGCAGCAACATAATAAGCTAGAAAATTAGGTTATGTAAACTTATACGTTTAGTAGAGAAATTGTTACAGTATTGTCAATATGCCAATTCAAGTTCAAGTTATCAAATTGTGAAATAATGTGAAAAAAGAAAAGAACAAGTCATAATTGCCATAATTTTTTAAACAGAATTCAGTATTAAATAAGAATTTTTAAAATAATGAATTTTTCCAATATTATACTGTTGGTAACAATACATTTTCCTCTCTAGAGAGGGAGAATATTTTTTAACAACTCATTTTTTACATAGTAAAACCTCATTAAGTCACACTTGAGTGAAATATTATTATATATTTAATTCTAAGTTCACGCCTAAGCGATCCTGCGTAAAACTTCTCACTCATCTGTAATGATTTATTTCACTTGCATTATAATATAAGAACGAGACCTCCTGATTTTATTAATAAACTTTTATTTTGCACGATTGTTTTGTTGCTTAACAACAAAAGCCAAAGCAAACAACAACTGTATATTTACTTGTTAGCAGGATATTTATCTGGGTAACAAAATATTATCTGTGTAGTATTGTTCCTATCTGTAGCTTCAATTAATATTACTTTTAAATCTGTAACGTGAAAAAAAATTAAATGTTCAATAGTTTAAAGTTGTTAATTAAATGCAACAGTTGACTATAAGAAGATTATTAATTAAATGTTTTTAAAATAATAAACAAGATTTTAATGAAGAAAAAAAGAAAATATAAAATATCATCGTTTTCTTGATGGGAATATAAATTTAATACCAGTTTTTCTTCTATTACATAACTATTTTTAGCTTTACTGTTTTTACGCATTTAAGTCATCGCCATTTTTATCTCTAAATGTCGATTTGATTAGTTTATCGTACAACTAATTCGATTTTGCATGACATGTGTAAAAACTTAATAGCAACCCATCAAGTATGGGAGTAAGAACGTGTGTGAAACGTCCTCGAATGAAGAAACTAGAAGCTATCAAACAGTTAATGCGAAGGTGTGGATGGGAAGAGATTCTAGAAATTAGAATTGCTTCCTTGACGATGGAATGTTCCTTGTGATGTATTAGTAATGTATTATAAGATAATATTAGCTTGCTCTTATATTTCTAGTATTTACATAGTATAATTTAATTTCCTCAGCATAAAATAACAGAAGTACAATAACCTGAGCAAAATAACCTAAATATTTAGATTTGCAATATTGTCACGTTTTAAAAGACATTTAACTGAAACAATAGTGTGGTGAAACCAACTTGTATTAAGTTTTTCATATTTAAATTGCATTATGTATTTTTCACATTTAATAATTTAATGAAAGGTAAACAACATTAAAGTAGTAATTACTTATTATAAAAATATTCTAGAATAATGTATCCGTAGCATTATTAAGAAATCATTATAATGAAAATTTCAACCTCTTTAATTTTTTACAATTTTTAACGATTTCGATTATCTTTAATTCTTTAATAAAAATTGTACATGTAGGAATTTATTGATAAAAATTAATATTTATGTTTTTCGGCACCGCAGAATATAATATGTTGACTGCCTTAAAGGGTCTAATTGTCTCTTATTGGACTTCTATTTGGTGTCGCAAATTTTTATATTCAATTTCTTTTTTGCGTAGACTATAAACTTTGTATTAATTTTTGATAAAAATGATTAAAGATTAAAAATATCTTGCGAATGCGTTTAGCGATATCTAAAAGCTAACATTTATATAAGTTTATCATTCTTTTTTCAAAAAAATCAAATATATCCTTTTTTTATTTCTAATTTTTAAAGATATCCAGTAGTACTGCACTCTTTCAATTGTTTTCTAAGCAATATATCATTTCATAAACGAAAACGAAATCTGTAATAAAACCGAAAAAGCGGGGAAATTGGTGTTCTTATTGGAATATTATAATGACAACTCCAAAGGATTCATCTATAAATAAAACTAAGAAAGGTAACAAAGAATTATTACTTTTTTTGATATACATTTAAATACCTTATTTTTCGACAATTAAATATCATTTAATAAATAAATGAAATAAGTAAATAAGAAAAATATATACTTTTATTATATTTTGTATATATTTTTTTTAATCTTTAATTAAAATCAATGGTTTTTATTACAAAATCAGTTGATTTAAATCATGATTTAAATCAGGTCAACCCTGGTTATTAGTAAATAAAAATCAATCAAATAGTTATAAGTTCGACAACTGAAGTTCGAAAAATCATATTGTTGATTTTCTTATTCAGGGGAGAGTGAAATGAGAGATGAATACTTTTAAGTCTACAGTTTGACACTTTGAGTGCTAATAGGAACAAATGAATAATCATGTTATATAAGGATGAATTTAGTCGCAGTAAAATATAGTAAAACACTTGATAGCTGTCAATATATAAATACATATATTATTCAGGAAGATAAGATCAGCGGTCTTGTGAAAAGAATGTTTATTTCAAGAAACCACAGTCTCAACTATTAACTAGTCGAAACATAGGTTTTTTGATATAAATATTCTATTGACAAGACTGCTGTCGGATTTCTTATTTTTCTCAATATCAATCCAGATAGATTATTTCTAAGAATTTGAAAAGATACAATTAATAATATTTGGTAAAAGCAGTGACATTGCAATGTCAAGAGTAACAAAAGAATTAAGACTTGTATTACAAAATGCAAAAAGCGTTTATTCCTCCCACTTATTACAAAACGTATCAGCTATTTTCTGCTAATTACAAGCATTTAAAATTGCCAAAATTATCTCATCGCTGAAGGTCAGCAGAAACATTACTTTTGAATACAATGCTGCGCGGAACCAAATTAAAACGGTTTATTTCCTACGTTCATTTCCAACCGGTTCTTTTGTTTTCCATTGTTACTGTAGGCGAAGCTGATGCTAACTTGTTTACATCCTTGAAGACGATCTGCTGATGTTTGAACTTTCCGCATGCTTCTTGCTTTGATCTTTATGTATATTGATATTTTAACGAGATACATTTATTATTATTTTGTTTAACTGTAACATAAACTTGAAAATTGATTATGTTTTTTGTGTAATTAATTACTTTTACTTATGTGAAAGTAAATTACTGGAAAATTTTTAATCAAGTCTTCTTAGAATGAAAAACAATGTACAGTAAATGTAACATAATTAAAGTATAATTCTGTGATTGTAAACTTTTTTCTATTTGGGATTGTAATTATATGAATTACATGCCTTAACAAGAAGTAAAAATAAATTTTAATTCCATATTCCATGACTACTTTCTTCTAAAGAAAAGGAGTAATAATGTCAGAGAATATCTCTGCACATAATATGAAAATTTGTTTTGATTCTCATTCGCACAATTTCAAGTGACGTCTATGTAACAGAATATCAAATAAGTTAAAGCGATGACCTTTTAGTAAACAACTTTCATTGGAAAAAGAAAAGTAGTGCATACTTATTAAGATAATATATTTTGCAGTTTTGTGTAATCATAATTAAAAACATATCCATACTTTACACCTCTGTAGACTCGTTCAGATGTCATGTACTTACTTTTATTATTATTAAATTATTTATAGTTCCTATGTAATTAATAAAAATTTAAAATGACATGATTTCAAAACCATCGTCTATCTCATATTCTTAGATGGAATAGATTTTTATTAATAATAATGATATTAAATGGGAAAACATAGAGATATACTTTATACCTAAACTTGACAGTATTAGTAAATGCAAAAAAAGGGTATTATTTACAAAATATTATATACATTTAAATAAAATTTATATTTTATTTTGCAGTAAGTCTTAATATACGGGCAGCGGTAGCTCTCTAGGTTAGCTCGCTCTATCTCGAAATGAACGGAGTGTAAAATATTTGGTTCAAATATCAGCGTCGCCAATATATAGTGAAACAATAGTATATTATGTGGCAAGTGTGTGAGCTGAAATATTTACATGAGGCTCGTGTCGCAAACCACCCTAATATAAAATAGGCTTCACACACGTGTTACATATACCTACTATACTTTTTCTACAATCTTGCAATAAATTTAATTTTTTCTTAACATTGTCATTCTTTTAACGTAAAGTCTTTGTATTATTATTTATTTATAGTTGTTTAATGCTTGCTAGACAGATTTATATTCGATACAAAGCTGTAAATTTAGAATTACATTTTTTTTTATTTATAATCAGGGCATGTAACCGGTTAAAAAAACCGGTTAATAAAAACCGGTAACCAATATTTTTAACGAAAATTGCGAACTTTAACCGTAATTTTAACCGATATATTTGAGGCCGAAAATACCGGTAACCGTTAACCAAAAAAAAATAAACCGGTTTTAGCGAACATTAACCTTTATTTTAATATCTATAAGGGTTAACCGTTAACCAGTATTTATTTCGGTTACATACCCAGTTTGTAACTAACTTTTAGTAATTTCTAATTACAGTTGAATATAAAAAGTTAAAATTTTTAGGTTTTTACTGTAAAATTTTTCATATACAGCTGAAATATTCCAAAAATACCCATGTATGAGTCCAAAATTTTGGTTTTTGATTGTTGACACCCTTTAAACCCAATTTTAGGTCAGGTTTGGGTTCCTTTTTACCCATTTTAAGGTGTGACAAATTTCCAAATGTACTATAAAATATGTTTAGACACTTTTCAACTCATTTTTGGGTATAAAATGCAACACATAATCGTGTTAAACTTATTTTTTTAATTATGAACACCTAAATCATTGTTAAGCACTTTAAACCCATTCCAGGGTGTGAAATAACCCAAATAAACCCATTTTTAGATAAAATTTATTGATTTTTTTGAAAAAACCAAATTGATAGTCGCCGATGCGCTGATTTCAAATTTTCAAACCGAATTTAATTATCTCTTCCCATTCCTGAGATATTTGGCCTCAAAGTTGCACCTCAAAAAAGTGTGTTTTTTGAACATATCTCTAAAATGGGTAGAGATACAGTATCAACGATTACACCAGTCGATTCTACGCGCAAAGTTACATAAAGAAATGTTTTCTCCGCATATACGATCTTTGGAACGATTTGGTGAAAAATGAGAAAAACGAAAAAAACCTGAATTTCAATTTTTCGCTTGGAAACTTTTTGTCACCAAAATTTTATATTCTGGACTTAAGTAAATACAGATGCGCTGATTCCAAATTTTCAAACCGATTTCAATTATCTTTTACCGTTCTCGAGATATTTGTGTTCAAAGTTAGACCTGAAAAAATCAGATTTTCAGGAATAATTCTGAAATGGGTTCAGATACGACTTTGGCGACCTTACCAAACGATTCTACGGGCAAAATTACATTTTTGTACCAATTTTCAGATTTTTATTCCAATGGATACAAATTTTATAGAGGAAAAACGAAAATCGTCAAAAATCGAAAAAAATCGCAAGGGGTTCATCAGGCGATTTTTCGATTTTCACGATTTTCGTTTTTTCGCTCTAAAAATTGTATCCATTGGAATATTAATCTGAAAATTGGTACACTTATGTAATTTTGCCCGTAGAATCGATTGGTGAAGTCGTCGAGATCGTATCTTGACCCATTTCAGGGATATTCCTGAAAAACGATTTTTTTCAGTTGCAACTTTGGACCCAAATATCTCAAGAACGGTAAGAGATAATTGAAATCGGTTTGAAAATTTGAAATCAGCGCATCTGTATTTACTTAAGTCTGAAAAATGAAAAAATTGGGACCCAAAAAGTTCTCCAGCGAAAAACTGAAATTCCGGTTTTTTTCTTTTTTCCCATTTTACACCAAATCGTTCCAAAGAACATATATGCGAAGAAAACATTTCTTTATGTAACTTTGTGCGTAGAATCGACTGGTATAATCGTTGAGACTGTATCTCTACCCATTTTAGAGATATAGTCAAAAAACACACTTTTTTGAGGTGCCACTTTGAAGCCTAATATCTCAGAAATGGGAAGAGATAATTGAATTCGGTTTGAAAATTTAGAATCAGCTCATCGGCGACTATCAATTTGGACTATTTTAAAAAACCAAAATTTTTGACCGAAAAATGGGTCATTTTGGATTTTTGCGGCTGTAAAATCAAAATTTTAAGGTGCAAATCTAAATATTGTTAGTTTTTATGATTAACTATGATTGTAAATTACTTGGAGATGAGAAAAGATATTAATTTTTATTTGGATATGGTTTGGAATATATTTGCGAATATAGATAACAATTATCAAAACAAAATTTCCAAATATAAGTACTTCCGGTCATCATTTCCGTTGTAGGCCAAGGTTCGTGGTCCAATTAACAACTCTCAATTGTTTTACAGACATCCTTTTGTTTAGATAAAGTTCATTTGTGGCTCAATGAAATTTTTGCAATTTTTGGCCACTTAACATCAATTTTGCAAAAACGCTTGAACACGTCATTTTTAGTATAAAGGGGGAACACCTGAATGGATTAGTTCCAATGCCATAACTTCAACCCTAAAATGGGGGTGGACTGCACCTCAAAAATTTTAAATGGAAAAGAGTGTCAAACATGACTCAGTTCGAAAGGCCTTTCAATTCTCTTCTCAACAGTTTTTTTATTTTTCAAATCCGATCATTAGTTCCAGAGAAATATCGTTTAAAACAAATTTTATCAGGTGTTTAAAATTGCAATCAAGTAGGCTTAAACAAATGACAAAATCGAATATCAGTATTTTTCCCGTAACGTAGAGGGCCGAAATAATAGGATAATATACTTTTATAATCTCGTAAATAATACAGTCACAGATGTAAAAGGAATAATAAAAGTTAATATATAAGACACAAACTAATAGCACTTTAAAAGTACACAACTTAAGTGTACTATTACTCAAGATCACGCCCGTTGTATTCTTCAAAATGTTCCATGTCGATTATCTTTTGTTTTCTGCAAAAATTTTAGAAGTAACTCGTGTTTGGTATCAAATGAAAGGATTATTTGATGAGGGCTGGCATGTAGAACTGACAAAAAAATTCCTTGTCGAATGTCTTTTGTTTTCAGCTAAAATATTTCAAAAGTAAGTCGTGTTTGGTATCAAATGTAAGTATTCGACTATGTTTGGCGTGCAAAAATGTCAAAAATCATGTCAACAGGCTTTTGTTTCTGGAGAAAAGTTGTCAGAAGTACGTCGTATTTGGTATTAAATGTAAATAAAAAATGACAAATAATTACCATGTCAATCAGCTTTTGTTTTTGGCAAAAAGTTGTCAGAAGTATGCAGGGCATGTAACCGGTTAAAAAAACCGGTTAATAAAAACCGGTAATCGATATTTTGAACAAAAATTGCGAACTTTAACCGTAATTTTAATCGATATTTTTCAGGTCGAAAATACCGGTAACCGTTAACCAAAAAAAAAAATAAACCGGTTTTAGCGAACATTAACCTTTATTTTAATATCATTTAGCGAGGAAAAATTTTAATATATTTTTTTATATCTGTGTTTTCTATTTGTATTTGAACTTGAGTCATCAGTTTTTACAATTAACATTTTATTGGAGAGTCATAAATGTAGGTAGTTTCTTTGGCCGTTAAGGTTACTTAAAAAGTCCCAAATAAATACGGCCTTTGTCAACACAGGCAAGTTTAAAATTGAAAAGTGACCTGCGTTTTTCTGAATATATTACGGGAATTTTTGTAAATATTCATTAATTAAATTGCTTTTTTTTAATTGTGATATTTTTCTCAGATAATAATTTAAAAAAAAATTTTCTCTATTTTTTTAATCAAATTTTTATAATTAATTTGTTTTAATTAATTTTAATTATTTTTTTAACCGATATATTAACCGGTTTAAACCGGTTTCCAATTTTCAAAAACCGGTTTTCGAACTAAAACCGTTATTATTATAACGTTCTCTATAAGGGTTAACCGTTAACCAGTATTTTTTTCGGTTACATGCCCTGTTTATAATACATTTCTCATGAAGTTGTTATTTCTACGGACCATTTACCAACTCATGATTTACGTACCTATATATAAAGAAGTATTGTACTAAACTATTTACTTTACGCACACTATACGTGAAGTGACACTTTACGCACAGTGTATAAAAATCAAGCTCCACACATGAAAAGTGATACGTGAAGTAGGTACTTCACGCATGGGAGTAAAAAAAATATAAATTTATTGGAGTGGTACAGAGCTTAAGGTGTCCCGTGCACAGGCTTTAGGCTAGAACCACGCACTATTAAAATACAAGTAAAACTTATTACCTAGGTATTTTAAAATAATAACATAGAAAACAGGAAATTAATCTTCTAAGATGCATCATCAAATCTATTTTTAAAAATTATACCAATGAAAATTTTTCATTCCTTAAAATATTTGATACGGTTTACCTTTGCTAATGTTACTATACTTGCGACGCCCAACAGATGCACAAGAAACTCCTCTCACTAACGAATTTGAATAGAACATTGCATGTAGTAAGCCGTTTTTACATAGCTACATGAATATGTCAAATATTTTTGTTGTTTTCATGCGATTATCTTATTTGAAATTAGAATAAATATATTATTTATTAAAATACTTGAGATATTAACTTCTTTTCAAATGTAAACAGAATTGTTTCACATTTCTTAATTTGTAACGTGTGAAGCTGACTTCTGCATACACTGTACTAAGCAAGTAAGCCCATTAATTTAATTACTGCATCTGTTTGGCGTCCCAAGTAAAGTCGACTGCTCGTATAAATATAAATTATCATCCTCCAGCTTATAGTGGATTCCGAGCCATTTGAATATACAAATACCCCAATATATTTGGTTAAGTTACCCTTCTGGATTTGAATCCAAACTTTCCCACATACATTTTCATATATTCCGCTGCAGTTTACGATTATTATTCTCATACTGTGGGCTGTTGCCATTGCATATTGTCTTGTATGCGTGAGTCAAATGTGTAGGCCAAACAATGACCCACATGTGAACACGTATTGTGATTGCTAACCATGGGCGCCCGTAAAGTATTTTTTAGGGAGGGGCAAGAAAAAAACAAAAATATTATCATAAAAAAGATAGATATTCTTTTGCACACTTTTCCTAACAACTAAATTTTTAAGAAACACGTAAATAAAAAAATGTTAGTCGAAATTTTGACAACAATGTGAATAGTTAGTAGATTTCATTCCGACGTAAGATTGTCCATTTAAAAAAACATAAAAATTTAAATAATTTTGTTGCATCCGGTCATTACATATATATTTGTAAAAAAAATACCTTAACACCCTAAGGATACTATGAGCAACTACATATAAAATAAAAAATATATATTATCGTGACAAACTGCTAACATATACTTATTAGTATAGTATACAAAAATAAAATTGTATTATAAAAGAAAATAAACAAAAATAAAGAAAAAAATGTTATTTTTTTTATTGGTTTGTAAAGGCAATTCCTTCCAATTTAAATAATTTGCCATAAATATCAATGGAATAATTTGTGCCACACTATAAAAAACCCAAGTCAAAAGTTAAGTAAACATGAATAAATTTAAATTTCTTATAGAACATAACGGTAGTGAAATAATTAAGTAAAATGTCGTCTTTTTAAAATTTGCAAAAAGCCAGGGGAGGGCAGATGCCCCCTCTTGCCCTCCCCTATGGGCGCCCATGTTGCTAACCCGCCTCAAATGCTATGTACAGCATGTTATTATCAGGGATATTGTACAACTTTAATATACTTTAATTTTTTGCATAGCACACTTACAATATTTAATGGCTTAAATATTTCAGAACGTGTTACGGTATGTGTTGTATTTACGTGGAGGCAGACAGTGATTCTTATCTTTGACATGAATGAATAGATTTCTTATAAACAAGAAAAATTATGTGCATACCATTCAAATAGTTTCCCATTTTTATAGTTTCAAAAACATACCTATAAATTTCCAGGAGTAAATGCCTTAGTACATTTAAACCTCTATCTGATATACAAATACCCCAACAGGTCCTTCACTATTTTTTTATATGAATCTTTATCTAATTTGAAAGCGAAGTATAATCTCAGAAAGTCTTTATTGTTATTTGTTAAGCCGTAATATTTTTTTAAGTGTTTCAATTAAGTAAATTGATCTATTTCAACTGTTATAAAAACATATTAATGTTTTTATACTTTGCGTTAACAATTGCTCTATTATTATATCGAAAACAGTTTAATAATATAAGAGATTGTCAAATTCTTTTGGGTATTTTTGTTGTTGTAAAATTAGTACTTCTAACAATTGCACCCCGCTTTAAATGTCAAATAGATAACCTCAAATATTTTTAAAAATTTTTAATACAATTTATATTATTTCTGGGTATGAAAACCAAATAAATAAAATTAATTTAAAAATATAGTAAAATTTCATAACTCATAATATGTAGATTTATAAATATTTTCATAATATTTTAAATGCATATTGACTGATAAATGTGCCCAACTTCATTCTACAGAGTTACCATATTTCACATTTATATTTTCCTAGTTTACAGTCTATTATTTTTTTTAATTGAATATTTTAATATTTTTATTAAATAAGTGAAACAAAGTAAAAAATAAATAAATAATGAATTCTGCAGTTAAATCACTAATCGTAACAGGAAAAAAAATAAGAACAGTAGTTTCATTGATACAATTATGATTCCACTATAGTAGACTCAAATGAGAGAAAAAAATATGAGCTAAGAAGGTCTATAAAGATTGTGCAATAGCATTTATATTTAAATTCCCTTAATTTTTACAACCTTTTATGGCATTTCTACACACCTACATACATGCAAAGCCATTTTTACAATATCCCATTCATGTAAACAAAACAAAACAAAAACACATCTCTTCTTTCATTTGCTTACGACGACAGGACGAACCCGTTGTCCTCGCAACTTACACCAGTGGCGCAACATACGTAATTTCACGAGGGCACCGATGCATAATAATCATATTTCACAAGAAGTTTATTATTGATAACATTGCAATCAACAGTTCGTGAGGATTATTTTTATGAAGTGCATCTATTGTCGGTAGAAAGTTAGAGGAAAATGCATTGCATAGCATTTAGCAAATGCATCGCATATTTGTTAGATAATAGTATCAGTAAATCTCAAAACGTATATTGCCTTGTATTTTAGAAAGAAAATATACACATACCTACAATTTATAATAATTTAATTAATTTAAATAAAATATAAAATTTAATCTTTTCGTCAATCTTTGTTCAAATAAAAAATAACTTATGGACTACGTTTATCTCTCACTGTTTAAGTCACTTAACCTTTAACCCGCTTGGATACAGAAGGTTAGGTTTGCGGGGTAAACAGCCCAGCTTACAGATCAGCCAAGTCACTTTTTAATAGCGACTTAGCTTAGCTAACTCGCTTGAAATTCTGTGAGATAAACAGATAGAAGTAAAGATTAATAGGAAAATATTTTAAAATATTATAAATAATTATGAAAAATATATATTACTACACTATAAACTTCTAGAAACTATATTCTTCATTATCGCGAACGTTTTTCTATTATTATTCACATATAAACATTGTTTTCTATTCGTTCTGTGACTATATTCAAACTAAAATTAATTCATTAATCATTTTAGTAATAAATGAAATATATTACTTTATCAAAGTTGCACTGTATTTTTTGTATAACAATTTTCTAGAATTATAAAAATCTTTTGTGTTAATTAATCATCATTATAATTATTGATTTATTTAGTAGGTAAATAATTATTAATATTAATTGATAGGAATACTATTTTTGTTAAAACTTTGAACTTATCTACTAATGTATGGAAAAAATATTATATTACCTACAACTTAAAAGTTAATCTAGAGCCTTGAAATTGTCTCGAAATTCGTCATTAGTCTTGATCCAGATTAAGAAAATCTTGTATTGTTAGAAATCGACAAATACAGATGTGGTAACGTGATATATACAGGAAGTTTGTCGAAAAAAACAGTGTATCATTACAATACACGGATAACCAATTGAAAAACGTCGAAACTTTAAATACAAATGTAATGTTTAAAGGAATAAAAATGGATCTTATTAATGTTTTTGAATTATACTGGTATTACGATAATTTCTTCCTCAAAATCAATTACAAATAATGACCAGACTCCAAAACTTCTAATTTGGATTAACCAAGTGCGAATTCTACTGTTTTATTCAATAGTACGTTCCACCAAGTATCGATAGGAATTCTCTTGCAGCTTTATATTATTTATCCTATTTAATTATAAATAGTAATTTATTTTTTCATTTCCTAATCCAACAAAACTACATATCCGTTTTCTAATTGTTTTTTTTTATACTGATTCAATTAACAGGTAAAAGTACTACAAGAATTCTCAAATGTCAATTAATGAACTTGTACTTTATTAATTTACTTTTGCTTTCTGACCGTGAACTCGTAACTTTCCATATAAAGAGTGAACCAAATAATCATGTATATTTATTACCCAATATATTTTCATGTATCCGGCATTAAAATAGTAATCTGTTATAAATTAAATTGGCTTTTATACAAATTAGTTGTTGATAAAAACAATGAATCACTTTTAATAGCAAAAGAAAATTTATTGTTTCAAAAATCATTCCATTCACTTATAAAAAATAAAGTTGATAACTTAGAAAATAATACGAATATAATTTAACATTTACATATTCGTTGATCCGTTAAACAGTAATTAAAATATTTTCTCATAAAGTTTACCTAGTTGTTTAACGAATTTTACCTTGAAGTAATAAAAACAGAGTATGGATAGTTTAACAAATGTCAGTTTTTCAAAAAAGTTCTGCATGAAGCGTGTAACAGTAAAAAATACATCCGCATTTGATAAGCAAAACAAGATTATAAAACTGATTCAAATAACATTAAAATTTTTATGAAATGTCAATTTTAATCCAGACTGGTAGTATTAAAAATTATAACCAGTCTCATAAATTTATAATTATATCTCGTCATATTTTAATAAACAAAAGGTATATAAGTTCAGGGATAACGTTTTTACCTACAAAATAAAAATTTGATTTGGAACTGGAACCGCTAGAATATATGTACAATTACCTAGAAACAGATATAATTATTATTTTGTTTTCATCTGACCTATATTCATAATGGAATGATGATATATTATATTATTAATTACAAGAAACTAAGATATTAGATGCAATACTTTCAGAAATAATTTAAAGGACCTATTAAAAATAATCAATAACTAGAGCAAAAATGTAGGAAAATAAATATAACTAAAGCAATTACCGGAGAAATTAGATCACTTTCTAGGCCAAGCAATTGTTGAAAACTATTATAAATACTGTAGCAAAAATGGGAGCATTAAATGGATTATGAATTAAATAAACTGGAGCTTTAAACGACAGTATTTACCAGAGAAATTAGATCACTTTCTAGCCCAAACAAATATAGAGTAATTACTATAGGAGATATATACTTCTTTTAAAGTTTTTTAAGTACGCCAATTTAGTCTCCTTACACCTTTAAATTATATAGAACCAATGATCTTTTGAACCGACTTTCATTAGAATTACTTCCCGTAAACGGTGTGTCATACTTTCCATTAATTTTCTTGGAGTTTGGGAGTCAATTTTACTCCATTCTTCTACTATAAATGTAGTAGTTTTTTATATTCTTGGGGCATCTTGTTTTATACATTTTTTCAAATAAATCACTTAAGAGGTTCAATGGGATTCATATCTGGAAACTGTGGAGGTATTTTTAATTGTAGTATGCTTTGGGGTGATTATCTTTTTGAAAGATATAAGAATCTCTTAAACCCAATTTTTCAACAAATTTTTCCAAATTATCTTTTAAAATATTAAAATAAACCAGTTTCCCATCAATAAAAATTAAGATTTCCCATACAAGCGTAGAACCAATTCCATATTTTTTTGTTTTCATTTAGTCATTCTTTCTTTTCCAAACAATAATTCGTCCATGTGATCTAAAATGTTTGTTTTGGTTTATCTGAAACAATTACTGAGTACCAGTATGTTTCAGAGTGGTTTATATATTTCAAAAACAAAACGCAAATATATATGTACAGAGATAACTTGGTTTGAGTGTATACAAATTAACACATAAATTATTAAAAGAAGTAAAAGAGGTGAGAGGTGTTATAAGTGCATATTATTGTTAATAGTCGTTAAATTATGTAGATAACTAAATTTACTTAAAATGCAATTTGTTACACGTGCTACCAAATTGTGTTTAAGTTTCTGCAACTAAATGCAGTTATTAGTTAATTTTCCAAGTTTCACAACTTTCAAATAAGTTGGAAAATTACTGACTGTATAATATAATTATTTTATCATCAAAGCAAACTTATTTAACTAAAATATCAATAAACGATGAATATGAAATTAACTTCCAATGATTCCATTACAAAACGGTAGAGCTTTACAAGCAAATTACAAATTCTTAACATGAGCGTTGTAACCGCACGTACATACTTTCAATATTGTTATTAGCTGTGTATTGGCAACATCATCATTGGCATCGAGGTTGAAATATTTACTTGTTACACGTAAGCTGAGTAACATCCAAGAATGCAGGCTACTTGATCTGGGACATGAAAAACTATTGCTGGATCGAAAGTTGATGCAATACTGATTAATGTCATTGTTGTGATGACATCGTTTGTCAAATGGTAACAACTGAATAGGGAATTGAACATCGGGATCTTAAAACCGGCAATCAACTCAACCAAAAAGGAGAATTATTTTCTTAAAGGATTAATTTACAACTAAATCATTAAGCTTATCTATTCTAACCATATTTCAAACGGTACAACATTCCTAAGAGAAACAGAGTATCTAGTAACTTAATTACTTATTGAGAACATTTTATTTGAAACTTACTAGAACTTATAGTGTGTTCTAAAATCGTCCGATACGGTGTTATTTAATTTAATTATTACTTGGTGACTCAGGAAGATGAATTAGAAATATCCAATCCTTTCAGTTCAATTCAGAACACACTAACTAGTGAGCTGTTAAGCAGGCTACACATCAAAAACAATAGAAACAAAAATTAATTTCCTTTCAGTTAATAACTAGGTATATTTGTGATGACGCATTGATTAATAATTATCAATTTTAATAGCAAGAATGAAAAAGTTGAAAAGCACAGCGGTACTGAAGTGATTTTTACAGCGAAGTCAATCATAAACATAGCTTATATAGTTCCAAGATTCAGTAGCAACATTTTGCCAAGTTAATTCTGTGGAGTTTTTATTAGAATACTTCGCTAAATTATAGTTATAAAGTACTTCACATTTTTTAATCATTTACCACAAAAATTACATAAGGTCTTGATCTTCTGTTCGCTAGCGAAAAACAGTACTAATTTAAATGAATAACGTTAATATAGCGATGCAGAAACAAAAAGATATAATCCGATCTATTTAATGAAACATGTTTTTTCAGCATGGTTTATGTGTGAGATACCTTAGCCTTACAGATTTTAACTATTAACCAAAAAATATTACATGCAACTAATTTGGTAACATTCATAAGATGTTTTGTAACTTTAGGATGAAAACATGAGCCACTAAAAGTGATAAGTAAAACGGTGAAAAAACATTCGTGTAGTTTGTAGTAGTTGAAGTTTTGTTCCTTCTAGGGTTGCCTTAATAGTGTTAATAGCATATCTTAAGTTAGTTAAGAGTTTTTTAAGCCACCGTTCACGTAAGTTTAACTTACTTCCACAGCAACGTAAGTCGTAAGTTCCTGATAATTTCTGTTATTTGGTTACCGTTGTCAACGGGAAGTTATAGAAATATCTATCCTACTGTCAGGAAAATTATTATTATGTATAGTGTATAGCAATGATTAAAATTAACTATAAAAAGATAATAAGTTGCAAATAAATAAATCTATACTGTCAGTGGGAACTATCATATTTTACAAATACGCGAAAAACATAATTAGCGACTCGTAATGTACGTAAGTACCAAAACAACTATTCTCGTACGATAACATGAACTTCGATTCCGCAAGCTCCTCCTCAGTTCACACCTTCTCAAAAGTAATAATGTACTTACATTTCTTGTATCTTAAATAACTATTACAATGCACTATTAAACTACTGTAATAATTGTACAAAGAAATCAGTACGCGTCTCAAATCATCCCACGATATTTTTTATTTTATTAGTACTTATGGTATAATGGTTTATAAGCTTAAACTTAAAAAAAAAGTACAATATTTAACAATTTTTTTTTTAATGTTTTCGAAGGATTTCAAACTCACTGTAACGATAAGCTCTGATCAATTAAATTACAAATAAAATAACCAATAAAATAAAACCCTGTCGTTTTTAGAGCGTAGTACATTCTAGAAACGATTGAAAAGAAACGGTATATAATCCTTCAATTTAGCTATGATGAATTATTATTAATAACCATTGTTTTCATCATCCACTTGTGAACTTCACCAGCAAATCAATCATTCTTTTGTAATGAATTAATTTGAGTTCGTCCTTGAGGCATCAATTAAAGGATGTAAAATCGAACTGGCACTAGAAGATTTGCAAGTGCTCTCCCGGATACTTGCTATGTAAGTAGCGAAAGGCGATTTACAGCCGGTTTTTGTTGTTCTAAATCAACATTGTATTCCCTGTCGTTTTTCCTCACATGCGGATGGATTTGAATGTTAAACGAAGCGGTCATCCGTGTTATGTTTCGTATCCTTTGTGGATAGTGAAGCTATTTGTGTATCGGATGATTGCACGGTTGCCACATTGAGGATGTGTGGTATTAACTGCTAAATGCCTATATTTGTTTCGGAATATGAGTTTTGAAACATTTCGTAAATTGAACTGTATTGATTCATGTTTTACGAGAAAACCAGCCTTTCAACATAAACATAATTATCAAAACGTACTAAAACTACTTCCTACACAATAAGAACTAGCTTCTTAAATTTATGACTTGTAGGTACTCATCCAACAAAATAATTTAGTATCCACATTTGCAATATTTTATGATAAGGAATTGGTAGTTGGTCAAGTCAATTGATGAAGTTGTTGCACTTGGTGGAACATAATTACAACAAATAAATAAAAACATTTTGTTTCACAAGCTTTAACAATAATCCTACAGTGCATCAGTTACCCCATCATTAAAAGGTACTTCTTTCTTGAAGAAGAATTAGCGAAAGGTAGAATTATGTTTTATTCAATATTTTTATATATTATACTTAGGGATGAGAATATTCCAGGAATTTATTTTTGAAAAATATTCCCTAGAAATATTTCTGGGACCGTTTAGGAAAAACTAAAGGAATTATATATTGCAATATAAATCCCAGAGGTAGGTGGTTTCCCTTATAGAAATTAAAATTCTTTCTTCTTCTTTAATTCCTCTTTTTTGCTTCCTTGTACGAAGTAAAGGAAGTATTGTAATCGCGAAAAATTTTCAGATTTCAAAAAAAAATTCCATTTTGACTATCCTTGAATCCATTTTGACTAGTTTAGGCGTGACGTTGTACGTACATATGCAACAAAATATGTTAGTACTTATGTACGTAGGTACGTATACCTACCTCGCAAAACTCAAAAATGATTAGCTGTAAAATTTTGATTTTTGTATGCGGGACTGCTAAAACATCTAGTTGTGCACATGTTGTGCACTTCCCTTTTTTATTGCAATCGGCAGTGCCAAAAGGACACTTTGCTCGTAGTGTTTTTTTTTTACAGTAAAGGACGTTTGTGAAACAAAACCAAGTATTTTTATTTATTTTTTGTTAATAGTTGGTCATTAATGCAGCATAATGAATCTTTCTAAATATTCAGTTATTGAAGTATTGCACGCAGTAAATGCTTATTTGCGATAGAGGATGATTTCAAAAAATGGATGAGTTGTTTTTAAATAATGATATCCTATTTTTAAAAAAATGTTCCAAATAACTTACTGATCATTAATTTATAAACATTAAAATATTCGATCATTTTTAGTTATTCCATTCTTATTGTTTATTGTTCGAATGGGGTAGGTGACCAAGGTAGAATTTTAATGAAAAAACTATTGAATTATAGAAAGTATATTTATTTACTAACGTTGACATTAAAAAAGTTAAATATTTATCAGCAATTGTTTAGTAATTTGCGTTAAATAGAAACAGCGTCCTTTACTATGACGTTCACTAAGTTAGCACTATCTCACTCACACCACCTATTTCCGTCTGTCTACCTTCGCCGCTCTCATGAACTTCGTTGACGTCATAATCCCCTCCCAAGTACTATATTATTTATTTACTTCAAAACAACATATAATTAACAATTTTTAAAAAATACGGGTATATTATTTTTGTACAAGCTATCACATATACCAAATTTAGAAATTGGTCACCTACCCCATTGTTTCATCCTATCGTACATCAGACGAATGTCTTTTGATGATGTCCGGAAGGACAAAACGATAGTAATAATAAATAGTGAAATAAAAACCAAGTATGTTTCTTTATTTTTATAAATCGTTTTGCAAAAAGACAAGTTCAACTTAAACGACTTTCAGATAATCTATCGATTTGTTCATTGTACTTATTATAATATATTACATGTAATTTAAAACTGCATTTACCTTCTAAATTTCCATTTCCTTTTAACAGGAAACCTTTAAACAATCCTTTCACAAACAAATCTCTCAATTAAACATATCAATTTAAATCCAACTGCTCCTATATAATTATAACTTAAAAATATATTCCGCCTTCAACATTCTCTCGGCAACTATTAATTTTCGCTCTCCGATGACATAGTGCTCATTCCGTTCTTTGAGTTTGACAGGAGAAATATCGTACACTTCAAAACTATTTATTAGAATTGACTTCGACTACACGTCGGAATTTTGTTAGTAAACGGTCTATTATTATTTCGAGCGAGGCCAAGGACTGCTTTACGAAAGCAACTACAAAAAAACTAAACGGTGTTGTCCTTTAAAATGCTATGATTGTTGTATTTATTACTGATTGTTTTCGTAGGAAATTTATCTGTTTTATATGTAAATACTAAGTGGTGATTAGTATCTATGTAGATTTCGCTTCGGGATATTTTTACACCTTCAGAGGAACAGATTATTTTCAGATAATGAGACACCTGGACACGAATGTACAAATAATAAATTCTGTTGTTCTCCTTAAAAAGTAGTCTGCAATTCTGAGGAAATATGAATAACGCTATGAGTTATGAGCAGTGAGACTCTTGACGATTTTGACAAGTTTAGAAAACCAGAAAAGGAACTCGAATCCAAACTTTTTTTTTGTAAATAGTGATTGCATATTTATTGCAGTTCTTGATGTTCGATTCGTAATATAAGTAAACACTATTAAACCCTGTATAAAGTCAGCTTTAGACTATATTTTTATAGATGAATGTTGTCAGTTTATGATCAAAAATTGTATGAGATCGATCGACGTTCTAAGAATAATATCACCTATGGAAGGTCTTAAAGAATTTAACCATAAAAAGTAATGTTTACAAAGGCAAGTCTTTTAGTGTTAAACACTATTCTAAAACAAGTATTTCGAGGAAAATAGCTTGCAATATAATTTCAAGGCTGAATAAAGGAGAATCATTGGAAAATCACAAGAAATAAGGAAAAATGTATGGAAAATTAAGCAGTCGAAAAAGATTTATAAACTTTAAAAAAACTATTGATTTTTCAAACCTTCAAATAAAATTGATATTGTGATAGATAATGAGTTCATATTTGTTAGAATTTCTAGTAATAAATAGTTATTTGTCAAATAGTGAGGAAAGCGTATCTTTTTATCACTCGAGATTGAGTTTAATTCACGAACGAAAGGAACAAGGCATTCGAGTGAGATTGGAAAAATTGCTTTCCTTTCGTGTTAGACACAACATTTTTTTACGACATGTTTCAAAAATAGATTTATTCGGACGAAAAGGCGGAGCAACAATATAAGTTTAAAATCATATCAAGTTGTAAAATCGTGAAATAATGTGAAAAAAGAAAAGAACAAGACATAATTGCCATACTTTTTTTAAAGAATGTCATTATTAAATAAGAAGTTTTAATATAATAATGATTTTTTCTTATATTTCATTCTACAATATTGTCTATGTTATACTGTCTCCTTTCTAGAGAGGGAATAGTATATAGTACGTGTATCTAGTAGGAAAAGAGATACATTACCGGACGATGGTATAAATTGCAGGACGAGTCGTAGGCAACACCACAAGTCCGGGAAGACACTTTTCCTACGTGATACACATACAATTTTTTTTTTCAATCAATTTTAATTGAATAATTACGAAGTAAATTTGATTATATTTTTATTTACGGAAAACAATAAAATGCCTAGGGTACGGGAATCCTTTGTCACCGGCCAAAAAAAATTTCCCGGACTATTATTTTTCGTAACCTAGCAACTAAACTAAAATATCAAAATAATGCATTTTCCGATTTGTTTTCAAACCGGAAAGGTGTCAGTTTTCATACGATTGAAAAAAAGTAATTTTCCTTTCTATTTCGCGAGAAGAAAGTACAGCTTTCTATGCATATATATGAAAAAACATATTTTCTAAGGGTTATTTTCTTCAATTCTGATTAAAGTACCTGTTACCATAAAGGGCGGTTAATAGAAAAATATCTAACCGAAAAACGAGTTAATTTAGCTTACATTTTAATCTGGGTGAATAAATCAGCCCCAAATAAAAAATACACGTAAAGAACTTAGTACTAAGACCAACATGCAAAGTGCGACAGATTGTTGACCGGATTATATAATTGTATAGTTATTCAACTTTAAATTATTTGTAGTTATAACTCCTTTTAAATGTACTACCAATTTTATATAGATTTTTAGTTAACACTTATTTAAAATTGTAAAACGTTGCAATACGCAACCGGTGGTTGTAATTTACAATCCAAATCTCGCTCCCGGGCAAACACCTAATCCAGGCAGAGAACAATATAGGTTAGTTGCACATAATAATCAGGTTGATTATAGGCGTGTCACGTCTGTTCCCGCTGTTCGTTCTCGTGATTCGTGCAGCGTGCAGCGTGCAGCATGAAATGCAAATCCACGGCGGCACGTGGCTCCGGAGCACGCAACCTCTCCCGGAGGACCCGGAGTTCCGGAGTCGCTGAGATATGTGCGTGAGGCCGGGAGATACTCCGCACTTGATTGCTGCTGGAGCAAAGCGCATAGCAACAATAAGCACGAATTGCTAACAACGGAGAAAATATCGTCTTCATTTGTTAAACTTAATACTAAGGGTTTCGTGGTTTGTTGTACTGGTTAGAATTAACCGAGGGGGTAACCACTTCATGTAGTCCGTGGTACACCCCACTTGTAGTCACTTTGTAGTTACTGTGTAGTCTCATGTAGTCCTATGTAGTCATCGTGAAGTCCCATGTAGTCATCGTGTAGTTTCATGTAGTCCTATGTAGTCATCGTGAAGTCCCATGTAGTCATCGTGAAGTCTCATGTAGTCAACGTGAAGTCCCATGTGAAGTCCCATGTAGTCATCATGTAGTCTTCTGGTTAACGGAAATAAGCGAACATTTCCGAATATTAGCGAAAATCAGACCAATGAACGGCTAGCACATAGCTACTGGTATATACACGTGTTACTTTTTATAAGAATATTATTTGTGTTCTCGCTCGTTAAACAGCTCTTAAAATTGCTAAATGAATATGGAAAATAAAGGTGAATTTCGAGGTGATGAAAGTCAGTATTGTTGTCGTAGTCAGAATTATAACAAGGATTATAGAACAGAGACAGTTGTACCTTCGGTTATATCCGATGCTACCAGCGATGCTTTAAATTTTTTTGGAAAATTGTGGAACAAAATTTGGCTATAAAAGTGCTTACATATTTAAAAAACATAACCAGACTTTGTTGCTATGATACACCCGTCGTTATGCGAAACATTAAAATAGAAACCATAAAGAATTCGAAGAATTTGCGAAAAAAGAAATGAAGTTATTTATTCCAAAAACGGAAAACATGCAAAATTATTATGACAAATATTATATATGTCCAGAAAAATAAAAAAATTCTGAAGGCTATAAATTACTATTAATTGAAATAAGGTACTACGTTAAACAAAAATTAATTATTGACAAAAAATACTTTTTTAGGCGGCTGGTACATAAATTGTTGTTTTTCGTATCTGCTGGCAACCCTAAAGTAGTATCAATTTTTATTTGACATCTGTCAAAGTCAAAATTTTTGGCCGCTAGTTTGTTTATTATTGATTTACATAGTTCTTATTAATGTGATTAATTATTTTAGAATATAATAACAAATGTAATTAAAATTTTAACTATTCCTTTACAAATATTAATGAAAAAGTAATGAATTAGCGAGTAAAAATAGCGGCCATAAAGTAAATGCGGCCGTAAGGTAAATGCGGCCGTAAAGTAAATGCGGCCGTAAAGTAAATTTTGACAGATGTCAAAAATTGATTTTGAATGAAAATTCATAATTTCTTGTTGTAATCACTTAAAAAATGTTGTGTGTACCTCGGCTAAAAGTTCTTTTTGGGCCTCATCTGATTTGTAGCCTCGGCTTTGTCTCGGCTGCAAACTTCGGTTTCGGCCCAAAAAGATTACTTTTAGAACCTTGATACACAAATAACTATTATCCAACACCGTGTAATTATAACGATATAAGTATGCTGTTTTTAGATAAATAAAGTAGGTCATAAGTCACTAGTGAGCTAAACAGGGTCGCATTTACCATTAGGCGCATGAGGCGCATGCTGGGGGCCTCGCTTTGTGGGGGGCCTCCAGCCTCCACCCTTGAGTACAAAGAAAATAATAGAAAAAAAAATATTGCCCCATCGTATAAACATTCAACTATTTTATACTGAAAAAAATAGTTTGTTTTTATTAAATACACGCTTATATAGTAGGCCCCCGGCCCCACAAATATTTGAATCTCATTACAGAATAATCTGATTGGCCGTCCCCGTTATAAAGTTTTTCGGGTCTAGTGGTAAAGGTTCCTTTGTGCATGTAGTTTCTTCTGTCATATAATATTGTAGACCGTACCAAAAACTTGCTTTCAAGTTGTTTCCTAAACTATGTACTTTTAAATCTAGATTAAAGTATTCAAATAATGCATTTTAAATGTTTAAATTTCAATTTGTAACTAGAAAAGAGATTATATTTATTATTATAGAGATAAATATAAATTTATTAGTAAATTTTAAATACGAACAGTTATTGAAAATTAATTTCTTTAATATGGCCGATTTCTTACTCTTGAAGTTGGAATAATTTATAACTCACAGATGTGCAGTGTACTATAAATAATAAACTAAAACTGAAAGATAATTTCAATTTCGATAAAAGTGAAATTTATTAAATTAAATGTTCTAATTGCGAAGCCATTCATATGTCGGACAAAACAGGTCGTAGCTTTGATTTAGATTTAAAGAACACACGAGCCTCTGGGTTTAAATAAATATCAATCTAACGTTGCTAAACTGTTTATCTATTGTTCATACCAATTGTTGATATTAATAATTTAAATATAAACCATTTGGGCAAAAAGAGATTAAAGGTGGATCTATTAGAATCATTTTAAATCCAAAGAAAATCAATGAAAAAAAAAATCTACGAACGAACAACTTGATTTCGTCGAACCTCCGTTGATTTTTTCCTTCGCTTTAATCCCTTTTAGTTTTTCCTACAATTATACGGTCTGTTTCCGTCTATTTCATTCTACGTATACAGGGTGTTTGGCGAAAGGCCGGCACCCAAAATATTTCGTTTATTTTGAGAGATACAAGAAAAAGTTAAGGAGCAAAGCTAAACTAGACAAAGGGACTCATAAAATGATTTCAGTACAAATTTTGTGTCACTTCCGGTTTTAGCGGAAATGGCTCCAACTTTAATTCTAGCATAGGGAACCGGTATTTTTATATTTTTTACGGAATGTACATAAAACTAACTTTGCAATGATACCAAAATATCATAGTTTTACTTCAACCATTTCAAAATGGCGACAATTTATTTTCATATTTATGTACTTACAACTATAGGTAATTAACGAAAAAAAAAAATGTTTAAAATACCTTTCAATAATCAACACAATACAAAAACCTTCTAAATATAACAAACAAAATTAAAATTAAAAATACTCAAAATGGCCGCCGTCATTTTCTGCACAATTTGTCACATATAACAAATTTTGCCATTACATCGCCAAGAAAGGAAGATCTAATATTTTTTGACATTATTTGTTTGGTTTCAGGTAAGAAAATCTCAAATAGCTGGCTATGGTGTATTTTTTATGAATTTTTATTAGTAAATATTTTAAAAATAAAGTTTTGCCATTTTTAAATGGTTTAATTTTATGTACATTGCGAAAAAAAATATAATAATACCGATTCCCTATGCTAGAATTAAAGTTGGACACATTTCCGCTAAAACCGGAAGTGGCACAAAATTGTTACTACGGCCATTTTATGAATCCCTTTGTCTAGTTTAACTTTGCTCCTTAACATTTTCTTGTATCTTTCAAAATGAACGAAATATTCTGGGTGCCGGCCTTCCACCAAACACCTGTATATACTCATACTGTAATCACTGTATTTCCTGATGATGGTAATCCGATAATATAGCTATAGTAAATGTTTCTTATTGCTCTATCTCTATTCTTTGTATAATTGCGTTCTTTATTTCTGTGACGAAAATATTTAAGTACCTATTTCAGTATTTTTACTTTTTTCGGTTTTTATACAAGAAAGTGGATTTTTCTTAATATTATTTCCATTTATATACTAGGTAAATACAGATTGCTATTTAATATTTTTTATAAAACTAATACAAAAGGAATAAATTCTATTATAAAATATAGAACTAAATACTTTTTAAATTATTGGAGTAAAATTGATAAAATTAAAAACATATATTTCGGTATCCAAAATTTTCCATTTTAAGGAGTTATTTAGTTTAATCTACAATTCATATATATATTTTCTAAAAATTTTAAAAAAAGCAGCCTGAAGACAACGTGTCACATTTGACGAAGAATTTTTTACCACTCTTGTGAATGATTCCTATTCTTGCTGTATATTTATATAATTTTTCTAAATAAAATGCCAAGGAAATTTGAATCTGGTGCTAGTAAAAGAAAACGACAAAAAGAAAAAGAAAAGCAGTTAGAAAGTCAACGAGAAGCTCTCTTAAATCTTTTAAAATCTTTTCAAAAATGTAACGACGAAAATATTTCTGCTAAACCTACTGAGACTCTAAATGAAGCTTCAACATCAATGTCTTTTAAACAATCAAATATGGATGATATGGATAAAGATATATATATATATATATATATATATATATATATATATATATATATATATATAAGTACATATATATGTATATATATAGGGGCCTCATGTAGATGTTGCGCCTCGGGCCTCCGGTAACGTAAATGCGACACTGGAGCTAAATATATTAGCTCACTGTTTTTTGGTTCGTATCATAGTAACTACGTTATAAAACCTTCTCTACACTATTTTGTTCCTAAATGTCATTTCGAAATTCCATCTGTCAAAAATCTTATATGTATTTTATATCAATGATTAAAATGTGTTGGATAAAATGTTGTATGGCACACGTGTGTTAATTACCTAAGTCACTTGAAAAAATACCACACTCGGCCTAACGGCCTCGTGAGCTAAACTTTTCCCACATAACTTATCTGTAATGTAACACACTTGTACCATAAATAACTATAATGAAAACTTTAAAAACTGCAAAAGATATGAATAATAATCGAGATAATAATAAAAATGCAGCGTTAGGTAAGTATCAATATTGAGACCTATATTTTTAAAATTTTCTCCTTAATTTCTGACTAAAACGAGTACAGTTACAAAGCGATATTATTTCTTCAACGCAAACTTCGACTCTAGTTTTTCCTAGATTTCAGAATAGGAATTCATAAATTTTATTCGCTAACGAACTTCCTTGCGATGATATAATATTTACACAAATACAAAAATCAAGGCAAGAGGCTATTTCAGATGCCTTAAAAATTAACTTGTAATTTAAATACAATCGCCAAGTCTTCTGAGCTTTGTGAAGAACTAGGTGGGGAAGAATCTTCTGACGAAATAAGTGAGGAATTAAGTGAAACTGCACGTGAACAAATCACAAATAGTGATGAAGAAAATGGTATATCCGGAGAAGATTGGCATGCATTAACAGGGTTCTACAATGGTAATTTACAATTGAAAGATTATTCCGAAGTTGTAACAATATTAGACATTAACAGTCCGTATACTATTGTAGTTGATACAAATAGAAAAGAAATTATAGTCAGAAAAAGTTCCATATGTTGGCTGTTAATACAATAATATTACAAATTTCTTCACACATATAATTTGATACAGAACTCGCAATTGACGAATGGTGCATTTTTCTAAAAGACAGAATTGCAAAACAACATTAGTTTAGTACTAAATTTTTCATATTATAATAAAAATAACCTGCAAAGATTCGCTTTATTTAACTCCCTGTATAATTACATTTAAAAATTTTTGTGAGAACATAGAGTATAGTTACAGTTGTACAGAAAAAAATTCTTAATTTTTACTATTAAAATAACTACAGTATGTCTTTATAAAGCAATGCGTGTATTTGGTCTTTTTTAGAGAATAAACAGAATAACTTGGCAACGCCGCGGAAAACTAAAACAAAATTTATATGTTCGAATAGGAGAAAAAATATAATTAAAAAAATGTAAAAATATGTAGGCAGTTCCATTTAAAAAAAGGCAAACAATTCTCGCCGCGCCGTAATGCAACACGCTGTATATGTGAAAATAATTTTACGTTAAGCTCCTTAAGTGGACGAATAAATTCTGTTAATAAATTGATGCTGTATTTCTAACGACAACGGAGATATCGAAGACGGGCATTTCGATGACTCATCCTGTATATATATTATATGAAATTTCTTTTAATAGGTATCATGTAGTCTAATATAGTCATCATGTAGTCTCGTGTAGTCATCATGTAGTTTTATGTAGTCATCATGTAGTCTGGTGTAGTCATCATGTAGTCTAGTGTAGTCATCATGTAGTCTAGTGAAGTCATGATATAGTCTCGTGTAGTCATCATGTAGTCTTTTGAAGTCTCAATGTAGTCTGTGTAGTCCCATGTAGTTTCTATGTAGTCTCTATGAAGTCTGAAGTCTGTGGTACACTTTAAAGTTCAGTGATTACCCCCTCGGAATTAACGGTTATGGCTAAAATCTTAAGTTAGTTAAATTATGACGTTTGAAAAAATCATATTAGGTACTGTGGTAAAAGCAAATGTGGTATATCTAGCAATGGCTAATAAGCCATGAGTGATCGTAAAATTTTCAATAATTTGTTCATCAATTTTTGTATATAATTATCCTGTTATTGGGATTTTTATTCCTGTTGGTTTGATTTTCAATAAATAAATAATAATATAACTACGGAGTAAGAAAATATTGAAAGACAGATTTTTTTAAAAAACCTGAACTCGCGAGTATTGCCTATTACTGTCGAAGAAATAATTAGAATTAGTCGGAAATAAACATCAATAATTTTTATAGTAGGCTTTCGATTTTGAAAATTCATACATAACATGAAAGTCTGAATACTTTTGTGACCAAAAAAAATTACACGGCTGGCGCGTTTAAAATATTACAATATAATTATAAAACTATAAGTCATGTATATTTTTTTAAATTTTATGTTTAACTATTATTAAAAATGTGCATATTAATCAAATATTCATTTTTAAAAGCGATATCACGAACAATAAAAGAAATACTATCTTTTTTTTTTATTATTATATGAACAATACTATGACGCTATTTTACTTTCTGTTTGTACATTCCTTTTCTAGGAAGATGTATTTATATTACCTATAAAATATGAAAATAATATAGTACAACATGTTCATTAGTAATTTAAAGTTAACCTTCCTCATATTCGCGATTTCGTATCAAAAAATGCTGTTTTTATATATTTATTCTATTATTTTTGAAATGGATGTACTTAAAAAATCCTTATCCTTAATGATTATTTTAAAGTTTACCGGATTTTTTTATATGCATTATTACAGATATACCTATTAATGTTCAAAGTATACTGACTATAATTATTTCTCCGATAGTAGGTGCATTACTTTTTCACTCATTTTACGTTTAGATTAACGTAACCATCGAATAGACCGATTGCGAAAAAAAACCCTTAGCGACTTTATGTAGGCTGTCGTACTGAATCATATTTCTTCTTAAAATAGAATTATGAAATTTATGAATTTATATTTCAGGATACAGAAATTATAATGAATTTGTTCATTTCACTTTCTAGTTATTAATTTATTCTTGCAAATTAGCAAAATCTTATAATTATTACAATATGTGTCAGAGCAATCAATGCATAATCATATCCCATTTTATTGTTGTCATTCAAAAGTCAGTCAATGAATTCATTAGACAAAACCTTGACCAATTAATTTATGAATAATAACCGGAGATATTTTCTATATCTTCTACAATTATTTCTGCTTTTACTGCCTTTGCTAATTAGCAACTTGAGATAAAATATGCAGAAAAATATTTTGTAATTATTTTTATAAGCTCGAAGATCTCTTAATTCAACAATTTATGACAGACAAAATGAATTCCTGTTCTGTTAATTGTTATTATCTTTTAATCTTCGTCCATGAATCATGGTAGACATCAGCAACCTTCGCTAAAGATTCGTGTAAAAGTGTCACGAGTTTTTTATTCCTAACAAGGTTAGGAATAAATCAATGATTATACAATTGGAATTTTCAGTAATCAATAATGCATCTTACTCATTTCATTTACAAGACTACCTCTACGTAATAACAGTAACTGTTGTAGACTCTATAAACTTTAGTGTTGCCCTCTAGATCTAGACTTCCTAGACTCTTGTTTTGTCTTGTCTAGATTATCAAGGCAAGACTAAGCAAAAGTGTTGTCTTGAAACTTCATGGTAAGACAAGCTTTCTTAATCTAGATTTCTAGTTTACTAGGAACTTCATGTTTATTTGTATTTTCTTACTTGCAGATTAGAATTATTTATGAATTGGTTTTGTAAATAGAGGTCTGCATTGAAAATCTCCTGGTGATTTATTTAAACTACATAATAAAGTTGATAAAAAATCAAGTAGTCTTGAAGAACTATTTGATTTTTCAAGTATTTGGAATATTGCTACTTGACTTGACTTGAAATTCGGCTACTACTACTTGACTTGAAATCAAGTCTAGTCAAGTCAAGTAGCTTGAATATCAAGTCAAGTAGTAAAACACTAATCTAGACTTGTACTTAGTCGTCTAGTCTTGAAATTTTTAGACAAGATAAGATTTTGCAAAAATCTTGTTTTGTATTCTCTAGACGGCAACACTAATAAACTTCTACTTCTAGCTATTTTAAAAGTAAAAAAGTGTTATAATTTTGTTGTAATTATTACAATTCAAAATCTTCCACGAATCCATAAGTAGTTCATATTCTGAGTTTATATTATATTAACAAATTGTTCAAGTTATATGGTAGTCAATGTTAAAAAATATCTTATTCACACATTCCAGTATTCACGATAATGCGATTATACTTTATTTACAAAAAAATCAACATTACATCTTTTCATTTATTGCTTTCATATTTGATGATCTTATAATTGGTTCATCTTTAAAAACTAAATAATTTACTTCCTGTAATCTTATACGTGACACCATCATTTTCGCGTTTTTATAAACTTTGTGCAAAATAATATTAAAAGAGTTATTGCTTTCATATATTGACATCGTAAGTAATTATTTAAGTTTTTTGTTTCAGTTTATTAAAATGCAATTTTCTATGTAAACTTATATTAAAATGTCAGTAAGTAAACTACATGTGTCACGGTTTAATATAGTATTAAAATATATAATCTTCTTTTTATTTCATGTATGTAAAAAAAAATACACATTATATGTGAACTTTCTATGAATTAGGTAACAAATATGAGAAAAACTATTATGTACAATTTTCTGCATATTATAACTTCTATTAGTAATAATTTATGTGGAAAAGTGAAATTATATTTTGTACAGAAAAGTAGACTTTCTTTTTACCTTATAAGTAAACAATGATTACCTTTTTTCCGCTCATCTTTAATTGTTAATAAATATGTATTTTTATTTGTATTAAAGTTTAACCACTACAACGATTTCTCTACAAATGCAACGAAAGTGAAAACCTCTTTTCTGTTTATGATATTCTCTTTTTGTTTATAATTTATTCCTTGAATAGAATTATTCATTGATGTTTCCTTACGTAACATTTTCCACTTTTGCGAAAACTTAATTAAAAATTATGATGATTCTTTTAAGCATTAACCATTTAGAAACAATTTATTGATCATTTCGTTTGTTTTATTGGTAAACAATTGTAAGGACAAAACAATTTACAACAAGAGACTGTATGTTATGGATTTTTAAAAATAATAAATAATGGATCAGGGATTTTCGAACTTTATTTACCACGTAAATATTGCTATAAACGTTTATATAATTTATGGCGTTACGTAGAATCATTGAGAACTTTTTATTTACATGTGACACAGTTCGGTAACCTTGTAGTATGAGAATATACACGTTAAACAAGAATAAAAACACTTGAGAAAGACGTAGGATAAATTTAACTTGTTTCTTTACTTTTAAACTTTTTATGAACTTAATTTTCTTACACTTTACGGATACGGCATTGAATTGTCAAAATATAGTTGATACATCCATTAAAGAATAATACACTTTCATCATATTTGACGTTATAGAATGGTAATTAAAATCTAAAGAAATTAGCCCAAATTGCTTCCTTTCCTGTAAACCAATTATATAGGACAGGGTTCCTATATTTTATTTATTAAGTACGAATTTTTGTAAGGTAGTAATAAATATGGAAATTTATAATAAATATTGTAAATATGATATTTATTAGATTTAATTAAAAGAACTTCAAATATTTATATTACGATAAGATCGCTCAAAGAACTTAATTAACATTTTAAAAACTTCTTGTATACATAAATACTATTATTTTGCAATGTCAAGAGATCTTAAGTATTTTATTTGTACATTTATGTTTTATTTTATATTATGTACATCTTTCATAAAAATTTTATAACATAGAAAAGCTGCAAATTTAGTACACCCAAAAAATGGGTAATAAGAGTGATACATTATTTAAAATTCATACTGGGTGGTGATTTGAATCCCCGAACATAGGGATTTAACATGTAAAATCATATATTCGTAATTTCCTTCTTCACTAATTATTTTAGGTAAAAAAGCTTCAAATAAGATTTGTAGAGTATAAAATTCTGCATCTGAATAAATAAACAAAATTAATTTTACGTATCTTCTAACATCATAAATTAGGTACTAAAATGATGTAAACCACCCCAATAATAGCGGTAACCGTGGAATTGAAACAAAAATGAACAAATGTTACACAGTTAACTTGACAGATAAACCGTGAAACATTTCTTATTTTTGTCTCAATTTTACATTTATATCATTTTCGTACCTAAATTCTGAGCTTACAGACAAAATGAAATTAATTTTGCTTATTGATTCAAATGCAAAAATTTTTACTCTACAACTGTTATTTGCAGCTTTTTTACCTAAAATCATTAGGGATGCAGGAAATTACGAAAATATGATGTTACATGTTAAATCTCTTTTCGGGTGTTCGAGTCATCACCCTGTATATTCATAATATAAAAACATTGTTTTGTTTAGTTTTCGCCAAGTTTATTTCTTTGACTTAAATCCTTAATTTTAGATCAACAATACCCAAATATACTTTAAGTATGTATTAATTTGTATACTAAAAATCCTCTTAAGTATATTGTTTATTTATTGTTAGTGATTTAATAATCTAAGAAATGATCTTGTTAGTGATTATTAAGTAATAGTCAAGAGATAGTCACTTGCTAACAACCAATCATACTATTTATTAGTCATTGATTCTGTCTCAACAATATTAGCAAATAGTGTAAAATAGATAAACATATACAGTGACCAAAAACATGTTAATACATTATTTTCTTATGGCAAAAGTTAAACTATTCATATCTTTAGCAACGACTATCTCTACATATATTTCTCAACTTTTTCGTCACGTTTCATCTTGTGCAAACACGTTGAAGTGAGTGAGTAAACACTCCAGCATCATCGCGGCGTGTAACTCACCTGTGGTGATAAAATAGCCTAAGATAACGATCACAGTTAGCACTGAACTAGAACTGACCATCATGGAGCACTATCAGATCGGAGTGTCAGTGTGTCGGCATGCCTTGCAAGACTAACCAGCCGGCAGAGACTGGGATTCAGTCCCCTCTTACCACAGCGAGGAGGAATGGAGATTTCAATGAGCAGGCAGGACAGAAGACGCGAAACTTAAACTTTGAGATTTTGTTGCTGCTTTTAAATAGTTAAGCGATAAAAGTTTTGGATTATAGCGTAATATCTAACATTTAACAAGTTTTCAAATATTTTATTTAGTTTTTATGGTAAATTATGCATTTATTTATAGTCACTGAAAATGACTATTATTTACAAGTGACAAAATGCTTCAATAATGCCCGATTGCACCAACAAGGCTTAAATTTTAAGCCAGACTTAAACAAAAAAAATCTAATCGAATTTTTGACAGCAATGTTAAATCATGCATTTGACATTTTATTTCGTTTCGATATTGTCTATTTAAGGCAAGCATAAAATTTAAGTTATGTTGGTGCAAACGGCCTAAGTACCTTCGGTCTACTGTCAGTTTTAAAATTTAATCACAAAATTATTAATCAACAACTTTTTTAAGTTCTCTAAAACTTCAAACTAATTTCTTATTAAAGATACAACTGTAAGATAAAACGTAATATATCATAAGTGAGTAAAATGTCATAATACATTTGTGAGAATCAGTGATTTAAATCACTTCTTCTGCAATTTATATTTATCTCAGGTTTACGAAAATTAGGGGAAAACGCATTTGGGCAGTGATGCCATTTGGTTATTTTTTCAGGAACTTCTAAATCTGCATAGAAGTAGTTAGATTTTAAAATTAAGAAGTGCTTAAAGTTAAAAAAAATGTATTATAGTAATAAAATAATGAATAGTCCTGTAATTAAGTACACTTTTAAAATCATTTAATTTTTGACTACTCATGTTCTTTGGAAAAGTTATTTTCCCTTTCAAAATATCTTTTTTCGAAATCGTTATTAAAGAATCAATTTCATATGCGTAATAAAAATTTATACTTTAGTCCCTTGATATACAAATAACTATTATCAAAAATTACATTTATTTTAATGTTTTTGTATTATATGTAGCCAATATTTAAGTACAAGTACTATAGAACTCTATCAAGTTTAGTTATTTTCCTGAGCAAACAATTATTGGCACGCCACTCTCTTTCTCAAACGAAGTACCTATAGTACCAAGTACATCCCATCATACTTTTTTCCCAAATATCTTCATTTTCAAACATAGTAAAAATCGAATTTTAATTCGTAATTCGTAATGATTTTATTAGAAATAGAAATTTACAACATGTCATAAACTTTTAAGTACCTACTGAAAAACCAAGTACATTTACACCTTAATATTAAATAAATTTAAATACCCATATAGGACTACCTATTAAGAAAACAAAAAATAATTCCATGTACAGTTTTGACATTTATTTGTTGAATTTATTTACCTATAGGCCAAGTACAGTTTTAATGTGAAACTAAAAATAAAATTATATTTTTTTATGTTGTTATAAAACAAGTGTAATTACTTTTTAAATAAAAATCGTTTATGAAAACCATTATTAGATATCATTTGTGCAGTGATACAGAATTTGTAAATAATATAATTCGTATGTGCAGTTCCGTAAAATAAATATTACATATAGAATTACTCTCGCAAAATATCCATTCTCTTTCTACATGTGAACATTAAATTATACCATGCTCATTCTTCCATAAATCTGCGTTTGAATTCTAAAACCATTAACCATTTTGTTCTTTCAAATTACACAATTCAAACAAATGCACCGCTCTAAACTAAAAACCTAGCGATAAAGAATTTTTTATCTGGAAATTATAGTTATAGTATTTTTCACTCAATAAAAAATTGTAAAAAATCTGCTTCCTTTGTGATGATATAATTTTATGGTGTAGTAATCTATTAAAAATAAAATTGATATCATTATAAACGAAAGAAGTTACTCATAGTAGAAAAACACCGTAACGTATGATGATATAATTAAGATAAAAAGTAAAACAAAGACTTTAAACAAACAAGAAAAAATTAATATAATTACTCATAGTGTTTTAGATATTATTGTGAGTCATTATCAATATTTCTAATTTAGTTTTTTAAGTGGTGACGTGGCCATGATATCACAAGAAACACGGATATCCGTATGGCGGCGCTCCGATCGTCTTAGAACGATGGATTTAAGAAGCAGGAGACACATTCTTCTAAACTTTGATTTTAATCTTGATTAATTTATGCAGCAAGTGAAATTTTGTACACCTGCTTAGAATTTCTCCAGTTTACGTTTCATAATAAATCCTTTTTTCTATATGATGACATAAATATAAATCCGTATTCTAATATAAGATTATTTTCATTTATTTATTTATATTTTCCTTACATATGTGTGTGGTATGTTTATGTATAAAACACTACAGGCTATTTTTAAGAAAACAAATGAAATTCTTGCTCTAAATTCCATTCAAATAATTTGTTTTATTTATGTGCTATATTACAAGTACACATTTACATTGTATGTATAATTGCAATTGCATGTTTTACTTATTCGTCATACTGAAATCCAAATTTCCTGAGAATAAAAGAATTTATGAAATATCCTTTGATACTGCAACGATATAAATATATAAATAATTTTAGGAATTTATTATTATTATTGTTTCAGTTATTATAAAATAAAAATACTTATTGTAACTCATAGTTTTTTATTTTATTTCGATTTTATCAGTATTATTCAACAAGTGCAGGAAGGTATCTATTGCACGAGACGAAGTAGAGTGCTGAAATCAGTTGAGTAGAATAAGTATTTGACATAAAGAACAATACAGTGTAAATAAACACGCAGAGCAAATATAGTATTGACAAATACTGTAAGAAATTATCTCACATTTTATCTCACATTTTATCTCACGATTGTGGGAAATGGGGAGCTTTCGCAGTGTTGTGTACTATAAATTTTTATCCACAACAGTCGAATAATATACTTATAGGTAGTTCTAAAATTAATTAAAACTAAATAATAAATTGTATTGGGAAAGCAAATTTAATGGAAATTTAAATTCGTTTGAAATACAGGGACTTACATTTCTCGTTTATGATTTTGTATTTCGTATTTCTTTCTCGGTAAGTGTGTCTCCGGCTTTAAGACCTGCAGTCTCGCTAGAGCTAGAGAGTTTCACTTTCATTTAGCCTTTTTTAATAAACAACTACATCGGTCAAAGTTGTTTGCAGCCGAGTATCTCTATTCACATCACCATGTTGTTATACAACTCACACCTTAGCTGGAAAACTTCAAGGATCTCAACGGAAAGAACAGAGAAAAAATAATTCTTCCTATTATGTGCATTAATATACCTATTTGAAAATCAGTAACAGGAAATAAAATGTTTATTTTAATTTTAATCTTGTTAACAAAAACGATTTAAAAAGTAAAAAAAATAAACAAATGTTATAGTCTATGACACACTAATAAAACAATAACAAATGATTACGATGCTCACATATTCTACTTTCTAATTAAAAGAGATCAATCTTACATATGTACTACTAATATGGACTAAAATTGATGTGTAATTTATACCATACATGTATTTAATTACACAATTTTATGACTTCTTAAATGTTATATAAATTAATGTATAAAATTACAAATTCTACATATGTAGATTTACAAAATATCCTCGTAAATTAAAATCATGTATTTCCTCAATTTTCACTAATTGTAGCGCTATTTAAATCGACATAAATAAACATATAAATATAGTTTCTAAATTCAAATAAAGATACTATGTTTTTTATCTAATACAAAAATCTGAAATAATTATAATATATTTTGTATTATGTACCTATTCAAAAGTTATAAGAATGGTACACGTAAGGTATTTTTTGTAGAATCAAGTAGTAAAGTCATAGAACCGTAAACCTAACCATTAATGGGACCTAACCATTAATGGGAAACACCTAAAAAAACAACTAATTTTTAGTTTTAACTGCAAAAGCAACACATCGATATTTACAAAAGTCCAAAAAATTTAATTATTTGGACCAAAAAAGTTCCTCGTCGAAAAATTAAGGTTTTTCCTTTTTCAGTATCGTTCACATAATCGTTGCAACGTATCTGTGGAGAAAACATTTTTTATGTAACTTTTCTTGTAGAATCGAGTGGTAAAGTCTTTTAAGGTTGTATCTCTAACCATTTTAGGTATATACTAAATGATACACGTTTTTGACAACAAATATTTCAAAAACAAATAAATTCCATTTGAAAATTCAAAATTAGCACATCGAGGTAAATAGGGTACATAAAATATTAGATCCGTATTTTTTAAAATAAAAAATTTCAATAAATTGCACCCTACAAAATCGACAGTGCCCATGACGTCAACAAACACCGCTGAGCCAACAGCCAATAGCAAACTAGCGTGAGACGATGTCGCGTTCGATCAGCCAATAGCATTTGTCAGTGCCTGTGACGCCACAAACGTGACTGATACTGAATTTTACACACTCGATTTTAATATTAGGGTTAAAAAAATTAGAAAATTAAAGATTATATTCATCGTAATAGTATTTATACATGATGAACATTGATATCCAATAAGCATTGTCTTAAAAGCCGTAGGCTTAGAACACCCTATTGCTTACATTTTGTTGAAATTATGTTGAAAACACGTAGATGAGATTGTGGTAATTAAAAATAGGCATTTAGGTTCCTGTAGTTTTAGATTAAGATTGGACGTTTCGGATAGTGTTAACCCATCATCAGCAGAGAAATTTTAAAAACAGATGTACTTAAATGTATTGTAGTATACATGTGTGGAATAAATTGTGGTTTAATCGAAGTTACATTGTATTGTTGTTACAAATATTATTTGAAAATGTACATAATTATATTTGAAAGTAATTTTATCGCCATCATTAACACATGTGAATATTATGGCGTACCACACAACTCTGTTTACATTTTATCTAAAACTCTTCCTTCTTGCAGAAAGTGAAGCTGGAGTTAACCTCAGCAAGTCGCCCAGCCTCCACATTAGAATCGGACATCATCCGCCACTTCTCCTCCCTCCATAGCCGTCTGCAACTCCTGGAGCAGTCCATCCTGATGGAGTTGAGCAAGGCGCAGAACGCGAGAGCCAACTCCCTGATGAGGCTGTCCACCGAGCTGGCGTCCAACATCGACACCATGAGCAACCTCGTGTCCACCGGCAACTCCGTTGTGGAGGGAGGCAAGGAAAACATGGAGAAGCTGTTGTTGAGCGAACTGGAGCGGAGTATTAAGGAGAATCTGATGTTGCCGTGCGAATTGGAGGAGGATGCTGATAAGAAAATTGATAATGTGAGGTAAAAATTTAAACGATAAATACTTTTCTAACACTAACTTAAAATTATGGTAATTAAAAAGAGTAGCAAATATAATAATTCAAAATAGTCAGAAAGCAAAAATGGGGAAGTTTAGCGTATTTTTTTTATTTTATCAAGATTGCCCTCAAAAGTGATATTCTACATTTTATTTAATCCAAAGATGCCTAGATTTCTCAAAAAATTAAATTTTATACAAAAATGACGTCAGTGTGGCTCGCGGAGAACGTATCGTCTATCTTAAACAGCGCGCGCTAGGTTCCCGTAGCAACAGAAGCGTGTAGTGTAATGCCTCAAAATACAACCTACGTTCAAAAAGTCAGGTTTCACCATCCCTTCTGCGCAAGCGCAGAACTCACTTGTGACGTCAGTGTGGCTCGAAGATAAATCATGAATTATAAATAATTGGCAACATAATTTTAAGTTTCATTTACATTTTAAGTTATAATTATTCATTTACTTACGACTAAAAGATATCTCACATGTAATTTCTATCACGCTAAACTTCCCCATTCAGGGCCGGCGTTATACGGTAAGCAAGGCAAATAAATAAATGAAAAAAAAAAAATAGGAAAATATTACTTGGAAAAATTGTTTATGTATGTAGTAACAACAGGGGATGTAATTCCCAATGCCGCTGATCCTGTATTTTTGCGTAAACCCGAAAATATTTGACAAAATTCGAATTTGTTGCTCGAAAATTTTTAAATTTTACTAAATTTTGTTTGTAATTTTTTTAAAGAACTAAATACGCTGATACCAAATTTACAAACATAATTTATTTATCTCTTTTTGTTTCGGAGATATTAGCTCTCAAAGTTGTACCTCAAAAAAGTGTGTTTTTTGAGAATATTTTAAAAATGAGTAGAGCTATAATCCTAACTACTTTACCATTCGATTCTACGGGAAAAGTTATATAAAGAAATGTTTCGCACCCATATACGTTCTTTGGAACGATTAGGTGAAAAATCAGAAAAACGAAAAAACCGAAATTTAAATTTTTCGCCTCGAAACTTTTTGTCTCCAAAATTTTTCATTTTTTGGTCAGAAACAGATACCGATGCGCTGATTTCAAATTTTCAAACAGAATTCAATTATCTCTTCCCGTTTTCGAGATATTTGAGTTCAAAGTTATACCTAAAAAATTAGGTTTTTTAGGTATACCCCTAAAATGGTTAGGTTTAAGGTTTCGGCGACCTCACCATTCGATTCTACGGGAAAAATTACATAAGTGTACCAATTTTCAGATTTTTAACTCAACAGATAGAATTTCTAGAAGAAAAAAACTGAAAATGACCAAAAATCGAAAAAAATCGTAAGGGGTTCATCAGGCATTTTTTTCGATTTTGGCCATTTTCGTTTTTCCTTTCTACAAATTGTATCTTTTGCAATAAAAATCTAAAAATTGGTATACTTATGTAATTTTGCCCATAGAATCGATTGGTGATGTCTCCAAAGTCGTAAACCTAACTATTGAAGTGGTATACCTAAAAAACCTGTTTTTTTAGGTATTGCCAAAACTCAACTTTGAACACGAATATCTCGAGAACGGTAAGAGATAATTCAATTCGGTTTGAAATTTTGAAATCAGCGCATCGATATTTATTTAAGTCTAGAAAATAAAAAGTTTTGGAGAAAAAAAGTTCCTCGGAGAAATTTTGAAATTTAGGTTTTTTCGATTTTCTTATTTTTCACCTAATCGTTCCAAAGAATGTATTTGCGGAGATAACATTTCTTTATGTAAATTTTCCCATAGAATCGACTGGTATAATAGTTGAGATTGTATCATTACCCATTTTAGAGATATAGCCAAAAAACACACTTTATTGAGATGCAAAATTGACAGCAAATATCTCAGGAACGAAAAGTCAATTGTATTTCAGAAAGTATCAGATATAATTTAGAATCGTGAATTGTAAAACAAAAATTTAAAATTGATTAAACTGAAATACAATTGTAAAGCAGCAATTTTTAAATAAATAAAAATTCTTTTGGAAAAGTAACCATTAATATTAAAGATTACTTTATTAAGTGCATAAAATTGTTAATTTATCTTCATATATTGCAACGATTTCTAATTTAATAAAGAAAAACTAAGTTAAAAATAGTATTTAACTCATCGCTATTTCAACAAAATTATATTTGCATGTCAAAATTAAAAATAGAACTCACGCACATATCGAATTTTTATTTACCATTATTGCATATTTATGAACTACATGTCAAATTATAGATGTAAGTATTTCTTTTGTAATAAATTACAATAGTTACATAACGTACAAAATATTGGCCATGTAATTATAGTAATTTAAAGAATAGCATTGTTAAATTAAAATTCTCCTTATGTGGTTCAATGCCTCAGAGCGTAGGTTTTCATTATACATGCGAAATCTAGAATTTGCATTCCTTACTATGTAATTAAGTAGCCTTTTAATATGGAATAATATTAGAATTGGTTTGTTATTAAATAATCTTTATTTACTTTAATTTATTTATTATATTTCCGTATATATTCCAGGTTCGTCGTGGATGAATCATTTATGGAAACGCTCCAAAACCACTGTCGAGTCGAACTAGACGAAGGATCATCCTTAAAATTAATTCCTCTAACAGATTTCAGCGACCGAACTTTCGAATTACTTAGCGACGATGAAGTTACATCTTCAGGTAGTATATTTTCTTTATAATTTTTGCTGTCGTTAATCAAATATTAAATAGAATCAGAATCCGTTCGTTCTCGAGCTGAATCCGAATCTTCTGCAACATCGCAAATATCATACGTCAAACCAGGATGCAAGACAAGACTTTGTTTAGCGAAAAACAGTCCAACACAAGTAGTCGGAGAGACTTCACATTCGATGCAAAGAGAAAAAGTAAAGAAACCTAATGAGCCCATTGTTTTCGTCAAAGGTGAGATAGTCATTTATTTAAACAAATAAAATGATTCTTACTTCTTATTCACAATAGAAATTTGAATAAAATAATTAATCTCTATTATAATAAAAATTACTGTTCAAATTAATATGATCTTCCACTCTATTCAAATTTCTAGAATTTGCTTTCAAGGGACAACGTTGGCTCAATTGGTTAGCACTGAATGTGATCTGGGGTTCAAATTCCAGTACCGCCAATTATTAAACAAATAAAAATACGCTTTGTCCGATAATCCTTAAAAAATCCACTCGAATGATCACAATTTTAGAGTATAAAATGTAATTTCTGAACCAAGCTAACAGCAAGCATATTTTTTTCACTTGGTTTTCACCGTCCACGGCAAACTCAGTTTTGGACAGTCTTCAAAATGAAAAAAAAGGAAATTAAACCATTAAAAAAATTAAACATAAAATATTTCTACTTTTCATTCACATATAACAAAAAAATTGTTATCAATTTTATTTTCCAGTGATAAATACCATGTTCTTCCCTGTTTTTTTTATCAACCCTGACTTCAACAATTTTTTCTTATAAATGAAGATGCTTTTATTTATTTTACATTGATATTTTTTCTGTTATCTTATATTATCTTTGTTTATTCTCCAGTAGTTCTTAACCGGAGTTGAAAATATTTGCTGCGAATTTTTACGATTGGTTTTTCTTTAGTTATAGCTTGTTCCAAAATATACATATTTGTCTAATGCACTATTTCAATAAAAAAGTTCAGAACCGATTACAATTTTTAGGTCCCTTGTAAAAGATGCAATTTTATAATTTATTAAATTGTAGTGAGAGATTATGAATGACATTTTAGTATGAAATTTATTGCATTACACATTTATTTAAAAATAAAATGAAAATATTGCCGTAGAAATTTCTATGTTCGAAAAAAATTGATGCATTGTAAATTCTATTTTGTAGGAACAACAGAAAGTGTAATTATCACACACTTAACAAACCCGTCTCATTTCTACGTCCAGTTATCCCGAAAAAGAAAAGAGATAGAAGAAATGACTAACAAATACGAATTATACGCAGAACATGCAGTATCGGCTACCTCACCTGAAATAGGTAAGACAATCTAAATTTCCAAACACTAATGTACTTTTACTTTAATTCATAGATAACAATAACTTATCATTTGGAAAGGATACTTTTACTCTAATTTAATTTATCTTTTAGGAAATACCTACATTGTCCAGTTCGTAACGGAGAAAATGAAGAAATGGTACCGTGGAACAGTAAAAGATATTCACGCAACCGGATTAACTACGTTGTATGAAGTTTTCTTCATTGATTATGGAAATACAGCTATTGTGCCTATATCAAAGTAAATAAAAGGATACAATACGGAAAATAGAAATTATTTTTATGTTTTATTTTATTTTTCTTTACAGAATTAAAGAAATGAAACCTGCCTTCATGCAAAAACCTCCATACGCATATAAATGTCGACTAGCAGGAATAATTTCTCAAAAAAATGATTGGCCAGATGCAGTCATGATTTACATTCTTAAATTCATTACTCCGTAAGTGTTTTTCTTTTTATTTCCTACTATGACATTATACACGTACATACTGACTAGTTATACTTTGTATATATTTATTTTCGTGGGGGAATGGTATTGTCGATAACACTCGAAATGGGATTGCATAAAACTTTTAAGGTAATAATTTATTCAACTTTAACATTTTATCGATGATGTTTTCATCACTCATTACTGTATATATCATGAAATAATAATGGGTGTTTTTTGGGTTATACCAAGTCTACAATATTTTTTAGTATTAACAATCTCTACTGACAATGATGAAACAATACAATATTTTAATATTTTCATTGTAGATTTGGTATAAGAGTACTTGAATAAACTTTTGCTAACTGCATATTGCACTTCCATTAAAGGCGGATTCATGCTAACATTTTATTTTCATTTTAAATTAATTTATATTTATGTTAACAGGCGCATGTATTTTCTCTTTTAAAAGTATATGCATTACATTTCATTTAATTCAAAAGATAACCAACATTTATCTTTATATTAGATAAAGATGTCAAAGAACCCTTTGTAAATTGTTAACCAATAATATGAACAGGAATTCTATTTTGTCACGTTATCTAATAATAATTAACCCTTAACTACCGACCTACCAATTTTATTACTATATCACCGGTACCAATGAAGTTAATATGACCGAAAAAAAAACAACCTATATTTCATTATATTTTTTTGTTCCTTTATGTTAAACATGGAAGGATCTAGTAAAAAATATATGGATGTACCATTGTAAATAAATTTGTAACAGAAATTAAAGTATTTTTTTCTTTATTACATTTTTTATAAAATATCAATACATTGAATACAGTGAGTATTCAAAATAAAATGCATTTTTCTTCAAGATGAAGGTGCATATCAACCAAAAAATAAGAAAAATTTTGTAAACTTAATTTTTATTACAAAAATCACATTACCTAAAAATGTCTTATTTTAGAGACACACTTAAGATTTATGGCTTTCTTAAACGTAAAATACAGGTGATACCTTTTCTTTTTTATTCTTGAAGGGTACTTGTAGCAAGTCTTTCTCTTCTCCAGGTATTCTTCCTATATTATAGACCGCAAACTTTTTGAAAATCAGTCTCAAATTCACTTTCTTCAAAAATATCCTCGTGTACATTATCTTCGCCACAATCAACCTGTAGTCATTTTATCATAATTTAAGTCAGTAAGTAAAATGCATTTCGACGATTCTGGGCCTGCATCCATTGCAAAAATGTGTAAAACGTGATAAATTTCCCATTTGCTTAAAATACTCTAATTAGAAAGTACCGAGAAGTATAAGGCGATAAATTTAATTGCGGGTTAGTATTAAATAAATAAATATTTAAGTTAAGGGTTAATAGAACAATTATTGTTCGAAGTGGCTTGTAAATTATTACACAATAATATTTCATCTTCACTACCGTCAATCATATTTTTTTTTCTGTTTTGTGATGGAATACACAGATGCACATGCGTTGATTTACCTCTATAAGGCTGTTTGAATGTTTCATTTAACTAAAGATAAATGCATACATAAATGTAAAATAATTATAAATGTGAATGGTCGCATTAATCCGCTTTTAAAATCTTTATATATATTTTTTCTCTCGCATGCTTTGTTTTGTACGTCTTGTTTGTATGTTTGGTGTGTTTTATTGTAGTGGGATAGATCCACCAATGCATCCGGTACGGCTTCATCATTTTTTAATTTACGAAAACAGGTTTGTTTGCTTTCTTTTTATTTCTACAACGATCACATTACACAAACATTTTCTACGAATTGTTGTTACCAAACTTCATTTTAGAAACAATCACCTTAAAATGCTGGTCAAGGAAAACCAAAAGGGGATTCTTGATGTGGATCTTCTTTCTCATAATCAGTCTCTAAGTGATGCTCTGATTTTTATGGGCTATGCCAGTTCAATGGCTGATAAGACTAAAAGAAAAGCTAATTTAGTCACAGAGACAAAAATTGCATCCACTATTGACAACTATGCAAAAGATCATATTTATCAAATTAATGTAACCAATGTTATAAACCCTAGTTGCATATACATACAACTTGTAAGTATATATTTTTAGGCAGTTTCCACATACTAATAATTTATTTTTAGTTCGATAATACAAAAATTATAAGCAATATAGAAACCGCAATGACAAGATACTACGAGAAAAGCGAAAATAATTTGGTTTTCATACCCGAAAAAGGTTTGTAAATACATTATTTTATTTTTAGTCTAAAATATAATTTTGTGAATTCATTCCTATTTTGGTTGTTTGTGCCGTTGTTGCAAAAGAACTTTTTCGGGACTAGTTAAATGTTCTGGTTTTATATTCTATTTATATCATACATTTAAGGACATTTGTATATTTATTTTATTACTTAAATTTAAAGAAACAAATATATATAAATTCATGGAATACTTGTAGCTCATGGATGGAGTTTATAAGATTTCTTAATTTCAGAAACAAATTAAAAAAATTTTATAATTATTTATTTGCTATACCCACGCAAAATTCTCAAATAAATAAAATAATTACAGATTCATCAACTGTGAATACTATTTAACACTTTATGAATGTAAAGTGTGTTTGTAGATATATTTGTAATTTTACAAATGAAAATCAGGGACCCGGAACCGTAACGAAACCGTAACCGAAAACAGTACTGATATTTGACTCTTTATAAAACCGTAACCGAAAACCAAAACCTTTATTTTATTTCTTCAAATATGGAAACCGAAAACCGATACGAAAAATAAATTTATTCTGTAAACGAAAACATAACCGAACTGAAAAAATATCGGTACTAAAAGCTGTATAAATATAAATATTGTACTAAACTGAAAATATTAACCATAACTTTTACTTATTTTTATATAATTCTAATAGTGTAATATATCTTAACTCTAGGACACGCTTGGATCCGATGATCGTGAGAGTTTTACTTAAGTAAACAAAATTAAAATAACTATAGTTTTACATAACACAACTTCCAATTTTTTTTAACATAAACCGATAAAAATCGAAACTGTAACGAAACCTAAATTTATTTGTTTATTTTAACCAAAACGAAAAACAAAATAATATTTTCAAAAAACCGTTAACCATAACCGAACCCCAAAATTTTTCGGTTCGAGTCCCTAATGAAAATAGTGATTTTAAAAATTATGTATGTGTAGTAGAATCCTTTGAAAAATATCCTGGCTTTCTGATTTATATATATATTAAATATAATTACACGCAATTTTTTTTCAGGAATGGTATGCGTAGCAAAATTAGAAGCATCGAAAGGAAAATGGTGGCGAGTAGAAATTACAAGTCTTCCAGGAAACCAAAGCGTAGAAGTTTTTGCTTTAGATTACGGATTAACCGAAATTGTTCCATGGTCACAATTAAGAAAAATTAAAGATATGCATAAACAAACAGACGCTCAAGTAAGTGGTTTATCTAAAACAGGCAGAGCCTGAACATAATTGATAACTAAATTTTTATCCATTTCCTTTATTTATTGATAATAAAACAAACTAATATCTGTCAAACTGTCAATTTCAGGCTGTGAAAGTTTCTCTATCCGACATTGCTCCTCCGATAGGCGCCGGAAATGTTTGGCCAGACGAAACCACAGAATTTCTTAGAGAATATCTTAAGAATAAAAGTTTGTCTATGTATGTGAACAACACCACTAAACAAGAATTATTGGTGACAATCTACGAACGTACCGAAGAAACTGATATTTGTATAGACGCTCTATTAGTAAGAAAAGAATTAGCGGAGTCTACTGGAGAAAGGTAAGATTTTATCATTATTTATCTTATCATATTGACTGATTACTTTATATTTAGCTCATTACTCGTCGAATTTCATAAAGCCTTGCCTGAGGAAATCGATTCTACAACTATAATCACAGCTCCGAAACAGTTACCGAACGATATAAAAGCGCCAAAACCGGATAAAAATAATTTATTGTTAATGGATTCTAAAAGTTACGCAGCTGGTATAAAAATAATTAAAGTTAATTCGCCTAGTAGTTTCTACGTAGACATACCAGACTGGTATGATGAAAAAGTAAAGATGATTAAACAAATGGCTTTATATTATTCCGATAAAATTTCCCCGTGCAAAAAATGGGAATTAAATAATAAATGTGTTGTACATAGTAGCGACGACAAATATTATAGAGCAATTGTTACTAAAGTTTTAGAGGATAACACTTACGAATTATTTATAAAAGATTTTGTTCGAAATGAAATAGTTCCCACAAGACGAATATTTGAGTTAGATGAAATATTCGCCACTCATGATTATTCACTACATTGTCGACTAGGTGGTATGAAACCAGCTGGAGGTTCAGAAAAATGGCCTGCAAGGGCATTAGATATCTTCCAAGAGTTTATCGATCAATATGACCGACTTTACATCTCAAAATATGGACCATCTGAAGATAAAATTTTAAGTGTACAATTGTTCACACAATGGGAAGAAAGAGCAGGTCCTTTAGAACCAACTAAAATACAAAGAATAGTTCTGAATGATAAATTACTTGAATCAGGTGTTGCTTTCCCAGTTAAAGTCGAGTGCTTTAGACTTAGAAGCACTTCACCTTTCGAATCTGAAAACAAGCTACCGAAAAAGAAAATAGTTGAGGATAGCTGCTACGAAAGCGATTTAGCACCATTTTCCAGATTGCTTGAAGGAAATCAAGCTGTACCGATTGATAATGTTTTATCTTCAAGTAATACTTCTAAACCTACAAATTGGTTACCTCCTTCTAGAATTAATGACAAGCATTTTAATGCCACCGCGACGTACGTTGACTTTGAAGGTGCAATTTACTTTCAGACACCAAAAGGAAAACGACTTCTTAAAAATGTGATAAGAATTCTTGAAAAACATTTCAAAAATTCCAAACCCGATCCACCACATCCTTGGGAAATCGGACAAATGTGTACTGTACTATATCATTTAGATAATAATTATTACCGGGGGACAATTGTAGATATAACCGGAGAAAAAATTATAGTTAAATTTATCGATTATGGAAACCAAGAAGAAGTTACTCATGAAGAGTTAAGAAGCGAAGTTATAGCAACCGACATTCCAACTTTATGTTTTAAATGTAAATTATCTAATGTTGTTCCCCAAACCGACGATGGATCTTGGTCTCTTCCTGTGCTAGACAGACTTCATGTCACTTTAGTCGAGAACGACTGTGAAATAGTAATAGACGAAAACACAGATGAATATGTTGATGATATTTACGCAATAATTTATTTAAATGGAGAATGTATTAATAATTTAATAAATTCCACTCAGTGGAACACAGAAATAACAAAAGCTCCTAGTCTTAAACCTTCCGACGATGAAGATGTTGTGATAGAAGATGAAATCTTCTCTGATGTCGATGTAGATATAGAAAATGAAGAAATCTTTGAAGAGATTTTCGAAAGAAAACATGAATACACATATGTACAGTTACCTGCAGATAAAAATTCTTTTAAAGTAGTTGTTATAAACATTATTGATTATAGAACAATTATAATTGAGGCCGATTTTGCAATGGATATAATTAGTTCAACTAGAGACCAATTCAACGAAATGTCTTTGGAAATCACATCCGAAGGAGCAGATCAGCCTAGAGTCGCCATTCCGATTGTAGGAATGCCCTGCATCGCTCTATTTGGCCAAGACAACCAATGGTACCGAGCAGAAATCTTAGAAATTATGGATTCCAGAGCGCAAGAGATAAAAGTATTATTTATAGATTTCGGAAATGTAGAAATCATGCCAATTGAAGATATCCGCGTTATCAAATCAAAATGGCTAGAGTACCCAGTGTCCATGTTAAAGTTCAAAATCTGGGGCATTGTAAAACATCCAGACTTCGATTTAGGCGATGTCACAACTGCTATGAGAGAAGCTGTAGTTGATAAACAAACGATTTGCCAAGTTCAAAAACGGGAACCCGATGTAGAAGTCAAGTTAATAGATGAAGAAACTTATGAAGTACTATATAAGCAGCTCTTAGATGAAAATATGATACAAAGTATTGATTAATTTTAATAATTTTTACAACTATATCATTTTAGTTTTAAGACTTACATTGTTTTGTAATACAGAATATGTATTTTTTTCTTGTTATTTTTGATAATAAAGACGATATGTTTGAAATAGGAATTTTTATCCCACAAAAATACAATGCCGAATATTTTAATATCCGTTTTCGCTATTTATTCGTACAGTATTCAATTTAAAAAGTTATATTTGTAAGTATAAAAAAATATTGCTATGTTAAAAGTAGATATGCTAAATAAAAAAAATGAATCTTGGTAAATAATTCTATAACTATTTATTTAAATATTTGTCATAAATTTAATTCGCTTCCTATGATACTTTTTGTTTTGTCTACTCAATAATAATTGTTCTTAGTAAAAAGAATTAAAATGTTTGTTATATTATTAAATTAAATACTTGAAATCTACTTAGCAAATTAATATACATAGAAATTTAATTTATTTACTTTGAAAAAAAATTATAAAATACTTAGCAAATAATTACAAGCATACAAGCCATATTATTAATGTGATTTTTGAAAAAAAAAATGAAGACTGGGTGGTTTTACTGTTTAATCAACTTTATTGTTATATAACAATCTGGTGAATTTAATTATATTTTGTTAGTGGATTATGTTTATTTTTATTAAATTTAAACGAATTTATCATTTTATTAATATAATTTTTGTATTTTCTTTAATTGGATATTTCTGTTTTACTTTTTCTATTGTTGGCAACACTGATGTTTTGAAGTAGAGCACGTTGTTGTAGAATAACCTCAAAGTGATGTGTTTTTATTAGATTTAAAACTTAAAATACAAAATGAAATTTGCTTATAAGGTAGGTATTTTGTTTAAATAATTATTAAGTAAGTACTCAAATAATTTTATTGCAGTTTAATAATTTATTGGGTACTGTACATCGAGAAGGTGATTTGATATTTACTAATGATGGAAATTCTGTTATTAGTCCTGTTGGAAACAAATTAACAATATTTGATCTTAAAAAGTAAGTTAACTTTATTGTTTTCAAATTTTTATTTACTTTAATGAACATTTCCAGCAACAAATCTTTTACATTACCGATTGAAAGTCGGTACAACTATAACATCTTAGATTTATCTCCAAATGGCACTACTTTAATTGCAATTAACGAAGGTAAACAGTCAAAAACATTTCTTTAAAATATTATAATAATGTGATTTTTTAGAGGGCGAAGCTCACATTATAAGTTTAATATCTCACACAATTGTTCACCGGTACAGATTTAACAGAAAATGTCACGCTGTTAAATTTAGTCCAGATGGAAAACATTTTGCCGTATGCAAAGAAAACAATGGTGAGTTTAGTATGTCAGTCATTTGTTTCGTTATTAATTGAATTGTTTTTAGTTTTTGTTTTCAAAGCACCCGGTACTTTAACTGGAGAATATAACTCATTTGTTATGGAAAGAGTTTTTCATGCAGCTTATGATGAAACAACTTGTTTAGATTGGTCAGATGATTCAAAAATTTTAGCTGTAGGATCTAAAGATACAAATACAAAATTATATCCACTCGACAAGTAAGTTAAGTGAATTAAAAACATATTTGTCATCTAAATTACTTTATTGTAGATGGCAAAATTTTAAAAGTGTAACGTTAGGCAGTCATAATGATTCGATAGTAGCCTGCTTTTTTGAAACTAATAGTTTCGACATTACAACAATAAGTAAAAATGGAAATGCTTGTGTTTGGGAATGCAGTGTAGATCCAAGTGATTTAATACCTTTCGAAGCTCCGCAAAAAAAGAAAATGGTAGGATTTCTTAAAAAATATTGAAATTATAAGCTAATTTGTATTCTTTAGCGTAAAAATGATGACGACTCAGAAGACGAAATAGACTTCGATAAAATTGTCGAAAAAACTGAAGAAGAAATCACAAAAAACTTAGAAAAAATCGCATTGGAAGTAGAAGATACAGACGAGAAGAAAGACAATAAAAAGAATAGAATGTTTTATAAAAGAGTTAGCAGACATTTCTTAGCAGATGAAGTAAGGAAAGAAAATCGTGAAGCGATACTTACAGCTGCTGCTTACCACAAACAGACAAAAATATTAGTCACAGGTATTTATACTTCAATGTATATAAAATCATTATAAAATTTTCAAACGGTAATCTTAATTAACATCAGGGCATGTAACCGAAAAAAATACTGGTTAACGGTTAACCCTTATAGAGAACGTTATAATAATAACAGTTTTAGTTCGAAAACCGGTTTTTGAAAATTAGAAACCGGTTTAAACCGGTTAATATATCGGTTAAAAAAATAATTAAATTAATTAAAAGAAATTAATTATAAAAATTTGATTAAAAAAAATTACAGAATAATTAATTTAAAAAAATACCATCTGAGAAAAATATAACAATTAAAAAAAAGCAAATTAATTAATGAATATTCACAAAAATTCCCGTAATATCTTCAGAAAAACGCAGGTCACTTTTCAATTTTAAACTTGCCTGTGTTGACAAAGGCCGTATATATTTGGGACTTTTTAAGTAACCTTAACGGCCAAAGAAACTACCTACATTTATGACTCTCCAATAAAATGTTAATTATAAAACCTGTCATGACTCATGTTCAAATACAAATAGAAAACACAGATATAAAAAAAATATTAAAATTTTTTGTCGCTAAATGATATTAAAATAAAGGTTAAAGTTCGCTAAAACCGGTTTATTTTTTATCTTGGTTAACGGTTACCGGTATTTTGGGCCTGAAAAATATCGGTTAAAATTATGGTTAAAGTTCGCAATTTTCGTTGAAAATATCGGTTACCGGTTTTTATTAACCGGTTACATGCTCTGATTTTAAGACTATATCTTTAATAGTTTTTGAGTTACCTACAAGCTTATAAAACTTAATTTTATTAATTTTGCATGTTGTTTTATTTTGGTAAACCTGTTCCGTACAAGTTAAAGTAAAAGTATAAAAAATGTGTCTTATAAAAAAAAACAGAGAAATCCATTAAAAAAATTCAAAAAAGCTTTTAGTTTAGTACTTACTTTAAAGTCAAATGTAGACGATGTCTCTGTTTCAAACTTGGAAAAGTAAGAAACGAGCTTTTTCCAAAGCTTCTACTTTTAAGCTCACATAATTCTGTATAATGTTCATACCCATTATTGGGATAACAGTCTTCACAAATAAACCCTCCTTTTTTAAGGAGAGTGCAAGTTGAACCACTCTTACAAATATCTCTTTTACATGCGTCTTTAGTTAAAGTTATGTCACAATTTGAACCGGTAAAACCAGCAGTACAAACACAGGAATAACCACCTTCTTTCCGAAAACAAGTTAAACCTTGTTGAACTATCTGGAACATTGTTAAACCCTGAAGAACTGTCTCATCTTACTCCCAATTATCTTGGAACAGTGTTGAACCTAGTACATTTATGTTACACCCTAAACAAGTGCCTTAACTTTGTCCCAAACAATTTGGAACAAAGTGAAACATAGTGCAAGTCTCTCTACTTATTTCAGAACACTTGAAACATCTTTCTGCCTTCTAAAACTTTCTTTTTAAGTCTTCCTAGTAATTTCCAATAATATACATACATGAAAAGTTACAATTTATTGTTTTTCACTCTAAAATTTTTCATATACAGCCAAAAAAATTTAAAAATGCCCATTTTTGGATCCAAAATTTTGATTTTTGGAATTAATCTACCTTGATAGTCGTCGATGCGCTGATTTCAAATTTTCAAACCGAATTCAATTATCTCTTTCCATTCCTGAGATATTTGCTCTCAAAGTTGCACCTCAGAAAAGGGTGTTTTTTGACCATATCTCTAAAATGGGTAGAGATACATTCTCAACGATTATACCAGTCGATTCTACGCGGAAAGTTACATAAAGAAATGTTTTCTCCTCATATACGTTCTTTGGAACGATTTGGTGAAAAATGAGAAAAACGAAAAAACCGGAATTTCAGTTTTTCGCTCGGAAACTTTTTGTCTCTCTTTTATATTCTGGACTTAAGTAAAGAAGAATGTGCTGATTCCAATTTTTCAAACCGATTTCAATTATCTCCTACCGTTCTCGAGATATTTGAGTTCAAAGTTGGACCTGAAAAATTCAGTTTTTCAGGAATAGTCCTGAAATGGGTTGAGATACGACCTCGGCGACCTCACCAATCGATTCTACGGACAGAATTACATTTTTGTACCAATTTTCAGATTTATATTCTAATGGATACAATTTTTACAGCGAAAAAACGAAAATGGCCAAAAATCGGAAAAAATCGTAAGGGGTTCATCAGGCGATTTTTCAATTTTTGCGATTTTCGTTTTTTCGCTCTAAAAATTGTATCCGCCTGAATAAATATCTGAAAATTGGTATATTTATGTAATTTTGCCCGCAGAATCGATTGGTGAGGTCGCCGAGGTCGTATCTCGACCCATTTCAGGACTATTCCTGAAAAACAATTTTTTTCAGGTCTGACTTTGAACGCAAATATCTCCAGAACGGTAAGAGATAATTGAAATCGGTTTGAAAATTTAGAATCAGCGCATCTGTATTTACTTAAGTCTAGAAAATGAAAAGATTTGGTTACAAAAAGTTCCCAAGCGAAAAACTGAAATTCCGGTTTTTTTCGTTTTTCTCATTTTTCACAAAATCGTTCCAAAGAACGTATATGCGGAGAAAACATTTCTTTATGTAACTTTGCCTGTAGAATCCACTGGTATAGTCGTTGAGATTGTGTCCCTACCCGTTTTAGAGTTATATCCAAAAAACCCACTTTTTTGAGGTGCAAATTTGAGGTCAAATATCTCAGGAACGGAAAGAGATAATTGAATTCTGTTTGAAAATTTGAAATCAGCGCATCGGCGACTATCAATATGGAATTATTTCAAAAATCAAAATTTTGGACCTAAAAATGGGTCTTTTTGGATTTTTTTGGCTGTATATGAAAAATTTTAGAGTGAAAAACTATAAATTGTAAGTTTTAATGTATAACTATTATTGGAAATTACTAGGAAGACTTAAAAAGACGTTGTAGAAGGCAGAAAGATGTTCCAAGTGTTCTAGAGTAAGTTGCAGTTGCACTTTGTTCCAAATTGTTTGGGACAAAGTTAGAAATTTGTTTAGGGTGTAACATAGATGTATCAGGTTCAACACTGTTCCAAGATAATTGGGATTCAGATGAGACAGTTGTACAGGGTTTAACAATGTTCTAGATAGTTCTACAAGGTTACACATTATCCCAAATTGTATGAGATTAATTTCAGGCAATTTTGGAAGGTTTAACATTGTTCCAAATTGTTTGGGACAAAGTTACGACAATTGTTTACGGTTTAACATTGTTTTATAAGGGTCAACACTGTTCCAATTTGTTTGAGATTAATTTCAGAATTCCAAATTGTTTGGGACAAAGTTAATATAATTATTTAGGGTTTAACATTGTTATATAAGGTTCAACACTGTTCCAAGTTAATTGGGATTAAGTTAAGAAAATTATACTAATTTAACAACGTTCTACATAGTTCTATAAGGTTTAACACTATTCCACATTGTTTGGGATTAATTTCAGAATGTTGTGGAAGGTTTAATATTGTTTCAAACTGTTTGGGACAAAGTTAATTTAATTATTTAGGGTTTAACATCGTTATATAAGGGTCAACACTGTTCTAAGTCAATTGGGATTAATTTCAGACAGTTGTGAAAGGTTTTACATTGTCCCAAATTGTTTTGGAATAAATTAAATCAGTTTCATTGGGTTTAACATTGTGGAATATCAATATAGATTTTAAAAAATCAAAATTTTTGACTCAAATTGAGGTAATTTAACATTGTACTAGATCTTCTGTATTTTTTTTAGTGGGTTTATAATTCATAATTTGTCAAACTAATTGAAAAATTATCTTATCAGATTTAAATCTTTTAATCACAGACTTACAGACCGACTCAAATAGTTGTCAATTTACGAAAAAAATATTTTAAGTGTTAAAATATTTCAGAAACAAAATTTAGAAGGTGATTTTATCTCTAAAGAATATTTGTGGACTGCTTTATGTCAAGAAAATGAATATTATGACAGAACATTCCTTAATATCGACAGTAAAGCTCTTATGTCGTCCCATATTCCAAATTGATTAGATTTTTATGTGTCACATTATACCATTCTTTATATATTGCATTAGCTGAGCCATAAAATGCAAGAAAAAATATAAAGTAACATGAATATTATAGAGAAATCTCCAAGGAATCGATTGGTGCAAGAATTTTTGTTATAGCTCAACTTGTTTTTGAGATACGCGGCCATAAACTTAAAATTTGAAAATTGTAAGTGCCAAATTGTACAATTTTTTATATATTTCATCGGCTGTGGCATAAAAATGAAAGAAAAAAAAATGTGTATCTTATAGAAAAAAACCCCAAGGAATCGATTGGTGTAAGAATTTTTATTGTATCTCAACTTATTTACGAGTTACAAGCCTGTAAAGACAAAATTCATTTCCAAAAAATGTTTTGACCGCCACAAGGATTCAGATCTATTTTAGATATTCAAAAAGTGATATAAATATATAAAAAGTAAATAAAAATAGCCAGGAACATTTTTTTATTTTACGACCGCCACACGGATTCAAATTCTTACCTGAAAGTCTTTTAAAACAGGGGCATTGTCATTTACGTCTGTGACAATTACTTCAACATGAACATCGCTTCTTAGAGGAGGACTGGCTGCTCTAACTCTTAAATCATATTTTTCCTACGACTCTCGTAGTCTAGTTCAGTCATAGTCAATAGTTCTGCACTAGACGAGCCAGGTCTAGTCACTAGAGAAAAGCTGTTAGCGTCATCTCCTCCTAGAAAAAACGAGTTTTAGTCATCGACCTTCAGACAGATTATGAGTGGTCCAATGAAAATTATCAGCGCAATTTCTGGACACTTAAAGCAAAAAACGCTTGAACACGGCAATTTTAGTATAGAGGGGGACACTTGAATGGATTTCCAATAGCATTTCAACCCTAAAATGGGGGTTGCACCTAATTTTAAATGGAAAAGGGTGTCAAAAAAATCTAAGAAAAATATAACAATTAAAAAAAAGCAATTTAATTAATGAACATTCACAAAAATTCCCGTAATATCTTCAGAAAAACGCAGGTCACTTTTCAATTTTAAACTTGCCTGTGTTGACAAAGGCTGTATTTATTTGGGACTTTTTAAGTAACCTTAACGGCCAAAGAGACTACCTACATTTATGAATCTCCAATAAAATGATAATTGTAAAAACTGTCATGACTCATGTTCAAATACAAATAGAAAACACAGATATAAAAAAATATTATTTTTTTTCTCGCTAAATGATATTAAATAAAGGTTAATGTTCGCTAAAACTGGTTTATTTTTTTTTGGTTAACGGTTACCGGTATTTTCGGCCTGAAAAATATCGGTTAAAATTACGGTTAAAGTTCGCAATTTTAGTTGAAAATATCGGTTACCGGTTATTATTAACCGGTTACATGCCCTGATTAACGTCAACCAATAATCATACGAATGATATGACATAATTTAGACTTCAATATAAAAATAGCAGATTATTTCCTAAAGTTTAGTCTGTCCGTAAATTTCAGACCGATTTAATTCAATATCTTATAAATTTTGCGCATTACACAAATTTGAGACAAGTAAGTTACTAATCATCCTAAAAACATTGGCTCCAAACATACATGTTATTTCTTTATCCTTTACTACGCTCCTGCGTCATTTTCGTTTTTTAGTGTTCGTAATATCTCTAATTTCTTATTTTTATTGTTATATATTATTTTTATCGCATTAATAAAGGTATTGTTATTATCTGATCAGAATCGAACGGCTTATAAGATATTCAAATATTTTTAGAAAGAAAAATACAAAAATATCAATAGCAATGTTTATTAATTGTTGCATACATTTATGAATTTTTCGCATTTCTTGTAGGTTTTTCAACTGGTGCATTTTTCATCCACGAACTTCCAGACATGAACTTGATTCATTCTCTAAGTATATCTGAAGAAAAAATTACATCCATTTCTTTAAACAACACCGGAGATTGGATTGCCTTGGGTTGTGGAGGACTTGGGCAACTTCTAGTTTGGGAATGGCAAAGTAAATAACAAAAATTTAATTTCCATTTTCAGTATTTTTATTATTTCATATCTCAGGTGAAACATATGTCATGAAACAACAAGGACATTCCAACAACATGACCACTGTGTCATATTCTCCTGATGGACATCTTATTGTATCTGGAGGAGACGACGGGAAAGTTAAATTATGGAACGTACAGTCTGGATTTTGTTTTGTGACGTTCCAGGAACATACAGCTCCTGTTACTTGTGTTAAGTTTAGTATGAATAGGAAATTTGTTGTGTCATCGTCTTTGGATGGGACTGTTCGAGCTTATGATGTTATCAGGTGAGAAAATACAAAATAAAATTTAATGAAAGTATAGTACGGAGAGATAAACTATTTATATATATATTTTTAGAAAATAATAACAAAATTAAACTTATTCTTGTAATTTTTTAATTTTAATATTTAATAAGCTGTTGCGCAGTATACAAATTTGAGACAAGTTAATTACGAACCATGTTACAAACACCGACTACAGAAATCTATATATGCGTTGCTGCACTTCTATATTATTTTGCTTCTTTCACATTTGTTATTTTTATTGTTATGCAGGGTGTTCCTCGACTCGATAGCCATATAGCATTAGGGTTTTTTTCGGTATTTTTGAGTCAAAATTGCCTTATACATACACTCATATCTGAAAGTCAATATTACAGGATGTATGAGCGATATTAAATTTAAAAGAGGAGATTTAGATTACACTTTATTTTGTTTATTTAATTATTTTTAACATATAGCTAATTACTAAAGCAATTGTTCAAAATGTCCTCCCTCCGTTAATGCACATTCTAGTCATTTCTATAATTTAAAAAAGTAGCTCTCTGAAGAGTGTCAGGTTAGGATCACATGGCTGTAGCTGCAGCTATAATGTTAAGAATTAATTCATTCTTTGTTTGGATTTTACTGGATAAACAACTAAATTCTTCATGTGTCCTGAAAGATAATAGTCGAAAAGAATTAGGTCTGGTGACCTCCGTAGCCAGAAAACTGGACCTCATGTTCCAATCCACCAGTTAATAAAGTTGTTATTTAGATATAATTTAACATTTCTACCGGAATGAGGGAACGCGCCATCCTGTAATATTGATTTTCGGATATTGCGACTTAAAATTACCTAAGGAATACACCCTCGTTAGGGTTATCGAATCGAAACAAAATTAATGTTTTAGTATTTACTATTTTCTATTGCGCTGTCTTTTTTTTTCTTTCATTATTTCTTCTTTTTGTTCATAACATATTAAACTAATCTAAATCTGAAAATTCGTAACTGTCACAGTTTGATTAAGTTTTACTCATTAAACCTAAATTTTTAGATACCGTAATTTCCGAACATTAACTTCCCCGCGCCCGGTCCAACTTTCGTGCGTCGCGGTGGACAGCAGCGGCGAATTTGTCGCTGCTGGCGGCCAAGACGTCTTCGAAATCTTCCTCTGGTCGATGAAACTCGGCCGACTGTTAGAGATCTTGTCTGGACATGAAGGTCCGGTGTGGGGACTTGCATTTAGCCCAATTGCAACCAGTACAGCCCTTGCGTCCGTCTCTTGGGACAAAACCCTGCGATTGTGGGACGCCATAGAAAAAGGTTCTGCGCATGAAACCATAGAGTTAACTTCCGATGGACTGCATGTCGCTTACAAACCTGATGGACAGGATGTAGCAGTGGCTTCGTTAGATGGAAACATACAGGTTTATAATGTTAGAACTGGAACACAAGTTCATAGTATTGAAGGAAGAAATGATCTCGGAAGTGGTAGATCAGATTCAGATTTAATTACCGCGAAGAAAAATTTACAAGCAAAGTATATTACAAATTATTTTATATTTATTTTGTACTTATTTAAATTATTTTAGGTCTTTTACAAGTTTGTGCTATTCGGCTGACGGTAACTATATCCTAGCGGGTGGACAGTCAAAAAATGTTTGTATATACAATGTAGAGGAAGGAATGATTATTAAAAAGTTTGAGATCACTCAAAACAGATCGCTAGATTCGTATAATGTAATATTTATTTATATTTAATTGTACTTTTATGTCATGTTATATTAATTGTAGGACTTTATCAAACGAAGAAATTTAACAGAATTCGGTAACATGGCGCTAGTAGAAGAAAGAGAATTACAAGAAGGGGGTAATGTTGCAGTAAAACTGCCAGGGACAAAGGTGACTGATGTTGGTGCTCGTACCGTCAAACCAGAAGTAAGTGAAACTTTAAATAAAATATCTACGTTTTTATGATAACTTCATAATTATTTTTGAAAAAAAAATAGTTTGTTGGTTTCAAAGTAATGAAATTTACATTTATTCGTTTACTACGACATACAGGTCGATAACCATTAAACGTTATCCATAGTCATCGATAAAATTTAATTTACATAACACACCAATAAATGATCATTGGAAAAAAATTGTAATTACAATTTATGTTTTATTAGCATTGACTTCAACTTTACATAAAATTGCTTCTATTTCCAATGATAGAATAACTTTGATTTTGGGAGCAATTTTTACTATTGGGTAAAGGAAAGAAAAATAGAACTATTTGTATAAAAAGGTAGGGTACGGCGAATTACTAGAAGATTAGAAGATCCAAATGCATTCAAAACCGTCTCAGAATGGTATTAGTGACACAATTAATTTCAAAATTTTTTATTTTGATGTGAACGTTGGTGTAATCAAGAAAAATTAACATGAAGTTGGTTTTTGTCGACAGCCATCAATGAAAATAGTTGATCCAGTATTTTCAACGATGATTTATTCATTCAGTTGTTAATTGAGTTTTTCAAACTGCATCTATTTTTCCCTTATCTTATAAAAATAGATTTGTTAGAGATTTATTTTGGTATGTCTGATTTAAATTTTTAAGATTCATTTTGGCATGCCTGGTTTTCTGAATTCAAATGTTAAACAAGTGAAATAAAGCAACTGTCAGTTGTTATTAAGCAAATTGTTTTCGCTGCAGAGCAGAACTCATTTTACTAAATTTTGTTTCCATTATTAATATATAAATAAAATTGTACAATGCTGCTTATTCACAGAGAAATCTATTTCAGAAACAACCGATGATAAGATAACAAAAACCAGTCTCGCCAATTATTTAGATTTAACAAGATTCCATTAATTTTTACTTTAATTTATATCATCCGGTATGTGCTAGAAATAGTTGTGCGTGTTCATTTGGTAATATATTTTTCGTAGTTCTAATTCCAAATTTAGAAACCGCAAGTCGATATCTTTTCATTTCACAAAAGGTGAATTCCTTGGTAGAAATTTGATTAGCGGAAATTAACTTTGACTATAGTTTGAAACTTTTAATAATACATCAATCAAATTTTTCTTAAATTTGCTCTAACAAATATATTTGTGGGTAGGTGCGCGTGTTCTCGTTGGAATTTTCTCCAACAGGCCAAGCTTGGGCGGCAGCAACAACAGAAGGCCTGTTAATCTACGGATTAAATACAGGACAAGTGTTCGATCCATGGGGCTTGCATTTAGGAATCACACCTACGTCTGTACGTGAGACTCTGGCGAAACAAGATCACGCAAACGGTTAGTTCATTTGTATTTTGATTAGATACGGATACATATATAATGCCACGCTATTTCCACCACAAAGTGAATTGACATGAATTAGAATCCTACAATCACTCACGGCATTTAACCCTATCTAAATCTAAACACATAACTCTCAATCAAAATTATCGATAAGAAATATCGACCGTTGATCTAAACATAAATATTTAGGGCTGGCATTTTCCGGCCTCAAATTACAGGTTTCACGACAAGTTTATGTAATTCAACGACATTATAATCAAATAACGACATAATAAGTAGTTTAACGGTCGTTATGTGCTTCATAGTAACGACTATATTAACCGTAAAATGCAAAAGTTATAAATAAACAACAAATTTATATTTAGCATCCAAAGCTATAAATGAACTGTCAAAATAATTGTAGACAACAAAAAAGTTTTTCTACTACATTCTACAGCAATTTAATAATAAAAATACTTTTTAGCATTAATGATGGGAATGAAATTAAACGAAAATTCCTTAATACTGGAAGTAATAGAAAATATTCCACCAAAAGATAGTAAGTCTAAAAAAATATTTTTAAGAAACGCAAACTAATATTGTATTCTTTTAGTCGAATTAACAATAACAAATTTACCGCAAAAATATATAGAAAGGTTATTGTTAATTATAGCAAACTATCTCGAATCTTCGCGACATATAGAATTTTATTTATTATGGGTTCAAAATTTGTTAACAATCCACGGACCTAAAATAAACGCACAATCAAACATGCCAGCATTACTTGCTTTACAAAAAAGTTTACATCGAAAGTACGACGAATTATCGCAAATGTAAGTATTTGAAATAAAAAAATATGTAACATATTAATAACATCTTTATTACAGCTGCGATTTCAATAAATACACCATGCAATACATCTCGCGTCTAGGAGAGCAAATCGCTAAACAAAAATCCTCAACAGCTGAGCAGTTAGAATCTGATTCAGATGAAGAAATGAGTGTAGAAGAATAACTTAAGGTTAGTTCAGAAAATATAATTTTTAATACTGTTAATATTGTATTATTTCTCCTAAAAAAATCCTGTGCTATGTTTTTCTCAGTAGTAAAATAGGCCAGTAGACTATCATGAACAAGAGAAACAATGTGGGAAAAATAGTACACGACATGTGATCTATTTCTCTCCAAAGGATTTTTTCTTGGCCGGTTTCCTAAAACCAAATAAGAATAGTTTACGAAAAATATAAACTAAGCATAAAAATTATCTTTCCAATTTTTTCCACATACTTTCTATAACTCCTAATCCAATTTTTCTGTTGGACTGAAATTGAAAAGATAGTTTTTGAATATCTGTTCAACATTTTCTTACCGGATTTATCCATCTTAACTGTATAAAACTTTTCTTCTCCGGTTCTTGAGTTAGTTGAATGTTTTGAATTCGGTGTCGCAGACCATCGCTGCCTTTCGTTTGAGAGTTAATACTCTGCAAATTATAACATTAATTCCCATACAAACGTTGTTTAAACAGGGCAAGAAACCGAAAATATAACGGTTAATGGTTAACCGAAACTGCATTTTTTATCGACCGCCACATACAATAAATGAGATATTGTAAATTGTAATCATACCGATTTTGACATATCGAAATTTTAACGGATATCCTCGAATTTAATTTAATATGTTTTGAGCGTAATATCTGTCGGTTTGTTCATCCTTCAGGATTTATGTGTGTGATTTTGATTTAACTTTAAATAGGAAAAGAAGTTCTGGAGTTTAGTAAACTTTATTTTCGACTTCTACCGGTTTCTTTGGGAGGTGAAAGTTAAAACAAAATTTCGTTTGAAGGGATACATACATTTTTTTTCCAATTTTGTTGAATTATTTTACTTTTTTTTTTTTGACGATCCTTAAATATTTTTAATGTAGTTATTTATTTAATATTTTATTTTTATCGTCCATTTGTCTGTTTGTTACTTATACAGGTGTTCATTTTAGTTTTACAAATTTCAATAAGTGATTCCCAAATTATATGGACCAATTTCATTACTTTAAATGGGACCATATATTTTATAAGCTTTTTCGATAGAGAATTTTATTTTGAATTCAGTGATATATTTACATTCTCTAAGATATCTTTTTTTTTGGGAAAAATGCAAATACTGAATTCCACTACTTTATTTTCCTATTCACCATTCCAGTCAAGAAAATGTGTTTTTTTTTATATTTAAACTTTTGAAATCAATGACACGATTTGATGAACTTTTAGTAAAAGTCGGTCAACCGATAATGGCAATTTATTCTTGACATTTTAAAGTTTATTTTAGCAAATAAACAAACAAATATTCTAAGATAATTACGTGAAGATTTTATGTATTGGCGGTCGGTGGCCTCAGCTCATTCATTTATTTAAAATTTCGGTTAACCGATTAAATATGTCAATTTCTTGCCCTAAGTAAATATTACAGTATTGCTTATCTCTGTTTTCATGGCTTTAGCTGCTTTGGCTGCTTGGTATCGAATGTCCAGCACTTTAACGATTACGAATTCGGCTAAAGCAGCAAATACAAATAACATACACCCGGCCATCCATAAATCTAAAGCCTAAAATATATCAATTAATAAAATATTCTGCTCATTCTACGCCAAAAATTATCTTTGGAATGAAACAAAATTGTATTTTACAAATTTTCAGAAATCAGAATTTAAAGAACATTTACCCTTCAAGTATTATTTAAAAATTAATGTTACGCAACAAATTAAACACAAAACAATTATCTACTTGCCTTTACGTAAGCAACGGGAGGAATGTCTGATTTCAAGCCAGTAAACATCGTAACCAAAGTTAGCATACAAGTAACCAGCAAAGTTACGCGTCCCGGAATAGCGTCTAGTCCTAACCAGAAACTAAACCAGGATAGCACCACAACTAAAGCGGAAGGAGCAAACGTCTGGATTAAGTGATGGCCGATTTGTCGTTCAAATCTGAAGTACATCACCAGTCGGGAATAGTTACCTGGAAGACAGCAACGGTAAGTGAGAATAAGTTAATATTCTGATCGATTTACCACCTCCTTTTTCGGCCATATACGAATGGATTTCCTCTAATTCTAAAGGATTACCAAAGTTATACTGAAGCAATTTTAATTCTGGATTAACTGTTACGCCCGCTTCAGACCAACGCATACGGATTTTCGAGTTATCATAAGAAACTAAAAAAAAATGTTACATTATAATTAAGTTCTCAGCTTTAGTTATAATTATAACTCACAGCTTTCTATATAAATAGGGCAAGCCTGTACATCCATAGGATAATATCTAAATTCCATTTGACACGCTATAATTGCATGCATTCTTGCCGAATATTGAACAGTTTTATTCCGATACAAAGTTACTGATGAAAATTTATGCGTTAACGTTGCAATTTCTACCACTTTAGCGTTAATGAAATATGGATCGGGCTGCCATAAATTATCAAAAAATTGAGGCGGCAAGGTAACATAATCATCACCGTCCTCAAATATCGAACTTGGTAGAGATAATCTTGATTCGACCCATTGTTGTCTCATAAACATATCAACCCTAAGAAGTTAATTCATTAATTTTGTTTTTATATAGTATTAGGGAAACATTTTACCGAAAGTCCATATCCTCTACATTTATTGAATTAATATCTACGATGTAAATGCTAAACTCAACTATCATAGGCTTTCCTCTTGGCGAAGGCGGTCTTATTTCTAAAAAAAAATTAAATTTATCCACGTGCGAACATAAAAATTATTTTTAATGAAACGGCGGCACGTGTTAAGTAAATTGGTGTGAGAATCCTTGGTTGGAAGTTCCCCAAATTACCTTTCACGTAATGTTCCGGAAGTACAGTCCTCGGGCGGAAAGTATGGTTCTTGTGACGGGAAGTGCCCTCCCGGAAACTGAAATACATGAAACAACTGACCAGTCACATGACCTTAACCTCAAAGGAATTCAAGTGACAATGCGTGCATCTCTTACTTGCCGGCGTCCGCATTTTACAAAACTTAAATTAATTCCGGAAGCAGCTCTACCTACGCCTCGAAATAATCACAACGAAATCCTCAGCGGCCACGGTTAATTTTAAGACGAGTTAATGTGTTTTTAATCGCGAGCTTAAAGAAATAATACGTTGCAAAGAAGTTGATTGTTGGTAAGCATCAATTGTTAGATTAATATGCTGGTGAATATTTATTTATGGAAATTTCCAGGACGAATAATTACTCAGATTTTTTTTATTAACGAAAATTGTAGCAAAGATGTTTTGTTTTAATTATGCCGAGCATAAAAACAAGTAAGTAGTAATTTGCAATTGCAGCAATTAAAAATTCAATTCGCAATTATATTACACAAAAAAATTGTTCATTCCGAATTTGATAATTCTGAAAATAAGTTTTAAAATTCAGTGTATGTTTCCGTAATTCAGATAGTTAGAGATGAAATTGTATTTAATTTTTATCCATTTGTGAAAATTACGTTATTTAGTCGTTTTTAAACATTATCTGTGTTAAACTGTTCTAAAAATAAACTATTTATTGATTCACATGCAAATTTAAATTTTAACCGGAAACTAACGAAATATATTTAGATTCAACAATAGATACAAATAAAAGAAACTTAAATTATAATATTACACACTATTTGGATTAAAGAGGTAGTAAAAAATGCATTCATCATCATCACTTGTACTTGCAATTTGTATGTCACAACAAATCATTACATTTATAAGATTTGCCAATCCAAGCCACAATTATACATTATAATAATTCTATGCACAAGGTTATTCATATACATAATCAATAATTTACTAAAAATAAGCTTAAGTTTAGCCTGATTTACCGTAAAAATACTATTGATTTATTTTACAAAAACAATTAAAAAGTTAAATCAATAATTCAAATAATCAATTTACTTAAAAATAAGAAGCTTCGGTTTATGCTCACCATGAAAATATAACAATACACAGAAGATACCATCGCAAACCTGGTCCCACCATATCTTCCATATAAAATATCAAAACATTGCAGATATTAATAGAAATATCGAATGAAAATAGTAAATTCTAGCACATGTTTTTTGCACTGTATCAAATTCGCAACTGAAGCAAGCCCATCTGGGTTTCTTCGCGGGTCGAACTTTAAAACTAGCCGCAGTAGCCGCACAAATAGGTACTGTTGTCGATTAAATTGCTTTCATTAGATGCGTGAGACTGTAGCCTTCGCTACCATACAGCTACCCCGTGCTTGATTTAATTCACACACGAAAGAAAGAAACACTTTTTTGTTGTTACGTATATTATCATAAAATCTAAATTGTGTTTCTCACTCATACATACAAACTGTTTTCAATACAAATATATAAAAAAAGTTAATTAAAATGAAATTCAAAATCAAAATTTATTTTTGTCACGCTGTTCTCTCATTAAAGGTACAGTAGAACTATTCATTTTAACTCAATACACAAATAAATTTATATCAAAAAACCATTCCTAATTCAAAATTTTACATAATAGAAGTTTCGTGTTTTTTATGTAAATATATTTGCTCATACTTCATTATCTCTGATATTTTCATTAGCGTTAAAAGCTGTCCATTTAGAATTAATTTACAAATGCATATGCATTGATACTCACGATAAAAGTTAATTACAAAACAAAAAATTAATTACATTATTAAAATCTGAGATAATTAACCATCCCAAAATAGAGTCGCATTTGTCGCAATGTAGATAATTACTTTTGTGGACGTTTAGTCCAATTAAGATGAACAAAGTCACCGCTCTAGTTGCAATTATGTCGAATGAATTTTGCTGGGTTCAATAAAATATTCATGAGTTATTAGAAAACTTTATTTTACAAATATACATCTATACAAAGTTATGAACGAAGAACATCCAATTCCTCTGGTGTTACATGAATGCGGAGTTGTTTTTCAATTATTAAATCTTGAATTTGGGGTAACTCTGCTGGTATGTAAATTGCAGCATCAATATACAATGCCTATAAAAAAGTATAAGTTAATCGGTTTAATGAAATTCAAGTAAAGTAAAAATTAAAGAAATTAATTGTAGTTGATAAAGGTAATTGATCAATTAATGAAAAATTAGTACTTACTTTTAACCATGGACATTCTTCAACGGCTGCATAATAAGCTTTTCTGCAACTGTCTGAATCTGAATAAATATACAAAAACTGTAAATAAAGTCTCCATAATAATCCACATCGTTTAGAACACATTTCAGTTTGGGTTAACTTGGAAAATATAGACAGTGTTCTGTTTTTGAAACTGGTTAATGTGGAAACCGGATTTTGTATTTCGAAATCATCCCACTCTTCTTTAATTTTGGCAAGCTGCTGATTTGCCATTATTACTAGGAATAGAGCAGGCATTGCATGACCACAATTTGATAATAAATTGCTTAATTTCCACCAAGGTTTACCCACACACCCAGAAGAACTCTGAAATGAAAAGAAAAATAATATATATTTATCACTTAAAATAAAAGTTCTTACTTGTTCTTTGGATGTAATTGCTAGAAGGTACAGATTATTTGGAAAAGATTCCAAAGATCTGTGTAAAATATCATTAAAGAGCTCAAACATTCCAGATCCTAATTTTTCAGTACAAGTCTTGAAAAAGATTGTAACGTAAAACTCCATTAAAATTTCTCTTCTCCATAAAACATCCACATCAGACTGTTCTAGTTTTGTTAAAGCATTTTCAATCATCGTCCCAACTTCAAACGGTGTTTTTGTTAAAAATAACAACCAACCATAACAAACAATAATATCTGTAGTGTAGTCTGGTAGAAAATGTTCACAAACGGTCATAGGTTTTTGTTTTTCACTTAAAATTTCATTTGTTATTTGTTTGTATTTATTTAAAGTTTCATTTATTATTTCTGGTGTTATATTGTCTGTTTTTCCGTTTACAAGGGTGACTAGATATTCGATTGGATTTTGCTTATTTTCGGCTAATAGTAATTCAACTAATGTTCGGTATAATAAGCAAAGACCTGACCGGTCGTTTTCATTTAAAATAGAAATTGTAGGATCGTCGTGAGACTGCATAGAAATTGCTGTTAATAAAATCTTGTATGCACTATCAAAATTTCCTAATTCATATTCAAATAAGGCATACTCTCTATAAAATAATACATTGTTTCTATTTAATTCTTCCTTTAAAAACTCTTTTATAGCTGATTTAGTTTTCTTATTTCTTCCAGCCGGCATTTTAAATCTATTTTCTTTATTTAAAACTACAAGAAGTCTTTCAAATCTTAGCCACCAAACAAATATTGCAGTTCTTTCTGTGTCTTGTAAACACTCTCCACAATTTCTCATTAATCGGACAACAAAATTTAAATATTCTTCTTGTCCTGGATGTGTTTTAAGGTATTGTGGTCCTACTGCCAGCTTACCAGAATCTTTTAGCAAGTATGGATTATTTAAATTAACTGGAAACATCGGAAAAAATACTGGGTAAACTGTTTCTATCGTATCTAAAGCCCAAGGAACATAATCTAAGCCTAGTTCTTGAATTGTGGTATGTCGACAAGGTAGTAGAGGAATTTTTAGTAAAGTTAAAATCGTTACAGTTAATCTGAATAAATTTCCCGATGATGTTATAGGATGAATCAAATCTGAAACATCGTTGGTGAAAACAACCCTTTGTGGATCTTCACAAGGTTGTGGTTCAGACCAGGGTAACCAATGGCAACTTTCTCTTAATTTTTCCACCCTTAGCCATAATTCGTGCAAAGGTAATTGGGATTCTAAAATTACTTCTTCTAATTCTACTAATTCTCGTTCATTAAATATATTCTGCGCTACACTAAACTTAGATTTATCGTTTGAAGATAAATTTAGCTCTAAGTAAAGTTGCAATAAAGTCCATAATTGTTCCCAAAGTCCAGCTTGTCTTAAAAATAGTCCACATTGATACAACATGCATAGGATTCTTTCTTCTAGTAGGGATTTTTCTAAAGTTGAGCCTCTTCTAAGTTGGTGGAGCTTACTTAGGCAATTATTATATAAATTAATAACTGCTGGTGTATTACAATGAGCCATAGAACATTGTGTTGCTTCTATATATCCTTGCCAATACGTGATATTCCCAGGATTTTTTTCCACGAATCCTTTTAAATAATTACTGACTTCATCCGCTGGATACGTAGTTTCTGCAATTATAACTTTTTCTCGACTCAATATTTCATTATTGGGATTATGGGTCAAAGCTTTATCTAAAATAGCTAATTTTCTTTCTGCTGTTACTCGGCCGCCTTTTGCAATGCTTCCTTTTTTGTAAGTCTTTTCAAAAAGCCAGACGTTGTCTTGAAATTTTACATATTGCATCCACATATCAACGTCGAAAGGATCTTTTCCTAAAGCTTGGTTATAGAAGGCTGTTTTGCGGGTATTATCATCTTCAGCTTGATTTTGAGGAGTGTTTTCTGTTTCAGTTTTCTTACTTTCTTCGTTAGAATCTTCCTCATCGTTTTTTTGTACAATATATCTACTATTAAAATAACGCTTTTCTCGCTTTTTCTTTTTATATTTTGGGGTATAAGGTCCAATTACACATCGATAATATCGGTATTTAGGGACTGCTGGTCGGGAAATTGTTTCTACTTTAAGGAAAACTAATTCTTTGGATTTGTCTTCTATGTAATCTTGATTACTGAAGTCATCTTTTAGTTTTAATTCTACTTCTGTTTGTTTTTTAGAATCCTTTTTATGTTTTTTCTTATGTTTATGTTTTCTGTGTTTTCTTTCGTCAGATGTACCTTTGTCTTCTTCCTCTGATGATACAATTACTGATTCCGATTTCTTACGTTTAAGATTCGTTTCTTCTACGTTTGTATTAGTTTTTGTTGGTGGTTCGATTTTATAACTAGAGAATGATAAGGCAGCTTCATCTTGTTTTGTATTATTATCTTCAGCACTAGCATAAGCAGCAAATAAAGACATTTAGTACAAAATTGTTTACTTTTCGTTTTAGCTTGTATATAACCTCAAATTAGAACTGTCAATACACTGTCACTGCTGCGATAAAATAAGTAACTACAATTCGCAACAATGCAAAAATAAATTTTTATTTTATATTATTATATTATTATTTATTTTTAGATTATAAAAAGAAATATTAGTAATTAAAACAATGTAGTGACGGATGAAGTAGTGAATCAATTAGTACAATAAATATTTTTGAAAACTGTAAATCCTATTTTTAAATAATCATAAACATTTCATTGTTATCTAACAAATATTTTTGTTTTATTGCATATCAGCATAAAATTTCCAACGTAGTAAACATATTCAAGAGCATAAAAATGCAAGTTTCTGTCGGAAACCTTACTTTTATCTGTGCTATCAAATATCATTACTCTTTTATAATGTTGTGTATTAAGTAATTTGTCTCTTGATAGTGAAGGTCATCTTCTCATCATTCTAATTGTTTTGCTTCACTTTCACATTTTCCAAAAACTGTGTTTACTATCAGAAGTCGAAGATAGTTCAGAACGTATACTACTATCAACGTTTTAAAAATGCTTATCTGAAAGAAGTCAAATTATGCCAGTAAAACATAAAAAAATATTTTTAATCAGCTGGTGGTAAAGTTATCATTAGCAAATAGTTCGTAGCAATGTATCGTCCTACTTCAACTTGGTGCAGGCTTTTACATACTGCAAGAAAAGTAATAAATAACGACTCTTCTGAAGTTGTGAAAACGAAAGTAAGAATTAGAAATTGTCTTATATTTACTAATTATGAAGTACTGTAAATTATATTGCATGACATTCTTTTATCAGTAAGTTCTTTCAAAAATGCTGAATATGTAACCTTGAAAAGAAAAAACCAATTTTCTTTAATCCCAATTTTGAATAAATTACTTTTTATCAAACAAATAACAATTAAGATATCTGTAGTTAATTAAAACAAAGAAGTATTTTTTTTATTATTTTGTAGGTGCAAGAGCAAAAAATAAATCCTCTTGTTGATACATTTGGTCGTCACCATACATATTTACGAATATCATTAACAGAAAGATGTAATTTACGATGTATGTATTAATAATTCATATTTTCTGTTGATATGTATATAAATAATTTTCTGCAGGTCAGTATTGTATGCCGGCAGAAGGTGTAAAACTTACACCAAAAACTCATTTGTTAACAACAGATGAAATTATTTATATAGCACAATTATTTGTTAATGAAGGTGTTACAAAAATTAGATTAACGGGAGGTGAACCAACTACGCGAAAAGATATTGTTGATATTATTGGTAAGTAAAAAAGATTGTATTATAAATAATTGCGTCATTACAAAAAAAAAAACACATGTTCTAGTAAAAATAAAATGATTAATTTATTTTTGATAAAGTTTTCTGCGAAATCACTGCGATATTTGTCTCGTCAAAATCTATTTTTATATTTAGAGATACTATTAAACGATAATTTGTACTTTAATTTCATATCAGGGATTACAAATTTTAAGATTAAAGATACAAAATTTCTCAGAAAATTAACGAACTCTAATTTTTAAACTTTGTCCTGAATGCCTTCCTGTACACACCTTCATTTAGAAACGTGGTGGGGGAGATAAATAAGAGAAACTTTATAAACAGGCCGCACATCAACAATCGAATTTGTGTTTTATTAGCTTGCGGGTGAAAAACCTTTTGTATAACCGATTTTTCTTATCAATTTTTATCGCTGTAGTTCGGTTGTCTGCAGTTTAAAACTTTTTCTTGGTAAGTACAGTACACACTTAAAAATAATTTGCATATTTAAATGAGTCTATAAATTTAAATAACACATATTTAATGTTTTATTTATTATATTACTAGGCAAAAAAATTGAAAATAATTTAATCATTTTTCAGCTAATTTAAAACAAATACAAGGTTTAGAAACTGTAGCCATGACAACAAACGGCATAACTCTTACCCGTCAACTTGTTGCTTTGCAAAGAGCCGGACTTGATATTTTAAACGTTAGCTTAGATACTTTAATACCGTCTAAATATGAAACTATTACAAGAAGGAAAGGTTGGGAGAGAGTTATGGCTGGAATCGACTTGGCTCTTCAACTTGGATACAATCCTGTAAAAGTTAATTGCGTTGTAATGCGAGGATTCAATGATGATGAAGTTTGTAATTTTGTTGCTCTCACAAAAGACAGAAATGTAGATGTGAGATTTATTGAGTATATGCCGTTTTCTGGAAACAAATGGGAAACTGAAAAAATGGTTTCGTTTAAAGATATGACGAATATGATTAAAGAAAAATGGAATGATTTTGTCGCATTACCCAATGGACCCAACGATACTTCGAAGGTATTCTTTATTTTTGTAAATAAGTAAAAAAATATGCTAGTAATACTGGAGCGATAAATCACAAATGTAAATATATAGACGTTCCAGAAGATATGACGCAATAAAAATGTTATTTTTCTTGAAACAATAACAATTGATAAGTAATAGTTGAGAAAAATAAATTAGATTTCACGTAGGCGCAAAAAAAATTGATTTTGATATAAACGAAATTTAAATTAAATTTTGATATTGTAGGCGTATAAAGTTCCGGATTATAAGGGTCAAGTAGGTTTCATAACATCTATGAGTGAACATTTTTGTGGGAGTTGCAACCGACTTCGAATCACCGCCGATGGAAATTTAAAAGTTTGTCTCTTTGGTAACACCGAAGTATCTTTGCGCGATGCTATTCGTTCTGGATCTAAAGAAGATGATCTAACAGCTTTAATCGGTGCTGCAGTTCGTAGAAAGAAAAAACAACATGCAGGTAATGACAAAATCGACCTTGTTTAAAAACAACACAATTTAGATAAAGATCAGCATAACATCTATTGTTCTAATAAAATGCATGTTCTATTTTAATGCACACGTTCTGTTGCTTCTTCGCTTGTTAATTTCTGGTTGTGGATTTATTGGGAGTAAATCCCAGTGGTAAGTGTAACTAAATTCGCTTGTTACAGGCATGCTGAATCTTTCACAAATGGAGAACCGACCTATGATACTCATTGGTGGATGATAATTTTCGTGTATGTATTTAATATGCGACTGGTAAATTGTTGTAGTAGTTTTGTTATTAAATTTTCAAATAGGAGTGTTGTGTTAATTACTTCGTTTACTCCGCAATGTTTTGCCAAAACTATAGTTTATTTTTAAATTCCAATATAGTTTTCTTTTTTGCAGAAATAAACGAGAAAGGAAACAAAATTCCGCGCACTTTAGGAAATAACTTTTCTCATCTTTTCGGTAATTTGGGTACAAATAATCTTCAGGTTCGACTTTATTCAACTCAACCTTCTCTGACTCATGTTAACAATGAAGGCAAGGCTCATATGGTGGACATATCCAGCAAATCTCAAACTCTTCGTACGGCTATAGCACAGGGTACTATTTTTGTAGGCAACGATATAATCAGACTTATTAAAGAGAATAATATTAAAAAGGGTGATGTGCTTAGTATTTCTCAATTAGCGGGAATCTTGGCAGCTAAAAAAACTTCGGAAATCATTCCTTTATGCCATAATATTAATTTGAATTCTATTAACGTAACAGCAAAATTGAATGAAGGATCTAATACTGTGGTTATAACTTCGACTGTGAATTGTAACGGAAAGACTGGCGTAGAAATGGAGGCTTTAACTGCAGTGTCAGTTGCTGCTTTGACCATTTACGACATGTGTAAAGCAATAAGCCATGACATGATCATCCAAGACATCAAATTAATTGAAAAGACTGGAGGTACAAGAGGGGATTATAGGGAAAACGAAATACATATTAGAGATTACAATAAAGACCCTATAATTAAAACGGAAACTTTTGTTCCAACTTACTTATAAACGACTGATTTATTTACGAAAATTACATTTAATTAATGCTCGAAGAAGTGGACACTGGTGGCGTGGTACTAGCTTTCTTCTCGGCTTCTTCTGGCACTTTAACTGTAAGGGAACTTTTCGGCCCCGTCCTCCAGGTATTGTCGCGCTCATCCACAAGAGAAGCTTCCACGGATAAGGCATACTGACCACCGCATGGAAACGCCAGCAGGAATTGTGCGGTAAAGAAGTCTCGGTGAGGAGTCACAGTTTGTGTCAAAACCGAACATCCTTCTTTGTCTTTGGGTTGCTGCAAATAAGTTGTTATTGTTAAGATCTGTATTTTTAATAATAAAAAAAGATTAACGGCAACAAGTTTGTTAATACCTTCCATATGTTGTTATCTATAATATTTAATTTTCTAATCACGTCGAAATATGTTTCTCTTATCTTATTAATAAAAAAATAATTGTACCGATAAGGCACATTCTAATAAAAATCTAACGAATAAATAAAAATTGATTATACATTTTTTCAGCCGAACGGAAAAAAAATGTATAAGTCAAAGCAAGTCAAAGTCTACCAGATTTATTATTTTTGAAAACTATTATGAGAAGTTAATATTTACATGACAACTATCAACACGCGAAATGATTGTTTTTTGTCTGTAGGATATAAAAGTCTTTTGCATCCCGGATGTATTTTCTTCGTCGCTTTCTGATATCATTTTAAAAAATCAAAGAAGTATTGAAATATTTCATTTGAAAATTGATGCAATTAAAACAATTGTTTGATAAATGTCAACATTTTCTTAATTTTGAAACAGTTGAACAAGTGCTTTTGCATTCTCGAATGTTTTTTTTTTGCTCGCTGTGCCCCCTAAAAAATTCATTCTTGACTGCAAAAGTACCACTTCGCAATCTAGAATCAAAAATAACTTGTAGAAAGTGCAAATTAGAAACTTGTGAGAATTGGAACAAAAAAGTTATAGTCAAATAGTAAATTGATCAAAATCAGGTTTTTGGTCGTATCTAGTGACCTAGGTATTTGTTTCGGATCATCTCGATATCCCAATGGTTAGACATCTGAATAAATTCATGAGCAAAATTGAGAATCAAATGTCAATATTTCTTACCATAACTTTCCCATCATTATTTGTCTTTGCAGGCGTTTGCAACTGCGATGTAACTGTAATAATAACGCCACTGATTGTCCTGAATAAACCTGGTCTCTTTCCATGTTGAATAACTCCTTCAACTTTAACCGCAAGTTGTGAACCGGGTTGTACGCTAATAAATTCACCCGCTACTCTAGGCTGTGGAGATATAGCTAGTTTTACACTTGTAGATTGTAGGACTTGGAAGAAATATCGAGGTATACATAAAGAAGCTTTAGCTAGTATTTCTACTTGTTTGAGTAAACACTCCATATGCTGAAATTGTTTAAATTAAAAAAGCGAACAATATTAAAAATGTAATCATACTTTATGAGTTACTCCGGGTTGACGATTTTCACTGATTAGATTTTGAGCAATCCTTGTAGCGTTCTGACAACTTCTTATTAACTGTTGGGATTCTAAACGAACTACGAAAGACCCAAATTCAATTGGAATATCTCGAATATTTGTTCCAGAAACGCATATTCTTTCTACACTCTGTTCCAACAAACTGCACATTTGTTGCAATCTGAAAATATACATTATAATAATTTTTTTTTTTTTTTTAAATAACATACATTTGAATATTTTCAAGAGTAGCCGGATCTGCATCAAAAGCAGATTGATACAATTTCCAATACATCTCCCCACAATTTTTCAAATCTTTTATACATTTTCTCAATTGATTCGTAACATATCCGTATCTTTGAAGTTCATCTCTTGTTGATTGAGCGATGGTAGACGCAATAGCCTAAGAAAAATATTTTTAAATTGCGCAAATATTTTTATTAAAATATTTACCGGAGGTGGAACTGTACAAAGACTGTCTGATGTGTGAACAAGTTGCACTAAACACTGTAAAAATTCTGTTCGTAGTCTTGTATACTCGGCTTGAAATTGTAGATTGTGTGTTGGTGTGCTAGCTGCTTTTAAAGCGGCTACAGCTTTATTATAGTGAACTATAGCTTGATTTAAACTCTTCACTAAGCTATTTTTATTAGTTTCAATGTTCAGCAGTTGAGCTTCGGCTTCACTCAATTCTTTTAAACTTACAAGCCAAAAATGCAAGTGCTCCGAAGATACTCGTTCTGTTAACCCATTAAAAATTTTGAATGATATTTCATGATGTCCATATCGCGCGGCACTTCTAGCTATTCTATAATTTGCCCATAAGTTATTTCTATCGATTACATTGTCAATTGCATTTATTATTTCTGGTGTCCATTCGTAAATTGCTAAAGTCTGGAATATAATTGTACTCATCATAACTTTTGTTTGGGTTTCTTCAGGAGTAGGATGTTCAAGTTCGCTTAAGTCTTTGAGTTTTGGCAAAAAATCAGAGAAGAATGGTATTAAAGTTTGAGGCTGCAAACTACCAATTGCTCCAAGAGCTTCGCAAATTATTATGTTATGCAAACCTAAAAGAAACATTTTATAGATCGTTCAAAAAAAATAATTAATATATTACCATCTCCATTTACAAGTTGAAATGCTAACATCTCGACAAATACAGGACAATGTTCATTATGCGCTTCACATAAACTTACAGCACATCTCAAACATTGTTTTAAATGATAAACATGTTTATTTTCTTCAGAATATACTAATTGTAATATTAAAGCTTCCAAAGCGCTTACAATTTTAGATGCATCATGAACCGGCTGACTTTCTTTGTAACTAAACACAACATTATTAGAATTTATCAATTATTTAAATAATAACTTACCAATAACAAAGAATCCTCGTCAAAACTTGGATAGCTTGAGAAGCAATCACAAGATTAGGAGAGTAACAACTTCTCATACAAAGTTTTCTAACACTGGAAGTAGGTTCTTGATGTTGATGGCAAGTTACAGGTGATTCTGTTAACACTTGGATAACACCTAAAGATAAACTTAACACTTTTTGTGTTTCTGTGTTTGTTGCCACATCAACTATAGCTTCAACTGCTCCGGATGGCCATAAATGACCACCCTGGGATGCAAGTTGATGGAGATTTTTTAAAGCCTGAGCTTTTACTTCCCAGCGCGGATCCGAACGAAGATATTGCAAAAGAAGGGACACCTAAGGAACAGAAATCGAAACAAATAAAATTTCAAATATCACCAACAGCAAACAAACAAATTAATATGAATAAAGAAATTTATTATTTATAAAAAAAAAGTTAAAAGTTTGTAGTACTTTTTATGTCTTCTCTTCGGCTTGATAATCATTTCAACCTTACTTGGTATTGAATCGGAATTTAGTATAGTGCTAGGATACGATAAATAACAGTCCGGAAATATTTTTTCCGGCCTGTGACAAAGCATTCCCGTATAGTACGCACTTCATTGTTTTCCGTAAATAAAAATACAATCATATTTATTTCATAATTATTGAATACAAGCTGATCGAAAAGAAATAGTATGTGTACCATGTAGGAAAAGTGTCTTCCCGGACTCCTGGTGTCCGGGATTATTAATCGCTCAAAAACTTGCAAAGAATATATTCTGAAAATTGTCAATGTTGTTAATCACATACTCAATTTTTTAACAAGAAATCAAATGTTTCCTACAAAATTAAAAGCCAATTATATTATTACTTTTATTAAGTTTCTGTCAAAATTAAAGTGCCTTTCTATACGCGAAAATAATCAAAGTGGCTCACATCTGGTAAGGAAATTTCATACTTCCATAATCGGGAAGTCACTTTGTTATTTGTGTAGAGACTACAGGCGGTAACGGACGTTTAAGGTGAAAAACTAAGTAAATCGAACAGATATTGTTTCCGCAGTGTAATCATTATATTACTGTGTATCATTGCATTATTTTTCCATATAAGACAATGATGTGAAATTGATTATCCTGATTACAGTATAAACACTAGTGCCACCTATAGTCAGATTTTTCGCGATGCGAAAATTTTTTTTAAAAAAAGAACTATCGATTGCAATAAAAAAGGGAGATGCACAACTAGACGTTATAGTAGTCCCATGTACAAAATTTCAACATTCAACAACTAATCATTTTTGAGTTATGCAACATAAATATATACGTACATACAGACGTCACGCCGAAACAAGTCAAAATGGATATTTCCGTTAAAATCTGAAAATCGAAATTTTTCATGATTGCAATACTTTCTTTACAAGGACGTAAAAACATCAAAATGGTAAATATTGTAAAATTCTAGCAGATTCAATGCTAAAGTGGGTTGATATGGTTATTAAAGTGAGAGAAGTACCTAAGTACTAAAAACTTAATGTAAATATTTTTATGTACCAAATTTATTTAAAACCGTATTGCGATAAAAGTTTTTTTTTGGTATGAAAGAAAACTTACCTGACTTGGAATATCAACTAATGTAGCAGCAGCTAATTGTGTTAAAGTTTTTAAAGTAACTAATACGAAGTCTTGCGCTGGATAAGTTGGTAATAAGTCTGTACACAGTTGCCGGACTAAAGCAGAAGTACTTGTATCATGATGCATGTATTGTAATATAGGAATTAATTGCAATTTCATATTTGCAGGAGTTACTTGACCTTGGATCATGTCGGAAATTTTGTTGCACATACTAACAGCAAAAGTTCTTCAAAAAATTTTTTTAGTATGTTTAGTTATTCGATATGTAAGATAGCTTACTTAGATTGAGAAGCAAACTGCATAGCAGCATAAATTGCAGCCTCAACTTCAACCGCATCGTGTGAATCTAAACTTCTTCGAATACTATGATGTACTTGTTGCCGTTCGGGTATCATACCAGCAACAGCCCCCAAAGTACGTAATGTGAGAGCCCTAGCAATTGGATCATTACTGTGAATAACACTGTATACTCTCCTGACGAATTCATCTACATTAGAAATTTTATCTAAATGTTTTTCGCTTTGTTGACAAACTCTCAATATACATAATCGTAAAAAATTGGTCCTAGAAATAAATAATTTGTCTCTACTAATTTCAACAATATTTTTTTACATACCCTACTCTAAAAACGTCAGCTAGTTTTAATAATGAAGCATTTATAAGAATTGGAAAAGGGTACTTTTCGAAAAGTCTCGGGAAGCGCACAATCGCTTCGCATTGTTCTCCGATTTTATTTGAACGAAGTCCCTTATCCAATTCTGTAAGAGCTGAGTTTGCATCTTGTTCAGGTTCTCCTAAACTTCCTTCAGAAAACGAGGATACTCTAATTCCAAGCATATTTATGCTTTAGGAATGTCAAGAATTAGGTTATAAACAGTTGTCAAAAATGATCAGGGGCGGATTAGGGAAAAATTAAATGGAATATTTCAAAAATTGTCTTTAGTTTTTTAAAAATAATTGTATGATTTTTGAAAAATAATAAAATAGCTATTAAAATTAAATTAACTAACATATAATGTTTTGATAAAATATGTATGATCGTTCTTTTTGAATTAATAAGTCGGGCAAAGATGCGATTGAAGCAATGAATAATGATAGATTTTATTTTTATTTAAAGCAAATATACGATATTTTAAAAAAGTAGATATATTAACGAATAATAAATATTTTGTTAAAATGTAATTATCAATTTTGTGAATTAATACACTTGCGCGGTGCGAGCGATGAGATGTTATAATAGAATTTTTTGTTATTTTTATGCTCGTAGTCAGGGAATATTTGGATTTGGTATAGATTGTCCAAGAAAAAGATAAAATGGAATAAATTTATTGGGTTTAAAAATTATATCACAAAAAGCAACCATTAAAATATCCAGATCCAGTTTCAAATAAGTACAAAAAAAACAGTTTTAGTGCTAAATATGTACATAATGTATAAAAAATATACGCATAAACGTAAAATATTATCTTAAAAAAATAGATAGCTTAACATAATATACGAGTGTTAATAAATTTTTATCTAATAATATTCAAGGTACTTATTCAAATGATGTTATCAGCTTTAATATACATTTATTACGCTGTATATCCTTATCAAGGATTAACATTACAAACACAACTTTAGTATTACAAATTAAAGTAAAATGTGATTGTTTTAATCACATTTTCCTCTTAGTCATACTTTTATATTCTGTAAATTTTGGGGAGGAGTAGGAGAGTACCCATACAAAAATATAGAACAAATGACCAATATTGCACCCAATGCAAACTGCATCGTCAGCACAAAATTGAATAAATAAATTGATGCAACACAAGAAATAATAATAGCTAATGATGTAGCAAAACCTTTTAAGATATTATCAGCATATTTCACAACCAATGCAACGATTAAACCGCCGCCAGCTTGCAAAATAATTAAATAATGAACAAAACCGTTGTATCCAAAGAAAAATCCTTGTTGCCTGATCACCCCGCCATCAGAAATAAAACAAGTTAGCAATCCAAATGGAAGAGAAAGTAAACTTAATTGTACATTCCTCATCCAAACAGAAATATCTGATCCTTTTAACATTTTTTCGAAGTAGATCCCGGCAAAACCAGATAGAATACACGCTCCTAAAGCAGCGCTAAAACCTAAGACGCGATTTTGTTCGGGCCCTGTTACTTTCACAGAATGGCCATCAGACTGCGCTAATTGGACGAGAACTACACCGGCGACTAAAACCACTAAAGCTAACCACTGAGTATTTAACAACTTTTTTCTTAGGATAAAAACAGCAAACATTGCTGTAGTTAAAATCTTTAATTGATATGTAACCTAAAAGAAAACACCAATTAGCTTTTTTCATTCATAATAATAATTAAAAAATACCTGATATGTCGCTGCATCAAGATGAGAAGCAGACACGTATAACAAGTTGTTTTGAATAATATAAACGAGGGAAGGTACACAAATCTTCATAGTATCCACTGGTTGTTTAATTATAGTATTATTTAAAGTATCAAATAATTGTGGAATTCCTCCACATTGGACATAAACAATAAATAAACAAGTTACTAGTTTGACAACCTCTGACATTACCACGGCTGAAACAAAAGATGATGACGGTTTGTTTCACAGATTCATTTGTTTTTCGTTACCAGTTGAAGATAAAAACATATCACCGTCTCTTGTTCGAGCATAGCGCATACTAAGTCCAAGTAAAGCATTTTGCAATGTTAAAGTTATTAAACTTATGTATTTTAAAGAGTTTCCGGTCTCTGAAATGAAATATATATTATTTTTTTTATGTAAATATTTATTATTTATTCTTACTTTGTGTTTTTGCAGTCATTTTTGTAAATTATGTAAATAATAAATTATTAAATATTTGATTAGGAATAAATAACATAAACACTTGCTAGTAATGTTGTCTTTGTGAACTACATTTATAAAATGATGAGTACGTCTGAGTAAAAGTGCCGTATTACATTTAATTGTTTAAACAAAATTTTGTATACGTTGACATTTTCAAGTTTTTGTTTGACGTACAGGCAGCACACTCCCACACACCCAAACAACAACATGAAGTTGGGAAAATGCAGTGAAGTTTGCAAAAAGTTATGTCAGGGGCGTGCGGAATAAAAGTAAGGTTAGGTTATAAATTTTCAAAAATAATTACGGAAAATGATTAGAAACATAGCTAGACATTTTCTTTCTCAACAAAAAAACTTTATATCAATTAGAAATAAAGCAACTACAACTATTATAAATGAAAAGGAACTTGAAGAATTATCTTTAGCTCCTGAAGGTAAATGGAAATTGATATATTTTACAATTTTACTAACACAGTGATTAGTTCTTGAAGAGGATGACCAAATTCAACAGGAGGAACTTGAGAGGATGAGAAATAAATCTAGATTGCAACCACATCATTATAATTTGTTACACGAAAGAGTACCATTTCCAGAACCCACAAAAGAATATCAAAAAACAGTCCAATATCAACGTAAACTTCTAGCAAGATATGGCCAAGATAGCGGTGTATATCCTGGAATTTGTTGGCCAACAAAAGAAGAATTACAAGAAAAACAAGAATATGAAAAAATTGCCTTTCCTTATACTATCCAAGAAATGATTGCTCAAGCAGCAGAAAAGCGAAAAATAGCTGAAGATATTCGTAAGAAACGACACGAAGATATAGCCAAGAAATACGCTAAACTAGAGCAATGGAAAAAAGAACTAAAGGATAAAATCGCTAAAAGAGAAGCAGAGGCCTTAGCAGCTAAAGAACGAAAAGACAGACTAGTTGAAGAAGTGCGAAGACACTTTGGTTTTAAGATCGACCCCAGAGATGAAAGATTCAAAGAAATGTTAGAACAGAAAGAACGAGCTGAGAAGAAAGCTATGAAAGAAGCAAAACGTAAAGTTAAAGAAGCTAGATTGATAGCTAAACTTCAGGAAAAGAAACAAGAAGGAAATGTTGAAGGAAACACAGAAACTCCAAAACAAGATGCGTAGACTTATTATTTTTATTGTTAAATTAGTTTGTAGTACAATAAAAGTATGAAACTATTATTAGCCTTGTCTTGCACCTACTGCACCACCAGCACCATCTGGATTTGCAGCTGATGATAATACCATAATTACAACAACTGGTACAATATACAGCCACTAAAAAATAATACAATAAATAAAAATACTTTATTGTTCCTTAAAATTTTGTCTTACGTATTTCGCCAAAAACGATCGATTATCTTTAGTTTCTCCCCTTTCTTTTGCTTCTCTTTCCCGTTCTAACTTCTGGATGTAAGTAGCAGTATCAGGTCTAAAATTATTTATATTAGATTATAAATAAACCAATAGGATTCCATCTTACATTGGTCCATTTGTAATAGATGTTATGAACACTTTTGTATTGAATTTGAACAATTTTTCAATAGCAACATTTGCTCCTTGGCATGGAATAGATGGTTGAACACCAATAGAAATCCCTACTGCATTATTATTATGATCTAGTGATACACTTAAATAGTCATTTAATCCTGATTGCCCTAACATACACTAAAGATATTTTATTAATTTAAAAGAAAAAAAGTTCTTGTAAATAACTTACAGCTTTAATTGAAGTAAGAAACATAGTTTCTGACCCATCATTGTTGATTACGTATGCTTTCAATCTATAAAACTTATCTTCTTTGGCTAATAACTACAAGGAACCGTATTAATATTTAAAACTAATTAAAAACAAGCATGTAACTAACTTGTATTTTGGCTTTGTCTGTTTGAGTTAAAGGTAAATTATTAACAGTTGAAACTCCACCATGAACAGTCGCATTTCCTCTATTAACAAATTCTCCTTCAATTGTATTTTCTAAAGAATGTTCTAATCGAATATTTAATAACCCTTCGAAATCTTCATTCTGGAATTAAAATTAATAAAATCTTCTTATTAATAATGTTAGAAAAAACTTACAGAATAACAATAAATTAAAGAACTAAAAGATAAAACAGAAAACAGGTATAACAAATTTCGACAAATCATTTTTATTTGCAGGTTACAAATTTAGGTTAGATTAATTTTCTGTTTCTGAAGTTTGAGGTTAGACTGCATTTGTTTCTAGTAAAAGTAAAATATCCCTAAATATTTAGTTAAAAATTTTTTTGGTTTAAAAAATTAAACCTAAAATCACCATAATTTAAATGCGCTCCTATTTAAATTTCGTGTGTGTGCCATGTTAAAGTGAACGGAGTATAGTTAAATAATTGATTAGTATAGGACAAATAATTAAAATAGGATTTAAAGGTTTTACATCTAACAAAAATATATACAATATTTGGTACTTATTTTTTTTATTAAAAAAATATGTATACAGTACAATATATAAAACTTTACAAATAAGTTATATTGTTGTGGCATGAAAAACTTCAATGTCTCGATATCTGTAACAAGAAAATATAATTTTAGTCCACGAAGTAATGTAAAATAGAAAACCAATTTTAATGAAATATTTCAGATAGGAGCGAAAGACAATTATGCTCATATAATCACATACGATCATCTGAACTATAATCTCATCATATAAACATAATAAATAAAAAAAAAGTTCAAAGAGAATTAACTTACAATTTCTCTCTTCTTCATTTCCTATTCTTCATATTCAGGTATCTGTAAAAATAAATACATTTAACACCAAGTATTAAGTAATAATTTAATTTAAAGGCAAAATCAAATCTCAGATAGGAGCGAAAGACATTTTAGTGTTTATAATCACAAATATTCATTTGAACTATAATATCATCATTAGATTATGTATTTAATACCATTATTAATAATAAAACTTACCACTTCAACTTCTCTAGTTTTCGTCACAGCATCTGAAAAAATACTTTTATTATTTACAAGGAATACACAAATAAAAAATAATAGTTATTACAGCGGGTGTCAGATAGGAGCGAAAGACAATTATGCTCAAATAATCACAGAAATTCATCTGAACTATAATATCATCATAAAGAATTTGGTCATAAGAAGAAGGAACTTACATTTTCCAAGTTTCCAACATTAAAAATTTCCAATTCTGGAAACCAAAACAATGATACAAATTTGAAAATTATGGGATTGTAAATAAAATAAATTTTATTTTCAGATAGAGCTAAAATGGCAATCATGGGAATTAAGTCAATTTGCAAAATTTTCATCATTTAATCATGTAGATTGTAATTTAAAAATAATTAAACTTACCAAGAAATCTTTTGAAACTTGGCTTGGACGAATATTCTTGGAACATCAATGTCTTCTTTCTTGTTTATAGTTCTTCTGTGTACATAATTATTTGTGATCATGTTAAATCCATCGCTGAACAATTCTTCAAGTTGTTTTGTTGTAAAATAGTAGCTCCTGAAAATAATTGAACTGTTAACATTTTTGTTTGAAAAGTACAATATAGGTTCTTAAATTGCTAGGTGATTATATGAACTAACCGTGTACCATCTTGGCGCATATAAAAATTATCAGATATTTTATGACCTGGTTTAAATCTAATTTGTGCCATATCATGTAAACCATAATCCCTGAATAAAATAATACCATTTGGTCTTAATATTTCATAAATATTATTCACTACAGTTTTAAATTTTTCTGGATGTATGGCAGATAAAACAAATATTAATGTAACTATGTCTATGCTTTCTTTCTCAATATTTTCAAATATTTGATTTGTAGTAATATCACACTGAAAAGCATGTACGGATTTTTCATCATAAAGTTCGTTAGACTTTACTAGGTTAACAGCACGTGGTGAAAAATCACAAGCATGGACGAAAAAGTTTCTCTTTTCTTCGATTAAAGGAAATATTAAATTTCCTACTCCGCAACCTATTTCTAACAAATTCTTTCTTTCTACATTATTAGACTCTCCTAGAAGTTCTTCAAATTCTCGTGTTGTCCAATGCCGATCTTTGAAAAATCTGTTTTCGTTTCTTTTATAAAACAAGTCCCAATTTCGTTGGGCTTCTTTTTCTAACATTTGAGCCTTATATTCGGTAACTAATCTACTGTTCTGGCTATCCAACCGCTGTTGTTCATCTTTGGTTAGGATTTTATCATTATCACAAAAATAATCTGCCATCATCAACAGTATTATAATGAAATGACGAAATTGGAATGTATTTTATAAATCTACAATAGTTACTGTATTTATCAATCGTAATATTTTCACAAAATGTATATGATAATAATTTAGAACACTTGCAGAGAATTTTGGCATTGAATGAACGGAATGAACGAACAAATATGGAGTTATAATTTAAATAATAAATAACTAAATTGAAATGCTCTTACCTTTAAATTTTATCTTTAAAATATACATTTTCTTTGTTGATATTTTCTTGTTGGTTAACTGTTTTTGTACACTACCCTAACTAGTTGAACGCAGAAATATGAAGGAGGGGTTGTATATTTCCGCTTCCCTTTTAAATCGAAGTAAGCAGTGTTGCCAATATTATTTTCTTAGGGTTTTATAATTATTAATTGGAAATATACTTGGTTATTTCGTTGTTTTATAATTTGATAAATGTGTTACTCTATACATTATTGAATTTTACTTATAATTCTACATTTTTTATGCAATATTACACGTCTATTTGAAAAATATTTACTTTTACTTCTTGTATTGTAGCAATACTAATAATTTCCTCATATATGTACTTAAATTATTAAAGAAATATACAACATGAATTAATGTTATTATTTTGTTAATTTGAAATACATTTTTTATTAACGTTTTACTTTTATCATGTTTACACTGTTGGTATCATTGTGGACTTCTTCTTTTGAACAACTAATTAAGTATGTAGGGAAATTGCGCGATTCAAACTACACATTTCAGTTGGTGAACTTGGTTACTAGTTGAGTGATGGCTGAAGATGTGTTGAGTATTTGACATTTGTGATGTGTGCATTAGTGAACTTATCGTGTTGTTTATATTAAAGTTAAAATAATCATTGAGCAAATGAGAACTATATAGAATAATATTGTGAATAACATCAGAATTCAGTGCGAGAGCTCACAAAATAAGGTAATATTTATCTTTATTTTCTAATTTATATACAGATTGTGGGATCTGGTGTTCAGTATTTTTCTTTTTGGAAATTGTGACAGTGCGGATCCTTTTAGTTTATTACACAGTAATTAAATGGACAACATTGTCTAATGAGTTAATGTTACACTTTAATGTTTGAAATTTATCTTTGGAAAAGTTATCGTAAGTTATAAATAAGTAATGACAACAACTTTTAAAAAGTTTATTAAATCCTTTATTAACCGAAGATATAAAATATATGCAAGGGGAATTAAATTTTCCAGACGTTTTTTTATTATATGCAGTTTTAACAGTACATGTTTATTCATATAAAATTATCTTCTGATGACAGCTGCCCATTTTTAGAATTGAATAGATTTATTCAATTTACATCATTTATGAATAATTTAACAACACCTTTAGTGTAAAAACAATTGCAAACGATTATGAATTTTATGTTCACTTTTTTAAAGCACAAAAAAACAAAACATAAAGTTTTTAACCAACAATTAAACAACAAAACAACCCTATTAATATGTAGTTTTACTGTTTTCATTTAATAGTTCTACTTAATTATGGAGATTAGGTGAGAATCTGTGAGTCTGGTTTGTTTTAACATTGAGTGCAACTTTGAAAGGTTGTTTCACATTAAAGCTTGTTTTTGAATGCCAAAAAGTTTTGTGAGAACCGCGATGTATAGAGTGACCCAGAATTTTTCAAGTTTTTGTTTTTTCCCTTTTCTCTTGCGTGAACCTGTCATTACATACGAATTTGTTTATTATGTAATATTCAATTAACGAGGTAATTTTTATGAAAAGCATGTGGAATATTTTGAAAATTTGCATGTTACTCATACGTGATGTGTTATTGAAATATAATAAATAATCAGTTGTTTGTTTAACATTGAAGGCTACTGTTTAAAACAAATATTTTACAATCTCATTCATGGCATCTGTTCAGAGGTTAGGGCAATGGACTATAACTGTGGGAATGCTCGGATTGTGTATCTTTAAAAATATGAGTGATAAATAAAATATCAGTTTTCCTTATTTGAAATGTTTGTTAATAATTGTGTCAGACTACTAGACAGATAAAATGCAAAAACAAATATTTAACTTATAAACAACAAATGTTATTTGTAATCTCAACAAAATTAAATTTTAAATACGAATGATATGGTTTTTATACCATCAACCTTTTTTTGTGAAATTGGTCCCATATGTGTATAAAGCTTTTATCCTAACAACTACTGAATTAGTAAAAAACAAAATGTGTATATCTTTTTTCAATCAAAAAAACATAACACTAGCGGTCTCTCATTAATATTCCATATGTCAGTTGCACATTGCTTGAGTTTAATTTGTCTGGTTATTTTACATTTAGTTCCCGCATTACTATCTTTATGATGGCATTAAAAGCGGTACTTAAATAGCGATGTTGTTTTATTTAAAAAGAACAAAAGCTGTCTGCAATATTTAAACACATTGACATAAACTGCAGAAAATTGTAACAATTTTCACTCACAATGCGAAATTAAAGTGGATCAATAATTGTTTATTTCACAACATTTCAACATTGTTCACACGACATTCCTATAAGGAACAGTATTATAGGTTCAATTAAAAGGAACCAGATGTCCAGAAGTTCAGGGATTTCAGTTTTTTTTTGAAACAGGCAATTGTCCCATTTTGCATAATGCATATAAATTGAAAATACAGTAAAATCCATTTATAACGATACCTCTTATAGCGACAAACTGGTTATAACGTTATAATTGTGACCACTTGTTATTTGAAATCCCATATACACTAACCTTTTTTTACTTTCATCAGTTATAGCGATTTCCAGCTACAGCGACGAAATTTTTGAAGTCCCTTCGATGTTATAACCGAATTTTATTGTTAATGATCGATGTATGGATTTATATAGCTTTTAAAATACAGAAGTTAGAAACAAACTTTCTGAATTAGATATTTTATATAATTATTTGATATACCGTCAAATAACACAGATAGAAAGAGTCTGATTCAAAACAAAATACATTGTACTATTTTTGGTACCTAACCTAACATAACCTAATCTAATCTAACCATTCGACCAACACTGCCCGCAATATTTCATAATGAAATGTCCGTCAAAAATATATTAAATGTTCTATCCGATAATACGTCTCAAAATTCTACGAGCGTCTAAGAATGTGAATAGAATTTTCAATCTCTCGAACCAAGTATGTTGCTCGATATTTCATAAAAAAAATCGTATTAGCCATGAATTCTTATTGAATGTTTTCACATTTTTCTCACAATCGAGAAATTTTCTTGGGAATCAAGCATTCATTCAGCCTGTCTTCGTGTATTTACACGTAAATAAAATATGCACGATATAAATCCCAACACGCTGGAGTAGACACTGAAGCATGACAGAAATATCACGAGAAGTGTACAAATTGCTGTGATTTCTTTTCTAAACGAAAAAATAAATAAATATATCAACCTGTTTCAATCTACCATTCACTAACATCAAGTGAAGTGTATGGTAATATATTTCCTCGTATTTTCCTTACCTAACGAACTGCACTTTAGTTCAGTAAATAAAATACTAAAGTTAACATCAGACAACCAGAAAACATATTTGTATTCATTTTTTTTTATTTAACTTGGTGATTTCCATGTTTTTTTTATATCAATATGTGTATTTCTGTTCTATAAAACATTTATAATAGTGGGTTTGTAGAAAAAATAGTATGTTACTCGTGCAGAATCAGCAATTTCCCTCCTTGTGTGATTATTCCAGCACTCGACTTCGTCTCGTGCCGAAACTTTTACACCTAATGATATTTTATTTAATTGGGTTATACGATTTTCGACAGTATGATTTTATCCGGTTTTAACCGTCATAGACAAAATCAGTTTTGAACAGAAGTCAAAAAAAGGAAATTAAACCATTACTGATTCATAGATTTCATTTAAAATTTATACATTATTTATATTAAAGGAAAAATAAAATATTTTTACTATCCATTCATATAAAAACGAAAAAACAAAATAAATTAATTGGATAACAATGAAATTATATAGATTGCACAAAATAAATTAGGTAATTACATGGAGAAATATTCAAATAATATTCCGTTAAAGAAGAGTTATCAAAATTACAATAATTAAATGTGTTTAACATTTTTAACACTGTATCTATTTTGTAATTTATTTTGAATGGAACTATTATTTGAAAAAAATCCTGTCTATTCCAGCAAAAGACGCGAAAAAAATTTGGAAATTGGCAACAAATTTTATAAATTTGTTATCAATTTTATTTTCCAGTGATAAACACCATATTCTTCGATGGTATCGTCTGTTATTGTAATAATAAACAAATAAAAAATATATTTTTCATTAAATTTTTGCGTTTTATTGAAATTAATGATTTTTTTTTATTTTTGGACGGTAAATCAGTTTTGGACGGTTTAAACCAGTTTTGATTAGTGTCTTGGCCAAAATAAAAAGAAGTGTTTTTTTTTAACAACCCGAATTATATTTCACTTAAAAATAATGCGTGTACCGATAGTATCCAATGTTACCTCTAATTTTTACCTTTTGTACACCTTTGTTTGTTTGTATGCCTTTTGAAAAATCATAATAATTTGTGCGCCTTCTTAATATACAATTTTAAAATAAATTTTTAAAGTATAAAAAAGCAACAATAATAATACATAATAATTTTATTTTTGTAACGAATGCAATCTGGTCGTTATTTTACCAATCTACCAAAAATTTCTTTTTAAATCTGTGTGCACACCATACACTGGTTGTATCACAAAAAATTTAATGATAAAATTGTTTTACCGAAATCTGCATAACGTAAATTGTCACATTCAACAGCGGATAACATTCCTGTGTGATACGTTCCATTATTTATGTTCTGGTGAAAAACTAAAAACGAGCATGACGCGCAACTTTTCGTATCATTTGTATTTAGAATTTTGCATTAAACTGTGGTATACACGATCATTATCAGCGTCTGTATTCGCATTTCCTGTTTATGGCAGAGCCATGACAATTTCTATCAGCATCAACCGCTTGTGCTGCTGCTGCTGTCCCTGTCATTAACTAACCGGCTAGTCTCGACAATGTGCACTGCAACTGTTATGTAACCATGGCTACGCTATGCTATGTGCACTCTCTTGTTTCATACTTCACCGGAAGTGCAGGAAATAAAACAAACCAAGATGGAAAGGCGTGCAGTGGGAATACTAATAAAGGTATTATTTCTACAAAGCGTGCATAACGGTACTCATCAGATGGGAAGAATGTACTATACTAATATAGAGTTAAATGAGTGCTTATTTTTGTTTTACTTTCATTCATAAACATTGTACCGCTACATGAATGTATGTAAATAAATATAACACTTACGGCTTATTGTCCATTTCTGGGTGTGTCTGCTTTATAGCCTATAGAGGGCGTTTATCACTCTAGTTGGCGTGAAAAGTTCAATATTGAGGAAATTTTATTAAAGAAACAAATAAATATGGATTCTCAGAACTAGAGATTCTCATTCTATTTACTAGACAAGAGTAATCAGATTTTTGGATACCATTCCAAGACAAAGCATTTTAGACCCCAAAAATAAACATTTTACATAAATCTGTTTACATATCTAAATTTATTTATGAACTACATATTTAACAGAAAAAAACAATATGTATAACTAATTTTTTTCTACTTCTGTACAAATATATCACCATTATCTCATTTTTTTCGATTAATTATACTAGCCATATTTCAGAACAGTGAAATATGACTCATAATTCACTCCTCTTGGCCAATCACAGAATCAGAAATCAATTATTCACGTTTATTTTAAATGTGGATCACCTTTTCTATATACGACCGTATGACAACTGACGAAATTATTATTTGACATTTTGTATTTTTACGTTGTTATTTTCTAAAATTTTAATGCGTTTTTCTGAATTTGCAGGAGTAGAAAAAGTGTAGTATTATATTCGGGATTATAGTTATTATTCACTCAGATGATTTACATCACTCGCCTACGGCTCGTGACGCAATCTTCATCTTCGAGAATATTGACAATCATAATCCCTTACATAATAATCTATTATATATTGTTCTCTTATTTCACCAGTATTTTGCATAACCGTGAATCTTCTTTAAAAATTTCTTATTATCTTTGATTGATTTATACAATTTTATATTACGTGAATAAAAAATAAAGGGAGAAACACATCTAATAGTAAGATTGTTAAATAATAATTTATCTGCGTAAAATGCATTGTGACATAAATCAAATCGTCCATACGCAGAGCTTAAAAGTTAATTTTGAATTTTTTTATGTCATGATTTTTCTCTTTTAAATAAAGGTAAATCTTAATTAAACAGCAAGAAATAAAAAAACTATAACATTTTGACATTTTTAGATCCTAATGCCTATGAAGAAGATCTTTACATTAAACTATTTTTAACGTTATATCTCGCCATTCTTTCTTTACTTTAATTTTGGTAAAAATCAGTTAATGTGGATGATGTGGAAATTACTCGTTTGTCATCTCATGTTAAATGTATTTGGTAAGAAGTTACTATAGCGTTTACAAGTAATAACCATTATTTAAAAAAATGGTGAATTTTTATCACAGCATATATTATAGTCGATTCTATGCGCTGGCCATAATATCTAATTTTTAATTAGCATGCTACTCTGCTATTTGTATTTTTTTATTGTCTAATATATTATTTAATTTTTCTTGAAATCAACATCTACAGCACACTATTTCTGTAAGGATATGAACTCAAGTATCTTAGTGACAATTTTGCTCGCAGTTGAAGTAGTTTATTATACTCCTACTTCCTCTGTAACGGACATTGAGTTTGTATTTGGTCTGAACTACTCGGACAGAGTGGTTTTTTTTCGTTAATAGTTCGTGACTCTGCAAATCGAATTCCAGATCTCATACGCTCAGTTCGAGTCGGAGCAAACTAACCAGTGAACCATCCCCTCTATGTAAATGTTCCAACTTTATTTGCTTTTTGTTATGATTCCTCGGGGATCTGGACGAATTATATTAAAGTTTAAAACATAAAGGATCGTGTACGCTTGTTATTCTAAAGGTCGTAGGTTCAATTCTCGTAATATACCACACGAGAAATTCAAGCTTTTAACTTGTGCCATTAAAACTATAAATTAAATTAATTATGACTAAAATTTGTAGAATTTTCATATCAGACTTCATAATGTAATAAGAGTAAATTAAAATATAAAAGAGACATTTTTTTTTGTTTTTAAATGTATTTAAACAAAGGAAAACATTTTTTTTGTCAATCGTACCTAAACTGACCTTTCCTGTGTGTTTTCGAACCGGAAAGTGCATTATTGTAATGTAGTTGCTAGGTTATGAAATAAAAAACTGTCCAGAAATATTTTTACGTCTGGTAACAAAACATTCCCGTATAGTACGCAGTCCATTTCCACTGTTTTCCGTAAATAAAAATACAATCATATTTATTTCATAATTATTGAATATAAACCGATGAATAGCCAAACGGCGTATTCTGTCCACAAAATTCAAAGTAGTTATCACGATTGAACTAGATGGCGTTAATACGTAACTGCAGATTACATGCGCCCAGTTAAAGTTTACCGAAGCTTTAAATGACGTTTGTCTGTGGTTTCGGTAAAATCTAACTGGACGCATGTAATGTGCAGTTTTCGCACTAACTCCCTCAAGTTCAATCGTGATAATTACTTCGAATTTTGTGGACGCAATACGCCATTTCGCTGTTCATCTGTTTGTGTTTGTTTGTGGTAAGTGATTTCCCGGACTCCTGGTGCTAGTAACTGACAATTGTCAATGAGATTTGAATCTGATTGGTTCAATTCCCAAAATATTGTTATTTAATTGGATGACAAATTATGAGTGAAATTGATTCATTTCAGTAGTTCTTGAAATTGGAGCGTAATTTTAATTACCATGAATTTTTAAAAGATTTAACACCTATATAAGTGACCTCACTTGGATCATGATAAGGATGACTCCAAGTGGGGCCGAAACCGATCGAGGTTGACTAATTTTTAAATAAATTGATTGCATCCTAGTACTGAATTTTATTTTCCTAAACTTATATAATATGCAACAGAAAGACCTAGCCAAAAATTGTAATAATCTGCTTTGAATAACCAAATAATCCTACCCTCAGTTAAAAGAACCAGCCTTTCTTATTAGCAAGTCAAGTCAATCGCCATGTAAATTTGTACAATCTATTCACTAGGCCCTGTTTCATCTAGCAGTGTTGTCAGTGATGTAGTCTAGAACACACACCGTTCCTGTTTTCCTTGAAACTTCGTTGATTGGTTTGTTGCTAAAGGAAGTCCAATTTCCGAAATCTCAGCTCCCAAGCAATTGGAGATGAGATCTGAACCTGTATCACATTTTTACAGCCCAAGTGCTCGACGTTAATTTAGTTTTATGAGTGTAATAGGATTAAAGGGCCGTAAAACTGCATGCACTGCTTGTAGACAGCGGATTTTCTTTCAATTTAGGATGGCTTTTTCTTCATTCTATTTATGGACTTGTTTATATGCTGTACCGTCCCCGCAATTAACTTTATGTTTATTACACTCAGTCCTGTTGAATTAGCGGAATAAAATTCAATTTTTTGCATCAAATTGTAAACTATGCCATCACGACTTATTACCCCTTGCTTGGTATAAAATCTGCTTTACTACTTCGCTGATAATTACAGTTATTTACATTACAAGTGCTGTAGGTTGTATTTTACACAACGAAGTTCTATATAAAAGCATGACGTGAAGCGGAATGTTAATGAAACAATTATATAAGACATCAATTTATTAGAATATAACTTTATTTTTATAAAGATACTGGCACGTATTTCGATCTCACGTTTATAATAAAGTCGCTTTTAGGAATCCTGATTTTACATTGTAATCTTATAAGGCCAAACGTCACTTTTAACAAAAGCATTCATAAAAGTGAGCTCGGAATACGGGCTAATATCTTTACTAAAAAAGTAAAGACTTTAGTTATCAATCACCACCTCACTAATATCACAAATAATCACAATAAAAAAGTGGTCTTTTCATGAAGCAACTATTTGTTTCTTACTAACAGATTTTTTTATAGTTTATGCTATTCTCTTGAAATAACGTTATATTTATCTTAATTCTACGAATTAAATTAATGAGAAATAATAATTATATCTTCAAAAGGAAGAAAAATGAAATAACAAAGAAAGAACTGAAAACCAAAAAAAAGGTCATAATAAGTTTAATTTAATCTAAAAATAGTGTCTGTTTGACGTCGATTGGTTTCGAATTATAGTTGCCCAGAAGGGCATAAATAATAAGATATATGTACTAAAAATAGTTTCATTTTATTTATTTTAATCATTCTATATTATTTTTTAAAAGTAAAATGTTTCACCTATCGAATCAAATTTACATAATACTCTGTGAATAATTATGTAACATAGGCACATGCCCTTAATTTTATCATATTGAATAGGGTATGTATTATAAGGTCGAATAGCTACTGAAATCGAAATGAATTTTGTAAGGAAAACTTTCCTAATCATTGACTGATTACATTTAAATGAAGGTGACCAAATAAACCTTGACCTTCCGACGCTAACCTAAATTAATTATCTATTGCACATAGCTCACACCAGAGGCGTAGGCACAAATACATTTTAAGAGGTACTACCACTATTTTATGGCTAAGTTACATTTATTATTAACAAAGGTGTAATAATAATAATAATAAATAACAGCATACTAAATTGCAACTGTATTAATTGCAAGTGTTTGCGAATTATGTTTAAAGCAAGAAAATAATTTTTTTCGCTTCTCATTGTTTTGCATATTTAAATATATTGGTGACGTAGACAGTTTTTTGAAATATTGTTTTAAGTTAGGGTAGGACAAAAGATATATTATGTTCTGCTGTCCATGTATTATCCATTTATTACATAAATTGTTTTCGTTTTTCAAATCTGATATATTTTTACTATATGGTGTTTGATTTTTAGTAAAAGTGCTCCTAAAGGAAAAAAATATTGACGCCGCCACTGGAATTAGTTAAAAATTCAAGGAAGCTGCGGTTAGACGAATTACGTGTAAATTCACTGATGAAACGTCGATACGTTAAATACATCCTTTGAATATTTATAAAAATACTTGAACCCCACGTGTTAATTGGAAAATAGATTATTTATGTATTGATGAATTCTCAATTGAAATTCTCAGTCGTTGTAATTGATGACTTAATACTTAATTTAAAAATATTTAAAGCTATAAATACTATAAAATGTGAATAGAATCTAAAAATATGACAACAAAAGAGCATTAATATTGATTTAAACTTCACTGAAACGCATTAACAACTTATAATTACAAAGAAAAATCCATCGACCTATTTTTCCCATAATTATGGCACTCGAACAAAGGAACGATGCTGTATATTAATTCAATTAAAATAACACATCAGACAGAATTAGTAGGCATAATGTGCTGAATATGATGACTTTAATGATGATTAATTATTATAAAATTCTGTACAGACTTACATAGCATGTACTTAGGTGAACGATTGTTAAATGTTCAAAAGTTTGTGGGATCTAGTTGGCTTGAAGTACCACGTTGAAACAAATGAAGCCCGAATGGGACCAGGGCGGTAATTAGGGAAAATGGGAATTTTTATGAGTATGTGCGCGATGAGCTTGTTAACGAAAAATTGGTGAAAAAAGGGAAAAAAGTAAAAATTTTCCTCATTTTAAAATTTTTAAATAGTTACATTTTTTCTGGTTTATTTTTATTGTTCAGCAAATGTAGGTATTATAAAAATGTTCTTTATATAGTACTCATATGTGGAATAAAAGCTGAGTTATCGAAAGAACGTAAATTGAGTATTATATTATAATCTACATAATACCTCGATCCATTAGAGTGCTGTACTTGAAAAACCTCTTATTTGGCTCTAAAATTGAACATAAATACCTCGAGAACGGTAAGAGATAATTTAATTATGTTTGCAAATATAGAATCAGTGCAGTAGTATTTACATAAGACCAGAAAATAAACTCTTTTTGTAGAAAAAAAGTTCTCTGATATTCCGGTTTTTCGTTTTTCTCATTTTTTACTGAATCGTTCCAAAGTACCCTTTTTTCAATTGTAACTTTAAGAGCAAAAAACTCCGGAACATAAAGAAATAATTAGATTGTAATTGTAAATTGAAAATAAGCGCATCGGCGTCTAATTTTTAGACCCAAAAATGGAATTTTTAGATTATTTCAAGTGTATATGAAAGTTTTATTGTAGAATTTATAGTGAACTAACACTTTTTATGTTTTCAAAGGTTATGAGAAAAAAGTTGAAGATGTACAAAAATAGTAATTTTTAATTATCGTTCTTTACCAGTAAATCGCTTACTGCCCCGCAACTTAAAAATTAAAAATATTTGAAATTTTTTTGACGAGTTGTAATTTTTTATCGTCGCTAAAGTATGATTTATTTAGCGATTTCTAGGTCAGTTGGTAACGTTCGAAATTAATTACAGATTAGTAATTTTTAATCATAATTTACATTGCAATCTCAATCGGTAAACATTTAAATAAAACCGATCGTGCAAAAAATATTTGCAATTTTTAATTAGAAAATATTTGTACTTACACTACTGAATATGAAGCCATGATAATTCATAATTATAATTTATATTTTGTTTTATCATTACCATGATTTATTATTATATTTTTGAGCCTTATACAGTTCTTAGCTTAAATATTTGTATAGCATTTCGTTGAGACAGAACAGAGCTGTTGTGTTGTATTATTTTGCAAATTAATATCCCTCATTTCCTGTTTGTTTGATCAAGTTGTAGATGATACGCAGCTTTTTATTTTATTAACATGACCTACATACTATTGTAACATTGTTTTCATCACTTGAGTCCCGCTCATTTTCATAAAAGCTTGTTAAATTGTTATTGTGTCTCAAATGGTTTTTTGGCATGTAGCGAACATTCTTTTATGAGCTTGCAAATAAAATAGAATGAATATTTCACCATGATTATGGATTATTTATTTTATAATGACTCTAACATTAAACTTGAATTGCGTTTCTTTGTGTACAATAATATGTAATCTTGGAAGATAGTAGGCCATTAAAACAAATGTAAAATCATGTTTGTTGAAATTGAATGCAAATTTTATCAACTTCGTTGTCATTCTTTCGCTCCAAAACTTTAATATTATATTGGCTCTATCATGAACTCATCGCTTACATTAATCGAAATTGCTAAGTCGATTGCTAAATTGCTCAATATATAACAAGTATCGCTAAGACATTAGCTAAATTTTAATTTTACCGACGTTGATAACAAATAAGAAAAAAAATATTTTTGACAACAGTTTAAATTTGTGTATCTAAGATTGTTTTGACGTTTCTGTCCATTAACTTAAATGAGTGATATGTTGGCTCGTATTGTCCTGCCATCTCTTGGTTGCTCTACAGAAGCTTAATAAAATAATAATTTAGTTGGCTTTTAATTTTTATAGAATATATTTGTTATAAGTTGAGTCAGATTTCCAAAACTTGACAACTCTCAGAATAAATTTCGTGAGAAATAGATAGCAACTGATGAATGAATGAATAAAATCTAGTAATTTTTCAACTTCTTTGTCACCATCAGAAAATACATGTACGGAATCTATCAAAAATTTGACAAATAATGCAGATTATTTTACAATCAGGCTCATTCAGAACAACTTCGTTAATTGATCGACAGTACAAATTAGATGTTAGCTTATTCTCCTGTCTACTTAAGACTTGGTATTGAAAAACCGAAATTCGTGGTTTCTATTATAATTATTTTAACAAAGACTTGCGAGACTAATAAACCTTAGGAATTAAAGGATGCACAGTAATTTAATCGGTTATATATAATAAATTCGAATTTGGATTTGTAAAATCCCCAGTCGATAATTTCTTTGTCGGCTTTTCAATTTCAGAATCAATATTCGAATGTGTTGTATCAACCGGGAAGTTGTGTGTCACGTTCCTTCCTTCCTTCAGATGTTTGTGAACAAGAGACGGTCGGCCGCCTAGCAAGTCGAATCGATGGCCAGTGTCAAGCTGTTGGCAAAGAGACAGAAACCAACTTTCCTCAAGCGCAAACCGTTGACGTTTCGCTCATTTTTATCTAGTGTGTTGTGAATCACAACTATAAACAACTGAGGATTCCGCAGTGGTGGTACCCAAAATTTTAGTGACGTAAGAGTTTGAGGGAATTGTTTAAGTTGGCAAGAGGTGAAGTCTGAAGTTTGTATGTAAACAAAGAGGAACATGTTTATGGTTTTGTAAATATAAGTTTGTGAATGTCCTGCGAGTTATTTCATCGCTCGAAAATAAGAGTTAGTCAACATTTTTCTTTTCCATATTCATGAATCAAATTCGGAGTATAAGAAATTGCACGGATTCTATTGAAAGCAGTACACATTCTTAAATATTAAATCTATATTATGGTTTCAGTATATTATCTCAGTGTTTATGTGCATGTGCTTGTCTTACTAAAACCAGAAAACATTCCGGAGCAACAATATCTGACCTGGCCTGTGTTACAGTTTCAGCAGGGTATGAGAAATATAACAAACACTGAAGAATGCTCTGATCCTTCGCGCACTAAAACCTAATTAGTGACCTGCTACGAAATTCGATCTAACACTCAAGAATGCTTTGGTTCTTCATTTACTGAAACCAATCTGAAAATATGCTTTAGAATGCGATCCAGTTTTAGGAGGTTAAGAATTAAAGCAAACACTTGAGAATGCTCTGATTTTTGACCCACTTAAACTAGATTACAATCCAGACCAGTAATCTGGTCCAGAATACGATCCAGTTACAGCAGATCAAAAGTAAGAGCATACTCACTGAAACCAAATCACAATCCAGAGCAATAATTTGCTCCAGAATGCGATCCATTTTCTGTAGGTCAAGAATTAGAGAACACCCGTGCAAATGCTCTGATTCTTGATGTACTGAATCCAGAGCAGTAATCGACTCCAGAATGCAATCAACTTTCAGCATATCAAAAATTAGAGCAAACGCTTGGGAATGAATGCTCTGATTGTTAATCTAGATCACAATCCAGAACAGTAATCTGCTCCAGAATGCGACCCAGTTTTAGCAGGTCAAGAATTAGAGCAAATTCTTGACAATGCTCTGATTCTTGACCCACTGAAACCAGATCACAATCCGGAGCAGTAATCTGCTCCAGAATGCGATCCATTTTCAGTAGGTTAAGAATTAGAGCAAACACTTATGAATGCTCTAATTCTTGACCCACTGAAACTAAATCACAATCCAGAGCAGCAATCTACCCTAGAATGTGATCCAGTTTCAGCAGGTCAAGAATTAGAGTAAACACTCAAGCGTGCTCCAATTCTTGACCACTGAACTAGACTACCTCCGAAGCATCCACATCAACTGGATGCCCCGGGAGGTGATCTAGTCAGATCACCAGGCGGGAGGAGCGGAGGCTCGAGGCCAGGCAGCCTCCCTGGACTCCCGCCGGAGCAGAAGTCTTCGTTCTTGACACAGGACATCCCTTATATACCCGGAGCCTGCGTCACTCCATGCGCTGTATACCTGAAAAGCCGTTATTTGATTGGCTGATATACAATCTTTAATTCTTGCAATACTAGTGGGAATTTTTAAACAAAAATTGGTACATTTATGTATTTTGACACGAGGAATTCAATAGTGAAGTCATTGAAGTTGTTTGTCACACCCTTTTGTGGGTATAAGTCAGTTACACGAAATTTGGTTGAAATATAAAAATTCTAATGTTATAATTCTACTCTACTTAAATTTGTATGTATATAATGGTGCATGTCATAAATTAAACTTTGTGAAAATATGGCGGTTTTATTTTTCGAATTAACCATACAACAATAAACGTCCTGCAAGATTGATAAATGAAATCTTCCTTTCATCAGAATCTGTTTTGACGCTAATTCATCCCATCTCAATTAACCCATCGTGTAATTTTAACCACCTTTGCCGTTGACAAAGTAAACAACCCTTCAAATCCCTGAGCAATCTCTCTCAACATTTTAGAATCGTTGTAATCTGCGAAGACCTTTGCGAGATAAACCCGGGATTAATACTATGGTGGTTGTAACCGGCTGAAGTGGCTGCGTCGCTGAAAGAAATGCAAATTGAAATCAGTTACGAGTGCTTGCTGGATGTTGCCACACTTATACAATTATCAAAGTTTGCTTTTTCACGAGAGAACAATTTCACAATTTGTTTTTGTTTACACAGAGAAAAGATCTGGAAAAATTGTTTCAAAAAATTAATTTGCATTTTCAAACAGTGTAAAGTTTCTATGAAATGCTTACACAGCGGAAAAAGATAAATATCACCAACAGAAATTTAAAAGCACAATATTTACATTCTTTCCTACAGCGAAACTCTTTACAATAGAAATGAAGAAACTAGAAATCAAAAGTAAAAATTTAAAACATTCTCGCATATAAAAATATAGAATAGAATAGTATTATCAGTGTTGTGATTGATCTAGATTATTAATCTATACCAATTCCTTGCTCTTTTGAGCTTATCTAGATCATTTAATATTTTTAGATCAAGTTATATCTTCTGCGTTATAATAAGTGGGGTATTAGTGACGAAGGAAGTTAAATCTACTAACTTATATAATAAATTCCATTTGGCTTATTGTTCTTATATTGTAGTTTTTATTATTATTTGAACAAAACAAGCACAATAACCACAAAACTAAATATACCGTTGCATATTCTACCATATTGTCTAATACTTGTCAAACTCCTTTCGGCATATGTATTTAATAAAAACGGAATTAAATTTTATACACCCTAATATGCATAAAATTGTAAAATGCGCTGAATCCAAATTTTCAAACCTAATTTACTTATCTCTTTTAATTCATGAGATATACGTCGTCAAAGTTATTGGCCCTAAAATGGTCACTATTCCAAAAATGCGCAAAGATACGACCACACCTATTGCGCTATTCAATTCTTCAAAAAAATTTGTATGACTATATGTACAAAATTTTATCTTTTCAGATTTTATTTTGTGTGATTTTTGACAATTTTTATCAAATAAAGTTGATTTTTTTTTTTAAAGTAAAAAACTATTGAATTTTATATGAATTCTGACTCTGGCTGCCTCTTACTTTTGCTTAGATTTGATACAAAGAGTAAAAACAATTGCTCAGCTGAAACTCATTGTTCATCGAAGAAAAGAAAATTCAGTTCCAATCGAGGTAATCATTCTTGTTTACTACCTCCAGATAGTTCATCAAAATTCACAAAAGAATTGGCTTGTTTGTTTTATGATTTTATTGATGAGTTCATTGTGTTTCATGGAAATTTGAAATTTGGTTTACAATTCAATGTAATGAAAAGGTAAACAGAGTAAAATTCCGACATTCTGCGGTTTTCATCTCATAAATATTAAATAATTTATGGTAAAAGTATTTGATTAATGTCAGCTTTAAACTGGTTGGTTGTTGGTTGCTTAGCAACTGACCACATTTATCTCTTGTTTATGTGGCTGAGCCTTCATTTATTTCAAATTTAGAATATACATGACAGGGTTAATAAATTAATGATGATCCCTTAACTTTTGTGAAAAAGGGAACAGAAATTTCGTATGTTTCAGTGACAGATTTATTTTCAAGTCTTAGTGTTAATGATGACTATAATTTTTGTAAAATTACAATGAATTACAGTTTGTATATATTTTTAATTATTTCATAAAGGGTGGAAATGAACTTAATGTCATAAATTTAAGGGTGAGTAGTATGACATGTGTAGATTACGAAAGTGAAAGAATTTTTTAAAAATTCGAAAAACGAAAATTAAACTTTTCTTTTCTTTTACTTTTATTTCTTTAAAAATATGTTTATCAAAAATACATTCAAAATTAATTGTATAAGATATTAATCTTAATAATCAAATTAAATCGTATTTTTAACGAAAACTATGGCCCGTATTACGAGCTCACTTTTATAATAAAATCGCGATTTTAACGCTCACTTTTACATCAAAATCTTTTGTAAAAACGAACGTTAAAATCGCGATTTTATTGTGAAAGCGAACTAGCTCACTTTTATAATAATATCGTGATTTTAACTTTCAATTTTCATAAGATTATGATGTGAAATGGGCGTTAAAATCGCGATTTATTATAAAAGTGAGCTCGTAATACGGGCCTATGTTTTTATTTACAGAAGAATGCAAATGCGTTGCCAGTAGTCCAGTAGTACAAAAAATGTTCCCTTAAATGTGTGAATTTTTACTCACCTTTAAATGTATGACATTAAGATCATTTCCACCTTGTATAACTACAAACCGTATTAATCTAGTTTACCGTATAGGATTTTTTCTTTATTTTACTGAAAATTGTCATTCTCGTTCATAATGTATAATTAAAACTGAACGTCAAAATGAAATTCATTTTCCATAATCGTTTCCCAGAAATCAATTATTTTCATGATCCCCTGTCACTGAGTCCTCGCGCTTCCGGCCCGTGCGTGACGTACTTGTCACTTCCGGGTTTTTATTTCACGAGACATCGATACAACCCTCAAATCTTCAACCCTCGTAGTCAGAAACAAACGACTATCGTGGCTCACGCAATTTTGATATCGGTTTTTTATATTACGACATCTATAATCTGATGAAAAATTTCTTCACTTTTGACCGGAAGGGCTTGACAGCAGGAAAACGGAAACAAAAGCGCATCGGAGGGGAAGAATCACCATCTGATAAAATATATTCAGAAATATTCTTTCCATTTCATATTCCTTTTTTCAAATATTTATTCACACAAATATTAATACTGACTATTAAATTACATCAGAATATGATCAATATATTTCAAATAAATAGGAGTAGCGTATTGCTTTTTATTAATTTTATATTTACTGGTTTCAGGATATGAAGTCTTTGTTTACATGTACAAAAGTAAGTAGGAAACTAAATAAAGGTCGTTTTAGACTATAAATTGTACAAGATCTTGCACCGATTTCGCACAATTTAAATTGGTCATACAATCTGTCACTCAATTTGGCTGTGAGCATGCGCATATGTGAAGTTTGTGATCTCACGCGTTTCTAATATTTATTTGTATTTATTGTATCTAGTGTAGTTATAGAAAACTTAGTGTTACTACTGGTGAAGTCGTAAGTATTGCAAACTTTAAATGTAAATTAACATTGACATATTCAAGGAAAGAAAGAAAGAAATTGAATTAGTATCATACAAAACTTTGTCAAAATCTAACAATTTTTGGTACAAGATATTGTACCACTTCTTGTACTATTTATTGTCCTTATACAGGCTAGTCTAAAATGACCTTAAGTAAAAAAAAATGTTTCTGTACTGGCTTGCCAAACAACATGAAACAATAGTTATTTGTGTATCAAGGTTCTAAAAGTAATCTTTTTGGGCCGAAACCGAAGTTTGCAGCCGAGGCAAAGCCGAGGCTACAAATCAGATGAGGCCCAAAAAGAACTTTTTTAGGCGGCTGGTACATAAATTGTTGTTTTTCGTATCTGCTGGTAACCTTAAAGTATCAATTTTTATTTGACATCTGTCAAAGTCAAAATTTTTGGCCGCTTGTTTGTTCATTATTGATTTACATAGTTCATATTAATGTGATTAATTATTTTAGAATATAATAACAAAAGTAAGTAAAATTTTAACTATTCCTTTACAAATATTATTGAAAAAGTAATGAATTTCCGAGTAAAAATAGCGGCCGTAAAGTAAATGCGGCCGTAAGGTAAATGCGGCCGTAAAGTAAATGCGGCCGTAAAGTAAATTTTGACAGATGTCAAAAATTGATTTTGAATGAAAATTCATAATTTCTTGTTGTTATCGCCTAAAAAATGTTGTGTGCACCTCGGCTAAAAGTTATTTTTGGGCCTCATCTGATTTGTAGCCTCGGCTTTGCCTCGGCTGCAAACTTCGGTTTCGGCCCAAAAAGATTACTTTTAGAACCTTGATACACAAATAACTATTAGCCGAGGTGCACACAACATTTTTTAGGCGATTACAACAAGATATTATGAATTTTCATTCAAAATCAATTTTTGACATCTGTCAAAATTTACTTTACGGCCGCATTTACTTTACGGCCGCATTTACCTTACGGCCGCATTTACTTTACGGCCGCTATTTTTACTCGCAAATTCATTACTTTTTCACTAATATTTGTAAAGGAATAGTTAAAATTTTACTTACATCTGTTATTATATTCTAAAATAATTAATCACATTAATATGAACTATGTAAATCAATAATGAACAAACTAGCGGCCAAAAATTTTGACTTTGACAGATGTCAAATAAAAATTGATACTTTAAGGTTGCCAGCAGATACGAAAAACAACAATTTATGTACCAGCCGCCTAAAAAATAACTGTAATTATGGCGTCATATCAACCCATACAGACTTGATCACAAAATCTGTGTTGATAAGAGAATTTCCAAAATAATTTAATAATGATATCTTTTTTTCTGAAATCGATAAACTATTGAACAATCCATGGAAGTTATGAATCATACCAGGCCTTAGATGACTGTACTATTTCGTGTTTCAAACTGACATCTGCGACAGTTATAATACCTACTCATAACGTCATAACAATCCTAGGTATGTTAAAAACTATTTAGCGATGTAGCTATCTGCTAAAAAAATTTGGTTATGCTGAACTATAATGTAACTATTAAAATTCAAGTAAAAATGTTACGAAATTAATAATCTGTAGCAGGTAATTAAAACATATTTCCTTCTAGAAATGAGTAAATGAAAAATTATTGTGTTAATATTTTTAATGAAAATGTTTCAGTAATAATATAAGTTTTCATATTATTATTTTCGTAAACATATTGAAAGTACGATAAAGAGTAAATAATCGTAGCGATGTCTGTAAAATGTGAAAGATTCTTATTAGATATGCTTGTAAAGAATGTAATAAAGTAAAGAAAAACTACGCATCTCTGAAGAAAATTGTTTGAAATTCCTTTCTTATTGAATAAATCAGAACGTCTTCGTTGACATCATCATGATTTCATATTACGTTCTGCAGAATATCAACTTGTAACTTGTATCATTTGCATCGCTTACTCAAATGACGTAAATTCTAACCTAATTCCATTACGGCGCAGAAAATATTCATTCTCTACAGGAAAATAATACATTTCGCTTATGACAGTTTCCTGCGAGAGTTTTTTTGTGAATGCCACTTTTTTAATCTCTTCAACGTGTGTACGAATGCGGCATTCGTTGTTAATAATAATTTATCATCTAGTGTCCGCAGAGAATTTTTCAACCCCTACTAAAAGGGGTTAAAATTTATGGGTCATTTGCAGTACACGTGGACATTATTTACAAAGTTATGGTTTTTTAATGGGGTAGTTGACATCAAGATACACATCTATAATTATTTTATAACTTATAGTTCAGACTCATTTGATATTATTTTGTAAATTATTTTTCTTACACAAGAGGTTTTGAAGTAATTATGCATTTGTATTAAATGACTAAAAACAATTTTTATTTATACGTAAGTAAAATGTTTTAACAACTCATTTTTTGGCGTTTCGTTAATAATTTAGGTTACTTTCCTAAATGTTATTTTATATTTGAACTAACTTCATACAAATAGTCGTTGATGTAAAATATAACGTTGTATTTCACACATTAGTAAAATGTCATTATACATCCGTGAAAGTTTACTTTTTCCACTCATTTATATTATAATGTATTATTATTAATGACGTATGTATGAAGTTTATAATATCGCGTGTACATTAAAAGTTGCTATAGTAATATTGACAACAAACATAAATATTGATATTGCGATAGTGTAGAAATAAAGAAGAATTTTATTAAAAATTTCAGATTTATTAAGTTGCAATTGGGGAATACCATTTTTATTATGTTATAAAAAAATATATAGAAGCAAGTACCATTCCTCAATTTTAGCAGACAGGATATGTGTAATACTAGTAACTGTAGTAACAAGTAGCTATTCCTTTACGATGTTTTTTTTTATAAATTTTTATTGTTATTAACGTTTTCTATAAAATGGGAATTGATGAGTAGAGTGGAATAGCCGGGTTGTGGAATAATGCTGTGTCCTAAAGTGGAATATATTCCACTCAATGAAATATAAAACAAATATCACCAAATCAAAAAGAAAATGGTTAGATATATTTTTTATTTAGACATGTAATCAAATAAAAATGGAAATATGTAGATACTTTCTCAAATAAACAATAACAAATAAAACTAAATGTTCCTATGAGTTAAACCGTGTGGTTAACGACAAAAATAGCACACATATAATTATATATTTCTTTATGTTACCCATAAGTCTCACTGGGTATCCCCTAAAAACGATCCTTCGCAAAAAATATCACTGGGGGGCATCTTGGTGAGGATTTTCTTCAGGACGAACTTAGGAATTTCCTACTTTACAGGTCGCACCAATAAATCGAGCTATTAGAAAAAAAAACAGTATCGTGCATATATCATGTATTTATGGACATTATAACTGTTTCAGTAAAAAGAAAACATGCTTTTACTAGATTATCTACTTCAAATTAAATTTATTACTACTTAGCAAAAAATCTTAGCGCTCACCAACCAACTTTTTTTTTATATTTTGAGGTTTTGTTAAGTAGCAGAAGTCAATATTCAATGTATGTTTTTCTAATTTTGACATATAATTATAAAGTGTCGCTTTTCAAAACTGACTGACGTTTTGAAACGCCAAATTTTTCATAACCAGTTAGGAAATCTTAGCGCTCACCAACCAACTTTTTTTTTATATTTTGAGGTTTTGTTAAGTAGCAGAAGTCAATATTCAATGTATGTTTTTCTAATTTTGACATATAATTATAAAGTGTCGCTTTTCAAAACTGACTGACGTTTTGAAACGCCAAATTTTTCATAACCAGTTAGGAAATAAAAATTTTTAATCGCTGCTTTACGAAAAAGTGAATTTCTTAATCGGTAAATGGTAATTTAACAAAGTTAAATTGAAAAAATATGACAACTCTTATCAAAGAAATATTTCAAATATTTCTAAATTTTAAGATTGTTGTCGAGCTATAAATCATTTATTGCGATTAATACACTTAAAATAACTATTATTAATTTAAAATATAATCCACATATAATTAGTAATGAATTTCTCAAACTCTAATCATCGAATTATAGTGTTTAGACAGCTTGTTAGACGCTGATATATAACTCGCTAAACCTTGATCCTTATAAAGCTTTGGGCTGAGCCCCCAAATCTATAAACTATCTGTTGAAGCCGGGGGAAATGTTCATCCCCGGAGGTACAATATCCTCGGCTGTGCGTATCCCGGGGCCTCGCATCAAACATTCAACCAACCTCGGCTTCTGCTCGCGTGTTTATCCCACCGCCAAACGTGAGCGAATTCACAAATATCGTGACCCTGAATACACCAATTAGGTACTTTGTGGCGTAGGCTGCTGCATAGGGTTGCTTTGCAGAGGGAGGTATAAATAGATTGCTCGATACTAGAATGGTATGGTTTGGATGCTTTACAATTAAATCTATTATGGAAATTTGTTTTTATGTGTACTCGTACTTTTCGTATACAAAGATTGAATACATAAATGAGAAGACGGGCGATTGAGTTTCGATACCTGAATGGACTTAATGTTTGGATGCTTCAAAATTAAATCTATTATGGAAAGAATTTTTTATGTTTGCTCATATTTTTCGTATACAAAACTTGAATACATGCATGAGACTTCGACGGGCGATTGAGTAAACGCAAGTGAGATAAATTCTCACAATGTGTATTGGCATTTAATTCATGAGTGATATACGAGCTTTTATCTTACAACAGCGTCTTTTTATATTAGTTTAATAGTTATTTATATATTAAGGAAATAAAGTAAGGTTATATTTCCGAGACATTTTTGTTTGAGAAATTAACAAAGGATATTTCCGTTATGTATATAAATCATTAAATTTAAATAATTTGAAAATCAAAGAATCAAATTGAAGAATAAAGTTAAAAACTTTAAAGATAAACTTAAAGAATAAAATATTCCAGTATATGTCAATTATCAAACATATAAGTGACAGTATTGATAAAAAAATTATCTTCCAACGTCATAAAAGTAACATCTTTTGTGACTTGTTTGACAAGGTGTGTGTTTAATTTCTATGCCGCCGGAGTAAAAATAAAATAAATAAGTATCTATGGAAACTATATAGAATCAGCGAAAAATAACCTTTAGGGCCGGTTTTTCCATCTCTGTTTAAAGTGTCTGTTACCGTAACTGAGGTTTAATCGAAAAATATCGCATCGAAAGACTAATGTAAGTAGTAAAAAAATTACATTATTTTTTATTAACCGAGGGTTAAGGTAACTGGCACATTAATCAGCGATCATCCACAATTGACAGATTTAAATTAACCTACAAATTGAACGTCAAATAGTAAATTATTGTTTAAAATGCAAACTGATATATACAGTGAAGCATTCGAGTCACCTGTGAATAATAGTTGTTTTACTCACTAATAATAAAAGCACAAAGTACATAAAACGCGCTACTGTAAAATAAATAAATGTTAATACCAAATACCTACCATATTTTCAATAATCTGAACATTCTTCCTCTATTGCTTTTCGACCTCTGACATGGTTTAAAAGATAAATAATCCATAGTCTTTCCTATTCGAAATATGTATTTAGTTTTTATATTTATATGAAATTTAGGTGTTTAGGTCAATTTTAATTTAGTTTATTTTATCTTAAAATCTTTTTTATGTAAAATTATTGTTGTTAAACGATAATAAATATTAAAAGCAGTAAATGCTTTGTACTGATTGAGGAAATTTTGACATTTTATTTCGACATAATATTAAATAATAAAATAACAACTATGTTTTCAAAACATGTATCAAGGTTATAGCAAAATAATTCAATTTTTTCTGAATCCTATAATCAATAAGAACAAAATAACAAAACGTGATAAAATGGATTAGGATCCGTTGTCCACAAAGTGGTCCCTCATTCAATTAACGACTGGAGAATTAGTTTTTTTGTGAATGTAACCTCCGTTTTCAATTTTAATATCCAGGGTGGATGTCCGGACTGAAGTTCAATTTGACTGTTAATCCCGAGTTCGCGAAGCATTCAGTATGCAAATTGTGTCTTTCATAACACGTGCGTTTCCAATTTCCGCTGTGCAAATTAATTATATTTACACTGGAAAGTCACGACAATCTGTCACCAAAGCACAATCGCACTCTCATTTTTCACTCAGAGCTAAAATTAGTGCGAATTTATGCGGAAATGATAAGTAGAAATAGGAAGGTTACATGGAATATTAATTCCGGACAATAGACGACCACTTTGCACGAACGCTACATCTATTTTTATTACCATACTTAGTAAAGGACACTAGTCTGACATTTAAACTCAAGTTCAAGTTCATGCACTTCGCGTTAATTACTTCAATTCTTTATTTCCACACTTCATATTAATTGCTGCCTATTTCCCAGCGAAGTTCCCGAGAACTAATTGTCAAAATCCAATAAGATGTAAAAACGTCACCGCAATTACAATTCACAAAACATTTTAAAGCTGAAATTTCTAAGTAAATAAATTCAGTACTGTTTAACCAAAGGGCAAAATACTGTACAGAAGTACTCGACTACAGATTACAAACAGCTGTTTAATCAAGTATTTTAAAGCAATTTTCTGGAATATATTTGTGTTTACAAGATACTATGTATCTGTAGGAATAATATATATAGGTACACCAAGCAAATACCTTAATGGTCGTAGAAAAAGTACTTTTGTCACCCTGTTGATTATGAACCATTATTTCAACTTTTTCAGTAGTAAACGAACGCTATTTTAAGAGTGTTATTTTATCACCATGAGAAATGTTGTAAAAATGCTATTTTTAGTCCTAGGACTAAAAAAAAAAACGATGACGCACCCATGGTAACGTTTTTGACAAAATTTGACATTTCACCTTTTGCAAAATATTGTCAATTTGTGGATAAAAAATGATATATTTTACTCGGACCACAAATGCTATTTCGTGTCTCATAATAATGTGTGTGTACTTTACAAAAATCTATAAATTGGTTATATTAGAATTTTTGCTTTTCGTTGTTTGTTGGAACAGTATTTTCTATTCCACTTAAATTTATATCTTTTCAAATATATTCAAATCAAGAATCCAAGATTATTTTCATTGAGGCGTCAAGCAACAGTGGTAGATATAAGGCAGATGCGATGGAGTGATCGCCACTTCTCCCGTGAAAGAATTTTTTCTTTAAAAATTAAAAAAAATCGTTGTTTACTAAATTATAAATAAAGAAATAACAAAACCTGCTGATAACTAGTATGTGCCAACATAGCTTCCGTTGTTGAAAAGAAACCAAATGTCAGAGAAAGACTTTTGGATTTTCCCCTTTTGCATTTGCATCAGATAAGGATTTGGAACCAAAGAATGTTTAGACTCTATTTGTATCGACGAAAAACCATCCCCTTAATTTTATTACACAAATATTCTATTGTATACCTAAAAGGAAGGTAATTCGTCCTTCCCTAAGAGAGTTTGTTGATCCACAACTGTCAATGTATCAGAAGTCGTGACATTTACATATGGTATTATCATAGATACATTACCCTTAAAAAATTACCCTGGCTGACGTCACAGAATCAATGTGGTGATAATAATCTTGGTGTGCAGTGCACAGGCACGTAGAATCATTCATCAGCGGCGCACGTACTAATGGGGGCATAATAGACGAACCATGCCTCTGCATTAATCGCCTTACTCTTACACCGTTTGATTCCAGACCAGTATTATGTTGTACATCCTAGATCGCTTACATCGCTTCTGTTTGTACAGGATATTGTGGTGCTGGCACTAAATGCCTTGATAGATGATGAGTGAATTACACGGATTACAAGATTTGTACGGGAAATTGATGATGGATTGTCCAATTCATTATTTAACACAAGGAGATTTGGTTTGATGCTCTACTATGCAATTCGCTAGTTCGAATGTACATGACATAAGAGAGAAGTTTAGATTAAATGTGTACCTAATGTCTCAGATGTAAACTTTAAACAAGCTTTTGAGTTGATTTTTCTTATAAAAGTAGTGTGTACTTTTATATAAAAACGAGAAAGTAAACATATATTCGTTGAAGAACAGTTCAAGAGGAACTTGAATTCAAAGTGTGTTTACTTACGTTAAGAAAATAAACACCTACTACAACTAATAAAAATAAATGTATATTTTCCTGAACAAACATATTTTATAATCTATAATGATATACTTTTGTAAAATAAAATTGATTGATTAGAAAATTACGATCAGCGGTGGCTTACTTAGCACACTCCAAATTTATTTAAATAAAAATACCGTTGTGTTCCGAGTGGTTCAAAACCCATTATACTGCCGGGGATACACGGTAAAAATAATGAACATTAAGTATATTCTCAATTGAAGTTAATATTCATTAGAAAAATATGCAGACACACGGACATTACTTGAAATTTCTTGCACAAACGCAAGTGCAATGTACCATTGACAAAAAAGAAGGTAAGAGAGTCATTAAAGACACTGTACTAGTTTCTAGATTTAGGGTGTTATCCATGCCACTATACTTCATTGTCAATCGTCAACTCAAATAAGAATAATTTAACTAGATATCAACATTAACAACAATCTCAACTGTCATTTGACTTGCGATGACCACCGAACGCTTCCTATCATCGGTTTTTAAACTTCATCGGCACTTTCCACGTTATGAAGTTTGAAATGATCATTACCTAAATGATCATATGACACATAGCAACTAATTTAAGTGTTAACTGTGAATGATCATTAACTTTCGTCGTGTGTAGAGGGTATAAGGTGCAGGTCTCTTGTAGAGCCATAGAGACTTTAGGTTAACAACGCACACCAGTAAAATGTAAGCAAAACAAGTCATGACATAAGTACTTTGAGATCTTGTTCCACATAGAAATTTAGTGCCACAAATGATAATTAGAAATTTCTGTCACATGTTGATTTATTACTTTCAATAGGTAATTTTGTTTCGCCATTTTCCGGAATGTTATTTTCTTTCCAAAATCTTTTCTCTCATGAATTAGAGTACAATCCTAAATACTTCTTTATCTCAGCAATCATATTACCGAAATCTTATTACAGTTACGTTATTGCTTTACTTTCTCGATTCCCACGAAGAAATACAGCAGAGATATCTTGTCTTTGCTGATAACGTACTTCGGCGTTCGAATGTAATGAATAGCGTTTTACTGCTAATGAAACACTGATAAAGAATCGATTAGGAAATTGTCGACTTACTCGATATGTAACACTAGGCTAACAGACAAGAATTGAAAATTTTAGGAGTTGTACAAACGTGATTTTTTTTCTTTTGCTTTTGAGATTTCTTTCGTCTAGGAGAGTTTTGGCGCAAGTGAAATTGAGAAATGAACCTCATCTATTCCGTAACAACTTTTACTTTCATTTTTATGAAATAAATTGCCAGCGTAAAGCTTCTGCAACCTGCAAGGGACCTACAGCTTATAATGGGTTTCGAAGCTATACTTTCATTTGGTTAATAGTTAACCCCCTCCGATATATTGAATGGTAACAAAACGTTTTAAATTTATCCTGAAGAAATAATTGACTAATTTGCGGTTGAAAAAGATCGTAGATTAGTTTATGTAAATCTAATCTATATATAAACTTATTGACTTTTTCTAAAATTAGTAATACATTTAGTAGTACCTATAACATATAGTTCTTATGCTTCAATACCAATCCTACTAAAAAAAATATATTGACACTAACAAAGATTTTGACATGAACATTAACTTGTTTCTTAGTATTCACAATAATAACGTAGGCTGTCTTTGTTTTTATATTTATGTATCAGTTTATCAACCTCACTTTGATTTTTAATTTGTTTTTATTCGATTTAATTGTTAAATTTGATCGTCATATTTAAATTGTGAATCCATACTTAATACTTTTCTCGAGTTAAATGATACAACAATATCTGGATTTGAAGACAAGAGTTTTTTGAAAAAAACAATTTCTCATGTCAAATAAAGGTTAATAATAACGGGAGTAGTAGGAAAAAAAAACATATTATTGCTTTTTTTATTTTTCATTGAAACGAATCCATCTTCACTAAAAGTTCTTAACTTCACAAATAAACTACCCAGACATTTTTTTTTGTTTAGAACTGTCACCTTTGAGTCCGAGAATCAAATCTTAGATATAATATCTTTATCTTCGAAAATAGACATTGATTTATCTCTCAAAGTTTATTTATTTCGTACGTAAACTAATAAAGAAAAATAGTACAATTCTGAATTTCTTCTGAAAATTTGCTAAAGACAAAGAATTTAAATTATTTTTGACAACTGGTCAGTAATTTCCATATTTGTCTTAGCAAAAAATCGTGGGTTTATATCTTAAACATAAAACAAAAATGTACCGTTGCGATGAAGAGGTTAAGAATTTATAAATGTAGGATTGACTTTAGTTGCAAATTGAAATCTAATACCTGCTTATTTGTACAAGTGCAAATAAAATTGTTTTTCATATTGTTCTTTATGTAATGTAACCTGACATTAATTGTGACTAAAAAATTGATATTATTTATATCTGATATAAACTGTAAATTCGTTTTGAGTTTGTAAAGCTTCTAAAGAAACAAAATTCCTGCTGCGAAGGAAATATATGCTCAAAACAAATTGATATACGTGTGGCAGAATACAATTTGTGTTGTGGTAAATTGCATGTGTTCTAATGTATGTATAGGTTTCATGACAACATTTTTTAGCAATGTAAAGAGGCGTCTAGCCATGTATAAAAATAGAAAAATGTTCCGGCCCACATAAAAAATGTGATTAACAGATCAATAACAAAAATAGAATGACTCATTCAGTTCATGATGCCCAAAGAAATGTTGACATTGGAATTTATGGAAATTTCTACGTATTGTGTATTTGCATATGCGTTACGGATGATATAATTGAAACGAAGTTGAATTTTATTTACAAACATTGTGAATTGTATCTTCAACACGAAATGAAAAGAAAATATTGGTTTATACATTCTCAAAACTATATTAAATAATAGACATAATATTACATATTTTACTTTTAAAAATATTGCTCAATAGTTGTATCATATGAGCATGGGGAAATCCCTTAAAATTCTGTTGTATTTCCCATACAAGAGTGATATATATTAGTAGAATATTTCTAGAAAAAAAATCATATTGAAAATATAAGGTATTGTTAATAAAATATTAATATTTATGTTAAACTGTCATATTTACGTCATTTATTATATTCTTATTCCGGGTTTATGACATTAAAATACTTGATAAATGTCAAATATATCCGCGGTTTATGCACATGTGCAGTATATTCACTGATATTCGAGTTTCACTGGTGGACATTCAAAAGATACTGTAACATGATTGATTAAAATTATTCGAGAGATATATTCATAATTAATATAACAAGAGCCACGAATTTATTGGTAAAATTTACTAATAGTTGTTGATTAGTAACAGACAAACGAGTGTCAAAAATGGCACACAGTTATTTTTGACCCGAGTTGTTAAATACCTAATTACACATTTAAGTTTAGAAGTCAACATAGGAATTAATTATAAGCAAAAGTACTTAGAATTTTCTCTGAAGGATAAATATTAATAAAGCAACATTTTTAAAAAATTTATTAGAAGCAATGTAATAAATAAAATTTAAATAATATTATTGCTTATTACCTTAAAAAATTTATTAGAAGCAATGTAATAAATAAAATTTAAATAATATTATTGCTTATTACCAATTTTGTAGGTACCAGAACTGCTTTTGTAGCAGTTCGATGACATTTGTATATAGAAGAGGACGTTTAGCGGACATCACTCTTGGGTCTACAACTGGTATAGAGAGTGTACCACATGGTCCATTTTTATGTAGGAAATGGTAACAAATGTAACTTGTTGGAACTCGAATTCAGGTCTTTAGAACCACAGATACTTAAGTAATTATTAAATTAATAATTATTTTGTTACTTTATGTTTCATTATTTTTGTTTTAACAATGGGGTCCTGAAGCATTTATTTTATTTTGTTTTTCTGAAAGAAAAGTAAAATAAGCTTAACAGTGAAAACTAGACTGAAAAATATGTCGTGCTAAGCGTGATATCAATTTTTAAAGTGAAAATTTTGACGTCTGACGTCATCTGTCTTCGCCAGTGATGAATAAACTGTTTATTCTACAGGGTATTGGTTATTCTCATATTCGTATAGCTAAACTAAGTTTCTATACAAATTTGTAAGATCATGAATGAAAAATTTAATAACTATTTGAAACTGCCAGGCCGCTTGCATGTCTCCCCTCCGTAAGTTTTAAGAAAAGCGCATGCGCGATTGTCTTTGTAAAATCAGGCAAACAATAAAATGGGTAAAGACAGATGACATGGTAGGACATTGCAACAAAATTTAATCACTTTTAGTTCATGAACGAAATAATATTTAAATTACATATTTTCAGTAATACACATTAATTGTTATATATTTTCATATTCTTTTGCAAAATGGTAATATTTCGACAATGGTTCAGGACTATTGTCAATCATAATGTATATTTATATAGTTAATAGTAGTTGATTTTAGTTATGAATTATCAATAGTCTATTATATCTGCGTTCTAACAATGTCTATTTTTTAGCAATTAAAAACGGTTTATTCATCCTGCGACAAAAACATTAATAGCAAATTAGCCCGCTGCAAAATGATTTTTAATGCTACTGCATGCAAATGACGGTTAAATATATTCACAGAGGGAGGAAGTTGGTTATATTGTGATCGTTTAAGCATCCGTCGCGTGTGTTTTTGTGGCGGCCATCTTGGTTTTTACCGGTGTTAAAATGACGAGTATTTTACGAAACATTCCATTTGGTTTGTTTTTATCCCACATATCGCATTAACGCTTTTTGTGGTACTCTTTTTCTTCTAATTAGAATTGCGGAAAGTATGAATCAGAATTGACGAGCTCGGGAATATACCTACATTTATTTTTAGACACATAATTTATTTCTTCTTTTTAATTGTGAAATCAAAGATATATCTGATTAATTGATTAGTCAGTTAGGAATTGAAACTTCACATTTTACATTAAAATTTATTGTTGTGTTCTCAATCAAAGTTGAACTTTATAAATTAGAAATTTTAAGGTCTAAACTTGAATATTGAAATATCAAATTTTTGGTTAAAAATTATGTTTTAAAAAATAATTGGTAGTTTGATAGACCTCAATGCGATGATTATGAATTTTCAAACTAAATTGGATTATCTCTTTTCATCTCTGGGATATTTGCCCTCAAAATTATACCTCAAAAGTGTTTTTTTTTTCTAGTTTATTTCAAAATTGAAAATTGTACATAAAAAGTTACAGAAAGTAATAATTACTCCACATATACCTTTGAACAACTATAGGTGAAAAATAAGAAAAACGAAAAAACCTATATTTTGGTATTTCGACGAAGACCTTTTTTCTTCATAATTTTCATTTATGGACTTAGTAAACATTAATGCACTGATTTTTCAAACAAAATTGAATTATTTCTTAACAATAAGTATGAAAATGTGAAAAAAATATCATAATTGCAGATATAGTTGTGACCGTGATGAAAAAATATGTTTCATTGTTTAAACAAAATTTCATATAATACCACTAGTGACTAGAATTTAACTGGAAAAATTGTCGTTCTCTAAAACAACAAGTGAGTTAGACAAAAATTACCAATAAAATTTTAATCACGACTCACGAATGATATTCACCTCGGAATATATATTTTTTCAATTAATTGCTTGTCAAAATTTTGATGGATGTTGTATCTCAGCAGCGCCTATTTAAATTACCAGTAACTGATAATTTATTGTCAGTGAAATTTGAATCAGATTGATACAATTTACCAAATTGCTGTGATTTAATTGGATAAGAAATTATGAGTAGAATTTTCACCTAAATTGAAAAATGTTTGGATCAAATTTAAAAATTATAAAAGTTTTATTATTTGAGAAATTAATTTTTCTTGCATTAGTATGAATTTGCTGGCTTAGAAAAAGAAGTGAAAATCAATGTTCCAGTCTGTTTTCTCCACTACAATTCCCTCTAATTCCATTCTCTCTGGTAGAATTGAAAGTGACAAAGGTTCCCGTAGTGATGAAGATTAAAACTCTGTGGTCAGTCTCGAATATTCTTATCGATTAATCTTCATTCATAGTGTTACAATACATACACGTAGTACTCGTTCCAATATTAGACAGGGGGAAGAACAAAAACTACGGAGAAACTAATTTTAAAGTTTTAATTACATCATAAATACAGCAGGATATAAAGATGTCTACGAACTTTAAATAGGTATCCGATAATCGAAAGTTCGGTGACAAATAGATGTTAAAATAAGTTTAAGTTTGCTAAATTAACATAGGTGATAACGGAGAGAATAAGTAAGCAGTCAAATCATCAGGACAATGTTTTTTAGAATATCGTCGTAATTTATAAAAAATAGTCTCTGTCCTGATGATGCTACAATTGGTAGAGTTTACCAATGATTCTCAAACTTTTCATCTGGAGGCATCCCAAATCGATTAATACAAAAATTTCCGGCACCCATTAGATGCATGAGATTTTAAAGACATTTTAATAATCTTAAGAAAATTTAAAAATATATTCTTTAAATGAGAATAAAAGATACAAAAAAATAAGTGTAGATGTAATTAGCACAATTCCTTTAAATTTGAAAGTGTTTTGGACAAAATTTTATGTTCTACCGACAACAAATGTAGAAAATCTTAGGTCACATTCACAGGTAAGATGTAAGAGGTAGAAAATTGAAATAAAACTTGAAAGATTATAATTCTGAGCAAATATCCAAAAGGATTCTAATGAAAATTCAGAATAATTCATTGGCAACGTACGATCATTGTGAATTTCTATTAATTCCTTTTCTTTATAGATAAATTTTAATTTAATAGAATTGGATGTTGGATGATAATTTTACAAATGAATTTCGTATCCAGTCAATAGATTTATCTGAAAAATAGCAAATCTGTGTTCTCAGTGTTAAGAAGTGTTTCGGTGTTCTTGTAAATATTTTCAACTTTTTCATTTTCCAAAATTCTATCTTGTGTTAAAGTTTAAAATTGCCTGTTGGAATTTACTTTATTCAATTTCTAAAATACATCGATTATACAAGCGAACTTATTAAACCAAAATTCATGTTTCAGCAATTCACAAAATTCAAGTTTGATTTCTCAGAAAAAGTGAGTAGAAGAACTTTCAATTCTTAAACACGATTCAGTACTCATTCTTGGGCAACCATTTGACATCAGTATCAAGAATGTTTAAATGCTCAAATCATCAGATCTAAGAGTTGTCAAAATATATACGTTGCTAAATTTCACACCACGCCCGCGGCACCCCTAAAAGTATTAAAGGCACCTCAAGGTTTCATGGCACCCACTTTTAGAACAACTAACTTAGACTAATAAAAATATAGTAATTGATTGCAATCTTGCTTATTTTTGTGTCTAACATCCTCTGCATTGTACATAGGTGATAACGTCATAGGAATGACTCAAAAACACGTAATTAATTTTCGTCATTATTATAGTCATTCCAAGATAACAGTCAAATAACATCATCAACAAAAAACACTAATAACGTCATCTAATTTATAACTTTTATTACTTTTGCATGATAAAATATTTTTAAGGTTTACAAATTAAGTTTCCAAAGTAATAAGAAAAAACAAAGAATACTTATTTTTTAATATTTGTCATTTTTATCTATGGTGCATTTATCACCATTTGTTTGTTTAAAAAGTACTTCAACGAAATATTCCAGAAAAGTACTCAAAAATTACGTAAGTCTGACTTGAATTTCTTATCTTTTTTATTGCATGTCTGCTAACATAAAAGTTTATTTTCTTTTAATTTTTATTGTTTCTGACATTTTATTGACGAGCAATCATTGGAAAACAAGTAATTAATTACGTAATAATGGCCAGAGTACGAACGTATGGGTAGTGAAAAGTGTACTTGGAATTTTGGGAGCAGTTGAAGAAAGTTAAACTTGTCTTGTTACATTGTGTACAATATGTTATTACATGTAAGTAACAATAGTGGTGAAGAGAAAAATAGTCTGCTGTTAATATTATTTATTAAATTTTGCTCATACTAACAGGATATTGAGGTATTTAATGATAATTAAGTATTGTTGAAGATAATAAGATATTAATAATATTTTTATGGTAACGTACTTAAGTATAAAACAATGACAGTGACACATTGTGGTTACTAAATGATAAGCTTAATAATTGTGGTTGTAATTGTCAAAAAATAAATGAAATACCGGAATTGAAATAATGAAAATTTTTGAGGAAAATATATTGACCATCATTTAAGAAATAGCAGAAACTCTCTTACTCAGACGGAACTATTATTGCAAAAAAAGGAAAATAGAACATATCTAATTATTCTATCAATGATATGACTAATATACCTTTTAGTTACAGTAAAACATTCCTAGAAACGACAAGTATTCAAGTCAATTAAATTTAAATAATCAGGGGTCAAATAAGAATTTTCAGTAAGAATGGTATTGGAATCATGCTAAAAATTGGATACTGAGTTTTCAATGAATAAGCACGTTTTGAAGTCACTAGAACACGATTTTAATATTTTTACGATGATGTCTGTTTATGTGTGTGGATGGATGGATATTGTAACGATTAATCAAATACTAGTGAATAAAAAAATTGAAATTTTGGATATAACCTTCTGACAACTTAGATTACATCTGATTAGATTTTGATGTTGATCGTGCATTCGGAAGTCGTGTTTTCCTGAAGATATGAAGTGTTTTTCTGAAATATCTTCATTAGTTATGAATATATGAGAATAATAATTTAATATTATGTCATTAGCTAAATTTTTTTAGTTTAAATGTATTACAATCTGTTTATATATGAAAATTAATGTTTTGCATTTGACAGTGACAACTGACAGTAAAAATATTATAAAAATTATTATCGAGTACTATAAAAGGAATTGTACTAATACTGTAAGTATTATTTTAATAATTTATTTTATGTTGTTAACAGTCAACACACTCATACTCATTTATGTAAAATATAAATATTAACAAATAATGTAAAGAGGACAGACGAGAGGCCAGCATGGCGACATTTATTTTTATTTGGAAATGAATTTCTAAGCATATGCTCTTTTAATTCTAATTGGAGTATTTTAACTGTTAATAATGTTTGTTTGTTTGTAGAAAATATTGTATGTATGTATATTTATAGAGAAAACGTACTATAAATATGTTAGATATTGCAATTTAGTTTCGTTTCTCCATGCATTGATTATTTCATCAACTGCCTGAACATTTATTTTCGTTTCAAGATGACATTACGTTAAGGTTAGTACGGTTAGTAGTAGAAAATGTTACCATATATTACTTTGTAATGATAAGGTTTTCATACTAAAAATAGAACAGAAAAGCAAAAATAAATAACAATGAAATACATTATATTATTGTAATTGAGATTTATTCTTTATAATAAAATGATTATCGTGTTCATTGATTGAAAACGTTTTAATTACTACAATATAATTTGAAGTGTGGAAATTGAAATTTGTTTTTAATTGGTTTATTTTTCAATTATATATACTTAAAAGTGTAAATACTGATAATTGAAATTCATCAAAATATATTTTGTGACTCATAACTGATAAATGGCAGAAATTGTTTTTTATAAATAAAAATAATAAATGTATAGAGAAACAACTACAAAATTTATTGTATGTAGTTTAGTATTTCAAACTATAATTTAACTGAAATTTGATCGTTTCGCCTATCAAATTTCAGTTTAGAAGGTTTTGCATTTTACGACCGTTAAGTTTTATGAATCTTTCATAGTCAAAAGTATAAAGAACATGTTTTTGATTTTTGAATTGAATAATTCATAGAATATTTTCAATATGTTCAATATGTAAAAGACATACTTAATATTTGAGTTACATTTTGTTAGACAATTGTACAATTTTATAAAATATATTTCTACTTGAACTGAACGAAGTGTGAGATTTTGGATTTCAAAACCAACTAAAAATATCGCTATGTCCCACTATAAGCTGTAAGTTCCTTGATAAAAAAAGTCACGAAATAATTGATTCATATACTTGAGACACTGGTCCATTTACATATATAGTGTATGAGATGTTATTATAAAGGCATGTACACTCAACTTATCGCAGTTGATACTCACGTCATCAATTTCTATTGCAAAAATTATTAAACTTTTATCTTGCATCAAATCATCAAATTACAATTTAAATCATTTAATTTATGTCAATTGATTTTTTTTAAATAAAAATCATTGATTTTTATCAAAGATAAAAAAAATTACTAATTATAATAAAAAGTTAATTATTTGCTATGAAACTATTAATAGTAACCAAAATATGTTCTGCATATAATAATATCTTAAAATTAAATGGTATTTTATCATTTTAGTTCTCATATAATATATAATAGAAGGAAAATATAAGTATTTTATGTTACTTTTCCTGGTTTTATTCAGATGAATCGTTTCGGTTTTATTACAGATTTCATTTTCGTTTATGAAATAAAATAGTTTTATTGCTTTTTAAAACAATTTATAAGTGCAGTAATACTCAGATAGGTATCTTTCAAAATTATAAAAAAATAGTTTATTTAATTTTTTTTAAATCAACGATTTTTGATTTTTTTTTTTAAAAATCAATGATTTTTGATTTCTTTTTAAATAAATCATGATTTTTGCCAGCCCTGAGTAAATTTAATTGCCTCAAACAATTTTTTGTTGCCACTTTTACGTTGTGTCTGGACATTTGTAATACCAAAACGTGGAGTCTTTTTCGTTTCCTACATTTTTCAAGATGTTCTTGTAAGATCCATTCTGCATTAACCACTTTCTTAAATTCACGCTTTATAATTTTCCAATCTTCCCCTGTAATGAGTCACTTTGATCTCTTTTCATGTGTAAGACTGAATTTAATACGTTGACAAGGTGCGAAAGTGCGAATGCAAAGGAAGATGATCTTTAAAAGCTCTCTGAATTGTGCTTACAGGGATACTTGTGTCAAATGCTTATCGATCTCTTTGTGCCTTAAACACAGGGTTAAGGGCGTAATCTTGCAAAGTGCTGCGATTCTCTTTGTTGCATTCTTACATTGGAAGGAAGGAATGGAAATACATTGGTTCGAGGACATACATGATTTATATACAACTTTTATACTAGTCACTCCGATTCTATTTTCTGTTTTTCTTTTTACTAAAATTTTGTTTTCCTTTTAGCATTTGCAAATGTGTTCATATAGATAGATCTTTGATGTGCGAACCGAGTGGAGTATGAGATCTGGGATTCAAATCCTAACTTTGCCAACTATTAACCAAATGAAAATACTGTTGAATCGAGTGGTTTGGAATGAACTATTGTAGGGATATCGGGATATGTGATATGTGATATTGAGAAAGTATCGTTCCTTGGGTATCAAAAATATCGATTAAAATTATCGATACCAACTCGAAAGAAAAATATCGATGCTTTCAAATATCGAAAAAGAAAAATGTTGGAAGTAATGAGGAAAAATATTTTTCGCACCTCCGTCCGATATGACTAATATTACAGATATCAAAATCGTCCAGAAACTTTCTGTTTGCCGACCTAGGCCGGCATTTGGAGATATAGCCAAAAAAAAACACCCTTTTTGAAATGCTACTTACACAGCAAATATCTCAGGAACGAAAAGAGATAATTAAATTCCGTTTGAAAATCAGCGCATCGAGATCTTTAACGTACAATATTTCCCAAAATCAAAATTTGTAGCACAAAAATAAGTATTTTGGGATGTTTCGCGTTCATCAATATAATGTTTGGTTTGTTTTAACTCTACGCAATTTTGCTATGGGGTTATAGGTTATATAATAAATCAGGTTTTGAAATGAGCGCATCAAGTCTAGAAATTGAAAAATATTAAAAAAAAATATTTTTTCTTTTTAAAAGTGAATTTATAATAATAGTGATATAATAGCGACCTTACTGACAACCAATTTTAAATGTCTTTTCTATTTAGTTGAATAAATGTTTATTATTTAAAACACATATTTTTTTCGCAGTCAATATAAACTCGCTGTCGCAAAAGTTCAGTTTCTGGACTAGTAATACAAATAAATATTTTTTTACACTTCCAAAACAGACAAATAATTTGTCTGTGCGTCCGAGATTAGAAGCATAATTTATTCTTCATTTGCGAATACTGAAGTTGAATTTGAATTTATTTATTGAAAAATGTACATAATGACGTTTTGTTTTCAAAGCTGTCATGAATTTGACAGTTATATAAATATAACCAAATAATTATTATTTCAGAATTGGTTATATATCCATATTATTTATTTTTTATATATAAATCCAGACATGAGAGTAAATATTCAACATTTTTTAAAAACAAATGTATATAAAAATAGAAATAAAAAAATATTAACACAATGATAAAAACAAATTACCATCATTCTGATTCGAATATCTTTCACGTTGTTTACAAGGCTATAAATAAACAAACCACAAACAAAACAATGAAGAAAAGAAAATCCTGTTTTTCGTATCGACATGAAATTTTCATTAACGACCACACGAGTTGCGTGAAGCCTACAAGCAATTATGAATGGAAGGAATGAACGTTTGACCCTTGCTCTTGACACTCGAGTAAGCGTTTCCAAATTCAAAATGTGTATTCGACAGGATTAAATGATATAATTTTGTTTATTGTGTAAATACTTCACTGTGAAATGATTTCAAATGTTTACACAAGTGCTGAACTGGGATAATATGTAATAATTTTTACAATTTGAATATACGAGTATTGCGATGCGGGATATAAAATATTTGATATATAATACACGAGAGATTATTTATTTTTATTTGCTTCGCAGACATATTTGTGTGACATGCAATCAATTTTATTTACAAACATACGAACATCTAGCAAAATATGTTATTGCTTTTTTATATTTCACCGGAAATCAATAATATCAGAACAAATGTTATTCTTGAGATCCTTCTAGCGATATTATATTGTTTTTAACGAAATGAAACTATTTAAACTAGATACAATATACTAATACCTTCATGGAATTCGCATACAATTTCAGTATATAAAATATGAGAACTATCCAACGTAGCTTCTCATTATAATAATAAAAACTAAACATTGGCATGCAATAATTTTATTAGTAATTTAATGTTCAGGAGAAGTATGGTAAGATCGTAGAAAAAGGCAGGTAGTCTGTTTCTATTTCTCTTCTTTAATGATTCTACCATCATGATGACAGCATCCCTTCCCCAAATCTTTTATAATTAATTAAAAAATATAGATATTTTATTTTTTATCTAGTATCATGTATGTAAAAATCGCATACTACATTACGAAGCATTTGCTTTTAATTATGATTATTGTTATACAATTGGCGCAACATAGATATTTTCTTTTATTTCCATGGCTGCCTGATTTTGAAAGAAAATGTTACATTTTATATTTAAATATTTATTTTTTTCTTATCTATGTAACTTATTTTGGTTGTTATTAATAGTTTTGTTGCTAATAAATACATTTTTATTGAAAAAAAAAATTTTAATCATCATATAAATCTTGATTTAAATCGGGCCAACCCTGGCAACCAAGTCTCCTATTTTTCTCATGGTGTTACGTCGCAAGACCAAATCATGCATGTGCTGAAATCACCCAAGATGAATAATAGGCAATTCTGTACGAGTAGTACAATACTTTTCTATGACCACTCTAAGCAATTCTGTACGAGTAGTACAATACTTTTCTATGACCACTCTTTTCAACAAGACAAAATCAATTTTTTTAACGTAGAACAGAATTTTTATGTTAATTAATAAAACTTAGCAATTATTTCCATGAGTACAAATACATGACTACCTACAGAAAAATATGGCTTAAATTATAGCGGTTGTAGGACCGATAAGACTTATTACTGTACGAAATAATTTCTCACACTGCACATGCGCAATGTTAAGTAAATACTGTGAGAATTGATTTCTCACACTTTAATGCAACTTTGAATTTATAAATATCCTTAGTGGCCATACAAAAATAAGTTTTATTAAAAAAGTTCATATCAAAACACTATACTTTACGGGAAAAATACAAACGTTAGATATGAATTTTCGTTTTTAGATATTAACAAAATTTATCAGTTTACAGACACAACATTGAAATCATCAAAACAAGATATTCAAAATAAATGACAATAATGTATGCAATGCATATATTAGTATAATTTGAAACTAGTGTGATTCGAAGTCCGCAAGCCACGTGTTCATATTGTCGGTAATTACAGCATAGTGAATACACAACGCTTCGATAATTTAACTAGATTATTCACAGTTTCCAAAGCAAATGAATACGTGTTTCATCATTTCACGGAACGGGGTTGTCGTGGGAGTCATTGTGGAGGAGCAAACACCGTGATGAAAACCACAGCAAACGCCAAACTAGACATTGTTATAACTTATAATACAACTTTACATTTAATAACTTCATAATTAATAGTGGAGATAAGATATTATCTAGATACTGGTAATACCTACAATTAGGTGTAATAAGCAATTCCTTGAAATAATGTTGAAGAAAGTATTAGTAACTTTATGTTTTTTATTGTTGATCCAATAAATATTTTATCGGTTTCAGGATATTAAGCTTTTTTTTTACATAGTAAAAGTAAGCAGGGTAACTAAGTCTTAATTGCACACCGTATAATTTGGCAAGTCAGTATGGTATAGTTAATAACACATCTAGGATAGATATGGGTATCAACCTCAGTCAAACACTAAACTAGACATTGTTATAAGTTATAATACAAGTTTACATTTAATAATTCATAATTAATATTGGAGATAAGATAGATATTATCTAGACACTGGAAATAACTAGTAATACCTACAATTAGGTATAATAAGCAATTCCTAGAAATAATATTGAATAAAGTACTAGTAACTTTATGTTTTTTATTGTTGATCCATTAAATATTTTACCGGTTTCAGCATATTAAGCTTTTGTTTACATAGACAGAAGTAAGCAGGGTAACTAAGTCTTAATTGTACACCTTATAATTTGGCAAGTCAGTATGGTATAGTTAATAACACATCTAGGATAGATATGGGTATCAACCTCAGTCAAACACCAAACTAGATATTGTTATAATACAACTTTACATTTAATAATTCATAATTAATATTGGAGATAAGATAGATATTATATAGACACTGGAAATAACTAGTAATACCTACAATTAGGTATAATAAGTAATTCCTAGAAATAATATTAAATAAAATACTCGTAACTTTATGTTTTTTTATTGTTGATCCATTAAATATTTTACCGGTTTCAGGATATTAAGCTTTTGTTTACATAGACAAAAGTAAGCAGGGTATAACTAAGTATTAATTGTATACCATGTAATTTGGCAAGTCAGTATGGTATAGCTATTAACATACCTAGGATAGTTATGGGTATCAAAATCGCCGCAGATGTCAATTGAATTCCGAGCTCGGAGAGCAAGGATTTTAAGACATCTATAGCCAGTTATGGTACATAACAACCGTGGTTTGGTCAATAGTTTACCAGTTTAACGTTATTAATAAATTTATTTGATAAAATTCTCTTGTTAATTGCATATTCGTGACCAACTCTTTATGGATCGATATGACAGCTATATTATCCAAATCAAAATTACATGAGATACAATTCAGACTTACTTAGGGCCGGTTTTTCAATCTCTGGTTAAAGTGCCGGTTACCTTAACCATCGGTTAACAGAAAAATATCGCATCGAAAATCTGATGTAAGTTGTCAAAAATACACATTATTTACTATTTCGATGCGATATTTTTCTGTTAATTGATGGTTAAGGTAACCGGCACTTTAACCAGAGATTGAAAAACCGGCCCTCAACCTGCTTACTTTTGTCTATAAACAAAAGCTTAATATCCTGAAACCAGTAAATAATATGTTCGGTACATATTTGTTATGTCTTATATCAGAGGAACCTCACTACAAAAAAAAACGATATTAATTTAGAATAGCCTTTTTCTGACTTTTTTGTACCAAATAAATAGTCCCAAATTAGGCTTGATTACCCTCGATCATTTTTTTTGTCAGATATGTGATTTTGAAATTTTCATTTTAACTTCATGGTACCTCCGAAGTAAAAGAATGATTGTAATCTCGAAAAAATTTCGTTTTAATTTTTCAACGGAAATATCCATTTTGACTATCCCTGAATCCATTTTGACTGTGTATACGTATCTCGCATTACTCAAAGATGATTAACCGTAAAAATTTAAAATTTTGTATATGGGATTGCTATAACATCTAGTTGTGCAGCTCTCTTTTTTATTGCAATCGGCGGTGCCAAAAGGGCACTTTGCTCGTAGTTTTTTTTTATTTATCTCTCAAAAACAGTTAGCCGTAGAATGCGGATATTTTGTTGTGGAATTGTTATTGGTATATAGGTACATATATGTTTGGTTTTTGGAACAATGTATTTATTTATATATTATCAGTTATTAAATTCCAATTAATTTCTAAGATAACAAAGTAGTATCAACTTTTATTAATTCCGGTTTAGTTTTTAATTTCTTTGTTCTACTATTATTAGCCGAAGGAAAGCGATAATAAATAACAGAATATCACATAGATAAAAACACCACGTCTGTTATTACGAATATACGGACAATTTCTACATGCAAAATGACTTGCTTTTTGTTCGTATTTCAATGATCGTATAGTGATTACTTCAAAAAATTTAATGACTAGTTGATTACAGTGACAGTGAAAAGTTAAAAGAAAAGAAACCAAACGACTTCTTCAAAAAGTTTAAAAGTTTTTGATGAAAAAATAATTAGAAATTTGCGGGTAATATCTCATTAAAAATTAATTGTAAAAAAGAATAAATTTTTAAGAGAAAAAATATAAATTGTATTTTTTCTAAATCGATACTAAAGTAAACGAATTAGTCTAAGTAGTAGCTAAAGTAAAATTTTACAGACTCTTATGTCAAAATTTGACTTCACGGACTCATCTGTCAAACTGAATTAACTTATATTTTAATAGTATTAAATTTTTGCAGTTTATTTTAGCACTATCTAAAATAAATATATCATTCTATTATATTATTGGTGCATTTATTTATTATTTACCTTTGATAATAATTTATCTGATTTCATGCAGTCGACGTCTAAGCAGGTGTAAACTTAAATGAAAATTGAAATATTTGACACTTTGACAGTACGTTTGTTATCAAACCATCCACGTCTCAATAGCTAGTTAAAGTTTTACAAAAACATAATGCTATATATTTATGTTTTTAATTAAGAATTTAACGATTTCGGCAAAAATATAATGTATATATAAGGACTACAGTACTTTTTACTACTCACGTAGTTTTTTCTCCTTGGCTATCGCCTCGTAGAATAAATTCCATAAGCATAATAAAAGATTATGTTTTAGTCCCTTGATACACAAATAACTAATTTTTTACTGAACAAAACTTATTTGTATACAATTAATATTTTGAATAATAATAATTCCTTACTATAATAATATGTATCAGAATTTTGAAGGACATATTATTATATATTTAGAACTTTACATAAATATTGAAATTATTTTATAACAGTGCCATTTGAAACAATTGAAAATGTTTATAAACTTGATATGAATCAAAATGTATTTATAATTACATAAAAAAATGTTCAAAAAACAAATGATGTTCATATTGCATGTCATTATTTTTATCACGTATTGTACGTATATTCTATTGTTAATTGATGAAATATACACATCGTACAAAACCTAGAAATTGATAAAGATATAATAAACATTATAATATACTGACCTGATTAATTATGATAGTGTTTCAATAGGTGATTATTGTCTGTACATAAAAACGCATTTTGTAGAGTACCTATAGCAACATTGCGTGTTTGAAGTAATAACAGCTATTACCTGTACTCGTATATCAAGATACATTCATCATTTATTACTTCACAACAACAATGTTTTGCGTCACTGAAACTTTAGTGGAAATGACAATCATCTAGAAAAAATTCATAATGACGCTGCAGTGGGTAGTATTAAAGTAACATATAAAAATAGAAATAAACTATTAAAAATGACAATAATAGTAAATTTAGAAAAACAAACGTTGTATAAATAACTATTGAAATCTTTATTGTACAGCGAAGATTTTAGGTTTAAGAAATATAATATAGGAATGATACTTTACTTGGTAACCATGAAACGTCAAATATAAAAACAGAGACAGCCTATTTTTTTTTTTTGGTAGGATTGAGATTGAAATGCTAATAGTGAAGAAATAATACATATGTCACCGTTCAGAAGGCCATTATTGACCAGCGTCTTATGTCCCTCGGTTGTTTCGTACTTCGAGACAGGCAACTTATTGCTATGTTAATAATGATTGTCTTCTCGTCTTCTCAACTAGGGTGCATAATATGTTATTATTTGCTACTCACTTGTAATCTGTTGTTTATTTGAACTGTTATATTCACCACAAAAACTAACCTTTACTAGCTACTAACCTGTAAAACTGATTTTTACACAACATTAATAACTCAGAATTTGGTTTTAATTATTTTTTTTTGTTACAAGTGAATAATAAATAAAAGTTGTACAATATACGCAAGGTAAGAGTTTTACTGCGTCAATAAGATGACATGCTCTCCTAAACGTTCCTTTGATTTAAATACAGTCTAATATACAGGGTGTTTGGCGGAAGGCCGGCACCCAGAATATTTCGTTCATTTTAAAAGATACAAGAAAATGTTAAGGAGCAAAGCTAAACTAGACAAAGGGACTCATAAAATGATCCTAGTACAAATTTTGTGTAACTTCCGGTTTTAGCGGAAATGGCTCCAACTTTAATTCTAGCATAGGGAATCCGTATTTTTATATTTTTCTACGGAATGTACATAAAATTAGCTTTGCAATGATACCAAAATATCATAGTTTTACTTCAACCATTTCAAAATGGCGACAATTTATTTTCATATTTGTGTACTTACAACTATAGGTAATTAACGCAAAAAAAAAAATTAAAATACCTTACAATAATCAACACAATACAAAAACTTTTTTAAATATAACAAACAAAATAAAATTAAAAATACTCAAAATGGCCGCCGTCATTTTTCGCACAATTTGTCACATATAACAAATTTTACCATTACATCTTCAAGAAAGGTAGATGTAATATTTTTTTAAATTATTTGTTTGGTTTTAGGTAACAAAATGTCAAATAGCTGGCTATGGTATATTTTTTATGAATTTTTATTAGTAAATATTTTAAAAATGAAGAGTCGCCATTTTGAAATGATTGAAGTAAAACAATGATATTTTGGTATCATTGTAAAGCTAATTTTATGTACATTTCGAAAAAATATATAAAAATACCGATTCCCTATGCTAGAATTAAAGTTGAACACATTTCCGCTAAAACCGGAAGTGACACAAAATTGTTACTAGGGCAATTTTATGAGTCCCTTTGTCTAGTTTAACTTTGCTACTTAACATTTTCTTGCATCTTTTAAAATGAACGAAATATTCTGGGTGCCGGCCTTCCGCCAAACATCCTGTATAATATTAATTTTTAAAATTGTATATGAATATGCAAGTACTTTAGGAAACCGTAGAGTTTAAAATGTAATAACATTGCAACATTGCAATGATATCGATTTTCCATTTGCAAATCCGCCATCCGAAAACAACCCCATAATGAAAATAATTTTCCGAATAAACACGAATTAATTTCATTGTAGTTACATTTAAACCGTGTTTTAGCCCATCAAAAGCAAATTGACATATCGACATTGTGATTATCTCCACGTAAGCGTTTAAAATTCTGCACAGATTTTGCAAATTCATCCCGGTGTAGTTTTATGGCAATTTGCAATGATACACGGTGTAAAACATCCAGTAATAACCAGAGAATGAATAATGGATGGAGTCATCTAGCCGTAGTAATAGTAGTGATAAATCACATCACTGCATTACTGGATTAAATGCTGGAAATATTAGCTTTCTCATTTTTAAAACTGCACTTAATTAACCTAAATACCAAATTACTCTTTTTACAGGAAAAGCTCTCACCGTAGTCTGGCAAATACCTGAAATATGATCTTTAAATAATAATTTTTTGGAATGGAAGATTTCTTGACTGGACGTTGATTTAAAGGAGGAATTGCTGGATTTCAATCAGTAAAAAAAAATTCTCAGGATGTGATCCCGAGTAGGATCGAAACATCGATGTGAATTAATCGTTTTTACTGACTGAAACCCAACAATTCCTCCTTTAAATATTTTTTTAATACATGTGAAAAAATATGTACGAAATATCAAAGGGTATTCAAAAATCTTAGAAAACGTATCTGGTCCTGATACTGTAAACATTTAACATCAAATTAAATATTTCCTTTTTTAATTTCATTCAAAATAATACTGAAGAATGGTATAATTAATTTTAAAAATTATGTTCAATTCATACTTTACCTCTAAAATATAATAAATTCACGAAAAGAAATAAGTCTACTGTTTAATTTATTGGGAAAGTGAAATTAATTAAATATTAAATACACAGAGATGGACTTTAATTAATTACTGAAGCATTAAAATTTTCAATTAATTTTCTTTCTGTAATTGAAGTAGAATTTGTTTCATTTATAATATAAATCGTATTTAGTAATCCTTAAATAATTTTTAAAATACTGGAAATGAAATGTAAACGTAATTTTTTTTTTTATCCTTAAAATTTTATTCATTATCAATTTTTATTTTTTTAAATTGAAATAAAATTTTAAATGCAATATTATAATGGAGTAAGTAGTTAATTTTTGATTCTTTATTGAGAAATGGTACTTTTGTAAAGTCCCCAAATTAGTAATAATGTGAAGAGAAAAAGAAGACGTTTATCAAATCATATTTTTGGACAGTTAACAGTTACTTGACAGCAGAAATCAAACAAATGTTTCAAATTATATGAATTTCAATAATTTGTTGTTCAATTCCATTAAAATGATATCAGAAAGCAACGATGACATTAAAATGACATATTTGATAAAATTTTGCTGCTTTACTTTATCAAAAAAAATGTAAAGGACTGTTACGTCCAGGATGCAAAAGTCTTGCATCCTGTAGACAAAAAGCAATCATTTTTGTCATGTAAACTATATAAACTACAATTTATAGTAATTTGTGATTCATTCGTATATACCAGTAGGTTTGTAAAACCTCAAATTAGTTTCGAATATTTGTGGAGGCATTATAATCTTTGAATCATTATTTCTCATATACCGGGTGACCCAGCTCGACCGACACATAGGAGTTTTACATGGGAAATCAGTTAATTATGAATAGTATCTCCCCAGTGCAAGATATTAACTTGAAATTTTGTATGCTTATTGGGGAATATTATTTCTATGGATTACAGTTATTTGAAATATGGAATTTCGTCTGCAAGACGAGATTTATTAAATTATAAAATCATCATTTTCGTTCGAAATCAGTCAGCTATGGAAATAAAAGAAAATATCTTTGTGACAGTTCTGACAGTTAATGACATGCCATTGTAGATATTTATATTTTTGTAATATTGATATATTATTTAACAAAAAGAAACTAAATTCAACTTAAATAATATTAAAATACAGGGAATAAGAATTAAAATCAGTGATACTTCACTAAACTGTCAGATAAATATTTTCTTTTATTTCCATGGCTGTCTGATTTTGAACGAAAATATTAGATTTTAAATTTAATAAATCTCGCCCTGCAGACGAAATTGCATATTTCAAATAAGTGTGATCCATAGAATTAATATTCTCCGATAAGTATACAAAATTTCAAGTTAATATCTTGCACTGGGGAGATACTATTCATAATTAACTGATTTCCCATGTAAAACTCCCATGTGTCGGTCGAGCTGGGACACCCGGTATGTATACCAATCAGGACCTTATATTTATTTATATTTGTAACTAATTGTACAGGTGATAAAAAAACAGTCACAATTTTTTTAAGGCATTTGACTCCTGAATTTGTTTCAAAAATATTTATTTTAAATTAGGTACTTAGTTTTGTTAAGGAGTAAAAGTTTATTATCACTTTATCACTTCATTTGAATATATCTTTAGTTTAAAAGAATTAAAATAAAATTTGATTAGTCTATTGAATTAGATTACTGCGAATTCTTTCAGTGATTAACTGCATATATAAATTACTCCTGTGCAAGATAATTAATGAAATCCCAAATGGAATTGAAATTTATCATTCTGCAAAAACCATCTCCCTGCGTTTCGGCTTAGTGTATGCGTCATCCTTTCCCGATTCCGGTTTCCCGGAGTTCCGAGTTCCGGGAAGGACGCGCTCAAAGCTCGGGACTCCGGTGGCGGCCCGTGGAATGCGAAGGCGTAGCCAAGCTTTAAAGCTTTGATATCTGACATTCTGTTTCAGTGCACGGCATGTTTCCATGGCGACACTAAACATAAGACTCTAGTGTATAGTGTACGGACCTGAAGAATAGAGTGTAAGGTGACAATAAAAGAAATGTGCATTACAGAAGGTGGTTTTATGCTAACATAAAGCTCTGTTGCTTTTTTCTTTTCTTTTTAATATTAGAGATGTACATATGTACATGTATTTACATTTTTTGAACAAAACATCACAGAATATTAAATCTAAATCAGGTCGGAAAGTATAACGTAAATATAGAAGAAATTAAAGAATATAATTATTGTTTTCTACGGTGTCCTCTCTAAGTCAATTAGCATGCCCGTAAGATTACATTTAGTTAACATATTCTGCGGTGTAAATATATCGTTACCTACATTTGCGATGAAAAGGGTGACCGTACCGAGTAATGGGTAATAAGCTGTGAGTGATGTATTTTAAAATTTTTCTTATTGCATTTATTAAATTTTTAAGATGGCAATAACGCTAGACACTTAATAGTTATTACATACCTAGGATTGTTATGAGTATCATAACTGCTACAAATGTAGGTTTTAAGACATCTAAGGCTTGGTATGATTCATAACATTCGTGGTTTGTTCAATTGTTTATCGGTTTCAGAAAATGAAGTTATTAATAAATATTATTTTCTAAAATTTTCTTATCAGTAACGTTTTCGTGAGCAAGTCTATATGGATTGATATGACGCCATGGTTACATTTATATTGCCACATGTCATTATGACAGTCAGTATGGTAATAATATTTTTCTACGACCAATAATATATTTGCTTGTTGTATGTTTGTTATATATAATATATTGTAAAAAAAAACTTTCATTTCCCGTGGTAACCATTAACAACATTAAAGTTTAAAATTCGTATCCCACAGTTCTGTTAAAAATCGTTTTGTTTAATTTTTTGTAGCTAGTTGCTAGAAAGTGGAATGAAGGCATCTTTATTATTAAAATATAAATGAATTAGGCAATAATTGTGGTGGTAAAAAATAGTTATTTGTCAAACTAGAGAGAAAAGCGTATCTTTTTACCACTCGAGCTCGTGTGTGACTCACGAGCGCAGCGAGTGAGGCATTCGAGTGAGAGTGGAAAAAGTGCTTTCCTTTCGTTTTAGACACAACATTTTTTTCACGACATATTTCAAAAATCCATTTATTTGAATGAATAGGCGCAGCAATGTGATAAGTTAAGTTATAACTGTACTGTAAACTTTGACGTTTACCGATGCAGTTGTTTATTTCCAATATGTCAATTTAAGTTGCTAAATTGCGAAATAATGTGAAAAAAGAAAAGAACAAGACATAATTGCCATAATATCATTATTAATTAAAAAAATTTAATATAACAATGATTTTTTCCAATATTACGTACTATACTGTTGGTAACACTGTACATTTTCCTCTCTAGAGAGGGAAAAGTAACTTTCCTCTCTATATCGCGAGAAGAAAGTAGAGCTTATTCTATGCATGTCGTGAAAAAAGTATATTGTATAACTAGCTTGTTATGTCCATTTCGTATTCGTATAATTTGCATCATTCGCCTTCGGTTTATGCTAGAAACTGTCATACTCGTATGAAATGAGAACCATTCCATGCTTGTTGTACAATATACCATACCGTAACCGTATAGATATAGTAGTTACTTAGTTACCAGCTTACTTTTGTTTATGTAAACAAAGACTTAAATATCCTGAAACCGGTAAAAATATAATTATATATATTATATTACATAGTTAGTCAATTACGAAGGCTTCTGATATCACAGACGCTCTGCGGTTTAGTCTATTGAAGTAATTGCTTTAAATTTTCAATGAGTTTTGTATCATGACTACTCAGGACACATTCCCATATTAGGTACGAATGTCTGTGTAATCTGGGTTTACCAAATTTGATTTATTTTAAATCAAAATTGTTGTGTAATCTGCCGTAGGAAATTTATATCTGAATCCACAAATAGAATAATTAACTTGAAACGAATTTAAAATCGAATTGTTACATCCAATGTTATTTAGTGCACGTGGTCACGTATTCTAGATTACAGTATTACAAATTAACATTGACTTTGACGTCATTTCGAACAAACAAAATTGTTGTAATGAATAAAATATGTAGTAATGATTTTGCTATTTTGATTTATCTACCTATGCTAAATACATTATATGCCGCGTACAAATCAGTAATCTGGTATTTATTAAAATTCATGTTTTTACAACTGCAATTAAAAAAAATTACAGTAATTATAAATAAAACTTAATATTAGCTGGTGACTTATCATTATCTTCATCAACTAACACACTTGTTTCGTAACACGTTTTACTATCGTTTTATTGCAAGGGTTGCCAGCCAGTTTCGGCATAGTACAGCTTATAGCGGGTTCCAAACCACTCGGACACAGTGGTATTTTATTTGAATAAAGATCGGTAAAAACCTTATATCTTATACTCTGTAAGTTCAAGTCGAAATTTTGTAACAAAGTGATCCACCGCTGCCCGTTAATTAGCTGGAGACTAGCAAGTGCTTTACTTGGGACGCCGAACAGATGCACAAGAAACTCATCCCATTTTTTATTTCAAATATAAACAGACTTGTTTCACATTTCTTAATTAGTAACGTGTGAAGCTGACTTCTGCGTACACTGTACTGCGCAATTTAGGCCTTGCCCATTAATTTAATTAGTGCATTCGGTGTCCCCCAAGTATAGTCGAGAGATAATAATTTCATAGTTACTTGCTAATTACCATTTTTACAATATTTTACGTAATATAAAAAACAGTTACTTGTATTTCTCATAATCGAGTGCTACAGAGATCTACATCTAAAATAAAAGTAAAGCTGCCATATAAAACAACTGACAGTACGACTCGTCTTAAAAGATACAGACACATTCTTTTTTTATGACGGCATATTTCATTATTTATGAATGGGTTTTACAAAATGCAGTGTAAAATATGCAAAAATTCACGTATATATTTAGAGAATGTAGGAAAAAACTGTTAGAAATTATTATAAATAATTTATGAACACTTACTACGAATAAGTATTAAAGTATGTATTTCTCATAGCATTTTATATTTATTAAAGTAATTTAACTTCAAAGAACAGCAACTGAATTTTCACATTCTTGTGATAGTTTGAATTTAGAAAAGAATATTGGTCAAATATTAGTTCTTTTTATAATGTATTTGCATCTCTTTATGTATTCCCAGGGGCGGCTCGTGTATAGGCACTGCGGAACTGCACCCCCAATTTATCTCGACATATAAATATATTTATTAATTTATTTATAATTGCTTATAATAATTAATTTTATCATGAACAATGGTATATAGTACATGTAGCACTACTGAAAAGATCGAAGAATGCTAGCAGCTCTGTGTTAATCGCAGTGCCATATCATATAGCAAGATAGCTTATATCGATACGCGCGCAAGAATTTACACTCTCAGTGAGAAGCGTAATTCGGTACTGCAAAACAAGCAGTTCCTTTGCTAAATCAGTATTGTTGCAGCGTGTTCCTAATATTTATCATGTTTATTCGGTTTCTTTACATATTTGGACATTACAATTAACGACATAAAATGTTTCATAGTTTATATTTTAGAACACTAATGCAATTATTTAATGAGGTCTGGTATGTTTTTTTCATTTTTAGCTTTAATGAAGAATATTAGACCCGTATTGACTTTTAATAATGAAAAAACGGCTATTAAAAACGAAATCCTTCAAAACGCGGCTGAATTACCTAACTTCCCCCCTTGTCCAGTGATATATCAAGGTTCGTACCAAACTTCACTTCGTTTCAAACTTTAAATATAATAATTTAACTTCCAAACTTACAAATTGAATAATCTTGTGCAAATATAGTGGCACACAAAAGCCTTACAATGCTTCCAATCATAGACTGTCCACTTTACCTTTACCAACTTTCAAACGCGCCATACCACAATATTTAGGATCTAGCATCCACACGTGGATAACTTCACATCAGAACCTGCGAACGTCACAATTTTTGTTCCCTTTGTTAGTAAGATTCTTTAAAACGATATAATATAACATAAAATGTAAATAAAACAGAATTACATCATATAGAGCAACAAATTAGACAATGAACCTTTGATTTAAAAATAAAGATGCACTTACTTTTTTTGCAAGACCTCATTAAGATCTCTGAATTCTTAAGAAATATCAATCCTGGGTTTTTTATGATAATTTTGATACTTTATTAAAACACGCCTTTGGAAATTTCGTAAGTTGCAGCCGCACCCCCAAGATTTAAAGCCACGAGCCGCTACTATGTATCCCTCTAAATCTTTTGTATGCACTATTGAGTTAGATGTTTTATTTTCTTTGCCAAGTCTATGGTAGTGAGTTAGACCTCACTGTTGGTTTTCGTATGTGACCGGATTATTTTACATTTTGTTTTCCGATTCAGCGATTCAACTGGTTTACTTATTGACCTGGAATCAATATGGCTCTCCAGAGTATTCCCCAATGCAGAATTGTTCTATGTTGGAAGTGTAGAATTTATCTTGTTTTGACTGCCCGAAAGGGTAAAAATAGAAAAGAGTTACTGCTTTTATTCCTTAGAATGCGAATATTTTTTTTTACTTTTATACAAGTTTCGTATCACAAATGCGGGTTTCGGAGTGAACAATTTTTTTAATCATAAATTAAATAATAAATAAACGTGACTTTATTAAACTGTAAGTACACTGTAAATATTAAAAACATGAAGTAGTCTTATTTGCGAATCACAATGTTACAAGAGAAATTATCAAATCTTGCAATCCTTTCATTAAAATCGAAAATTTCTTCCTCTATAAATTATAACGATGTAATCATCGACTTTGCAACAGTTAAAACTAGAAAAAATAAATTATAGAATTATTTATTCATATATTATTTCAAAAATTGAATGTAATTTTTTAATAAACGAGCTGGGCGGTCAGAAATAAATTACTGACCTAGGTTAATAATGCAAATTATCATTTTTTAAAGAAACTCAAGCAAGCAAATGTAATATTATTTACTCATTAAATTCAAGAAAAGTGTAAGCTTTGAATACAACATAAATTTACTCTCTAATTTAAAAAAGTAAACCATATAAAAACATATAAAGAATTATAAGTGAGATTAACAATCTGAAACGTTATATAAAAAAATAAATGCAGCCTACTTTATTTTTGTTAATATTAAGAAACAATTAAATATCCATGTCAAAATTTTTGTTTAAGTGCTAGTAGTGAAAAAAAAGTAGTATATATACCACGATTTAAAAGACCATTATTGACCAGTGCCTTATATCCTGCGGTTGCTTTGCACCTCAGGTTAGGTACAATCTAGATGCTAGGTCAATAATTATAGTTTTCTCAACCATAGTATATAATATTCTAATTTAATTTAATACCATTTCTAAGTACTATTAGCAAAATCTAATAAAATAATAATCCTTACTATACACTCGTATAAATTAATTTTTACAAATTGATGATATTATGAAAGTGAAGTAAAGACTAGCCTATGTGTGGGACAATAAATAGAAGATATAATACAAAATTTTGTACCAAAATTATTAGATTTTTGACGAATTTTTTTATGTGACATACTAATGTAATTTCTTGTACAATATATTGGCTCTTATTCTGCGCACTTTTCTTAAATTTGTCAATATGATAAACTAAATTAATAATTAATTAATTTACATTTAAAGTTCGCAATACTTACAACTTTAGCAGTAGTAAAGTTTTCTATAACCTTACTACATACAAAAAATAAAAACAAATTGTACCGAAAATGGTGCAAGTTCTTGTACAATTTGTAGGCTAGTCTAAAACGACCTTAACTTTTACATTTTTACGCATCAAATAATAAAGACGTAAGCAAACATCTTTATCCTGGCAAGGATTTGAACCATTACTGTTTACTGCTGTTCTATCTTCTATCGGAATCTGTAGCAAAATCTAATATAACATATTAATATTGTCAGATAATGACTAACAATGGTATTTATTTATTTTGTAAATTTCTAAAGATCCTGTTTTGATGTTTGTTTGCATTCTATTGCATGTGTGAACAAGAAATATGTCCCACATACTCCATTGTCAGTTTCATAATCATTATACATCCGGAATGACCTAAAATAGCATATGAAATATATAGGACAGAAGTATTTATGATGTATACAGGAAATTCCTTATTAATGATGAAAAACGTCGACACCAGAGTTGCATGTGTTCCAAACATGTCTATCAACAAAAGGATAAAGTTCAAATATTTTATCACCAAAAAAGTAATAACAACTTTTGCTAATTTCAGTTATTTCCGTAAACGAAATACGAATATTACAAAAGCATTCCGAAAGTTTGGAAGTTTTCCGCATGAAATATGCCGCAAAAGATTACTCAACGCTGTCGTTTAAATCATACATAATTAACAATGTTTTAAGACTGTCTGTTGTTAGTTTTTATACAAAATATTAGAATATAAAATATCAAAAAGAAAGCATAATTTTCTTCCATAGCAACATAAGTCGTAAGTAACTGATAACATTTATTATTTTGTTATCATTGTCAACGTATTGTTATAACAGGTCTTACTAATAGGGTCATTATGAAAATCATTTCATGTTCATTTTGTTGTCTAGCAACAGATAAAATTAGCTGAAAGTTGCAAATAAATATATCTAAACTGACAAGTAGCTTACATTTTACAACTACTTTAGTATTTTTTGAAATTAATGGAGTTTGTGACCATAATCGAAATTCAGTCATAAGAAATATAAATCTAACTATACCTAGTCTACCTGTCTTCTTTCGCGATTCTACCATGATGACGTCACAATAGCCCTTCCCAATTTTTTTTTTTACAATTATTTTCAATACGAATAATCAATCATTTAGAAACAAACGGATATATTTTTTGTCTAGTATCATATATGTAAAAATCAAAATTTGGTCACATATCCCATTGCTGTCGTTGACGAAAAAATATAATAAGAGAGTCTGAATGCAAGTATTTTCTAACAGTAACATGAACTACGGTTCCACAAGTTTATTTTTATTTGTTTCCATTCTGTAGTACGTATAAGCATACATATTGAATACATTTGTAAATTGTTTTTCCATTTGTAAATTTCTTTGAAAAGATCCCATCTGTCACCCAAAAAGTTACAACTTCAATATTCGCCCAATAACTTAAAATGTCAAACTAATCCTAACCTCTCTTTTCAGAGCGTCTTCATCCATTACCATCTGTCAATATGAGGAACAATCGAAGAACTTTTCCAAGCCTACGCAAATTTTAGCCGTACTAAATCTTCCTAATTCTAGTCTGTTTGATATTATTTACCAGTTTCACTATATCGCCAGTGACGTATAATAAGCGTTATCTTTATATTTGATAACATAACATCACAAACTCTCGCGAAACATTGTGATTTAATTAGTTGTAGTGATAACTTCATAGTGGAACATCACCGAACTCAAAAAATTTAAATAGAGTGATTGGAAAGAGTGATTTAATTTTAAGAACTCATATAACAATTGTGATCGAAAGTTTTTAAAGATAACCTAAAAAAATTTTACAACTTCAGTTACCATATTCTTCCAACTGTCAACTTATACAAAATTTATTTCAAATTTTCTTCCACACAACTTTTCTCCACGTGTTGGTTCGTTCTCCGCCCGTTGAAACCGCTTCCTAACCTGCACAAACTTGCATAACTTCGTGAAGTGAGTCGGCGATGGTCGCGCCGCCTATATGACCAACGGGGGAAGTAAACGCTGTGACGAGGGGTGCGCTGGTCGCGGTGTCATGGCGTTCATGATGAAGAAGAAGAAGTATAAGTTCAACGTGGAGCTCCGGGTCGAAGAACTGCTGGAGGTGCCATTTGTTTCCGCGGTGCTCTTCGCCAAGGTTAGGTTGCTGGATGGCGGCAGCTTTCAGGATCATAGCAGCCGGTGAGTGACAATTTTCAATTGTTTTTTCAATTTTTATTTAATGGAGGTGAAATGATATTTTTAAATAAATATTATAAAACAAGTTTGATAATAGCAAATTATGGTGAAATGCATAAGGTAATCTTGAAAGTAAACAATGACTGGTTTAACAGAATTAGTGCGTTAAAGTCTGTTATAAGATATTTTTTTATTATAACTGTATCATAACAGATGTAGAATGCAGAATTGGGTTTTCCAAGAAATAATATTTTACTGAAATTATAAATAAAAAAATCATGTTTGAAAATTAATCTATAAAAAATCAAAAACTTATAGAATACCCTATTTATTTCAATGGGTGCTTTCATTTTCCCCTATGCTGTAACTCAGTGGTTAATTTTTAACCAGTTGCTAAATTTTTTCTTCAATGAAATTGGATTGAAGAAAATATCAAAACGCTAGGGTTCTAAACCCAAAACATTTTTTTTATATTTATTTTGGGTCTGGAACAATACTGCCATTTACAATAGTTTTGCGTTTCACGTTTTAAATATTTTTATTGCCATAGAAACCAGTATGTTAAATCATATTTTAACAAAAAAAAATATTCATAATTCACTATGATGAAAGTTTAAAATTTTTTGAAATTACAAATATAAGTTTTCTAGAAGTTCTAGAAAGTTTTAAGCAAATATATTTACATTGTAGTTTCGATAAATATTTATTTTTGAAATATCAATTGTTATAACAGATAATAAAACATATATTTACATACAATACCCATTGATTGTCGGCCTATTAGATGATAAAACAGAAATACTACATTTCTAGAGAATTATTTTTTTATGAAAATTGAAATTTGCACAATAATAATTGAAGTCCATTTAAAGTTCATTTACTTCTTATCAGTTATGATTCATTTATTTTTCCTCGTGGTGCTACAAATTATCATGCAAAATGCAATTTCTCGTTTGCGAGATGAAACTCCGTGATTCAACTACTGTCGTGGGAAAATATCCCACAGTGTCTTCTGATGGCGGTCACCATTATATTTGCACTTTCGCGTAAAGTGGTGAAATGAAACGATTGTTTTTGTTGTCGAATGCCAGGGCTTGATAACATTTTATTTCTTTCCCAATATAATATAAAAGAGTATTTAATTTTTTATAACATAGATATGATTTTTGCTTTTACCTGCTATAAACTATAAAATTATATATCAAGCAATTTTCTGTAATAACGTACACGTATACGAAAAAGTAAATATGTATTAACTTTTTCATATCACAAAATATAAAATTTTTATATGCACTTTTGAATGAAGTCAATTCAATAATATTTTTATGTTTAACAATAACTGTTTTTTACTTCCCGCCTCTCAATATGTAGATAAGAGAGGTATTGTTTTAGTCAAATTTCTCGAGTTTGAGTTTTCAACATATGAGCACGAATTAGGGTCCCTAGAATACGATTTTACTATTTTTATTTTAATGTCTGTATGTCCGTGTGTGTGTCTGTGACGATTTTTTGTCTACCATAATTCCAATACGACACATATGTAAAAAATATGATATTTGATATTTAAGAGTTATATTCTAATATGATGAACTGACTACAATTGGTTAACCGGAAGTACTACTTTACATGAAGCATGAAACCGTTTTTCCTAAAAAGACGCCTCTAAATTACATTTTTTCGTAATTTACGTTATTATTAAACAAAAATATATTTAATTTTCTATCGGCCTGTATAATTACACTTTATATATAACTTCTGGCTAAACAGAAAAAAAAATTAATTATATTAACATTACACATCGTTCAAGCTCAGAAATTTCTATAAAACAGATGAGTTATTTATACCTTTACATAATTTGGCATATGTTGTTGACAAATTTGACGTAAATAATTTTCAAAGATAAAATAAGTAAATACGAAGTTTTTTTATAGTAAAATACAAAAAGAAAAGGAAGAAATATACAAGAAATAGATTTTAGTTATGCCAAAAATAACTATTTTATACAGTATTAAAAATTTGATACAAGGAAATTTCAGGTATGAATTGAATTAAAAATATTCCGAACAGACTAATTTAAAACTGAATATTTAATGTGCTAAAGAATTTTTTTATGAAATATATTACTACAGTGGCGGGAGATAATGTGGTGGACACATCAGATTTTTTAATAAAATTAACATGGTGATAGATAACGATATCTTTACATATTTTTTGCAAATATATCAGTATCAGTAATCGTAATACTTACATGATAACAGTTTAATAATCATTAGTGATAAAGATTTCTATTTCATATCAATTTATCATTCTTTATACAATTAACGGTTTTACAGAAGAAAGTATATTGAAAGGAAAGGTTTTCTATTTATTTTAACTGTTAAAAAAGCACTTTCGTTTTAATAATGACAACCATTAAACGTTAAACAACTGCAACTTAACAATTGAGAAATCAGAGACACGGTAGATAATTGGAAGGAATTTATCTTTTCATCAGTTTCCTTATAGTGTAAAGTGCAAATACAAAGATAAGGTATTGATAATATTAATTATTTTATACTATATATGTGCTAAATATTAAATAATCTTTATTTGTACGAACTATATTTTATAATATGATAACTTATCAATGTTTGCAAATATTGGGATTAATTGAAGTGGTTAATGATTTCATTTATGTTTAGGTAGAATAATATTTATTATTTACATATATATGTATTATGCAATACGGGATGTATAATTTAAATTGTACATAGCAGTACTTCAAATAATCTATGAATTTGAATTGGACCAATGTCAAATACGTATGAAGCATTTTAAGATAAATGGGGGTGATATGGACCACATTTTGGAAAAATAATTATTACTCTCCTATTACTGAATAATATTTAAAAAATTAAATTTATTTATAATAATAATGTAGGCTTACTTATAAGAGTAAGGAAAACAATAAACTATGTTCTGAAAACTACAAAAAATATTTTTTTCCGATATATAGTGTTATATATAGTGATATATAGTATGGTACACTCTTCGTGCAAACAGCTACCACAAATTACAAATATAATCCAATCATCCTTCTTGAATGTTTTTTAAAATAATTTTCCTTGCATTTCGCGTATTCGTTTTCATAATCTTCATCTTTTTCATTATCATCACTCTCTGATGAACCATTTAACAACAGTTCTCCAGAACTCATGGAATAGCAGCTAGATCGTCTACCTTTCTCTGCGCGAATGATTTTTTTCCTGTTTACCGGTTGAATTGATAAAGATCTTTTGGTCCATCTCTCTTCAGTATAGGTGGTCCATCTGTCCTGAGAGCAGAGGTTAAATGGACCACTAAATTACTCAGGACTGTGTACAAATAGAACCATATTTTTAGGTTACGTTAAGTCTTATGCCCATGTTTATAAAGTATGTACATAAATAATTAATTAAAACCTACCGTAGTAGTAATTAACTAATTGTGTATAAAAGGTACAACAATTTTTGGCATTTTTTAAGTAAATCTTGGGTTATTCAGTAAACAACAAAATTAACATTCCCTATGAGAGATATCACTCTAATGTACTTTTAAAATCAAATATCCATCTCTTCTTCATTTACCCTAATATTAACACAAAATGCATATGATGAATTGTTCTCAATATATAAAATGTTCTTATAAAGGTAACGGTGGCTTACTTGACAAGTGAGCTTCTACTCGAATTAAATGAAGTGTGAAATAAAAATAAAATGTCCGAGAGGTTCGAAACTCACTATAAACATAGCTGTAGATGCAGAGGCTGTAGAATGACTATCTGTACCACTAAAATGCAAGTAAAACATGATATGAAACAAGTATCTTAATTACTTAAGTCTTGTTCCATCTAGAAATTTTGTGCCACAGATAATAATGATATTATTATATAATTTATTGTACTATGTTACTGGTAAATTAGAATTTTGGTATTATATAAAATACTCAGATAAGTAAAAATATTGAGTACAATTGCAGCTTATGATGGTTTGATATAAAAGAACACTAAAAATAGAGAACAATGAAAATTATTTAAATAATAAATATACAACGTTGAATAAAATATGTACCTATGTTTAAAAACTTTGTTTTGAATCATTACACCAATATATACTGAAACTGCAATTAGGTGTTGAATGAAAGTTTATTATAGAATGGGATGCACGACTGAATGGTCTAAGTGAGCGGATATAATTCTCATAATTTGAGGTTGGATCCAATCAGTTATATTAATCGAATGAAAGTAACTTCCGTATTAGTTAATTGATTTTTTAGTTAATAATAGTAAGCAATTTATTTAAATGCAAAACACGATTTATTGAGGATGATTAAAACATCAAAAATACAAATTAATACTGAAATGTTTTGTAAATAGAAGGATTGTAGAAACAAGTTTTCAATAACTTTATCAAAGAATTTATGTAAAACAGTTTATGTACATTCTTTTTTAGCTCTTTCCATTTCACTTAATAATAACTTACCGTTTCTCTAGTCATTATGGGACTAAACAAATAAACAAAATACAAAATAAGCAAATTTCTCATAATTTGGATAAGTAATATTTGTTTATGATGGCAAGTTTTTCTTTCATTTGTTTAGGACTTTTCCTTTTGCATTTGCATCAGGATAAGGAGTTGGATCCGAAGAAAGTTTTGACTCGATTTGCATAGACGAAAAGTCATCACTTAATTTTTTATGCGGTTATTCTGTTGTAGCTACGTATAATTATTTTTTTCAGTTTAATTCAATAATAATACAAATTAAACGTCAAGTATTAAATTATTTTTCAGAATATCTACATTTGAAAAAAAATATAGAATGTGTCATTCAGAGTAAAAGTGTTTTTGTATTTAAAACATATAAAACAATTAATTTTAGAAACATATATTATATGTCAATGATTTGAATTTACACCTATGCTAAAAACGTCAAAATATTGTTAATATTTCATTTCTCTAGCACATTGTATATTCGGTATGTTTGTCTCACTCTAACTAAATAGGCTTTTACCAACGTGAGAATATTCCTAAGTTAGCCTAGGTATCAAATAGTTAAAACATAAACAAATTCGTATGGATATCACAAAATAAAATATTTAGCCTATCCTCTTAAAACTTTAATTTGGAGGTAAATATCTCAGGCCTAAATAACATCGTATACTTATTATTCAATTATTTTGTCACTTAAGGCTGATTTATAAGTGATATGAAACATAGAAAATTATTTAGCACAGAAAACATAGGATTTAAGCCATAGAAAATTGACGTATTCATTTATAAGAAACACAGAACACAAAACATAGATTTGCACAAATATAGGAATTGACCAATGTTTAATTCCCTATGATGTCCGTGTTTTCTATGTTCGTGCATAATCGGCGCACTTCGGTATACTTCATCTTAGTACAAAGATATTCTACTAGAGGGATGTTAAAAATTTGGAAAAATTTATAACGTAAAATTATATTTAATAACAGTTCATGTTACATATTTATATACTATTACATCTTTATTTTTAAGCTACTTTCTGTTTAAAAATAAAATCGTGAACTGGAGATGACAAACAACACATAACCTACAAAAACACATGCCCGAATTCTATTTTCTGTGCCTTTTACGACATTTATAAAATCCCCAAATTAAATTTTATGTTTTCTATGCTAAACTAAATTATGCTACACTATGTTCTATGTTCTTTGTCAGTTATAAATTCAGCTTTAATAAATTTACCTAAAAAAAGATAATTCCTCTTTTTCTAGAAAAATTCTAGATTTACCAGTGCTTGGTATCCAACGGTTTTTATATTTTGGTTTATAAGATGAGTTCTATTTTATTTTTTTTCGCATTGTTGGATTTGATTGTAAGGATTTCCCCCCATCCTTCTATCTGTCAGTAACAACTTACCCAGCACGCCGTGCGTTTTATAGCGTGTCCTAATGTCGCCCATTTTCCAACCAATTCCCCCGTAACTCACGGGTCCAGTTGAAGGCCTCGGCCACGCCGGGAAGCTGTGACCAGCGAGCAGTGACTGGCGGGCAGCTAGCGGATATGCGACACAGGCCGTACATGTGTTAACGACGCGTAGGTGGCTCGCGGGTGCGACGCAGACAGGAGGGAAAGAGAGAGATGCCGCACGGATCTGGAACGCCCGGATGCGCCAGATCCGCACTGGGAGGAAATAAAAGCAGGACGGTGGGGAGCAGCAATTGTCAGCGCATGCATGTCTAACTAAGTCTTACTTCAAAAATATTTGTTTGAACCAAATCAAAAATTTGTATTTGTATTACTAGTTCAGAAACTAAACTTGCGAACTTATTTTGATATAATGCGAGAGATCTTGCAAGAGTTTCTGAGCGTCTGTTACACAAGATTTTTTTCTTCAAACGTCATAAAAGTGACATCTTCTGTGACGTGATTGACAAGGTTGAAGTTTAATTTCTACCCCGCCGTAATATAATTTTTTTTTCTAGCCGCCGTTTAATTTCTTCGCCGCCGTATGTAGAATCAGCCAATAAGAAGTAACTTGTACAATAGAAATCTGTAATATCGCCCTAAATGTCACTATAAAAACTAGATAACCTAAGAATAAAGTTATTAAAAATTATGAATAATTGACAGATAACCCGAGAGATAACCTACATATTAAACGTCAAATAGTAATTAATTTTTAAAATTTCTACGTTTGAAGAAAAAATGAATGTGTTATTCAGAGTAAAAGTGTCTTTGTGTGCCTCGCATGCAATTGTCTGACTCGCTTCGCTCGTCGTGTAAACTTCCATGTTCGCCACACAAAGTATCACTTTTACTCTTAATAACACAATATACTATTGTGTTGATGACAGTTTTAATTTATTAAAGAAACATTATTACTATTTAAAATTTTATACACTATAGGCTTTTATGACAGAAACATTTTCGGTTCACATGAATATATCAACAATTCACTTGTTTTATTCAAAAAAATTAGTGACATTTGTTCTAACCTAAAAAATAAAACGAATGTGAATTGATATTTTTCAACAATTAACGTAATCATAATCATAGAAGACGAGTATAATATGAATAAGAAACTAAAATAGTTTTAATTAACGTTTTACATTTCCAATAAAATAATACTAAAAAAATTTACAGAATGTAATGCTAAATTATTTAAGTTGGCAACCCTACATTTTGCCGACCTAGGCAAACAGACAATTTTGAGATCTATAATACTAGTTATAATGGACCGGAGGCGCAAAAAATATATTTTTATAATATGTACACGCAGAACGAGACGAAAAATACCTGTTCAGAGGTAGTAAAACTCATTTTTACACTCCCCACTTGGTGTAAGCCTGTCAGAAAATTTTATAACCCAAAAGCAAAAGTCAAATTTGTTCCCTATGTTTCATTTTAAATGAGGCAAGCAAGAATACATTACTGTCAATCAAATATCAAGTCGTAAACATGGACATGATAAATCCCCATATTTCACGTTAAAAATACTCACGATATAACGTTCAGGTTTCACGACAGTATTTTGAAATATATGTAGGTACCGACACTCATTTTAAATATTTATAATTGTTAATAAAAAAACCCAAGGGATTTAACATGTAAAATCATATTTCCCTAATTTTCTGCTTTTCTAATTATTTTAAGTTTTAACATTTGTAGAATATAAAATGAAAATAACGTAAATCACCCTTAAAATAGCAATAACCATGGAATTGAGACAAAAATAACAAATGTGTAACGGTTTATATGTCAAGTTAGATGAATTAGTTTATTTTTATTATTATTTGAAATTACTGTTTTATCAATCTAAACACTAAACATATAGCAATTTTATTTTGTTTTTATTTTTCACATTCAAAATTAATTTATGTAATATTGTTCACTTCAACAGTAATTCGAAATAATAATAAAAATAAACTAACGCAGCTAACTTGACAGAAAAACCGTTAAACATTTGTTAATTTTTGTCTCAAATCCATGGCTACCGCAAATTTTGGGGTAATTTACGTCATTTTCGTACCTAATTTTTAAGCTTACAAGGCACGTAAAATTATTTTTGCTCATTGATTCTGCTGCAAAAATGTATGCCCTACATTTGTTATTTGAAGCTTCCTTCCTAAAATAATTAAGGAAGCAGGAAATTAAAAAATATGATTTTACAAGTTAAATCCCTAAGGTCGGATGTTCGAGTCACTACCCTTTATATTTATTACCATATTACTAAATTCTTTCCACAAAAAATACCCTACTCTTTATCCAAATTGTGTGAGAAAGGACAAGAGACAAGATCGTTTTTATATTGTTGCAATAATTATCTACACAGTTGTTATAATGACATACTACAAGAAGATATAAACATATAATCAGTGTCAGTCAAACGTCTCTCAACAACTTTTAAAAATAAACCAATTTCTAATATTAACATTTTATTTGTTATTTTATTTCATATCATACATGCATTACAACTTTATAATCAAATGTTGAAAGTGAATTTCAAATTAGATTTTTCAAAAATTGTAAATAAAGTTACTTATTATAAATTTTAATATATGTTAACCTAAAAATTATAACATGACAGTTTTGGTACATAATAATTTTTTTCTTCAAACGTCATAAAAGTGACATCTTCTGTGACGTGATTGACAAGGTTGAAGTTTAATTTCTATGCCTCCGTAATATAATTTTTTATTCTAGCCGCCGTTTAATTTCTTCGCCGCCGTATGTAGAATCAGCCAATAAGATTTTGTACAATAGAAATCTGTAATATCGCCCTAAATGTCACTATAAAAACTAGATAACCTAATAATAAAGTTACTAAAAATTATGAATAACTGACAGGTAACCTACATATTAAACGTCAAATAGTAGTTTATTTTTTAAAATTTCTAAGTTTGAAGAAAAAATAGCATGTGTTATTCAGAGTAAAAGTGTGTTTGTGTGCCTCGCATGCAATTGTCCGACTCGCTTCGCTCGTCGTGCAAACTTCCATGCTCGCCACACAAAGTATCACTTTTACTCTTAATAACACAATATACTATTTTATAGTACCGTACAGTACACTATTATGGTAATATGAAAAAAGAACAATTTTATACATATGTTGTGGACATATGTAGAATGCATAAATATATTGTTTATCAGATTTTGTTTATTTTGAGATGATACACATTGCTGTGCTTCTCCCTATTTCCTAATTTCCCGTGAGTGCGGTCCTGTACGTATACGTAGTGTATATTTGCCAACGTGCGCTCGGGACATTGTTACTGGTTATGTATGGCTTTATTCGAGGGCTGCAACTTTTGCACTTTGGGATTGTTGCCATATAAACGGAATTTGTTACCTCGGAATGAATAAACTATATGAGAGCTATTTTTATGCCCATTTTTCACCACTGAACCAGATTTTATGGAAAATTTATAAATTATTAAGAGGATAGCTTTATAAAACAGAAATATTGAGGTTATATTATCGTAAACTTAAATAAAAGTGTGTAGCGATTATTTTTATTAACTAAGAAAGTAATTTTATGGATTAAATTATGCTTTCATTTTAAGTAGTCTTGAAAGTAATACTGTACAGCTATCAACATTATTATTAATATAATTAAACATTAATTATAGTATGAACAACAAGTGAATCACAAGGAAAAAAATAATTAACATTCATTATAAGTGACTTTCATTGAAAAGAAAATTTATAGAAATTACGTAAACTAGTAACAAGTACCTATTTTTTAATCTTTACTTCAAAATTTATCAGGTCCCAAGATTTTCTGGAAGAGAAAATGTCTGTCTGAAACTTTTTAAAATATTTATAAAATATTCTTCAAAGTAAATATTCTTCTCCACATAATTTAAATTCCAGGAATTTGTTAAAAATTTCATCTCACATATGACGTCGAGGACATTATAATATATGACGTGCTACACGAAGGAAATTCTTCTAAAACTTTTAACGTACAAAAGAAAAAAGAAGGATTCCATATATTTCAAAGTATACAGACATTGCCAAAAATGTACTTTACATCAATTTATTATTCAATTTTGCAAATTATTATTATTGGAAATGGTTAAAGACATCAAAAAATCATTTAAATTTTTAAATATTTTATAAGGAAATTTGTATTTTCCTCATTTATATATTCCACTTTTTTTGTCTCAGTATCTGAATTCCGTTTATGTTTCAAAACTAGTGAATGGTTTACATTTTTCTACCAATTAAATAATCAATTTAATGAAACTAAAAGAAATAGAAATATATCATTCAGTTGTACAATCTTATGATTATTCTTGATTTGCGTTGTGTTATATAAAATAAAATAATAGTTATTTTTTATACAAGACGATAAAATAATATTTTATCGACAAGCGGAAAGTGTTAATTCACGAGCGATAAAATCGCGAGTGAATTATTTTTCGCGAGTCGATAATTTAATTTTATCGTCGTGTATAAAATTATATTTTTTTCTATAGCAGGTTTTAAAGAGAATAGGATTAGAAAAATTAAATTATTATTTAAGAACAATTTTAAAATGTCAGTAGTGTGCGTTGTCATGGAAATGTACTTCTAATAAACAAAAGTTAAAGTACTTTATCTACCCTTGCTGTTAAAGTGTTACTTTATCTACCCATGCGGTTAAAGTGCTACTTTATCCACTATTTTGAGTTGATAAAATTGCACTTTAACATCTGCTATAGAAAAAAGTAAATAAGGGAAAATTCAAATTTTACCAACTGCACTAAAATTTAAGCCTTTCTGGTGCAACTAGACATAATATTAATATAAATAACTATTATTTTTTGCAGCCATTGATATGACATTGGTGTTATTATTTATGAATTGTATATAATGAAATAACTGATTACATTGAATTTAATGTAATGAAAAAATCATTGGCATTTAGTGTGGAATGTTATTGTTACTGTGAATTTTGTTATATTGAGTGCATAATCTAGCTCAAGGCAAATATAACCAGGGTAGATTTTCCTATTCAGATAAAATGTGCACTAACCTCAATCTAAACGCGACATCTGTTTTTCCATTTACATTTTATAACAGTGCGATTAGATGACCTTACGTATAATTCGCCAAATATTTCTCATATATAAACATAATGTTTATGTTCAAAATAACTTATCGGGTTCACTGTTTATTTACAAAATAAATTTTACATTGTCCATCACGTAGAATAGTTCATAATTGTGTAAATATTTACAAAATCCTTGGTGTTATAAAATCATAACCGTTGTTGATTTCGTGCTCCATATAAAATTACATAATTAGCCCGAAATAATAACATAATTTCCAACCTTCACATTCTTAAATTTTCTATCCACACGTCAATATGTTTAGCATCTTCGGCACACTTTCATGACGTCATAAATTCCAGCTTAATCACAAGCCAGCAGCTAATTATTACTCCAAATCCGCTAACGCAAAAAGAAGACTTCTTCATCAAATATTCCAAGTATTTTTAGTCATACTCATTAAACTAAAGATAGTGATGCTAAACTCAGGTTTACGCGATGGTCATTATAAATTTAAATAACCATTTGCATTCATTTGAATACGCAATCATTAATTCTAGTTGTAATGTAGTTCAAAGAAAAAAAATATTTTAGTACTAATAAAAAAATTTATGAGATGATTGTAAATAATTCAATGTCACGTGCCAAATTTAATTTAAAAATGTGAAAATTATATCAAAATCTATTAAAACAATAAAATAAGTTCAATGATCGCAATACAAACATCATTAATAAATTAATGACGTACACTTTTCCTTGATACAAAATGACTAATGAAACTGTTTAAACATGAAGATCTCGAGAACAAAGAGATACAAAGTCGGTTAAATTAGACAAAAAACATTTTATACATGTTTTTGTTTTTCCCAAAAAAAATATTTCTTCTTTACAATAATTTAAAGAGACAATAAAAAACTACAAAAAAATCCGTCTATAACGTCGAAATTGTGACTTGGTGAAAAGCCCACATATAGTAACATTTTTTTTACTCTTATCGGTTACCTACAGCGACTTCGAGACAATACACGACAATTTGCATTTTAGATTAAAAAAGTACTAATATTTCAAATACTAATATGTATTTCAAATATAAATGTATTTTAAATACTAATATGTAATTGAAAAATTTGTACAAAGGTAATTCAAATACAAATGAAATTTTGTACTTTGTATTGATAAAAGTATTTTAATGTATTAAGTATTAAGTATTTAAAAAAATTTATCAAAATACAATCAGTTTCAAGTATTTATTTCAAATACTATACAACACTGTGTAACATCCATTAAAGAAAAAAAAGACCTTTAAAACTTTGTGAAAAATGAAATGTTGGGAATTTTCTGTTCATATTCAGAGCAAAGTGATGACGTAAATTTTCTCTTATCGTAGACTGGTTTATTCAAAAGTTTATTTTATTTACATATGTATATAAAAACAGAAAAAATATGTATTTAACAAACATGTCTGCGAATATCAGAAACGTTAATTCCCATTCTTTGTTGAAAAAGTTGCCAAGTTCTACTCCAAACTTTTATTAAAAAGCAAGTCTTGCTCAAGTGTCTCGCATTATGTCGTCCTTATTCCACTGGTAATTTATATTCTTCCTGTCATATTCACATCTTTTTATTTTCTTAGAAATTTAGCTCCAGCTGTCTCCAGAATATTTCATTTTCGCTCTAGGCGAATAATTGAATTTCCAGTCGTAACATTACTCACATATTCATGGAAAATTCAACCAATTATTTCTTTCACTAAGAACTAAAGTTGAATGCTGGAAAATGTTATTAATTTTATCACGGTCTAGTTTCATTGAACTGATAAACAACATCAAATAAACAATAATTGTTTTCAACAAAACAATGTACGAATTACAAAACACTTACAAAATTTTGAATTACTTGCTGTGAAATGTTTTCAGTTTTGAAACGCATTTAAAAAATATTTATTTACATAAATAATAAATTTTATGTTTGTCATTAGTGTTTTCAACCATATTCAAAAATTGTAAACAATTCTTGACTCACTGATCAATACCTCAATTCTCACAGTTCTGTTAAAAATCGTATTGTTTAATTTCTGTTTTATAGCTAGTTGCTAGGAAGTAGTGAAATGAAAACTCATTTATTATTAAATTATAAATGAATTAGAACATAATATCGTGGTCATGTCCATTTCATACTCGTATGATTTGTGAAACTGTCATACTCGTATGAAATGAGTACCATTTCATGCTTGTTATACAATATAATATTCTCACAGTAATTCACATACGTGAAGATACTCTTTGTAAGATTACGTGCGCCATATTGTTTTTGTAACTTTTAGCAGTATAGTCGTAGAAAAAGAATAGTGTGCCACCTATTTCCCAACTTATGTGATTCCAGCTCTCGAGTTCATCTCATGTCAAAACTTTTATACCTGTAGATAAAAAACAATCATTTCGCGTATTGATAGTTTTCATATAAATATAAACATCGCAAAATATTTTTCGAAAAAATATATTTTTTTAATCATAAATATCGAATAGAAATGCAAACATTAATCGCATTCTTTATACACAAAATCTTGGATTTATTACACGACAAAAAGAATACTTTCGTAACTAATAACCCATGTCACAGCTACATTTACTTATTGTGCGAAGTAATAATACGAAATAATATGCTATTTAAAAGCAATAGTGACATTTATAAAAACGTTGCAAGTTGTAAAGATAATCCGTGAATTCCTATCTTGTGCAAATCCTCCAGTGACGCACGGAGTCACTATCAAGTGCATTGCATGGCAAGGCCGTCCGCAAGGTGATCATGTGAAAGTCTGGGATATAGGCAGACAGCAGCTCCGCATACTGTATGACCCGTTACTTTCTTCACACACTCTATCTGTCTCCTTTGCTCTACTTGCACGGCTAGTGGAACACTGGACCATTCAGATGAGCCTCAACCTTGCATCTTTATTCATCAATCATTCATTTCACACTTATAATAAATGAAAATTTAGGCTAATTTAAATCGGCGGGGGTGAAATTAGAAGTGAAATTTTCAACAGAAATAATATTTCAACTAAACTAAAATGAAAATAAACGCAGAACACAAAAAACGATAAAACTTATTATTTTTTACAATTATTAATTTATAGTGTGTATGACAAACTATAAATATTTTCATAAAAAATGGTAACTTTTTCAGTAAATCAGAGCATCGAAACTCATTTTCTCTAAGAACCTAATCCTTTACAATAAATGATCCGACTTTAATAAGAAAGAAGAAAAGTAACCCCTTTATTTAAACTTGTTAAAAATAATTTTGTAGTTATGAGAAATGAATAGATTCTTGCTAGGATTATTAAAAACAAAAAAAATTGAATTAAATAAATCTTTTAGAGCAATTTTTCTTTTATTCAAAGATTAAGGATAACTTTAGGTTCGTCCATAGCCACTTTCTTGAGTTTTTTATAGAATGCCAAAGTTAATATACTTTTAAATTAAATAAAAAATAAACAAACAAACGATATTTAAAAAATTAATACAAGATGAACTTGGCATAGTTCTTTATCTACAATATGCAAATATGCAAACCGTTTTTTTTTAATACATTGCCATCTAGTATCATCAAGAAGCAATAACATGCTTATTTCATTTGCCATTTGGATTAATAAATAAAATACCACTAAATATTAAACTGTCTTAGTACATTCTGCGACAAAATTAAAGAATGTAACGAAAAGAAAAATAGAATGTAATATGAACATCAGGCATACCTATAAAATGTGTAAACTTTAGTTAATTATTACAATCTTTAATTTTAGGACTATGTTATTGAAATAGTAACAAATAGTTTCTTTTGCAAACATCGTATTATTCTGTGCATATTCTGTAAAACTATACATCCAGTATTATTTATTCTTGGCAGGCACTATAACCACAGAATAGTTACACACAGAAGCGACACTCCGTGTCGATACCTTTCATGTTCCCCTTTTCAGTTCTACGACCTTGAAGCTTTGTGTAAACCTTTAAATTTGTGCTCTTCCCCTATTTCTCTCTAGGATGTGAGGAAACTTTCCGATTTTAAACAATAGACCCTTTAAATTTGTGCACATTCTCCATTTCTCTTTATTTTTAGTTTCTCTATCTTACTGTCACTTCTGTATAAACCTATTCTGTGATTAAACTTTTAAACTATGTATGAAATAGTAACAAAATAGTTTCTGTTGCAAACATCGGATAATTCTGTGCATATTATGTAAAACTATACGTCCAGTATTATTTATACTTGGCAGGCACTATAACTAAATAAACAGATACCCAACCCCTCTTGTCAAACCGCCAATTAGATCTAAATGCCCCTAATTTTTCCTTTCACGACCGGCTACTAGTGGCTACTGGCTAGTAAATAAATGAACAGCCACGTTGTGTAACCGCAGACAAATGATGCATTCCCCGGCGCTCTTGTTTGATTTGCCACCCCCGCCTCGCACCCCTGGCTGCCCTCGTGACCTACATACCCCCTGGCGGCACCGGGACAAGGACAGAGCGACACGCCCCCGCACTCTCACCAAACCATGAATGAACTCAGGAAACGTGATACTCGGATAGGATTGAGTTATGGGGAGATAGGGAGATAAACTCAAATGTGGGTGGACCACGGAAATGAATTAGCGATGAAAGTGATTCTGTGTGTATTTGACTTGAAATATAATACTGTTTTTTCAATTCATTTTGATAGTAGTAGTGCAAAACATAAAACACTTCTAAGGTAATAAAACTTCCTGAAGATGATTTAAGTGGGGCCGAAACCAGTCGAGGTTGATTAATATTTTTAAATAAAATGACTCATTCCTCAGTTAAAAAGCTTCACTTAATAAAACACATAATTTTTGCCGACTTAAATTCTTAAACCATATATTATCAGAAAGATGACATCTGGTAAAGACATTCTATGGTGTAAATAAATTATTACCCAGTAACGTAACTAACGGGAAGTTAACTGGGAACATAAACCAGTCGAGATATTCAAGATTTAGACACCTTTTCAATCAGTTTATTAAATTAATTCATATATTTTTTAAATTCATTTCAATTGATAGAATGTGCCATCGTTCTCATTCTAATATTATTGAATACGCTAATTTTAATAAATATATGTATTTAATAACAAATACTCGTCAATTTAACTTTAAATTTTACATTTTTATTTCTTTTTAGTTAAATAATTGTATTTCTATTATTAATAAATATGCTCATTTTATTTTGTTCACTTTTTAAAAAGTGATATAAACTTATGCATTTTTCTCAAATAATCCAGAATAAAACTCTATAGAATAAGCCAATAAAAAATGTATAGTCCAATTTAAAGTAAGAAAGTTGAAACAATAGTATATTACGTACCATGAACTGTAAGTGACAGTTTTTAGGTCAAGAATGTTGTTTGGGAAGTCGAGACCCAAAGGGTCGAGATTTCCTAAACATTCGAGACTTCAAATATCACTTACAGTTCAAGGTTAGTAAGCTATTTTTTGCAATACCTACAAAAATAATAGAAAAAGAAAAATAGGTTTCAAAATTAACGTCTGTCAGATTGATGTCAAAAATAAAAGTTGAATTGCAATTGAGAGTAAGAGTGCCATGAATGTTTATGATGATGTGGAAACTAAATACTTACCATCCACCATGAATTGTAAGTAACTCACTTACTGTCCACCGTGCACGGGAAGTGTTTACTATAACCATGGAAACCAAATCTGCAATAAAAGTTCCACTTACTGTGTCTAAATTTTGTTATTAATGGGTAACTTACTGTGCAGGTATTGCAAAAAAATTATTTTATACTCATTAATAATCTTGTAAAATAGAAATTCGTGAACAAAGTAAAATGAACACCTGTAAATTAAGATTTGATAGTGTACATTAAATAAATTATGCATTTATTATGGGCCTTTTTACCTGTGGATTTTCCTAGTTACGCCACTGTCATTACCTATACCACTAACAAAAAAAAAACAGCAGAGTGACATGGATATACCTAGCATTGATAATATTTGCAAAATTTAAAAATCTGCAGTATTTTACCACTTACTTTAAAATCATATTAATTTAAACAACAAAATTCCCTGATTACTTTATAAATACATTGCTGATAATACAAATTATCACACAGCGCTAGTAAATATAAAATAAATATATAATTATTGTACACATTCACATTGCTTACTAATACTATAACGAGCAGCGGAATCTGATTGGTTCGGTACGTTAAAATAACAGTAAAATTGTTTAGAAGCAGATATGTTAGGTTAGGTTAATTATTACATGTTAATAATTTATTATTAACTATCTAAATAATTCATTAAAATATACAGATATCCAATATACAAACAGCCTAAAATAAAAGCAAATAGTAAGAAGAAAATTATTCACTTTTATAAAGAACTACACCAAAAAACAAAACTTTCTTGTTTCACTAAAATGAATGAACATCTTTGTGAAACTCTCACTCATAAATTGTTTTGTAGTTTAGCAAGCAATTTCATAACAACATAACTTATAAAGTTCTAGCAATTTGTAGATGGCAGATTTATCGCAGTTTCGGGCTAATAGCCATTTGGTTATTGGTCAGTTAGCTAATTGATTTTCGCTCGCGAAGCACATGCTTCTAACTTTACGTTAATAAGATTACAACTTATCCAAACGGAAACTTCATGTTCCAAGAATCTGTCGCTAGTTTTGAAGTTTGAATGTTTTACTGCGAAACTGAGAGTGCTTTGTTTTATAGCAAATTGCTTCGTTTTGTGACAGCGGCTTATATTGTTATAGTCCTTTGAAACACAATAGCAAAAAAAAAAAAACAAATTCTTCTTTTAAAAGAAGTTATTACGTATTTCACTATTCAATCTTCAAATAAGCCGATTATTAAACTTTTAAATTGGAGTTTAAGCGTTTATAATGATAATCTAAAAAGTAAAACATTCCATAAACTTGAAATATACCTATTATAAGTTATTTAGGTGTCACAGTACAGAATGCTGTGCGTAAAGTACTCCGATCGCAGAGTAAAGGAGTTTTTGATTTATTAAAATTATATTAGTAATATAAATAAAACACAATTAATTATAATTAATTTAAAACATTACGTCTAATGTAGAAATACATAAGAAATGTTCTACATAGTATTGTTTTATTGGATTGTAAATAATATCAAATTTATTATTTAGAGGTTGACAGTTTGACTTAGTTGTTTTTATATTTTGTTATTTCAATGTATTCTGTGATCGTGGTGTGATTGAAAAACAGTCAAATAGTAATCGTAAAACTTGTGAAATTAGAAACTCGCTAACGTTTTCTTCGATGCTTCTTTTTGATATAATAAAGAGCCCCTATCATGATAATACTTTGTAGAACAAGTTTATTATTTATATAATTAAGGGTACAGCCATATAACTTAACCTCAAATGTTCACTGAAAAAAACGTTAAATACGTCAAAATGTCACATTTTCATCCATATGCTCATGCGTAGTATAATTGGAAACTTTGAAGCTTGTCAGCTTCGAAGTGAACGTACAAATTGGAAAGTGAAATTATGTAGCTGTGAACGCAGGTATTACATTACAACAATTGAAGCAGACATATAAAATAGAAATAGAAATTGCTACTTGGAATTATTTTGTTGTGAATGGATCTTTACTCGTGTTAAATTATAATGTACTATTACATCTCAATTTTTTTAAAAAAGTCGTTTTACAAAAGTTATTTCAAAAGTGTATTAAATTTCGACCTTATGTTTTATAGGTTTTTAGATTACAATAAACTTCTGAAACTTTTTAAAGTTCAACATGAAAATAAATCTATGTCACTTAATTATTAATTATTGGTTCATTGTATTTCCCGTGAAAAATGAGTGCTTTTCCTAGAAATAAATATTTGTTTTTTCGTGGAATATAGGTTATAACATGACAGGAAAATATAATACTATTCTTCGTAGACATAGATCAGTTGATGGGCGTGTAAAATGCGTAGGTGGTTGTCATATTATAAAAGTATGATTTATTATCGTTAAGCACTGGAAAATATTCGATTTTATAAAGTAGGTAGAGTCAACAATATGCTATTGATTTAGTTATTTTGTATTATACAATAGAAAAGTGCCCTCAATAGAATAACATACATTTGATACACATCATTATTTAATCTGTCTTTGTTGTGGAAATTGAGTATAAAACGAAAATTATTTCTCTAATGGCCGATCACACCAATATTACTTTAATTTGAAGATTCCCTTAAATCAATAATATCATAACGGAATATGTCAAATGAACCATTCAACATTGATGTTAAAATTTCGATTTCATTTTTTTTGTAAATATTGCTTAAAATTTAAGCCTTGTTGGTAACTGGTCCTATGAAATTTTATTTTTTTAAGCAATTATTTTAAAGGTTTCAACTGCGTGATGATGATATTTACAAAATTAATTTACATATATTTAGTTGGTTAATATTTTTTATTTTTAAACATTTTTGCCATATAGGTATATAATACAATTATAATAATAAATTTGTTTATATATGTATTACCAACATACTAAATCTTTATTATTATAAATTCCGGTTCAATAAATATCATCCATGTTAATTTATGGTTAGTGTAGAATATTAAAGCAAACAATTTTGTGTATATTTGTCATAGTGTAAACAAGGCTTTCGCGAAAAGTACACCCTCATATTCTCCACATATACTCTACTAATTAAATACACTTTCAAATTTAATTAATTATTATATTATAAATTCGCTTCAAAATTAAACTGTTTAGTATACTAATTATAACATACTAAATCTAATAATTGTTACGTAGAGCATAGGAATATTTATTAGAAAAATAGATTGAATATTAATTTTAGAGTTTATTAGAAGATAATGATGTAAAAGCTATTTATGTGTGGGGTATTTGCGGAGCAAAGCGAAGCGACACCTCTCAAAATCACACAAGATACACAAAATTGTATTTTCTAACGTGTTTCATACAAATTTTTTTCAATTGACGTTATGAAACAGCACAATTTTGATACTGTAATTAATTGTAAAATATTTTTATCCATAACTGTCAGTACCTAGAATTCAATTGTTTTTTATTAATTAATAAACCTTCGTTACTGCTACTATAATTGAATAAAATTGACAATTCGTTGAAACAATATTATTCAAACATTATGTCAAATTTAAATCTTACCTGGCAAAAGAGTAAAAACATGCCAAAGTTACACAAGTTTTTTAAGCTTAAACTGTAGCTAAATAACACAAAAATTATTGCCTTACGTTAAGTGCGTGCTATGAAATAGTGACGCGAGCTATTATTGTTTTTTATCTGTCAAAGTGTAGTGACATAATTGGTTATAATAAACATATATTTTTCATGGTATAGTTGTGGATAAAAAAATAATTTCTATTCGCATGTAATAGCACTCATTACATGCTCATTGAATAATGTAATATTTTAAGCATAGCCTACTCAAGTTAATAGTATTTTACATTATTAGCAAAGTAAAACAGTTTTTATTGCTGATAGGAGGAATTGACTAACCAGCCTGTCTCCTTAAAGTTGTAAAATTTGTTACTTGCGTATATTGTACAATAGTTTATTTGTTATTTTCTTGTAAACAAAATTAAAATTGTAACTAAATCGTGTTAGTTACTAATGTTGTGTCAAAACAATAAAAAACACAACTGTCAGTAATGTAGACAAGGTAACTACTAACATGCAAAATGTTTCCTTGTTAGCTGTCAATATTACAGGAAAGTAGCTTTTAAAGATTAGTTTTCCTGGTGAATAAACAGGTCATATAAATTAGAATTTACAAGTGAATAACAAATAGAAGTATTAGTATTCCTATCATCATTTTCTAACAGGAATTTGCAATCTTATATGCGTTGCAAATAAAATTTGATTGTGTTCCTGTTTCTGCATGAAGAAACGAATCCGGTATTTATAGCTTTAACAAAGCATGCATATTACAATAACATTTTAATTCGCCATCGTACTTATGCAGTTTAATATCCTCGCATATTTACACTTGCTATTTTCAGCTGTGTCGGTTAACGACAAACAGTTAGATGTAAATCTATTTTAAACTACAATTATGATTCCACGAGTCATAAAACGTCAGTTTCCTCTGAAACGCGCTCATAAAATTCTCTTTACTTTCAACGGCAAAAAACATGCTGGAGAAATGAAATGGAATTGGGATTACATTAATACAGTAATCTCTTCAATGTTTATCAGATTAGCTGCAAACGTTACACCAATGTAAACCTAAAGCTACAAAAATTTAAATTAAAGGTAAATATTATCATATTTTATTGTTTAAATACTGCACCATAAAATGTGCTAATTCTTTTGACCTCGCTTATTAACATTCTTGTGCAAATAAATTTGCTAGAGTATAAATATTTAAAAGAAATATTTATTCTTCAACAATAAAAACATATGAAAGCAGTAATAGAAAACAATACTTTGTAACATAAAATCACATAAGAAAAATATCCCATTCGTTCTGATGACCTCGTGAGCTAAACATTTCTCACGTGACTTATTTGTAATATAACACACTTGTACATACCAGAAATAACAATTTTTTCAAATTAAAATAAAAAAACTCATAGCTACCGAATTCTGACAGATAAAATATCAAACATCAAATATTTTTATTTTATTGTTAAAATGCCATACCTACGTCTATTATTAAGAAATGGAAGAAATTAAAAAAAAATTATACGGTTAATTGTTTCTTTCCCATTGATATCAGAATCATTATTGTCAATTGAAATGGGGGGCAACAGCCCTAATCTTGAAAGAAAAAAAACACCCGGTATAGAGAATATACAGGGTGGCCCAGTGAAAATTATTAGCGCAATTTTTGGCCACTTAATATTAATTTTGCAAAAAACGCTCGAACAAGTCAATTTTAATATAAAGGGGGACACCTAAATGGATTAGTACCAATGGCATAACTTCAACCCTAAAATGGGTGTGGACTGCACCTCAAAAATTTTAAATAGAAAAGGGTGTCAAACATGACAGCACGAAAGGCCTTTCAATTCTCTTTTCAACAGTTTTTTTATTTTTCAAATCCGATCATTAGTTCCAGAGAAATATCGTTTAAAACAAATTTTATCAGGTTTGCAAAACTGCAATCAAGTAGGCTTAAACAAATGACAGAAACTAAATAAACAGTTCTTTCGACAAGTTGTTGTTTGACGTGTTCAAGCTTTTTTTGTAAAATTAATGTTAAGTGGCCAAAAATTGCGCTGATAATTTTCACTGGGCCACCCCTGTATACAACCAGTAAATAAAAACATCTAAATCTAACTCTGAATACAAAATGACAACTTTTGAAACATCTGTTAACAATGATAAAAAAACAGTAATGTAATTACAGTTTTCTATTACTTTGTGTTTTGTTAAGTGATTGAAAATAAATAATTATATAAATAAATTAAACAGACAAACAGTTATATTGATATATCATTAAATAGAAACTTACCAGAAAATATAATTAAAATTAATTTATTTATCTGTGTATTTTATGGTGGAAAAAACCTTTTAAAAATATATAGAATGGCCATGTACTTAAACCTTGATCATGTCGGAGGACGTACATAAATGCAGGATGATATGTAAATTACAGACTTCGTACCTTATCGCACGTACCTTTCATCGTTGGACATGGATATACTTTTATTTACTAAATACGTTGACTCATTTCATTTTTAATGCGATATGAAAAATAACCATATCAGATTACCACTGTGCAATTATTTTAAAATATACATATCCCAATACTAGACAGCTAATAAAAACAATTCAATGATCACATATTTTTTAATTTAATTTATATTCTCTTTTAAAATACTATATCTAAGTAGGTATATAAAAAAGTGAAATTCATTAATTCATTATATAATCAACGGTAATGCAACAAGTGATGAGCTTACTGTCGATAATATTTTCGAAATGTCACGAATGTTAATTCTAACGAAGAAAATGTTATTATTCATTGTTAATTCTTTTTCTGCCACATGTAAAATTTTAAATCACCACTGCAATGAAAGATTATTAACTGGTAATACAATAGTTGGCAAATCCTGTACTGTTTTTGTTTACTGTATTATCATGTGTCTTAAATCTTAATTTCGAACTAATAGTTTCCCCGTATGAACTAAGAACTGAACTAAATACACCACTGGTAAAAAAAAAACATTTTGCCCCGATTCATTTCTATACGAGACGAACTATAGTAGGTCAATTATAATTTGTAACTTTCCGTTGATAATGGTAACCAAATAATAAATGTTATTACAAACTTACGACCTATGTTGCTATACATGTTATTAATACAAAAGGCCGTTTTACACTAGCCTATATATGGAACAATATATAGTACAAGAAATGGTACAATATCTTATACCAAAAATTGTTAGATTTTGACGAAGTTTTGTATAATACCAATGCAATTTCTTGTACAATATATTTGTTCTGATTCTGCGTACTTTCCTTGAATATGTAATTGTGAAAAATAATTCTGAAAAACAAAAAACGCCAATAACTATGAACCACTCTAGATAAAAAATTTGAACTAAGAAAAATTGTTTGCTTCAATGAGTTCTAATTGCAGTTTTCGGGTGTTACAGCTTAGTATTTACACACTGTAGAAGTATGTTATACTTCCGTGAATGGTAGCGCGAAAACACTATTTTATTTCTTCTACAAGAAGACAAAAAATGCAACACACTTCCTTGCGGTAATATGCGGTAGACTTTATTGAACTACGGAATCAGCGACGTTGAAAATATTGCATTTTGCCAAATTCAGCGTCGCATCCATCTCCATATTTTATTTCATTCGCCTTGATCGGCCATTGGAAAATTCACTTCCTCGAAACCCTCTCAATCTTAGGCTGTCATATCACGTGCCACTTGCCACGTCACTCAGTCACGCTTAAAGGAGCGCGTGATCTGACAAGAGCCCCTGTCTCGGCGCCCTTGACCGTCGACTTTAAAAATAACAACGTTTTTAGGAATTTGTCATATGACAAGCGCCAAAGCGCGAAATGTTATGTTTTCCTAGTTACAGGAAAATAGATGACAAATGGTAGCGATTGTACCCGACATGTCGTGTTTATGTTTATTTTTAGACAGGTGAGTAAAGCAAAAATCGGCGAGCTATAAATAAAGCAGCACGTTTTACTTAATTTGTGTTATGGCAACATTAGTTACGCAGGTTTCGATATAGGTTATATTTAGCCCTTAACCGGTTTAGTGCAGTTTAGGTTATGTATACTTTAGTTTAGCGCAAAGTGCATAGGACGAAAACATGATGGAAAAATACTCACTCAACCAAGATCAAAGTCTTGATAATATCCTATCACATAATATGAAAACATTGCAGCTCTAAGTTTATATTCTAATATGCGTCTAGTGTGTCTCAACGTTAGGTAGACCTGTTTTATTTCATGGATATTTACAATATGTATACTTATTTATAATAATTAATATTGCCGTTCATATCTTGTGAACAAGGCATTTTTAATAATAATACTTGATTGACTGTACTAAGTTTAACGAAATTACTTTGCCAGAACCAAAGGTTGAGCCGAATTCTGTAATTTTCAAACTAATTTCATTATGACAAAATCAAACGCGTATTGTTCAATATTTAATCTACCTCAATAATTATGAGTTTTATAAGACGGTATATTGTCTCATAAGTTGTTTGTGGCACGATGAGTACTTCAAAAACAGGAATAAAACAGAGAACAATATGTGACATAAAATTATTATAATATATTATTTTTTATACATTGCGTCATTTATTATATAAAAATCTCAAAAATTTAAATTACAAAATAATGTAATCTAGGGATTTATGTAAAATATGGTAAACCTGTTGAATGAAGTTGGAAATTGTCATAATCATAATACATATATAATATTATGAAAAATTTAAAATCTATACGTAAAGACTTACAAAATTTTAATATACTTTTTAATTAATTTTGTTTATTTGGTTTTCATACTTATAAAATTTCAAATTGTATTAAAACATTTTAAAATATTTAAGGTTATCAATTTTGATATTTACCGTGGCGCTCGGAGTAGTTAGAAGTACAAATAACAAAAAAAAAATAAAAAAAAAACAATTTAACAATAGAGAAATTGTTAATGCAAAGTATAAAAAATAATAAGATTCCATTTGTTACTATATATAAAAATAAAAACAAAGTGATCCATGTATAGGTGTTGTTATGACAATGTTTGGTTATAACAATTCATCATTTTCACATATTTTTCATACATCAGAATTGTCACTAGCTAACAGGAAAAGGAGTTGATAAAAATGACTGAATATGATTCAGACATCATTCCATGAGACATTGAGACAGGTGCAAAAAATATCCTAGCCTTTTTCTTGATAAATCAAAACAAAAGTATTTCTCATTTTATAAAGAAAAGCAGTTTGGTATAATTTTGTATGTTTATAATAGCACAAGTACTGTAATAAATTACTTAACAAAATACAAATTATGATAGTCAGTAATAATCAGTCTACAAAAGGTATATACCGTCAATATACTTTAACATATCGTAGTAGTTATACATTAGAGTTGACAAGACTAACATTATTTAACCTAGCGCCATATGTATCAATGTAATATTTTATTCCAATAATTTTACGTCCTATTGTACGAGAAATAATTGCGTAATTTATTTTTACAATTCTAAATATTTTAAGTATAATCACGTATTATTTGTTTTTAACGTGTACAAAAAACTTTCATGATTCCCGGACTACATAAAATTCCAGCTCTTATTTCAATGAGTATGTAAAACAGTGCTATCGCCTGGTACATAATATCATTACAAAATTCTTTTCCTCTCTGGTCATTGATGAAAATAGCCAATGAATAATAATGTTCAATTTTCGTTTTCATTTGTTACTCGAGCGCATTATCATACAACCGCTTCTTCAACTGTTTCATGTCCGCCTAGCGGTTCTGGTTTTTCTCTTTCGTTCCATTTCCTCTGGTACGCTTGAGGAAATTATACGAATGGAAAAGGAATAAAGGAATTTAATTTGCCACTTTAAACGGGAATTGGAAAATTCTGGAAACAAAACAAATACAGTTTTTATATCGCAGAGAATATTTAATAGAAATTCTGTATTAAATAGATTTCAGTTTTAAATTCAATCACGGTTCCAAACAAAAATTCAGTTTTATTCATAATCTAAATATAGAGCAACAGTCTAGAACGAATTATATTTAATTATATTGTCCTTAATGTGTCATAACTCATATATAATGTAATATTTGTTATTGGTTATTATTTATTGATTATATTAGCATTGAAAGAAATATTATCATTAAATATTTTTCATAAGTATTTCCTCTCGAAATGTAATTATGTAATTGAAATAATTTTGGCAAATTAGATTAATAGTAATTTATTCAAAATTAAAACGAGACCGAATCCTATACAAATTAATTAAATTAGGCAACGTCCTTGTGGTTTAATAACGTAGATTCACAAACAACTTTTATCTGGTGCATTGTACCATTCAAAAATAGAATAGAATTTGTATTTTATATAAATTGTATTTTAAATTTTAAAAGTAGCATTAACTTAAATTGTCCAAAACTTTTTGCATTTGTTTATGGCAAGTTATTTTGTTTTGAAAATGTCTGGAAATGAAACAAATGAAAAATGTCTTTCAATTTGTTACAAAAACTTTAAGAAAACAAATAAGAATGTATGAAAAGTACAGAAACTCTCGGTTTTATTATTTGTTTTACCAAAAACTTTATATGTTGCCAATATTTTGCAACATTTGTTAATTAAAATAATCGTCCCCGTATTACGTCATATGTTTGTATTAAAGTATGCAACAATATCAGTAATTAACATATTCCTAAAATGGTGCTCATAAAATTTGTAATCAAACCTTATTAATCTCTGTTTCTTTGATGTTTATGTAAAGTTTAATTTTATTTGCCTCCACTTTGGCACTTACTGTGAATATATGGAAGTTTGAAACTTATTTCTAAACATGCCTTTATGAATGAATCATCTTTATTAAATTGTAAGACTTCAGACTTTGATTGATGGTGGAAACCCCTACGCAAGTTCTTATATCATTTAAGAAGAGTTTTTGTCCTCGAAATTAATTGTCTCTTCATTTACTTTACAAAAACTCTTAAAAATATAAATAAAATATCACTCACAGCTTATTTTTCATTGCTATGTCACCTATCGAGCACTCTTAACTGCAGTGTAGAGTGTACCACAAGCACAATTTTTGTAGAAAATAGACAATAAACAACTTAACTCAAACCAATTTATTGTAAGTTATATTAGGCTATTGAAAAGATCACCAATATAAATATCTAATTATTTAATATTATTTCGAAATATTTTAAAGTATAAAGAGAAAATAGTATAACACCTGCATATAATAAAAAAGTACATAATCTACATAATCTATTTTACTACTAAAATAAAAGAAATATAGTTCGTAGAAATATTAAATTATTTGTTAATATTACAATATTTTTATTTACCTACTTCGAGTTTTATTGTTTCCATGTTAAAAAGTATTAAACATGTTTATATTTCGCCATGTTCTACATTATTGCTTTTGTTTAAAACAAATAAAAAAGTAAATTTCATTTTTATCAAAATTCTCAATAACGTTTAACCTTGGTGATTCACAATTTTTTTGGTTGCCAAGGTAACTTCATCTCTATAAGTATATGAAATAATAATATAATTATAGTTTATGTAGGTAGTAATAGGGTATAAATTACTGAAATTCTATTATTTGAATAATAGTACATTCCTTTAGTAGTGGGAGAAGCCCTAACTTCTCCCAAGAGTAAAGTACAATATTTTTTCTTACAAGTACAAGTACAACATCTGAGTTTGAATTTAATTATTAATTGATTGCTGAGAATTAATTTGTTGATTTGAATATTATTTTAAAAAATAATATTAAAAATATAATTTTAAAATTTCTTTTGTTATTCCAATTTGTATATTTCATTTTTTATTTTTTGCAATTTTATATATGTACATCAAAATTTATCGTGAAAAACAAAACAAAAAATGTAAGTATATCTTGTCTTTCATTACTCTTGTATATAAAAATCTTAATTTTTGTACTGTTAAATAAATAAAATCTATAAGATAATGTTACAATATTTAAAAATACAAACTTCATTATTTTCCTAATCAGTAACATGTATTTTTAGGTACATTCTTATAATACATATAAATATCAATTTATCAAAAAAACCGCAAGAGTATTAAAATTGAAGACAAACTTGCTATTTTTGCACTTTTCTTGCAAAGCAATTTCTTGTCTTGTCTTTGCTTAGAAATTTTTAGCTCTTGTCTTGAAATTTTTGCAAGTCTGAAAGCCTGATCCAAGACCAAGAAAAGTGATTTTCGTGAAACACTAGATTCACGTTAAAGTATGTTCACGGTAAACTCTACTACCTTCTACGAAAAAAAAATAATTCTAATGATAATTTTCATATTGCACAATATTACAAAGAAGGGTGGAAAACAAGGAATACAATTTGAAATCATGTTTCTTTTGATTTTGATTTGATTGGAATCATAACCAAAAATAGTTATACACTATACTCATTTTCGGATTACAAGTTTTATCAGTTTGTCTAATTTGTATTTCTATCACTGAAATCTGATTTGATTGGAGTACACGCAACCTTTCGTCAGAAAGCCCTGTTATTTAATTACAAAGCCTAGCTGGCTTTCTGTTAAGTCTGCTAATGTAATAACTGGCAGAGAAAGAAAGAAAAGACTGGGTCTCTGTTGCTGATTGCGGGAAGCCTGCTCATTAATGCTGTTAAATCAATTAATTAACAAATGCGATTAGTATGCCGCTAGTGGCAAGCCATCGCGGAAGCAAGCAGCACAGTCACAGCCTTCTCGATTCACGTGCCGCTAATTCACTCGCTCGTACTCTGACGGACAACTGACAGGCCAATAGTGGCCGGCTGATTGTTTTGTTTCGGTAATTCAGGCCGATTGTTTAAAAATAAAACACTGCGTAAAACAAAAACATCAATGGGTGAAATAGGCAGCGGAAATTCAAGACGATTTAATTAACTTTTAGTTCATATAAGCGAATAACTGATAATGAAAACAATAGCTGCAAACATTAAAAAATACACATTGCAATTTTCAATTAGTTTGTTAAAAAATAATACCCATATCACATATACAGGGTGACCAATTAAACTGTTCAAATACGAAGATCTCGACAATTATATAATTATAATACCCAGTTGCAAAAGTTGTATGTAATTTCTTACCTATTGGTTAAATTGACAATATCATATCGAAACGAAATGTCAAATGGGTTATTAAATAATACTGTCTTAATTTCGATATTCATTTTTTTTTTGTAACCTGTAGTTACGTATTTAACTATAAACTGTGCAAATAGGCATAAGAGATATAAAATCTGTTAAATTAAACAAAAGTTGCCTCATGTGGAGATCATTTTATACATGTTTTTGGTTTTCCCAAAAATGCATAGGTGACTAGATATAAATAAAAATATAAATTTTCGTTTTTTGCTTATAATTTTTTATTTAAAAAAAAATATATTAACTTGCTTATTATTCAGGCACTTTTTAACGACGAATTCACTGCAGTACTCAATATTTTTATTTCTTATATTATTTTCGAGAAATTGATATCAACTTTCAATTTTCATGTTCATGTCAATGTAGGCTGTGAGACCGTTAAATAGAGTTTTCTTTGTCTTTTCAACGATATAAACTATATTATAATAAAATAAATTTAAGTCATTTAATATTGTTTAAAATGATTTATGAAAACTTAAACATTTTATTTATTTTTATATTTTGTAGAAAAGAGCGTAGCCAACTATTAACCACATAAAATTAACACTGTCCGACTGGTTCGGAACCCTCTATAAACTGTTAGTCCCTTACAGAAGCTTTAGGTTGACAACCTACTACACCAAAAATGCAAGTATAAACTGACATGCAATAGGTGAAATTCACTTTCATCAACTTCAACTATGACTAAAACTTTCCTATAGAGTTATAGCGCTAATGATGATGATGATGATGAAAAGAAATATAAATATGGCACAACATTCATTTCAATTTTTAATTGCAATTTAATGACACCTTCCGAGCACTCTAACTGGTGTGGTGAGTACACAACAGTTGCTATTTTTTGTAAATATGTAATAAAAGATTTTGACGCGATGGAAATCAAATTCGAGTTCTTAGAATCTAAAATACCGGTTATTTTATTTACTAGATTAAAAAAATTTTTTAGTCATGTATAGTATTTATATGAAACACCATAATTCATGCAACATGATTCTGGCGCGATAACTATTCGGAAATCACATCCTGTTTTTAAGTAAATTAATTTGTAGATAAGTAACCTTTTGCGGTTACAATAAGTATATAAACATATAAACCAGTAATATATTAGCGGAAAATGTGGTTAAAAAACTAACAGCACTTTTTATCATTAATTCATAAGAAATTGCAATCAATCCGATATTATTATTTCAGATTCCATCTTTAATTCGAAACCGACATTACTTGAAATTTTTGACATATGTACATATGCAATGCATATTTCGACAAATGAGATAGAGAGTCAAACGGGAAAAGTGACATTTTAATTATTTATATGCTAGTATTATCTGTACCAATAAGCTTCAATGTCAATCGTCAACCTGAATAACATTAACCTTACCTTCAACAACATCAAATGTCATTCGATTTAAAAATTAAAACATTTAAAGCGATGACAACCGAAGACTTCCGATCCTTAATGTCTGAACTTCATCGACACTTTCCACTTCATGAAGTTTGATATGACCATTACCTAAATGATATGACACAGCAACGAAAATTAAGTGTTAACTAGTAATGATTATTACCTTTTGTCGTGTGTCCTGAGTATTACTGTCAGCAATTCTTATCAAGTTTTTTGTCGACAAGTAATGTTCGAAACCGATAAGTAATTTATGCCTTGAATCCCAATCGGTAATATGAAAAAAACTGACTTAAGACTTCACATGACTTGCTTGTACGCTTATTAAAATATATATATTTTTGCTGCATTTCTTTAACGGCGTATGACAAAATGGCATCAAATAGTATTTTTTGTTACAAAAGCGCACTAAATAATTGAAATGTTCATATATTAATGGATTTGATGTGTAAAATAAAGATAAAATAAGGTTAGGTTGGGTCAGGTTAGGTAAGGTCAGGTTAGTTTAAATAACTTTAAGTTTGGTGAGGTTAAGTTAGGTTAGGTTACATTAATTTAGGTTAGTTTAGATTACTTTTGGTTTGATGAGGTTAAGTTAAGTTAGATTAGGTCAATTTAGTTTAGAGTAGTTTAGGTTTGGTGAAGATTAGGTTAGGTTAGGTTTGATTAGATAGCTTAGGTTTGATTAGATTAGATTAGGTTAGGTTATGTTAAATTAGATTATATTAGGTTAGGTTATGTTAGATTTGGAACGAAAGAGGAAAACTTGGAGGCATACCTCTGCGAGTATCTATTTAAAAAGTGCTATCCGCGAACAGAACGAATTCATTCGTATTTTGATCTAATCAGATGCACAATGCACACATATGCAAACACGTAGAAATTTACTGGTGCGCTTTTGTCATACAACTTTCTTTAAACTTATTTGAAAGTCTTCAATCAGTCCCACCTACAATATTTCAACATTCTACAGCTAATCGTTTTTGACTTCAAATTCAAAAAAACCTTCGAGCTAAGTGCCCTACTGGCACTGCCGATTGCAATGAAAAAAGGAGGTGCACCAATACGGCTAATGTCACGCCGGAACTTGTCAAAATGGATTCAGAGATAGTCAAAATGAATATTTCCGTTGAAATTTGAAAACCGAAATATTTAACGATTATAATACTTCCTTTACTTTGTACAAGGAAGTAAAAATAAAAATTAAATAAGTATATTTGTTTTACAATCTGCATTCTATAATAGTTTAGTTCGTTTTCCAGTACAATGCAGGCTTGTGTATGAATCACGTATTGCATATTTCTAAGCAATTATCATATGATCTCAATGCCGCAGTGCCATCATTGACACAAATAACGTAACGTGTGTGATGTTTAAATCAATGCACGTGTTGTTCGGTTTCTAGTCACATCTGTCAACCGACAGAAATGGGAAAACATCCAGTGGACTCAGCAGTTCGGAACCGATTGTAATTCGTATTTCGTTCACACTCAACGATCTCGAATAAATTACGCTGACCACGTAATCGCGCATTCCCCACTGTTTTCACTTTGAAATCGAAATCGGGAAGTCTCTGACAGAATCGTATAATAAAAAACAAGAATTCACGTTTAATTGTACTCAAATTCAAATAAGACTTTAATTTGCGTTGCATTCTCTACTTAGTTTCCGTATATGATCTATAAAATTCAAAATTCATTTGTTAAATTGAGGTTATAAAAACATTTAAACAGTACAAAACAATAATTTACGATATATCTGTTAAAAATTTAAAATGTTAGGTTAAAATTTTTAAATCAAAATAAATATTTCACGTTTTTAATAATTATTTACAATATGTATTAGAATTAAAATACCCGCATGAGTGACTAAAAAGCTTCCCGTATATGTATCGTACAATATTTTATCTACTATAGAATCTAGGAAACTCAAAAATATAAAACAGTGCTTTTAAATTTAAATTAGGATTATTAAATTTAATAATAAGTTTGCTTTGACAACAAATTTAATTTTTGAGGTTCAGGATCGATTGTTGTGCAGTTGTTTTTTAAATGTCAAATATTACTTGCTTTAAAACTTTAAATTCTCAATGCTTCGCAGCCCGTAACAAATGAAATCTTAATCAATTATTGTATATATTAAAAGCTAGCAACTATTTTTTTCCATAGCAATGTTAAAGTGTGCTTTGTTTAACTCAAAATAGTGGATCAAGTAGCACTTTAACAGCAAGGATAGATAAAGTACTTTAACTTTTATTTAATAGAAGTACATTTTCATAACAACTCACTCTTCTGATATTTGAAAATTATTCTCAAATAATAAATTAATTTTTCAAATATTTTTTTCTTTTTAAAATCTGCTATAGAAAAACTATTTTCTCCAACACAAACAAAATGACTTTAATTTTCAATACTTTCTCTCTTATATTTTAGTTCGATTCTTTGCTAACGAAAGCACTTAAAAGTTATTAAAAAGATTTTTTCTAATAAAACGGTACAAATTTGTACTGTTTTATTAAACAAAATGTTGTAGCGAGAACAAAATACTAATATTCATTCAATAGTGACGGATTTACCCAGGGTGGCAAAATCCAGGGACGGTATATTTTTAATGTCATACAAACAATAATCACAAATTATATCTGGTTTTTAATTTATTGAAAACGACTGTTGAACAAAATTAGGGTAGTACTAACGATTTTGTGCAATTGTAAATACAATACGCGTCAAATAAATAATCTGTGGATAACAAAAATAAATAGAGCTAAAACAAGCATGTCAATTTATGAAAAGGGATTTAGTATGTATAATAATTTGTCAGCAGACATTAAAAGCCCAGTGACAATAACTGAATTAAAAAAAAAACTAAAACAGGTACTCTATTAATTATATTTTATACGCATGTATTTCATTTTTCTTGCCTATGTATATTTGGTAATATTTATGTATTTTATAATACCCATGTATATCTATGTACAAATTATTCATTACTAAATAAAATAAACATTTATTATTATTATTATTTATAAACCTTTGGGGGATAAAGCGTAAAAATGTTGCCGGTAGCCCTTAAGCGGCAGAAGTATAAATCCGCTATTGCTAATGCTCTTACTGTTGTAAATAATTTAACTCATGAAAATTTTTATTAGTAAAAAAATATGCGCAACTAACATCGTATAAAAAGTTGGTAACAGGTGGCATTGAAGCCCTATTCTCACATGTAGAAAGAAAAGTCTACCATGAACCGATTTAAAGTTTAAAGTATTTCTTATAAATAATGCATGGTGTATTCCTCGTTGTCCAATAAATTCCTGATGTACGTAATAGCTGAGCGAAACAGTTGGTGCGATGAGCATGGCTAGCTAGGATTTCTCTGATTGCCCATTCATCGCAGAGCTCTTGTGTAATTCACGTGACGTCTAACGTCTATCGTTTATCGCGCGAAACACCAGACGATGCTGCTCTCGTGATTTATATCAATGAGAACCCACACACACATACACAAGATTCCAAATTTGCTCTTGTGAAGCCGAATCATACACTAATCATTGTCACTATAGTTAGTCCAGTGGTGTGAATGAATGGTTTATTAATGTACTAGGTACCTAATTATTATCAACTTAATAAACGGGTGTTATAAATAAACTTCAGTATACAGGTGTCTCAAATCACTTGTTAAATATGGGGATCCCCAGAACAGTAAGAGATACGGGGTCGATTAAATTAAACCAAAGTTAAGATACCATTTTAACGATGTCTTTGTTTTTCTGAAAAAAGCATATGATACTATTTAATATTTTTTAAGTATTATAATATACAGGTATCCCAAGTAACTTGTTAAGCATGGAGATCTCGAGAATGGTAAGAGATAAGAGGTCGGTTATATTAGACCAAAGTTAAGGTACCATTTTAACCATATCTTTGTTTTCCTGAAAAAAGCATAGGTTACTAGATATGAACGAAAATATAAATGTTACTGTTTTTAATTTTTGCTCATAACTTCCATTATTAAAAGATTATGTAATTTTTGTATACACCTTCTTCAGACACTTGTTTATAATGAATTTAAGTTAACGGTGTCAATTTTAATTTTTCATGAAGATTGTAGAAGATTTTAATAAATAATATGAAACTAAGCGGTACGCGATTAAAAATTTTTGAGAACCCCTGTAAATTCATTATAAAAAAGTGTCTGAGAAAATTACTCAATCTTTTAATTTTGGAAATTATGAAGAAAAATTAAAAACTGTTATATTTTCGTTCATATCTAGTAACCTATGCATTTTTTTCAAGAAAATAAAGACATCGTTAAAATGGCCCCTAACACTTTGGTCTAATTTTTACCGACTTCGTAGCTCTTACCGTTCTCGAGATCCCCACACTTAACAAGTTATTTGGGACATCTGTATATAAAAAATACCTTACTTGAATTTAGTTGCTGTGTGTTACTATATATTTTTTCTTTAATATTAAACGACCGCTGAAACAGATGAGGCGACAACCTATTATTTTCATTATTAGTTACTGTACTGTAATATATACAGCCAAATATCATTCGTCTACCTATCCCATATAATTTCATCCCAATACAATCAATTCCAATTATATAAAATCTCCCTAAGCAATCTCCATTTCCCTTTACATGCATCCTCATCAATCGTGAACGTTGGCGTTAACATTACGGTTAGCGTTAACGCTACGTTATTGCTCTGGCGTGACGTCAGGCAACCCGTTTCACATCTACGTACATCGGGTTGCTGAGTAGGCGGTGGAAATTGTGTTTATTGTTTGCTTCACGTAGGACGAAATTCACTTGTTTAGCACGGGATTAACACAGATTATTATAAATAAATGAACATAGGGACAGTTTATGTTTACAAATTATTAAATATATCAATAAAATATGCTATTTACTCAAAGTGTGAATAGGTAATATAATTCTACAATTATTTGAATATTATATTTTTATAAATATGAATATTTTTAATTAGAAAATACATAAAATAAGTGTGAAAAAATAAAATTACTTTAGCAGTATATAATGTGCTGCGGTAACATTAGATCAAATAAAATGTAATAAATTCGAATTAAAAGATAAAAATTTACAAAAAAGTGTAAGTAAGGACCAGTTTCCTAAAGCCTTGTTAACTTTAATCTCTGGTGAAATTTTTGAGAGCAATGTATTTTTATACGTTATCATGTTAGAAACGTCAAGTTAACTAAGTAATATATATCTTAATCTAACCTAAATTATTATTATAATTTTATTATTTCTATTCACTAAAATAGTATATTGTATTATTAAGAGTAAAAGTAATACTTTGTTACATGCGAGGCACACAAAGACACTTTTACTCTGAATAACATATTCTATTTTTTCTTCAAACGCAGATATTTTAAAAAATAATTTACTGCTTGACGTTCAATTTGTAAGTTATTATTTTAAATCTGTCAGTTGTTGATGGTTTTTAGTAACTTTTTTCTTAGGTTATCTAATTTTATAGTGACATTTAGAGCGAAGTTATTAGCTATTGACTGATTCTACATAGTTTCTATGGATTTTTATTTATTTTACTTTTACTCCGGCGGCATAGAAAATACATTTCAATCTTACAAATCACGGCACAAAAGATGTCAGTTTTAAAAGTTTGAAGAAAAATAATACTATAGTGAAACCAAATAAATAAATATCAAATGTAATTTTAAGCTATCACAGTTGTATGTCAAAAATAGTATGTTAAGTATATCTTTTGTTACATAAAAATATTTATTTGCTACGCCACTGGTTAATTCCCTCTGTGATCTGGTTATAGCGTAGACGACAAGCGGATGTTTCTGAATACAATTTTCCGCAGTTTCCGGTTACTGAGAAATACGTTTCGTAAAATTAAATTATTGACAAATTAATTGCTATTTGTAATGAAGTTATTTGGAAAAGGTTTTTATGTTTTTTTGTTGAACCTTATGATTGATGAACCAAGAGTAGATTCATCCATCAGACCAGCGCTACTTCTAATTAATTGTGTTACTGATTCTTGGTACTTTTTATCTCGCTAAATTACACATTAAGCTTAATGATAGGTCTAAATTTGCACTAACCACATATGTGGACAGTGTGGGAACTATTTTTATTTGGACATATGTATAAACATAAAAAAATCAAAACCATGATAGTCTTCCATGAAAACCAAATATACTAGATCTTTTATTAATTTATTACATTAAAATTTATCTAATTTATTCATTATTTTTGATTCTGACAATCCCGTTAAGTTTTTTCTATTTCTCACATAAAAAAACCTGTTTTGCCCTCACCAACCTAATTTATAAAAGAATTCTTGTTTCTAGTTCATATGAACACTGAATTTTTAGTTTGAAATATTGCGTGTGTAACTTTTAAAACTTTATGAAATTTGCATGTGTATAACTCATAAATAGAGAAACCTTTTTCTAAATTCTATTGTCATAACGATTTGTAAACTCTATAACTATAACCTCAAAAACTTATAAGATACAAAAGACTTTGAGAAGCTTTAAAATCCATTTGTTCTTTCTCAAGCTATGCACTTTAAAACATGAATAATTTATTTTACTTTTATTGTAACGGTAGACAAATTAGAAACATTTATTTTCTTTTATATACAACAATTAAATGCTAAAATGTCTACAACGACAGTGAACAAACCATAATTAAAATTTTAATTTAAAAAATTACAAAAAAACTGTCGCCCCTATCAGACAAAGAATGTAAAATCTTCTTGTTTACTCTTCGTCTACAAGAAAGTAAACGACACGAAAAGGAATTCAATTTTAAATTGTTTTCTTTGCGGATTGTACCCTAATTTAAAATTCAAAATGAAATTTTCAGGACATAAAATTTAATTTACAGTTGTCTTTACTAAAGATTTATGCAGGTAAATAATATATGAATGAAAAAAATAAATGTTCTATCATATGTAATTTAGCTTAATTCAAAATTTTACTGATTGCTACAATTCAAAAATATTTTCATTTTAGTAATCAAATCAGTATACGTTTAAAATTGAACGATTCTTTTTATTGCTTCTTTTGATCTATTTTTATTACTATTTCATTTCATCAAAAAATATTTTATTAGCAATTTCGCATTCATTTTTCCTTTTATCCTGAAATGTGTGCACGTGTAAATTAAACAAAAAGCAAAACAATGTTCTTTTTAATTTAAATTGTAATGCACAACATAAATTGTTCACTTGTCGCAATATTTCATCACCCTTTATTTACAAACAAAAGAGTTAAATCTTTTCATATATGCAGAAAGATAACAGTTTCTGATTTATTTATATGATAATTTGAAATATGTTTCTTACAACGTGATAATTATTACGTGTTAAAGTTTTATTTCTAGTAGTTTAATTATAAAACCAGTTACAGAGTTCAGTTCTAAATGTGGAAACTATTCGTAAATTTAGAATGAATCATGAGATTGGCAAACTCATCACAAATTGGAAGAATTCTTATTAGAATTATATTCCCAATGCATTTTATCATATTTATGTTAATATATAGCTTGATTATAATACACGATTTTCTTTTGTTTCTAGGGAGGAAGTTCGAGAACACACCGTGAAATGGGGCGCGCGATTTGAATTTCCCTGCAAGATGTGCGCGAATGCGTCAACCGGAGTGCTAGAACCTTGTGTGGTGCGAGTGAGCGTCCGAAAAGAGTGCAAAGGCGGGCGATCCTTCCAGAAGCTGGGCTTCTGCGACCTCAACCTGGCAGAGTTCGCCGGAAGTGGCTCCAGTAGTCGCAAATGTCTGCTAGAGGGCTACGATGCCAGAAGAAGACAAGATAATTCCATGCTCAGAGTCGAGATCAAAATGAGTATGGTTAGCGGGGATATTCTCTTCAAAGTGTAAGTAAAAATATATAACGGGGAACAAACATTATAAATAAATATTTGGGAAGAAGTTTTACAAATTTATTTATTTAAATAGTAAATTGTTCTTCTGATGATTATCTAGTCGACCATAATCGATTAATATTTAAATAAATAACTGTGAAACTTACTACAACGATCAATATAATTTGTTATAAATAGTGTTTCCTAAACATTACATATTGCAAAATTAATAAATAAATATTTAAGTTTTATTCGCTTTATTCGTTTTAATTTTTTATTTCAAAATTACTAACGTAAAGATTGCGTACATAATTATTTTTATGCAACTAGTGTGTAAAGTAAGTGTTTTTTAGTCGAGTGCTGTTTAACGCGAAAATTATAGCACGAGATAAAAAACACTGTTACACACGTATTGCATACAACATATTTCATACAACCGAATTATTAATAAAAATTAATTTCAAAAGTAAATTAAACCATTGATAAATGTGTTTACGTTGTCTAGCAACGGCTACTTTTCACGCACTAGTGCTTGAAACGTAACTCTTTACAAACTCAAAAAATATTTTCATACAATGATATGAAAATATCTTTTTAAGAAAAGTAAAAATAAGTATTACCATGTATAGTTTTTAAATATTCTATTTTATAAAAAAAAATCGTCTTAACCGACGTATCGCAACATAGTATGCTAATATTTTTTTTCGATAAAAAATTCTGTATGAAATACGTGCAAGAAACTTTAAATTTACAAGAGCAAACTGTCGCTTGCAGTTGACTCAGTGGTACAAAAAATTTATCATCTCTTACCATTCATGTCAGAAAATTATATATGAACTTTCATTAAAATTTGTTCAGCCAATTTATTCCACTCCCGCACACATATATCCAGACTGACAGACGGACAGATACCACGCTAAAAATAGTCAAAAATATTGTAAAGACCTTAATTCGGAGATAATTGTAACAATGTCAAAATTTGTACGATTACAATACCTCCCTTATAATATGTGGTGGTCGGAAAAAATTGAACACGTTTTTAGTTTCTCAAAATTACTTTTATGGTTATTTAAATTATTTTACATTATGTCTGTCTGTAGGCCGTCGCCGTCGCTTAAACACAAAACAATGCCACCATCAACAGCAGCTGAAGAAGCAACAGCAGTAGAATCCCGGATACGTGACGACTTCTCCAGCGGTTCTCTAGCCGGTTCTATCGCCAGCGGCAGTTCCGGCTTTGGCAGTCTTCCCAAGAAGAGAACTCCGCTGTTTTCCTCCGGTTAGTACAATCAATATCGGAATATTTACACTTCGTTACACTAAACTCAATATCCAACTTTGTAAGATTTAACTCAAACAACTACATTTATTAATAATATATCCTTTTAACTTTGTTAACATGAAATATTAACGAATTAAAATAGTTGAGCAATGACCTACTCACTAGTGTCATATTACTATTAGTAAGACACGATTTATGTAGACCTTTTAAAGTGCTTGACAATGACGTCAAATAGATTCAAATAGATGTTCTAGATACATGTTAAGCACAGGCGCCTTTGTTGATGTTGACAAACAATGCTTATTCAACAGACGCATACTAATGAAGAAATAAATCTTACACCTCTCTGTAATAACCCGACAAGTCTAGTGAATGTTTGTATTCAAAACAAATAAATATCATTCAAATATTAATTCAATTACACGGCTAATAATTGTGCAATAATTTAATTTTGAACAATGGGCTTTCCGAGAGAATAATCTTAAATATAGAAATATGGAAAACAGCAAATCAAAATTAAATAGATTTAGCGTGAAGCTAAAGGTTACAGTAGATTTAAATATTTTGTAGAACTTCTTTCGGGTCAAGTTGGTCACCAAACGGATGTCTGCGACCAACCTACGACGCCTGCAATAGGTGGGGATTTAAATCCAGGAATATTCGACCAGCCCGATGAGTGTCCTGTGAATAACGAACCTGGACACTCCAGGAATTCTTCCAGCACAAGTCAGATGTCCAAAGCGTCTGGATACAGCAGTATCAACTCTCATTCGCAACATAGCCGGCAGTCCAGTTCTGGAGACAGTGGACATATCAGGTACAAGATAAATAAAATCAGCGAAAAATCTACAAAATTTTTAAACATAAAAGTTCTGAAAATTAGTGAGTCATCTTTGTAAATAATTACATAAAAAAATAATGAGTGTATATAAATCACCTTCTGGCATTTCTTATCATTCACTTTATAATTAACATAATTCTATTCTTTCCTATCTATCTTCTTACAAGAATCATGTCTATTTCTCTTTCATAACAAGCAGTGAATTTTTATTGTGCAGGTAATTGATCTGTCCTCTCTTCAGCATAGAAGCTATAAATTTCAAAAGATGTCTTGATTTTCGTCGTTAAGCATTTTAAATATTCATTTCTTCCTTTGCACGCAAGCGAAGCATGCTAGGTAGAATCACTTGCATTTTACTGAAACGAACAAACAATTGAACATTGTACTTGGGGTAATTGGAAAACATGAAAATAACATTTTATCGATGCTTATTTAAATGCTTATCTTTATCCATTACTAATTTATTGTTAACAGTGGTGAATAAGTTTGTTTGAGTAAAATACAATTGATTATTGGAATAGCACATGTATACGTGGCGCCATCTGGTATATTGGTGGTGCATGTCTAGGGCTGTGCATGCATGACTGTGTCATCATCTGTTTATGTAGGTTCCCAAGAAGATCAGAGTGGGTGCCAACACTTGCCCCTTCAACCCCTTTCTCTCCCATTTCCCCCAGATTGATTCTCATGGATCCCGCTCGAAATAGATTCTGGTCTAACACTCAAACTCCTCCTCCTACCCCTAGTGATGAAGTTTTTAGTACTCCTAAAGGCTCGCTTGTAGATCAAATTGACTTTGATAATCATATTAAAACCGTCCGAGATCACAACAATTCTTCCGTATACGCAACGCCCGTACTACAAACTCAAATTAGCCAAATTAGTAATCATAGCAGTAATGTCAGCGAAATATTTTGTACTCCGGATTGTACATTGGATGATGATAATGTTTTCGAAATAAGAAAAACAAATTCTAGTTCTGAAAGTCGATCTAGTAACATGAGCACAATTACAGAACATGTAATAGACAATAATACTCATTTAGTAAAATCACAAACTACTCATTCAATTAGAAGTAGTTTTCGTGAAGTTACTATTCCTGCGGAAGGTGTCTTACGCTCCAAAAGTGATTATCAAATTCCAGAAAAACTTAAACCACATAAAGATGGCTTCTTTAATAATATAGCTCAAAAATCTGATAATTTATTTCAAAATTTTGTATTTTTAACTCCGTTGACTAAACGAAGAACTCAAAGTACTAATAGTTCAAAATCCGATATTGGAAAACAGTCCACTCCTAATAAAACCAGTCCAACTGAAAGTGTCTTTAAACTTCCTGGTTCTCCCATCCTCAGAAATAACCCCCACATCCAGAACAATGGGCAGCGTGCTATTTCTCTGAACTCGTTGAGATCTAGCCATCCAGGGAATGACCAAAACCATCAGGCGTTTTACCAGCAAGTCAGGTTCGTACGATGACACTTCGTGGTTAACTTATAGTTGTGGTCTGTTATTAATAACCGTACGTGCTTGGGACTGCTTTAATCCAGTTTTGTTTGATTTGTCTAACCTTGTAGGGTATGCTTTGATGACTTTTCAGAAAAGGCATTGGGCATCGTGAAAGAGTACGTATTTTGTAAATATGATCTTGTTAATTTTCACTAACAATTTGAACTTTTAACATTAGATAACATTTACATATTGCCGCAAAAATCAAATCCAAATACGATAAAACTTTAAAATAATATTCTCTTCCATATATTTATAAAAAACGTTCTCTGGCTTTAAAAATGAAATTAAGTTTTTTTTTATAAAATTTTGATAAGTTCGCGTGCAATATGTAAATGATTGAATGACTAATTTGAAACTCTTTGATCTTGTTGACTAATGTTTCCAGTGTTGAAATGAATGACTAACTTGTAACTGTTGTGGCGTCTGTCTGTGCACTGTGGCTGTTGGTTCTAGGGGTTTGCCCCACCGCAAGCTGCTGGAGGGCTCCGGGGGCGCCAAGCTGGCCCCCGTGGCCACCAGCCCCGAAGACTCCGCCCCAACCACGTCCCCCGATATCACTCAGTGCTCGGTCTTGCGTCGCCCCAGCGCTACACCGTTAGTTCACTCCTGTCTTTGTCTAACGTCTTGTATTTGTTTTCCACTTTGCTTCGTTTCATTTTATGCTTTTTCTTTTGTCTTCGAGTTTATCTAATTTTACTGCTTTGTTTCAAGAATTTTCAAACCATTGTACAGTGTGTACAACGAAAAACAGAACATATGACTTCATGGGATTTCAAATAATTGCTAATATTCTCTTTCATGATAGATTTAGAGCAAAACTGCAACAGTAAAAAATTGTTCTAAATTAAATTAGCATCAGCAGGTCTGCAGTACGAGTTTTATTAAATTTAAAATCTAACATTTTCTTTAAAAATTAGAAATATCTATGTGACAGTTTTGACAGACAATGACATGTTGACATAGATAATTTTATATTTTAATATTGTAATATTATTTAAGACAAAGAATCTAAATTGATCTTAAATAATATTAAAATACATTTATATAAAACCTAGCAGGAGAAAGAGTATCAGCAATTTTTTAAAATCTCATATTAAAGTCGTATGTTCCGAGTTTCGTTGCACATACTGGACAACAAAATAAAATATATGGTTTCAAAATTCTTTTAAATTTAGGCATGCCATTTTTTCTATTTCTTTTAACACTTTTATTAATTTCTTCTTAAAGCTCATTGTCATAGACAGACAAAGATCTGTAGCTATTTTATCGCGTAGATTAAGTAGGTTTATTTATTTATTTTATTCATTGGAGTTTAAGAAGTGTTTATTAATTTAATATTTATGTATTTGTGTTAAAGAAATCCAAGTTCAGGCAGCTTAGCGTTAAGTGAAACTGGATCGTTAGACCGAGCGAAGGCAGCTTTGGAACGAAGGAAAAAAGCTCAAGCACAAGAAACAGAACAAGTCTCTGGAAGAGTAGAAGTTACAAGAGTTAATCCAGACAATCTCATAGAAGAGTTGTTGAAAAATACAAATCTAGAACAACCAGATGAGAGTACGGAAAGTACGTTGTTTAAATTTATAAAAAGATATCTTATCAATACCTATTGTTTCCTTGTACACGTTGAAATATGATTTATTTTACAAAAAAAGAAATATGCGTCATAATTGATAATTTTATTTGAAATTCCTGTCGTCAGGAAACTATAAATCAGATAAGATAAGAGGGGAAGTATTAGCAGTGTTGTAAACTGTATAATAATCGTTTCAGACTCAGGGCTCCAACTATTCATAGCGAAAGACGGGACCGCAGCGCTAGGCAACCACGAAGTCAAGTCTCAAATGGGAGTGCAACTCTTCAAGCAGGTCGTGATGGACGACAACAGGTAACCAACAAGCCGCCCACATCACGAAGCGCACATCAAGTTCCCTTCAATACTGACGAACGATATAAGTTTTCATTAAGTGATATGTAATTTGTACAAGTTTATTTCTAGCAATGTAAATAGTAAGTCGTTTTAGTTCGATAAGAACGTGTACATTTTATATTTGGATATGGTTTCTTGTCGATTTTGAAAATTTTGCTATTACAAATTTTTAGGTTTAATGCCGATTATCCTAATAGTCAGCCATATTTATATGCATAACTTGTATTTTGTGCGAATGTTTTTAACCAGTAATTATTTGTGTTGCCACTGTTTACGATAATTATATTGAGTAAAGTGTACATTTAATTTATTGTTGGCAAATTAGCTAACATTTTGGTGACAATATGTTTTATGTATTAATTTACGTAGTATTCTTCAGTGATTCCATGTATTTATTATTAATGTAATATAATCCTTTTTTATTTCCCTTAAATACTTCCACTGAATATTGTTAATTGTTTATTGTATCTCTACTTATGTATTTCTTCGCTTCTAGGATTTCTTTACACTTGAAAAGTTATTAAAACATACATTATTTATTAATTTATAAAATAAAATTCATTCCTTGTTTACAAAGCATCTGATAAATTATTAATTTAACCATGTCTCATTTTATAAAAGAAAAGCAAGAATTTTTGTAGAAAATTACGACAGAGATGGATCAAACAAGGTATGTTAAAAGAATATATTTAAATTATCCTTCGTATGGGTAATAATTTTAAACAAATGAATAATAATAGTAAAGTAAAAACAAAAGCATAGTGATTTACTTTTAATAAAGTTCATTTGTTTAGGGATATTTTGTTTTGCTATAGTTGGCGTCCATGGTACAAGGATAGTAGTTATGGCAGTTTGGCACTTCATACGTCTGATAAATAAGACTGCCCCAATTTTTAAGTTTTTTCACATATGACGTTATTTAATTATTTTGATTTACGTAGTTAAGTATTTTGGCAATAATTAGACGTCATAGAATAATCTGATCTGTGGCAAACAATGTGTACTTCGTCAAACACCATGTAGCTTTAACGTAAACTGTTCAGTATTTATTTACATTGACATTGACAAGAAATTTTAAACATACAATGTTCATACCGTCCTGTATTTTACGGTTTAATGAAACCAGTGATTGTGAAGATTGTATTTTTCTAAGTGGAGAGAGATAATTTAAACCATGGCTTCTGCGATTTTGAGTAGCAGTGAAGATCTTTGGCGAGAATGTGCAGACTGGTTAACTCGATGTGATGTAATTCGAAAGGACCATCGAGCCAACTGGCCAGGAGCTGGTATTGTGGATTTGGCAAATATATTGAGAGACGGAGTCCTCATCTGTAATTTGCTTCATGTTCTGGACAATGGGTGCATTGATTTCAAAGATGTTAATCTCAAACCTCAAATGGCTCAAGTAATATACAAGCATTATATTTTTAACTTATTTTTTAATGTTATTTTGCTTGTAGTTTCTCTGTTTGCGGAATATTGAAATATTTCTTCAAACATGCAAAGATTTATTTGGTATAAAGGAGTCTGATCTCTTTGAGCCGTTGATGTTATTTGATTTAACTAATTTTCATCGTGTATTAGTAACATTATCAAAGCTTTCTAATTGTCCAAAATCGTTAAAGAAAATAAAACCGTAAGTACTTTTTATTTCCTTCCTTGATAATCATATCAATGCTTTTCAATTTCTAGTGGATTTTCCGCTCATAAAAATGGAAGTAAAGAGGATATTTATCAAAGCCTACAAACTATGTAAGTGCTTATTTTCCCATATTATTATAAGATGATTTTGAGTCAATTATATTTATAATTAATGAGAGGTATAAGTAACTGTAAAATGTGTACTATTTCCGATATTCGTATGACGCAGACATCCACTTCGATATGCGTGTTTATTATATAAATTCGGTACTTCCGCATTTCTCAACTATAATTAAGTTAACAGCTTTTGTTTTGGTAAACATTAATTCTTAAAATTATGGATTAAATATAAAAAAGAAAAATTTGAATTGCCCACACAAAGAAATTAAACCAAATTAAATAAAGTCTAATGTTCTAATGTACATTTCCGCCCGTATTATGTCTGTGTTTACTTAAGTTTTCAAGAAAGTATTAAATTTCATCACGTGAAATTCTAGAATTTCTTTAAACATTCAAAACGCCCCCAGATACGAATCACTAATATAAAATTCAATAAGTTAGAGTATTTATATTTTGTAAACAAAACGTATGGCTAGTAGCACCCAGTCCTCCGGGAGTCCGGAGTGCAGCTGGATGAAGTTCAGCATCCGATGTCCTCAGCTCGAGGAACACGATGAGGAGGTGTACGAAGACCTGTGCTACGTTACATTCTCTCCTCGATCCCTTTCAGAGGTTAGCCTTGCCTCCGATTCGTTCGAGTTTTGTTGCAGTGCACCTCACAAGCTCACAGCTCGATCGTTGCTTGTTAAACGCGTCAAACAGTTAGATTTTGTTCAAGTTGACACCTTTTTTGTTAGGACACGCTGAAGTTCAGTTAGATTTATTTTAAGAGGAATAACATGTTTTCTATTTAAATCTAAATTTCAAAAACTTGAGTGATAGTCGACTGTAGAATAATTGAGGTTCAAGGGAAAATAATCGGACAAGCAGTCTTCAAATGGAAATATTTATTTCATAATCGACGTTTCGACCAAAACGTTAGTCTTCTTCAGGGCTAGAAAAAGTCGTACTTAAAATAATATGTTGCAAGAATAAATTCATTCCCATGTTAAACTGCCGTTACAAAAGTGTAAAAAAATACATTTTTTTGGTTCATACAATTTTATTTTATATTCCTGACTACATATTTTATAATAAGTTATTTATTTATTATATGTTTGCCGATCAACTCTGTGAGAAATACCACATGGGTGCTTGCAACAATATTATTTTAAGTACGACATTTTCTAGCCCTGAAGAAGACTAACGTTTTAGTCGAAACGTCGGTTATGAAATAAATATTTCCATTTGAAGATTGCTTGTTCGATTATTTTCCGTTGGACCTAAATTTCATAGTATAATAAAGAATAATATGGGGTGGGATTTAAATAGAAGGCATAGTGTTCCATTTGTAAATTAGCTGTAGTTAGTAGCATGGAGTGTGCTGCTTGTCGCTGTTGTTTGATCGGCATGCGCGTGCGTTGTGTTGTGTTAGAGATGCGCCCGTTCACCAGCCCATGTGGCAAGATGACCACGAGTCCGCCGATTACGGAAGCTACTACAGCCACATCCGCAACGAGGAGATCTACGAAGACTTGTGCAACCGAGAGGTAACAACTAACCCCAAACAACTACTTTCTCTTCAACTTAGTATATCAAATCTTACTTTCCATCACTCTTGCTTTCGATAATAGTGATTATATATAAAAAAATAGCTGTGACCACCATAGAACCTACCGCCAGTTCCGAATATATATTGTAATTTTTCAAATTATTTATCGATAATGAAATATTTGCAAAAAAATTCCAAAATTTGACCAATTAAAATTCATTTTACGAAATTTACACTTCACAAACATTCGAACGGACAGACCGACAAACATCACGTTCAAAACTGGCAATACATATATAAAGACCATAATTCGTAGACATCCGTTAAGAAGATAGTTTACCTACAGCAAAAGTATAGTTCGTTCTTTTCTAAAATCTCATTTTTGGTACATTTTAGAGAAAAATGTTATTAGAAAAAAAGAAAAAAGTTTTTAAAATATTCTCAACATCGAACTGTTTTTCAAATTTTGATTTTTCAGTAAATTTTGGTTCTAATAAGCAAAAATCGTACTTTTCTAATAGCTTTTTTATATAAAGGATTTTCATTCCAAAAAAAATTCACACATTTTGAAATATTATTTTGAAATTTAAATAAAAAAATTAAAATACAAATCATATTTTATTGAAAAATCAAAATTTGAAAAACAGTTCGATGTTAAGAATATTATTTCAAAAACTTTTTTCTAGTAACACATTAGAAAAGTATAAACGACACTTTTGCTGTAGGTAGCCTCCTTAAAATCGCAAAACGTCAAAATCTGTTTGATTATAATATTTCTTTTATTATATGTGACGGTCGGTAAAAAATGAATTTGAAACATTTCTTATATGTCAAATATTTGACGTATATTAGAAAAAGAGATAGTTTTATTAAGCGGTTTGAACAATGAGATGTGTTCATTCTTATTGGTAAGCAACAATACTGTGCAATTGGATAGATTACCGTGCAACGACTCGGTGTCTGCTGACCTTGCAGAAGCCTACAACATTAAAATAAAATTAAAACTTCTCACAAAACAAGAGTTTTAAATAATTTTACGAGAAATGTAGTTGTCACTATTATGCTAAGCAGGTGAGACTAGAGATTCAAACGTTGATTAGAAACATTACATTCCGTACTGTAATTGAATAGAAATGTGAAGCGTATACTTCACTATTCCTGTTTGGTTTAACAACCTAGTCAAGTAAATGTGAATGTATGTGTTCTGGTTTCAAAGCATCAAAATGTTTTTAATGTTGACAACTGCACTGAGTTCCTAAACTGTTCTCTTGCATGATATTTAAAAAGAAATAAGGCTTATTATTAATGCGTTGTTATTATAGTCAAGTGCCAGCCCACCAGTTGAAAAGAGAGACCACGTAATAAAAGAATTGTTGGATACCGAAAAGAACTATGTGGATGTATTATCAAACTTAAAACAATATTTTAAGAAGCCTCTTAGTTTACACATAGCTCCGGAAAATCTAAATATAATATTTAAAGAGATTCCGGTAAGATTATACCAATTCAATTAAAATATAAAAATTATGAATTGTTTCGCTTTTCAGGAATTATATGATATTCATTCAGGGTTCCACATGGAATTAAAACAATTTTACAAACATGGTAGACCCGAATTAAGTACTATATTTTTAAATTGGAGAGAAAAATTTTTGATATACGGAAGTTATTGTGCCAATTTAACTGATGCACAAGCTCTTTTACAAGATTTGTGCGATCGTGATGAACTTTTAAATCAAGAAGTGATCGTAAGTTTTTCAATATAAATTTTAATATTTTTCTTATTATATTTTTTTATAGAAATGCCAACAAGAAGCGAACAAAGGAAAATTTAAACTTAGAGATGTATTATCCGTACCTATGCAAAGAATTTTAAAGTATCATCTTTTATTACAAAAACTTATAGAAGAAACACCAAGAGTAAGATATTTTTACTTTTCAATAACTTTTTAATTAATTTTGTGTTTTGTTTTAGACTCATGACGAATATAAATCACTAACTAGAGCCCGAGAGGCTATGGTAGACGTCGCTGCTTACATCAATGAAGTAAAACGAGACAGCGATCATTTAGTCCTACTTAAACAAGTGCAAGACAATATTTCTGATCTAAACATTCCTATGGGAAACTCCCTTGAACACTACGGCCGATTGTTAAAAGACGGCGAACTCAAAATCAAATCACACGATGATCAAAAACTCCATTCGCGATACGTTTTTATCTTCGATAAAATTATGATTCTCTGCAAACCTATGCGGGTAAGAAATTTAACATATTTTAAAACCACAAATTGTTTGTTAATCAAATATGGTATTATTTCCTGTACATAAATGATAATTACAGGGAAATCAGTTTAGTTATAAAGAGTCCCTCCTTTTACAAGATTACTACGTTGAAGATGTTCATAACCGCTCAGTTTTAAATCGTGAAGCACGCTGGTCATATCAGTGGTTATTAGTAAAGAAAAATAAACAGAGCGTTTATACTTGTTACGCCAGAACTACTGATTTGAAGAAGAAAATGATTAAAGCTATTATGGATGCTCTGTAAGTAAATAACAAAAAAAAATTAGTTGTTAGGGTATTCCAAGTTTTTTCATTTTTTAATATTTTAATCTGTTCATAAAAATATTAGACCCGTATTTTTTATTTTCGCCGAAAAGCTTCTAACAAGCCGGAAAAAATAAAATCAACGGTGTATATGACGTAAGCTACACCGTAGCCAATAGCAAACCATCATAAAGCCACGCTACAAACATGAATGATATTGAATTTTACGCACTCGATTTAAATGCATTAAAGTTTTATTTTGATATTAGGCTAATGAAAAATTAAAAACTATAGATTATATTCATCTTATGCATGATGAAAATTGATATTCAATAAGTAATTTTTTAAAAGTCGTAGGCTTGGAATACCCTGTTGGGATGAATGATAGAAAGAATATTTGTATGCAGTTGGAAGAAGAATATATTGATTAATGTAAGGTGTTAGTGTTTGACAGAAGTGAATTGATAACTTAGGTCAATATATGGTTGATGTAGTCAGACTGGAACTAATAAATGAGTTATTATATTGAGTAGCATGATGTCGATGGATGAACGGATTGATCGCGAGATTGAATGAGGAGTAAAAGATGGATGTAACATATGTTTGCAGTAAATGTGAATGTCTCTAAGAGATGTTCTGTTGAACGTATGCAAGATATTTAAAAATATACCGACAAATTTCCAAGAATTGCAGTGGACATCAAAACAATCACTTTTCGTTAATAAATTAATGTCCGCAAAAATATATTTTTAAGATGAAGTTGCAATAGAAAAACAACTAATATTAAGTTATTCAATTTTGCAAATTGTCCAATAGTTGTAGAGTTTATTATTTACTGTAAGAAGTATCGCACTATTAATTTTATTGTTCGTTATTTCACAATTTTTATTGCAAATAAAAATTACTTATTGATTTGAAGAACTTATTAATACGCAACTGCAAATTATAATAAGAAAAAGCAAGTTTTATTTTGAAGCAAAATTTATTTACCAAAATACTTTCTATAGAAATTTAATTTTCTTGTTCTAATGTTGAAACTGCTCATTTGCTGATAAGGGTTTATTGACAAAGAACAAAAAGTGATTGTTTTGATGTCCTCTACAACTGTTGAAAGTTTATTGGTCTGTTTTTAAAACACTTGTATACAGATTAGTGGGTCTATGTTGATGTATGGGCTTAAATGCAAAACTATGACAGTAAGTTGATAGATGTAATTGCAAATTTACTGAAAGAGAGAAAATTTCTCAGTGCAAAGAATAGAAGGGCTTGTATGACAAGTGTGCTTGAAATTATTGTATGATGTTTATCGTTTTCTGCCAAACCATAATGTGCGAAACGACATGAATTTATGTATGTACAATATACATCTATAAGAATAAATGTTCTTGCAGTGACAATATAGAGCCAGTGGCTCTCCGTAACACCAATCACAATTTTGAAATGAATACATTCAAGAAACCCCAAACTTGTAACCATTGCTCTAAGTTCCTAAAAGGCCTAATCTATCAAGGATATACATGTAAAATCTGCAGAATAGCAGTACATAAAGAGTGCATATCGACGTCGGGACGTTGTTCTATAATTCCACCAGTAATTTATCCGCATAATCACAGTCAAAGTCACTTTGATGATCACATCAGGGATAAACTATGGTAAAATATTACTCATATTTTTGTAGTGCATGTTCACTGAAATTATTTTCAGGTTTGCTGGTGAAATGGAAAGAGAAGCAGCCACGAGTTTGTTAGAAAATAGAACAGTTGGAACTTACTTGTTGAGAATTAGGTCGCAGGTAGATCATTCGCGATATGCTCTCAGCTTAAAGTAATATTACACATTTCAACCTGAGATAAATCGTAAAATTTTTATGTTTTTTGTAGGACTGGTGATACAGTACGACATATGCGAGTGTTTAGAAAACGTATAGACGACACCGATCAGTACTACCTGTCCGAATCTCGATTTTTTAAGAACGTTTTAGATCTGGTTCAGTTTTACGAGCACACTAGCCTTAGAGAAAATTACGAAAGACTTGAGGAAAACGCCAGACTTCAATGGCCCTACAGACAAATCATCGCATTGGTCGAATGCAGTTTTGAACCTCAGGAAAACAACCATCTACGACTTGTACAGGGTACCCATGTGCGAATCTTTAACATTGATGGCGATTTCTGGAAGGGCAAATACTGTAATCAGGCAAGTAAAAATAAATTAAACTTAATTGCGGGCTTAGCACCGATTCCAGTATTATCGATCTCAGTATTCGTATTTATGCAGCTGTGTAAAAACATGTTACCAATAGCAATCTTCTATTCAAATTTACCGGTCGTTAGTGGGAGGATTTTCTTGTGCGTCTGTTTGGCGTTCCAAGTATGGTAATTATTTTACCAATCGGCTTAAAATCGACATTTGTATTTACAGTTAAACTGTAATTCATAGTCCAGTCATCCAGTCGTATTCCTCTTCCGCGAAGTCTTCACCTTCTCTCGTCACTTGATAGCCAGTATTTGTTTCTCTTTTCATTCCCACATCTGAATCGTAACAATTTTAATGTTTTTTTTTTTCATCCGATAGATTCCATGGTATTGACGTTTGTTGTTGATTTTTTAGTTAGATTTTTTTATCTTACTTTTCTGTTCATGCTTTATATCACAATCTCTGAGATGTAGCTCGTAATATGTGTTCTCTCCATGTATGCGTTACCTTTCTATTTGTACCGTAGGATATCCATTTCTTTTGTAATTTTTCTTACATGTTTCCGTTTTGTTAATTTGTTGTTTTCCTTTCCTCGTCTTAATACTGTACAGTATTTTTAAAAAATTGAGTTTTCGGTCTTTTTTGTCACCTAAATTTCATATTTGTTTAATTATTTCTCTGAAACGTAAATAAAAGTACCTGAATTGTTTCACTTCTTAATAATTTTCATAAACTAACTTCTACATTTGAATTTCATTTAACGTTTGTGCATCTACTGCACAGTCTGCATATGATTAAAATGGAAATGAATAAATGATGTAATGATTTATGGGTTTCAGATTGGTTATTTCCCACGAAGATGTGTGAAGGTGCTTGAAGAAGTGACTTACGATTCGAATGACTTGTAGGTACGTCTAGTCAACAACATTTTTTACATGCAGAACTGTCAACGTTATTTGTGTCTTGTGTGTCTTGTGACGCTACAAATATAAGTGTAATTTCGTTCCAAAAGCATTTATAAAAGTTATATAGAGTTTGAGAGTTGTATATTTTTATTATATATGTATATATTTTCATGTTATACAGCAAAACATAGGTGCCATTTTTGTTATTATTTTTATTACATTATCAGAATATTTTTATTAGATAGTATGTGTATGTATTATAATCCGGATTAGCAGTATTTTACATGAAACAAATCGAAATTTTCCGTATTCCATTATAAACAATACATACGTATCAATTTTTAATTGTAAATGTTATGTGGTGCAAAGATTTCGTTGTGATATTTTGTATCATTGTAGAAATCACAAAGCATGTAGTAACTTTTATCGCACACATATCTAATAACATAGTTTATTTTATTAAAGAAAGATTGATATATTTGGTATGAATCGTATTATATTCTCATATTATAGTTGTGATTTTAATATTGTTACACGCTGTCTATTTAAAAGAAATTAATGTTAAATAGCTATGTTCGAATCTTTCATAAAAATATAGTGAGGTTGACGTCAAATTGTGAAAGCAGCTAGCTCAATTTTATTATTGGCGTCAAGTGTTGAAAACAGGCCTAATTCTGACACGTTACATTTATCGTGTTTTATATATACGATATAAAATAAGCTTTAAGAAAATAGAATCGTTGTTATACAATCTATGTAAATGTATCATAGATAGAATGATGTGTTCCATTCAATTTTGTTCCTCTCATTCATTTTGCTTTTTATAAATATTTTTAGGAAAATGTACAATATATTATTCACTTAACAATATTGAATGTAATACATCAGTATTTATATAATAATATTTGAAAATGCACACAACATTTATGTATTCCGTCAAAAAGTGAACGAATTTGTTGACTAAAAGACTGTAAAGACTTGAAATTTGTGCCAAAATTTCATTTTCATCGTACTAAATAAATATCGTATTAGAGAAGATATTTTACACAAACAACGATAAAATAAGTTTTCTTGTCTTTTAGGTAATACGAAATTGTTTAAATTGGTGCTTGCTGCTTTATATTTCTGTATTAAAACAGAAGAAGGTATAGAGGATATAGTTATTGCTCACGTTGTAATCTTAAATATTATTTATAAACACTATTATGTTAAAATAAATATTCAAATACGTAATAATGGTACTTCATTTTTGTATTTGAGTATAGTTGTATGATTTGAATTTATTTAATCATGTAATGTTGTTCTTTTTATCACTCTAATGTCTAGTTGAAAATTATGATTACTATATATTGAATACTTTATAGTTTATACTGTAAAATTTGTTTATATTTAACAGATATCAAATCTATTGATGTAAATTGTAATTGAAAAAGAAGAACAAAGAACAGATTAGATTGATGAAGAAAGAAATTAATAACAAATGTGTGATTGTTGTGTGTCTATTGAGTGAATGTGACTAATCACTTTCTCTTTCATTATTCCATTTCAACTACTTCGGTAGGGCTGGAATGTGACTGGTAAGCAACTTGGGAAACGTCGCTTGCAACGTGTATTGAAGATATAAAGTCAATTCTTAATTACAAGGTATATACGTAACAATTCATTTATATCTTACTGGAAAAATGACATATTATTGCTTTAATTTTTGAGGAAAAACAAATTTGTCATACTTGTACTCTGATTTAAAATGTTTATGAATGCATGAAGTGCCTCTTGCGGTGTTTTGTTAAATGAAGAAGTAATCAATGACGTGGTAGACATGACGTGTACATAACCTGGAAGATAATATTCCGTAATGAAAGTACTGTAAATATTTTTGTGTAATTGTAACAATCAAATAATCATCATGGTGTTAATGACAATGATAGCACGAATTGTTGATGGCTTACCTTTAGCAGCAACAATGCAAGAAGACGAACAGGTTATTATTAAACCACATTTGTTTTAATTCTTTTTAAAATTATTATTTTCAGTCTGGTAGAAACATTCTGGATTATCAAAATCAAGCAAAAATGTTATTCCGAAAATTGGGACCACAGTCACCTCCTAGATGTACTATTGAAACAGGACCGTATTTATTTCAGTATGTTTTTTAAAAGTTTTTAAAAATCCGTACTTATTTAACACATTCTTTTAGCTACTTGATTGAAAACGATGTCTGCTATTTAGTTTTATGTGAACGAACCTACTCTAAAAGATTAGCATATTCATATTTAGAAGACATCGCTCAAGAATTTCATGCACAATATGGAAAACGAGTGAATATTGTTACTAGACCGTATACTTTCATCGAATTTGATACTTATATTCAAAAAGCAAAAAAAGTATTCACAGATTCTAGGGCTAGAAAGAACATATCTAATATCAGTACTCAATTGCAAGATGTGCAGAGGATTATGGTTCAGAACATAGACGACGTTTTACAGCGAGGAACTGTGTTGTCAGGTAAATTTTTCAAAGTTCATAAATTCAATTTTACGTTTTTACGAAGATGTCTGAGGGTAAGTTTGAAGGGAGAATATTTTTTTTGCATAACAATCCGGGACAAAAAAAATCAGGGGCCAAAAAAAATCACTTTATTTTATTACACATTTTACGCCAAAAAGATTTGGTAATAAAAGAAATATCTACTTTTTTTATATTGTATTAATTAAAAAGAATTACAGAACCGTGAATCCTTTTTTAGAAATTCTTCATTATCTTTGGTTCATTTATAAATAATATACGAGGGTATTCATTCATTTATACATTTTAAATAAAATTAATAGATGATTTCTACGTACATTTAATTTAGTGGCACGATTGAGCCTCACAATCAAGTTGTTAGTATAGATATATTACACGATTTAAGTCAAATGCGGGGTAAATTGGGATAATTGAGAGAAACACGAACAATACTACCTTTTTTCTTATAAGGGATAGAACAATTTTCTTTTTGTAAAAGTTTTAGATTTTTAAATATACTATTTGATGAAACAGAGATAAATCAATTTTAAAGTCTAATACAAACAATGACTATCAATTTTTATTTATTAAATATGAACAAACCGTTATTTTGATATAATTAAAACAGCTATTTTTTTTTCCTTTCAATGAGTTGTCATAAGTGAATATAAAAATATTAGAGAAATATAAGATAATTGAGAAATGTCAGAAATAATTTAAGAGAACAGGGTCGTAATTTCGAGAATTTATTTTAAGTAATTTACCTTATTGTTTCTTATTTCACGTTATAAAGTTGTTTTATGTCATTACATTTAGTTATTTTACATAGCCGCCTAAGAATTATGTCTGTTATTTCCTTATTCTTCTCGATTTTTTTTTACCCTCACTTTATGGCCAAAAATAGGTGGTTTTAATTTGACGAAAATAACAATAAAATCAGGCTTTATTTTTTTTTCTCTATAAGTTATGAAATAGTATTTTTAATATAATAAAACTTTTATGTAAAGAAAATATAATAAAAAAGTTAAGGGGAGGTTCCTTTCGTTGATACACCCTGTATAATGTTTGGCAAGCAGAAAAACATTAAAATTGAAATTTAAACGTATTCTTAAACTCAAAAATTTTATTATATTTTAGCAGGTAGTTTACTTGAAGCTCTTTACTAATTTTCCTGGAAATATACCACTAAATTCAATTTTTCGCAGATTAAAATAAAATTTGTAAATAATTTCATATTTTTGAAAGCGGTTTAACTTTCAGTACTTCTTTTTAAAAAAATGTGGAATGTTTCTTCGTATGTAATAGGCTTATGAAAGCTTTTTTATTTTTCTATGGATCTGCATTAATACTTTTTCCAAATAACTTTTAGATTAATATATAAAAAATTATAAATTATATTGGTTTACACATTATATTTACAAAACTTGAGAAATGTTGTTGTGAAATTTGATGAAAGTTATTTCAAAAGATAAAATAAGGAAATGTGAGAAGTTATTATTGTAAAATACAAGTAGAAAGAAAAAATTATTTGCTATTCATTAGAAAAAATAATCACACGCGCAACCTTCAATGTCAATTTAAACCCCTCAACTAATGCTGGGTTGAAATTAAAGGAACGGTATGTTTATTCTCATGTATTTTCTTTTTTCAGAATTAGACACAAAAACTCAAAATTTATCCATTCTTACACAGAAGTACAAGAAAGATGCCACGTATTTAAACACAAAATCTATGTATGTTAAGGCTGCTGCTGGTTGTATAGTTGTTTTTGTATTTATTCTGTATTTCTGGGTGTTGTGAAGCACGAACAATGTATATTTATATAAAGCATACCATGGGAAGTTTTGGTTTACTGATAATAGAATATTTTTTTCATTTGGTTTGGTAAAATTCCTCTATTAATATGTTAATAGTAGTGCAAGAAAAAATGTGCCCAAAATGAACTGACTTGTAAATGGAAAACAATTATTAAAATGTACTCAACATATAAATAAAAGAACTATATTTTATAAAGTTTTTTAATTCTCATCACTTGACATTGATAACTCACCATCATATTCAGATACAAACATTAGACTACCTCTGTTTACCGTACTTGCTTGTTCTTCAGCTTTCACAAGCTCTGAAACGTACTTTACAGGGTTTAATGTACTACATCCTTCCAATTCTTCATCTGAAATTATGTACGGAAATGTAATATTAAACAAAAATTTTATAGTACAATTTAAAATAAATAAAAACTAACCTGATTCAACCGTATCAAAAATATTGCTATGATCTTTAAAAGCTATGTATATTGTTGGATATTCAACTATCGTTTTCTTTCTAAAACATTCTTTGAGTGATAAATCTGTTTCCAACATATAAAATTTCTTTCCTGGCCTATTCTCAGCTTTCATATAAAAGTTTAAATTACTCAACCCAACAGACTGATAATATTTCAACGTATCATTTTTATATTTAGCTGGATTTAAATATCCATCTATAATATGAGAAAATTTCATATTTTCATCACATTTTGTATCCACTATTCGAAAATTATCAGCTTGTACAAAAATCCACTCAATACACCAATAAACAGTTCTAGTTTTAAAATGAAAAAATGTTGTGTTTTCTTTATGTCGAGTAAAACTGGCAGGTAAGTATTGTAAAGTAGTTTTACGATCAGCTAGTTCTTGCTTCAGTATAAAACGGTGCTAAAAACATTTATTATTGAAACAATTGCAGGTTGAATACAAACTCATATTACCCTGGGAACACCTATGTGTTTGACTTTTTCTTTTTTTAAAGTCTCCACAGATCGAGAAACTTCTTCTAATAATCGATAATCACTTAACAAATCTAAGTTGGTGAATTTTGAAAGAGGTATATATTTTGTTTTATCTCTAATTCCTGAACAATTTAATTCCTTTTTGTGAATATTAACACAGTTTAGACAACAACTTTTCACTTCACATTTTGGACAAGTATATTTCGCATTTTCAGCTGCACAAACTTCACATGGACCTAGTCTATTTTAAAAAATAAATATCACATCAAATGACATTATTATATACCTACTTATTTTCCGCCTCATTCATTCTTGTTTATTTCACGTGTTGTTTTGGAAATTCTAACCTCAAACTATAGAAACTTCACGTCATTAAACATAAGAACACAAAATGTCCCTATACGCTATTCCCTGAAAAATTATCAGCGCGAAAATTTTATTTCATTGTTCGATTTTCTCAATTGACAGTGAAGTACAGTAAATATGTGCAAGGAAGCTGTGCAAGATAGAAATTACGTTACTTATTTTAATTTATTGTTTTTAAATTTAACTTTTTATGAGTTGAATACGCTTTTACTGAGCGCGTAGGCCAAGTGCACTTGTCACTAGTGCACAGTTAGCGCATCTCATTTTTTACGGACAAGAAACGCAAGAGACCAAACAGAGAATCCAAAAGAGACAGAAACTAACAGGACCTCCTTTTCTTGTCGTACAGTTCGAACTAAAAAAACACGCAGAATCCAGTTTCCACAGTTTTTTCGGACGTACACAACGATTTTAAAGCACGTATCGTCATGTACGCCAAGTGAGTTGCGTTAAAATATGCATGCGCAGAAATGTTAGACAATGACAGAAATCCCTTTTGTTATTGTCTCTTTCAATTCGTACTAGGAATAAGACAATGCACCTTCCAAATTACTGTATTTCTGTGACAGAATCTAGAAATCCAATCGTTGCGATCTGTCCCTCGCGTGCATTGTAAATTATGCACTTCATAGAGATTAAACGATTTTTGACACGCATAATTTAGTAAACATTTAGTACCAGTTTACTAATTTTAGGTAAATATACACATCTTTACAAAACATAAAGTGCATAATACCTATTTTTAATTTGTATTTCAGATATCTATAACATGTCAGTTATTACTGATTTATTAAAAGTTCCATTTTGTAGACGCGATATTTCGTCCAAAAATGAAATTATTAAAACTATGAGACCGACACCTAAGATTAATTTGTCTCAAAAAATAAAAAATAAAAAACAAGAATGTCTGCGTCATTTTCAAAGTTCGATATATGATAAATTTAAATGGATGTGTGGATGTTCCGATAAAAATAAATTATTTTGTTGGCCATGTTTACTTTTTGTTACAAATGTCAGAGATAAGAATATTTGGGTTCTACAAGGCTATGACGATTTAACACATCTTCACGAAGCTGGAAGAAAACATGAGAAAGCTCAAACTCATATTAATTCAGTAATTTTATTAAAAACTTTTGACACAGTTAGAAAAGATCTACTATTAGATAAAGAAAGAGCCTTGAATATTGTTCAACATAATGAAAATGTTTCAAGAAACAGAAATATTTTGAAAAGATTAATAGAAGTGGTTTGTTATTTAGCAAAACAAAAATCTGCATTTCGTTGCCATGACGAAAGCAATAGTTTATTAAACTGTGGAAATTATACTGAATTATTAAATTTAATTAGTAAATATGATGAAGTATTAGCAAATCATCTTCATACTTCAAGTATTTTTTCTGGAACCTCTAACTGGATACAAAATGACATAATGGAATCCATAAAAAATGTTATTACATTGGAAATTAGGAATGAAATTAAAAATACACCATTTGTTGCAATTATGCTACATGAAACATCTGATATCTCGCATAAGTCACAGTTATCTGTTGTTTTCCGTTTCGTTCTTCCAACGGGTTTACCTGTGGAAAGATTTCTATTTTTAACAGATGTTAGTGCCGATCGTTCCGCTAACGCCTTTTGCACAATTATAAAAGATACAGTATCAAATTGGGGGTGTGAAGATAAATTAATTACCCAAACGTATGATGGCGCAGCAGTTATGGCAGGAGAATTGGAAGAAACGCAGGAAAAAGTTAGAGGGATATATCCTGAAGCTATGTTTGTTCATTGCTGCGCTCATGTACTTAATTTAGTACTGTCACAATCAGTAACATACATAAAAGAGTGCAAAATATTTTTTGCTGCTATTTCTGGTATAGCTTCATTTCTTTCTGTATCAATAAAAAGGAATTTTGCATTAAGTGAGAATGTCAAGAAAAAATTTCCAAAAATAGCTGCTATAAGATGGAACTCCTCATGCTTAGTTAACACAATTAAAAATGAAAGAATTGCAATATACAATTTTTTTGAAAATATAACAGAAAATCCGGAAAATTGGGACAATGAAACCATTAATATGTCCAAAGGATTTTGCAATTTTTTTGAGGATTTTAATAGTCAATTCTTATTAACATTTTTTTCCGAAATTTTTAAGTATACAAATGAATTATTTGATATTTTACAAAAAAACACTTTTGATATTACTTATTGTATCCAAAAAGTGGATGAAGTTAAATCAGTTCTGCAAGACATGAGAAAACCAGAAAATTTTGACAAAGTTTATAATGATGTTGTATCTATAGTAGGAACACCACAAATTAAAAAGAAGCGACTTAACGCACAAAATTCAGAGCAACATTTTCAACAATTATACAATGAAATATTAGACACACTTTGCAATCAAATAGAAATCAGATTTGAAAAATTGAATTCTTTAAAATTTTTTGAACTTTTAAATTTAAAATTCTATGATAAATATGAAAACAAATTTCCAGACGAATGTTTAAATTCTTTAATGAAAAATTATAGTAAGTTTTTTGATTTTGTTAAACTTACAAATGAACTTTCTGTTATTTATCGATCCGAATCTTTTTGTAATCTTGACATTTCTGGTATAATTAAATATATACAGGAGCATGATTTAACTGACGCTTTAAATGAAGTATATAAACTAGCACAACTCATATTAACCATACCTTTCTCAACAGCATCTGTTGAACGGTCCTTTTCTGCTTTAAAGCGAATTAATAGTTACTCGCGCAATTCTTCAGGTCAAGAAAGATTAAATAGTTTATCATTAATTTACATAGAAAAAGAATTGTTAACCTATTTACAATCAAAACCAGATTTTGTTGATAAAGTAATAGATAGTTTTGGTCTTATGAGCGATATAAGTGTAGATTTAACTTACAAATAATTTGTTGTTGTTTTTTTAATTTTATAAATGTATTTTTATAATAAATGTAAGAAAATATTTTAATATTTAATACATTATACACACCCATCACATCACTGTATCGATACTTTTCTTCCGATACCGATACCAATCTTCCGATATTTGATTAATATCAGTACATTCAAAACATACAAAACTATTTTTATTTTATTAAATATAAATATTTCATTTTAATTCAAATTTTTACTTCTATGAAAAAGCTTATTAAAATGCTTTTCTTCAAGAATTAAATTTTATCATCATTCCGGTATATTAATGTAGTTGCTAGGCTACGAAAAATAACAGTCCGGGAATATTTTTTCCGACCTGTGACATAGCATTCCCGTGCAGTGCGCAGTCCATTGTTTTCCGTATTTAAAAATAAAATCATATTTATTTCATAATTATTGAATATAAAGCGATCGAAAAAAATAGTATCAGTACCACGTAGGAAGTGATTTCCTGAACTTCTGGTGTTGCAATTTCCACAATTGTCCGGGAATATGATACTTTCTTTACTAGATACACAAATACTATTTTACGTTTTATAAAAAAATCTCATTACTTCATACCTGAAAGTATGGATATTTTTCGTTCGATCCGATACTGATACCCAAGTATTGCTACTTTCTCAGTATCGCATATCCTTACCCATGACAAAATACCACCGCACGTCACTGCTAAACGGTATATATTTCATTTGTTCAACTTTATTAAAAATATATCTTTATTAGAATTTGTTAACAATTACAATCATGATTTATTTAAGTTATATATTGTTTTAAGATCTTTAAGAAAATCATTTCTTTTTACCGCAACCACCTCCACCGCAAGCACTCTTCTTTGGCGCTCTGTAACTGGAACCACTTCCGGAACCCATTAAAGGATTGTAATCTAACGAGGAAACAATTTTAATAATCAAATTTAAATTTCTGTAATTCACGTTTGTTTTACCAGATTTGAAAGATTTTTTCTGTGAAATTGTGCTGGGACCATTTGCATTTCCCAAACGTTGACCAGCCATCCCTTCAGTTTGTTGTAAAAATAATTCTCTTCGCTGTTCTTCTCTTTGCTTCAGTTTCTCTTGATGTTCTTCTGCCGCTCGGGTCAAATTTTCTTGCATTTTCTGCCTTGCTCTTTCCATTCCCGATAATCGCTCATTATATAAATCCGAATCTAAATTAATAAAAAACTAAACAACTCTGTCATAATTTTAATAAGTTACATTACCCTTGTGATATCTAGCATCATATTCTCTCTCAGCTTTCTTTTTGAAATAATGTTGAATACGTGCTTCTAATCTACTAACCATATATATTAGAGCAATTAATACAATTAAACAATACCATCCATAATCAGCAAAAAATGAAAGTACTGAAACAAAGAAGATTAACAGGTGTTATTATTAATAATTACAAAATGACATAAGTACCGGTTTCGAATAGTTCTACTAAAAATACCGGATTTTGGTTTTTCAAAACTTCTCCAGTATAAACTTCATCACTTTCTTGGTCCGGTACATCCATTATTTGTAAATATAAATACTTTAAGTTACAACAATAATTTTGTTAACAATGACGTGTTGTTTTTCATATGACAGTAAAAATCCCTAAATAATATTTATGTTGGTAATACAGGATGAATCAAGTCTAAAAATTTCAAATGATTACTTTCTCAAATTTAAAAATAATGCTGATAAAGACTTTTTAAATTGATAATAGCTTCTATGATACGCCGGATATAATGGTTTTGATAATTTTTTTAGCTGGTTGCTCCAAAATAAAATTACTTTTAATTTAAGTTTCATTGATGTAACTTATGAGCTAGAGGAAAAAAAACACGAAATTTTCAATAAAATTAACATAAACTGAAGTAAAATTATAGTTTTCTAGTAAAATACATAAGATGTATAAAAAAGAATAAATTTTGAACTAATGTAATAAATTTATTCAAATACAACTGTGACCAATAAATATTTAAGTTCAAACACTGTGAACAATATTGATGCACATTAAAAATATGAGTACGTTTTTATTTACTTAACTAAAATATTTTCACCCTAAAAATAAACAATTTACAATGATGGAATTTTTATAATTCCTGTAGATGCATGAGTGTATATAAAAGAACATATTGCCTTAGCAGTAGCTGAGATACATAATAATAATAATAATTATATAAAAGAATAGTTAACCAATAAACATTTTCAAAAAAATGTAATTACACTATAAACATTTCTCATATAATTGTAAAATTACACAAATTTTATATAATATGTACTTTTATCTTTACAAACATTACAGAAAAATTAATAAAATTTTTAGAGGATGGAATTTAACAATAACCTAAAATCACACATGAGACGCTGAACGTAAATATGCGGACATAAATTTACGTGTTACGTATTTTGCCTGGAACGTAGTTTTTATCGATCACTGGTTCTTGCAGAAACATATGTAAGCAGCGTTCATTTTGGGCTAACGGATGGCCAGCAATTCTGCATATTACAATTTCAATTACACTACAATCTCACAATTGTATTACCTTTACTTACTTGTTTACAAAAACTTCTAGGCCTTTTCTTCTTTCTTCTATAAAATCTTCTTCGAAGATACCATCGTCGCCTCTGAAAGGCATCTGTCTTTTCCAGGCTTTGCCCGGTAGTGGTGGGACTACAATTTTACTGTCACGTTCCAGTTCATTTCGAAGCCATTCAAAGTCACTGTAACGTCGCCTCACACTTGACTCTTTTACTTTAAAAACAGGCAAATTTGTCTGCAAAGTACAGTTTTTCTTATAGAATCTGCTATACGATTCGCATAATTTGTGTTCTTTTCAATACATTTTAAATGATGCATACATTAACTTGATTATAAATAGTTAATTGGATTTTTCTAATTCTAATGGGAATGCTATAGTAATAAATATTCTAGAAAAGTTTACAGCGGCGATGCTTTGGTGGGAGGATACTTACTCGCATTCTCACTTCATAATCAGTATATCTTTTTTTACCAACTCCAATGGTGGTAACAGGATTAACAACGTCGATCTCCAAAAAGTTAGCCGGTACTGCATACGCGTCATCTAATGTCTGCTTTTTAACGTTTAATCGTCTAGTAGCTTCAACTGTGGTATCTGATTCCGCCATCATTATATTTATTTAGGTCCTTCAATTACTCTATTTAAAACTTTAAACCACTAAAAAACTATTGCAACGGATCTTTCATCACTTTATAGACGAACTGAACCAGTACGAACAATTAACTACGTCCGAATGGCATTGAATAACACTGTTAATCTAATAATGAACTAACTTGACACCTTACGTACAAATGCCTGAATAATCAGACAAGTGCAACAAAACAAACGTCTGGGGACTTTTTATTTATTATGTTTGCAAAAGCGGTATTTTCAAATACTCATTTCATTGTTGTAATATTTTAATTAAAATTACAATTATATGAAAAATTAAGTTACAATAAATTACAGAGAATATCTCATTAAAATTATAACATTATAAATATATTTTCAATTGTAATATCTGTTTAATTCTGGCATGATAAATTCATTAATATTAACATTTGTTCGATTGCATAAGTAGTTGCTCAAATATAAAACATTTAAACAAGGCACTCCTTGCTCAGCCAATGGAATGAATTCAGTTAAATCCAATTTTAACTTGGGTTCAATGAAGCAATGGGTCACATCCAATCTATCCGTGAATGGCGGACTAAAATGAAATATTTTATTAAAACTATATATAAAAACAGATTTTCTACTTTCGTTTATAAGAGATTCTTTATTTCAATAATTTCAGTTAGGTTATTGATTACATTATTTCACTAGTGAAATAATGAGATCATTATTTCACGCGAAATTAAAATGGCAAGCATGGATATATAGAAACATTAATAGCTACAAAAATAGAATATTTAGTTCTTATTATCTTTGCAAATATTAATAACAGTGACTCGTATTTTACAACTCAAAAAAACTTAAACAACAATTTTATTTATATCGTTTATCTGTTTATAACCAACAATTTTGTTGTAGTAAATTAGTAACGCTCAAAATGAAAGAGTCCTTGGTATTGTCTTTTTTGTTTATTTTGTAAATGTGATCAACAAAATATCAAAAATTCATAATTTTAATTTTTAAATATATTTTGTAGTTATTCAAACGGAAGTAAAAAAAATATTATATGAAGCCGTAAGGAAACTGGATGGTTATTTAACTTGTTCTCTTACGTCTCGTTTTGTAATTTTCGCTTACGTTAAATAACCAGCTTTGTTTCCTTAATTGTTACGCAAATAGCTAAAATGCAATTCAGTATACTATCTTGTTCATTTTTCACAATTTCCTTTTGATATCCCTTTCAAATTATTTTAATTCAAGCGACATATTTGCCAGTGATTTTTATGACATGGTAGACTACCTCATTTAAATTAGTTATTCGTCATAAAATAACAATATACAATTTAGTTTACGTTCGTTCGGTTAGGTTTCTGTTTCAAGATATTTTTGTAACATGTGCAAGCAAAACGAGCCGAAAAGTGTCTGTTCAGAAGAAACAAAACTCATTTTTGCACCCTTGGGGTATTTTTCTCCCTGAAGATAAACAGAGTTGGAGAAGGAAGCAAAGTAACTTTAGGGAGAAAAATATTTTTCGATTCGTTTTTGTTTTCACTCGTTACAAAAACTACCATATTGCCTTTGGCGTTCATTTAAGTTAAGTTTAAATTTAAAATAAATATTAATAGATTTCTTTTACGTTCAGACTCAATTTTTTTAAGGACAAGACAGATACTGAATTTTTACTGCAAACATCTTACCTTGCTTGTACCACAGTTCCGCCTCCAGCTTCAATAAGCCTTACCACAGCGTCTTTATTTTTAGAGAAAATCAAAGCCCGCATTTGATGAAAAGCGGCTTTTCTAGTGTCGCGTACTTTTACCCGCCACCAGTGTATCGCTTCTACCACGGGAGTTGTGTCTATTTGTAAATTTTTCTCAGATTTCGGATTTCCTAATTCAAATTCTTCTTCGGGTAAAAAGCGACCCGCAGCGCCGCTTTTTTCAACATAACTCACATGTAGCACCCATAATCCAGCTGCCATAGAAGATAGAATTTTCTCATTACGAGAAGGATTTGGACAGACTACATGAGTAGCGGTTGAGTCGAAATAATTTACTTTAGACACTTCGCCTCCTAATGAGCATATAATATTGCAAATATTATTGCGTTCCGATTGCTCTATGGATGACATCATGAATTTACGCGGTCCTATTGTAGAAACAGTTTCGCTAAACACACAATTTTCTAATTCTTCATCCCATTCCACTACATCAGTCTGTGATTCTTTTGCATCTGACGGAGCGGGGTCGGAAGAAGCAGAAGAGACTCTTGTGATTCCGAGACGAACAGAACGATCGGGACCGACACTTTCTCGCTTCTTTAATAACTCTTGTAACTGTCCTATCTGATTACTGACTTGTTGTTGCGATTCCGTAACATATTCCGGTTCTGGTGGTTGAGATGGTTCGTCGTCTTTATTTCTCATTAAATTGGCCCAAGCCTGGCGTTTCACTTCAGACCAAGGTGTGGATGGTCGACGTTGAGGAGCTTTCGGACTGTCATGAATTGGATAATGCGGTAATCTGTCCAGATATCTCTGCCATTGTTTTCTTGTTGATCTGGAAGGATTATCTTCTCCCAGAAACCGTCCCAAGGGCGTTTCTGGAGTCTTTACGTCAAACATATTTCGCGGAACTGGAGAATCAGTAGACGAGGTTTCTGCTTGTTTGGGTGAAGAAGGAAGAACATTGCGTTCTTGCAAACCGCGAAGATAACGACCTACAGGTGTGCCCTGGCTCGCTGCTCCGAGTTCGCTAGTGTTTTTTGTGGGTGTGTCGCTGGGGATTTTACCTTCGCGTCGTAACCGAGCCAAAATATCCTGAACAGGAGTCCCATTGATTTCTTTACGAACAGGAGATGGAGTGTTGTATGTGCCTTGTTCGCGTAATTCTTCCATGAATTTAGCAAAGGGAATTTTTTGGCCATCGTCCAAAGTGATAAGGAGTTCTTCATCTACTTTTTGTTTACCACCCTGCAAATAAATATAATAGTACAAAAAAATAAAATTTGTAATATTTATTTACCTCAGGAAGGAATTGTTTAATTTTGTCTGATTGAGAAGTTTGTGGCGAAATTCGTTTTCCTTCATAATCTCTTTTAATGCTTAATGATGTATTCTGAAAAAGTAGAAAATATAATGCATTACTATAACAAATAAAAGATGTCCACCACGTAAGCGATCATCACAACCGATAAAAATGTTACTATTTTTTTTTAATTAAAGTTGCTATTTACTTATATTACAACGATATTCTTCAAATATTTTTCTAGAATTTTATCAGTCATAAAGTATTCGTAACAAACACCAAAATGACAAGAGTAAACTCTAACTTTTGATTGGCCTTTAAATATTAATTCTCCAAATTAGATGAAATTTCATCAAAACTTCTGCAAAATCTTAAACCTAATTTAAATAATTACTTAAACTAATCAAACTAAAAGTGATCAACTCCTGCCATTAATATCAAAAGCTTAATAAATTATAAATACTTAATTTCGTGGATATGCGTTAATACTTAATACAAAGAAATTTCAAAATCGGTTTGATTACAAACAACTCTTATTGAATGTAGTGATCAGTAAAAAAATTATACAATATTTTATTATTGCCAATATTTAAAAGTTTCTCATCAAAAAATGTCCCCCATTCTTTGTAATGTATTAACTTTACATTTTTATCATTATTTTAATAATGAAAACCACTAATTGCAGAATAATACCATTATTGTTTTACTTACTTCAGAAGGAGAAATTCTCTTGCCATCATGATCCCGTTTATTGTTCGTAACTGGTGTTTCTGGCACTCCCAACGTGGAAACTTTTTCATTTTTCACTTTACTCGTCGATGGCAGCGGTGATTTTCTTTTTACTGCTTTTGGCGTTTCCAACACACTTTCATCTCCGTCATTACAATCCGTTCTTAAATGTTGTTCTTCTGGCACTTTTTGACCGGTTTCTGCGCACTTTAACAACCACTTATGAGTGACCGCGTGTTTCTTCCACCTTTGCGCTGCTGACCATTTTGATCCTGAGGCTTCGTAACACACGAGGTGGGTGCAACCGAGAACGTTGCTGTGTTCTTGGGTCACTCGGGCGAACTTTTCTTGATACACCGCGCCGAGGCTTTGCACTAGCTTTACAAGGAATGTGCGCTCGAAGTTCACGTAGCCACTTATACTAATCACGCAGTTTTCCAGTGGTTGGGCGTCGTTTGGGATGATTAATGGTTGATGGTAGTATTTGAGGGGAAGAAGTTTTACTGAGTTGTGACATTCGAGGATCCATATACTGTTAACTATTTCTTCTGCGGCGTGTTGAACTGGACCACTTATTGGAGGAAGAACTACGTAATCTGTCACTCCTCTGAAGTTTTTTCCTACTACTTTTCCCCCCAAATCTTCTACTTTTGAACAAATTAATTCTATTTCTTCCTCCGTGTGATCTACAATTTTAAAGACTTTATCTTGAAATATGTAATTCCAAGACTCATCTTCTTGCTCGGTTGTGTCTATTTGAGGAGTTTTAGTCTCACATTTCGTATTTATGTTCCCATGTGCGATTAATTGTGCAAGTGTGTCTTCCTCATTTATTTTGTTGGTTTTGTACAGTTTTATACTTTCGTGTTCATGATCGGGTTCTGGTTCAGGTTGCTTTGGAGGTTCCATCTCCACCATGGAATCGTTTTGTAGAAGTGTTAGGCCTTTTTTGCTCAAAGGGGATGACGGTGCAGGTATGGGGATCACTTCTGCGTTGGTTTGGACGATGTAAGGTTCTTCGGAGACTGGTTGACCGCGACGCATACTTTCTAAAAGCCATGCTGGGGATACAAGAGGAGCGCGACCCCCAACTAAACGGGCTTCGTGGCAGTTTGGATTGTCTACTATTACCTGAAATTAATTTTTTATGAATGTGTGTATTGGGTTATAGTGTTCGGATCTCTAAGGTTACGGCTTTGACTTTCTAATCGTTGGTTGTACCGCAACTCTGCGAGATAATTCGGTAGCCGGCAGTCAGGGTTGGATTATTTCAAATATATATTTATTTTCTATTGTTATCCAATATTTTTTTTTATGTAATTTTAAATACATGTATTTTTAGTCGTAGGTAACTGAACAAACTCAAAAACTCAAACTTTGAATGCAGTTCTGATTTTCTTTGAATTTTTACTCTCTTATCGGCCACAAATTTAGAGTTCAGAACAAACATATGTCGAAAAATCGATAAATTAATCACAAGAAAAAGAAAAACGTAAACTTTAAAAATGCCCTAGAAGTGTACTGAATGAAATTTTGCCTTACAAGTTGGTAGAAATATTATTTTTAAGATGTTACCTGTGTGACGCGATCCGAAGGAGCATCATATCTCGTAGCGCCAGCGCTCCGCAAAACTCTATTAAGTTTTTCTCTTCTTTGAGGACTAAAACCTACAAGTAAAACTCCACAACCGTCCAAGAAAGGTCCGGCTTTTTTTACAGTTTGCATGTCTAATTCAGAAACTATATCCGGTTCTTCATTTTCTTTTTGGGTAGATTCTTTTTCTTTTCGGTTTTGTGTTGTTAGATTGTATAATGAAGCATTCATGGTATCAGAAACTGATGTTCGCATTTGGGTTTCAGTGTGATCATTTCCAGCTATAATACTCATCATGGAAAAGTCGGGATTCAAAGCTAAAAATAATCAGAGATATATTTTTTCGATTTTAGTAATTTTTCAATATTTTCATACTTTTTTTAATAAAACCAGAACAATATAAGATAAAAATTCGAAATTTGGTACACGTAAGTAAAATTTCCCATACAATAAAATTCTGCATTTATTAAAGTTGTATCTCTACCCATTTTTGGGGTATTCGTACAGTTATTGGAATTAAGTCTAAATTTTGAAGATACTCACGAGCATCGCCTTTAGTTGGGGTTGAACTTGCAACTTTTATTATGTAATCTCCTTCAGGTTGCGCATATCCTTTTTCTATAGAATCAAGTATCCATTCCATTCGAACACAAGGTATCTTTGCTTTTCTAGCTACCTCATATTTTTCACTTTTGATTCCTCTATCAAATTAAAACAACTCATTGCTAGATTATTTCAACAATTCAAAATTTGAGGCAGTTAAACTTACGGTTTACAAATTAGAAGATCTGTACTAGCTGTTAGCAACTTCCCACTATATTTTCCACCGTTTTCTATGATTAATTTTTGTAAATTATTACGTTCTGCCATTTCAAAACCAGTGGAACACATTTTCAAGTTTTGAAAACAAGGACACTTGTGTTTTTGGAACTCTGCATCTGTTGCTTTTACATTTCTAGATAAACTGCTGTTCCACACATCTTCTATCCACGAATCTAACATAACTGGTATGTCTTTTTGATTTGCAACCGCATATTTTTGCGTTCTAACAGAATTTGTGATGAGATGTGTTGTTAAGTTTGTAATGTTTAAAATAAATACTCCGCCCATCATTTCCACTTTTTCTTTCATTTTTTTCTATAGAATACAACATACAATTAGAAATAGATTTACTTAAATTTAATAAATCACATACCTTTTCTTCTGCAGTATAATTTGAAGCAGTTACAACTAATTTATACATAGCCATGTTATAAATAGGAGATTTATTGTTCGGTACTTGTAAACCTTCTAATAAGCAAGTAATAATACACCATGGTCCAACGACTCTGCTACACATAGAAAAAGTTATGAATTAAACTATACACAAATTTTAAAATATCTTACAGCCGAGTTTTGACATTTTTATATGTTTCTCCTTCGAATTTTTCAAATACAACAATGTCTTTTCTATCAAATTCTTTATCCAAGCAGTTTTGTTCACTTATCCATTCAGGAATTATTTGATTTTGCCTGCATAACTAAAATTATTTCAAGTTAGGTTTACCTACAACGTTTCATTTTACTTACTTCAAATGCCTGTTGCATTTCATCACTGGTCGATAGTTCATCCTCACAATGAGAAGGTAAAACAAAATATACATTCATATCCTTAGCCATTTTTCATTTAAATTATAATCAATCAAAATTATAAAGAAAATTAACTCCTAACCTAGAAAATGTCATATAATTATAAAGGTAAACTTAACCAAACAAATTATATACTTCAAAAAATAGTAATATTAAAACAAAATACGATAATTTATTTTAATAAGTACCTATGTAAATAATAAAGTCTTAATAATTTCTTTTGAAAAGATAACCGCCATTTATCCCAACTCCCTTTACATTTTAACTTTTGAAAATGTCGGTCCAAGTCGACCTTAACGAAATTTTCCGAAGATAAAAGCGCTACTAATTTTTAATTTAAAATAAAAGTTTACGATAAATAAATACCTGATTATTAATAGAAATATTTTTAAAGTACTTATAATGATGTAAATATTAACAATAAATTTTATTTTAATAAAATGTTAACACTATTAAAAGATAATTGTAATACTTTTTAGAAGGTCATAGATCATCTAGCATCTATATAAAAATAAAAAGTATAGAGTTGATTTTAGTTTTGTCTAAGCCGTTCAAGCTTAGACCACGCTTAGACTAGTTATCGATATGATCAAGTTTACAGTTTTATTTTCAGTGCTTATAATTGGTATGGTAAACTTTAGATATACGTAAACGTATTATTTTAATAAATATTTAATATTAGGAGTACTTTGCGATGAACGACCCATCGTAAAAACATCTAATGGCTTAATTAGAGGTTTATATCAAAATTCAACTAAAGGAAGAAATTTTATTGCCTTCGAAGGAATTCCATACGCTGAACCTCCTCTTGGACAACTCAGATTTAGACCTCCTGAACCAAAACAACCATGGACTGGGATTTGGGAAGCAAATACAATTTATAGATGTATTCAACTTGATCACACCCCGTACGATGATGGCAGAGTTGACGGCAATGAAGACTGTCTCTACCTGAATCTATACACTCCACGTATTAATGATGATACTGCATCTTTTGATGTTATTGTCCATTTCCACGGTGGAGCGTTCATGTTTGGCCAGGGTTCATTTTACGGACCAAAGTTATTGATGGACCGGGATGTAATTTACGTGAATTTAAATTACCGGCTTGGTCCTCTAGGTTTTCTCGCTACTGAAGATGAAGTATCCCCTGGAAATTACGGACTGAAAGATCAGACTCTTGCTTTGAGATGGATAAAAGAAAATATTGCGGCATTCGGAGGAAATCCTAATTCTATTACTATTACTGGTATGTCTGCCGGAGGATCTAGCGTACATTTCCATTATTTATCTCCGTTATCAAGAGGTTTGTTTAACCAAGGAATTTCTTTAAGCGGTACAGCTTTGAGTAATTGGGCTTTAGTTGAAAATCCGTTGAGTAAATCGCGACAATTAGGAATTATACTTGGCTGTGGACAAATATCTACTGCTGCTTTAGTGGAATGCATAAGACAAAGACCGGCTAGACAAATTCAAGCAGCATCTAAAAAATTCCAGCCATGGTTATACAACCCTTATTCGCCTTTTGGACCTGTGGTGGAACCAGCTCTTGAAGGAGCGTTCATCTCTAAACAACCTTACGAATTAGTCCGTTCTGGAGAAGTCGCAGATGTACCTTGGATCACTTCCGTAACTCGAGAAGAAGGTCTGTATCCAGCTGCTGATTTCATGTACTCCGAAGATCGTCTTCCTTTCTTGGAGAATAATTGGGAAAGATTAGCTCCGTACATTCTGCACTTTGATGGAACTGCTGACAGAAATGTTTGGGAAGAAATAGCTCAAAAAATAAGAGAAGAATATTTGGGAAACCGTCCAATTTCTAGAGAATCATATCTCGATTTGGTACATGCAATTGGAGACAGACTTTTTGTGTTAGATTCCGAGAAAACTGCACGTTTACAAGCTGAAGTTAACAAGTCGCCAGTTTATTTTTACAAGTTTAATTATCGTGGAGACCACAGCTGCTCGGAATATTTTTCGAAGACAACAGAAAATTTTGGCGTTGATCACGCTGATGATATGTTCTACATTGCTTCGCCAGATCCTTCATGGTTTACCAAATTCATGGTAACAGAGGATGACAAAAAATTATCCGAAATCATGATTAATATGTGGACCGCTTTTGCTCGTAATGGGTAATACATAATTACATAATTATCTATTTCTATTCCATTAATATTATTTTTTTTACAGAGAACCAGAACTACCGAATTTGAAATGGGAAACTGTTTCAAACAATTCCAGAGATAAACTTATATATTTAGATATTTCTGGGCCGGACAATATTAGAATGAGGGAAGCTAATGAATTAGGTCGAAATTCATTTTGGGAATCATTACCCATTTATGAAAACAATAAAATTTTGAATAAAAGAGACGAATTGTAATTTTATGTATACACTATATTTTTTAAAGTAAAACATTATCACCTTTTAATTAGTTGTTTATTTTTTATTTTATAATAATGAAGGCAAGCTAGTTATTTTCAATCTTTTTATTATTGCCAAAAAAATAATGAGCAAAAATATTTATTTTATAATGACATTCAATATAGAATATTAGATTAATGAGAAAAATTATTCTTAATAGAGATTAATCTATTTATTAATCATAATTTTATTAATGCAATATAAAAGTAAAAAAAATAAGTAGAAGGTCATTGCATTTAATTTATATGTAATTCAATTTTACTTAATCACATTATTGTTCTGATTTGTGACCAAATTGATAAATCTAATTAGTAACAAAATGTCAAGGACACAATTATTTCATTTTATAGAAAAATATTCAAAAAATATATGCATCATTCTTGAAATGCAATATATGTATATACAATATCTGTGATTTTATTCTTTGAATAACATAATCATTGTGGTAAGAAAATAGAAGTCAACTATGAACAAAGAAGATAACATTTAAAGATATAATGGAGCTATTTACATTTATAGCAAGAACAAATAATGGAATGTAAACTACGTTTGTAATTATGTGTATACAACCTGATATAAATGTAATTATCTGTTGTTGTAGACAGCAGTATTTTTAAAAATATTTACATAACTACAAGATAACAAAACTTTTTCCATTAGTGTTAAGAAAATAAACAGATTTTGGAATAATAAGTTGTGGTGAACCTTTAGCACTAGAATATTACGTTTAATTGTACTTTGAATACATAAGTAAAATAATGCGTATAATAATAAGTTTATTTTGTATTGCGTGTAAGTAAAATAATAATTAAGTAACAATTAAGTTATTAATACTGTAATTATCTAGTGGCAACATTTGCCTTCAGCTCCGAAGAAAACAATGACCCAATAATAAAAACACCTTTAGGATTAATAAAAGGTAAATATTTGACAACAAATTCCGGGAGGAATTATGCTTCTTTTGAAGGAATTCCGTATGCAAAACCGCCAGTCAAGAAGTATAGATTTCGCGTATGTATTATAGTAATTACATAACATATTTGATAATTTTAACTTTTTATGTATTTACAAAAAATCAATGGGCAGTGATAAGAAGAGTTGATAAAATATTTTGAGTTCAAAACAAATATTTATCTTTCATTAATACAAAAATAGAGATGTAATCATTAAATTTGTAGGAACCTCGACCAATTCGTTCATACGACAGCACCATACAAGCCCGTTTTAAATACACATGCCTTCAATATAATCATTATTCCCACGGGATTATTGGCGAAGAGGACTGTTTGTACATTAATATATACGTACCTCAAACCAACACTACATCTTCACTTCCTGTAGTAATTTTCATCCATGGAGGCGCTTTCATGTTTGGTTCAGGGCTTACCTATGGAGAAAAATTTCTCATGGAGAAAGATGTTATATATGCTACCTTCAATTACAGATTAGGTCCCCTAGGATTCTTGAGTACTGAAGATAATGTTGTTCCTGGCAACAACGGCATGAAAGATCAAGTGCGTATTTCTACATTTTTTTAGAAATAGAATCATCTTTATTAAATTTATTGCCTAAAAGTAAAGAGACTAACGGATTAAACTGTGTTTGTAGTACAATAAAACATACCCTTATACAGGTGTCCCTTTTAAGAGGCTAACCATTGGGATCTCGAGAACCGTAAGAGATACGAAGTCGGTTAAATTTTAATGATCTATTAGTTTTTCCGAAAAAATGCATAGCTCGCTAGATATGAGAAAAAAAAGGAATTTGGCAAATTTGTTTATTGACTTATAAATTTCTTGTTTCAATTCATAAAAGTTTCTAGTTTGCGCATTCTACAAACAACTAATGCGACAACATTGCTCCTATTTAACCAACATTCTATCTCATACGGTTCTCGAGACCTCAATCGTTAGCATCTTAACACGGGCACTCTGTGTAGACAAAAATGCCAATTCTGTGTTTCTCAACAAAAAATGACCTGCTTAGTTCATCCATTATTCAATAATGTTCTTGCTTTACTAAAATAGAATGTTAATAAATATTTTAAAAATTCAATCATTCTTTTGTAATTATTAGTACTATTTCAAAAAATATTATTTCGCTTCCAAATGTGGTCTTGTATTTAACAATAAATTTCTTATTTTCTTCTTTATTTAAAGCAAATTTTCATATAAAAATCAAATTTACAATGTGACGTGTTAACGACTTGTACGTTTTCACTACCATTCTTTAGTATTTTTTTAAGTCGTTAATACGTTACACAAACTCAAATTAGTTTAAATCATTACGGAAATTATTTTCAAAATTCTATAAATTTTAATATTTGTGATTAATTTTATTAAATAAGTTTGTTTTAGGTGTTAGCTTTGAAATGGATTCACTCAAACATCCAGTACTTTGGAGGAAATCCATCTCAAATAACTCTCACGGGAATGTCAGCTGGTGGAGCAAGTGTCCATCTACATTATTTATCTCCCTTGTCTGTTGGTTTGTTTGCCCGTGGATTCTCCCTTAGTGGCACCGCATTAAATCCCTGGGTATTGCAAGAAAATGCGCGCCAAAAAGCTTTTAAATTAGCTGCTCTGGTAGAATGTCCCACAAATGATACGAGAACAATGATAAATTGTTTGAATTATATTCCAGCAAGAAGTATAGTTGAAACTGTTCCGCATTTTTTGGTACAATTTTAAATTTAATTTTGATTTTTTAATGAAAATGCGTGTTTCAGGCTTATTTGTATAATCCTTTTTCTCCATTTGCACCAGTTGTAGAACCATCGGGTACTGTCAATGCATTTTTGCCGACTCATCCGTACGAAATGTTAAAATCAGGTCAATTACAAAATGTACCTTGGTTTACTTCAGTTGTACAATCAGAAGGATTATATCCAGCAGCTGGTAAATAATGTATTTTTGTTTTGTTACAATTTTAATTTGTATATTTTAGAGTTTTGGCCAGACCCAAATACTTTACCCGAAATTGATTCTCGATGGAATGAATTAGCACCACATATTTTGGATTACAATCACACCTTAAATGTTGCTTCACACGCAGAAATATCATCACAAATAAAAAATAAATATTTAAATGGAAACGCGATTTCAAGATCTACTTTCAATCAACTGATAAAGGTATTCATCAAATTATACATAAAGCCATATTTAATCTATAGATTACAGATGCTGAGTGACAGAATATTTATAACTGATGCACAAACAGCTGCTAAAATACATGCAAGTGTCTCTTCTTCTCCAGTCCACTTTTATTACTTCACATATCGTGGCGCGCATAGTAAATCGGAAGCCCTTTCCCAAGGCAATGAAAACTTTGGTGCATCCCATGGGGATGACACTGTTTATGTTTTATCAAGTGATGTAGATATTTCTACTACACAATCTGATAAAGAAATGCAGAAGATCTTACTGGATTTATGGATGTCCTACGCAGTTAATGGGTATGACTTTAATTAGAGCGAGAAACCAAAAATAATACCGCTTAACTTAAAAATAGATTTTATTAGTTATTAAAATATTGTTAATTATTTCAATTTAGTTTGCAGGATTAGTTAAGGTTGTTATATTTGATAATTTAATTTTATAAATAATCGGTTAACCGGTATTTTTCATGAGTTTATATATATTAATTATTGTTTTATAATTAATGTTAATATTTTTAGTGTTCCAAGTTTGTCAAACTCTTCATGGGAAACTGTCAGTAAAAACGTCAACGATCCATTAAATTTTATCGAAATTCAGTCACAAAATTTAGTGGTAAAACACGCTAAAAATTTTGAAAACACCGAATTCTGGTTACTTTTACCCTTTAAAGAAAATCATAACTTGTTTCCAAATGCAAAAAATGAGCTATAGTTTATATTACTAGCTATAACTGTACAATAATTTCGTTGTAGTAAACATACGAATGCTTTATACAATATTAATTCTGTGTTTTTGTCCAACTGTAACTCCAACTCCTCCCAGAATAAGCTGCTTCTTGTTGTGCTTTAAGTTGCAACCAATTCGGTAGTAATTGTAAAAATCTGCTGATGTCTTCGTCTTTCAACCACGCAACACTGCAAATTCTTCTGTCTTCTGGATGGGGCTGAACTATGCCTCGGTTAAGCTGATGCGCATGTTTCGCGGTAGTCTTTCAACACAGCGCAAGTATCTCGAAGAAGTCTTTCGCAGTATGATGGTAAAGACAGCATAAGTGTAGCTACATCTTGCATACATCGTTCAACAGTTATACAGTACTTACTAAAATAGGTTTACTATCGCAACTGGCAGATGATCGAGGCTTTGCACCAGCATCACAAGGAATGTGCGCTCGAAATTCACGTAGCCACTTATACTAATCACGCAGTTTTCCAGGGAATGGGCGTCGTTTGGGATGATTAATGGTTGATGGTAGTATTTGACGGGAAGAAGTTTTACTGAGTTGTGACATTCGAGGATCCAAATACTGTTAACTACATAATCTGTCACTCCTCTGAAGTTTTTTCCTACTACTTTCCCCCCAAGTCTTCTACTTTTGAACAAATTAATTCTATTTCTTCCTCCGTGTGATCTACAATTTTAAAGACTTTATCTTGAAATATGTAATTCCAAGACTCATCTTCTTGCTCGGTTGTGTCTATTTGAGGAGTTTTAGTTCTACATTTCGTATTTATGTTCCCTTGTGCGATTAATTGTGCAAGTGTGTCTTCCTCATTTATTTTATTGGTTTTGTAGTTTAATACTTTCGTGTTCGTGTTCAGGTTCTGGTTCAGGTTGCTTTGGAGGTTCCATCTCTACCATGGAATCGTTTTGTAGAAGTGTTAGGCCTTTTTTGCTCAAAGGGGATGACGGTGCAGGTAAGGGAATCACTGCTGCGTTGGTTTGGACGATGTAAGGTTCTTCGGAGACAGCGACGCATGCTTTCTAAAAGCCATGCTGTGGATACAAGGGGAGCGCGGCCCCCAACTAAACGGGCTTCGTGACAGTTTGGGTTATATACTATTACCTAATATTTATTTTTTTATCATTTCCACTTTTTCTTTCATCTTTTTTCAATAGAGCACCGCATATAATTAGAAATAGAATTACTTCAATTAAATAAATCATATACCTTTTCTTCATATGGTAAACTTTAGATAAACGTAAACGTATTATTTTAATAAATATTTTATATTAGGAGTACTTTGCGATGAACGACCCATCGTAAAAATAACTAATGGCTTAATTAGAGGTTTATATCAAAATTCAAGTAAAGGAAGAAATTGTATTGCCTTCGAAGGAATTCCATACACTGAACCTCCTCTTGGACAACTCAGATTTAGACCTCCTGAACCAAAACAACCATGGACTGGGATTTGGGAAGCAAATACAATTTATAGATGTATTCAACTTGATCACACGCCGTACGATGATGGCAGAGTTGATGGCAATGAAGACTGTCTCTATTTGAATGTATACATTCCACATATTAATGATGATACGGAGTCATTTGATGTTATTACCTGGTTGGTCCTCTAGGTTTTCTCGCTACTGAAGATGAAGCATCCCCTGAAAATTACTGATTGAAAGGTCAGACTCTTGCTTTGAGATGGGTAAAAAAAAATATTGCGATATTCAGAGGAAATCATAATTCTATTACTATTACTGGTATGTCTGCCGAAGGATCTACCGTACATTTTCAATATTTGTCTTCGTCATCAAGAGGTTTAGAATTATATTTGGCTGTGGGCAAACATCTACTGCTGCTTTAGTTGAATGTATAAGTCAATGACCGGCTAAACAAATTCAAGCAGCTTCCAAGAAATTCCTGCCATGGTTATACAATCCTTATTTGCCTTTTGGTCCTGTGGTGGAACCAGTTCTTGAAGGAGCGTTCATCTCTAAACAACCTTACGAATTAGTTCGTTCTGGAGAAGTCGCAGATGTACCGTAGATCACTTCCGTAACTCGAGAAGAAGGTCTGTATCCAGCTGCTGATATCATGTACTCCGAAGATCGTCTTCCTTTCTTGGAGAAAAATTGGGAATCATAAGCTCAGTATATTCTACACTTTGATGGAACTGTTGACAGTAATGTTTGGGAAGAAATAGCTCAAAAAATAAGAGAAGAATATTTGGGAAACCGTCCAATTTCTAGAGAAACATATCTCGATTTGGTACATGCAATTGGACAGATTTTTTGTGTTCAATTTCCAAATCCTTCATGGTTTACCAAATTCATGGTTACAGAGGTTGACAAGAAATTATCCGAAATCATGATTAATATGTGGACCGCTTTTGCTCGTAATGGCTAATATATATTTATAAAAAGATCTATTTCTATTCCATTCATATTTTTTTACAGAGAACCAGAACTACCGAATTTGACATGGGAAACTGTTTCAAACACTTCAAGAGATAAATTTATATATTTAGATATTTCTGGGCCGGACAATATTACAATGAGGGAAGATAATGAACTAGGTCAAAATTTATTTTGGGAATCATTACCCATTTATGAAAACAATAAAATTTTGAGTGAAAAAGACGTATTATAAATTTATGTATACACTATATTTTGAAAATAAAACATCAGCTTTTAATTAGTTATTTAATTTATGTTTTGTCGAATGTTTTATACACTTTATAATTAAGAAATCAAGCTTGTTATTTTTAATCTTTTTGTTTTATTGCCAAAAGAATAATGAACCAAAAATATTTATTTTATAATGACTTTCAATGAAAATTAGATTTATAAGAAAATTTATCTTAATAGAGATTAATCTATTTATTAATCATAATATTATTAATGCAATATAACAGTATAAAAATTAAGTAGGTCATTAATTTATAAGTAATTCAATTTTACTTAATCACATTATTGTTCTGATTTGTGACCAAATTGATTAAATCTAATTAGTAATAAAATGTCAAGGATACAATTGTCATTTTACAGAAAAATATGCAAAAAATACCTATGTGTATCATTCTTGAAATGAAATATAATATGTATACAATATTCATGATATTGTTTTTTAAATAACATAATCATTTCGGTAAGAAGATAGAAGTCAATTATGAACAATAAGGAAGATAACATTTATAATACAAATAATGAAATGTAAACTCCGTTTTTATACTTTGCGTTCACAATTGCCCTATTATTCTGTGTACACAACCTGATATAAATATAATTATCTGGAGACATTAAATTTTTAAACAATATTTACATAACTACAAGATATTAAAACTTTTTCCATTAGTTTAGAAAATAAAAAAATTTTGGAATAATACGTTGTGGTCAACTTTTAGTACTGGAATATTACGTTTAATTATACTTTGAATACATAAGTAAAATAATGCGTATAATAACAAGTTTATTTTGTATTACGTGTAAGTAAAATAATAATTAAATAACAATTCAGTTATTAATATTGTAATTATGTAGTGGCAACATCTGCCTTCGGCTCCGTAGATAACAATGACCCAATAATAAAAACATCTTTAGGATTAATAAAAGGTAAATATTTGACAACAAATTCCGGGAGGAATTATGCTTCTTTTGAAGGGATTCCGTATGCAAAACCGCCAGTCAAGAAGTATAGATTTCGTGTATGTATTATATAATATATTTGATAATTTAAACTTTTTATATATTTACAAAAAATCAATGACCAGTAAATATTTATCTTTCATTAATACAAAAATAGAGATGTAATCATTACCTTTGTAGGAACCTCGACCAATTCGTTCATACGACAGCACCATACAAGCCCGTTTTAAATACACATGCCTTCAGTATAATCATTATGCCTACGGGATTATTGGCGAAGAGGACTGTTTGTATATTAATATATACGTACCTCAAATCAACACTACATCTTCACTTCCTGTAGTAATTTTCATCCATGGAGGCGCTTTCATGTTTGGTTCAGGGCTTACCTATGGAGAAAAATTTCTCATGGAGAAAGATGTTATATATGCCACCTTCAATTACAGATTAGGTCCCCTAGGATTCTTGAGTACTGAAGATAATGTTGTTCCTGGCAACAACGGCATGAAAGATCAAGTGCGTATTCCTACAGTTTTTATAGAAATAGAATCATTTTTATTAAATAAAATATACCCGCATACAATTGTCTGTTTTAAGAGGCTAACCAATGGGATCTCGAGAATCGTGTTACGAAGTCGGTTAAATTTGTTAAATTTTAATGATGTATTTGTTTTTCCGAAAAAATGCGTAGCTCATTGGATGAGCAAAAAAATGATTTTAGAAAATTTGCTTTTTGACATAACTTTTTGATCTCAATTCATACAAATTTCCAGTTTGTATAATCTACAGACACTTACTTAAATTGGGCCAACTAATGCGGCAACCTGGACCCAATTTATCCAACTTCGTATCTCTAACGGATCTCGAGATATCAATCGTTAGCCTCTTAAAACGGACACTCTGCATAGACGAAATTGTCAACTCTGTGTTTCACAACAAAAAATAACCTGCTTAATTGTTCCTCTATTATTAAATATTTATCTTGCTTTGATAAAATAGTTATTAATAAATATTTTAAAAATCCAATTATTCTTTTTGTAATTATTAGTACTATTTCTAAATATATTCTCTGGCTTCCAAATGTAGTCTTCTATTTAACAATATACTTCTTTATTTAAAGCAAAAATTTCTTATAAAAGTCAAATTTACAATGTGACGTATTAAAAGCTTTGTACGTATTGACTACCATTCGTTAGTACATTTTTAAGTTGTTAATACGTTACACAAACTCAAATAAGTTTAAATCATTATTGAAATTATTTTCAAAATTCTTTAAATTTGAATGAGATGGCAGAAATGTGATTAATTTTATTAAATAAGTTTTTTGTAGGTATTAGCTTTGAAATGGATTCACTCAAACATCCAGTACTTTGGAGGAAATCCATCTCAAATAACTCTCACAGGATTGTCATCTGGTGGAGCAAGTGTCCATCTTCATTATTTATCTCCCTTGTCTGTTGGTTTGTTTGCCCGTGGATTATCCGTTAGTGGTACCGCACTAAATCCCAGGGTATTGCAAGAAAATGCGCGCCAAAAAGCTTTTAAATTAGCTGCTCTGTTAGAATGTCCCACAAATGATACGAGAACAATGATAAATTGTTTGAGTTATATTCCAGCAAGAAGTATAGTTGAAAATGTTCCGCATTTTTTGGTACAATTTTAAATTTAATTTTGATTTTTTAATGAAAATGCATGTTTCAGGCTTATTTGTATAATCCTGTTTCTCCATTTGCACCAGTTGTAGAACCACCGGGTACTTTCAATGCATTTTTGCCATCTCATCCGTACGGAATGTTAAAATCAGGTCAATTCCAAAATGTACCTTGGTTTACTTCAGTTGTACAATCAGAAGGATTATATCCAGCAGCTGGTAAATAATGCATTTTGTGTTTTGTTGCAATTTTAATTTGCATATTTTAGAGTTTTGGCCAGACCCAAATACTTTACCCGAAATTGATTCTCGATGGAATGAATTAGCACCACATATTTTGGATTACAATCACACATTAAATGTTGCTTCACACGCAGAAATATCATCACAAATAAAAAATAAATATCTAAATGGAAACGCGATTTCAAAATCTACTTTCAATCAACTAATAAAGGTATTCAACAAATTTTATACAAAGCCATATTTAATCTATAAATTACAGATGCTGAGTGACAGAATAGTTATAACTGGTGCACAAACAGCGGCTAAAATACATGCAAGTGTCTCTTCTTCGTCAGTCCACTTCTATTACTTCACATACCGCGGGGCGCATAGTAAATCGGAAGCCCTTTCCCAAAGCAATGAAAACTTCGGTGCGTGCCATGGGGATGACATTGTTTATGTTTTATCAAGTGATGTAGATATTACTACTACACAATCTGATAAAAAAATGCAAAAGATCTTAATGGATTTATGGATGTCCTACGCAGTTAATGGGTATGTCCTTAGATGAGGTATAACATAGAGATATGGCATTGCCCAAATATATTGTCGAAAGAAGGTTTAAAATCGCTTGCAGCCGGCTGTTTGAGAACAGTGGTCCAGTGGAGTAGTTATATGGAAAACTCAACCAAACAAATAATGAGGATAGGTGATTAGCACTATGACCAATATTTCGTTCGTCTAACTGTGTGTGCACTACTCAGCTGGCGGATTGTTCTCACGCAGCTGACTGTTAGGCGATTCTCGACCATACATCTTTTGCTTGCTCAGTAGTACGTAGCTATAGGAGTGTGGCATATCTCTGTTATACCTCATCTAAGGGTATGACTATAATAAGAGCGAGAAACCAAAAATAATTTCGGTTAACTATTAAAAATATATTTTTTTCTATAGCAGATGTTAAAGTGCAATTTTATCAACTCAAAATAGTGGATAAAGTAGCACTTTAACCGCAAGGGTAGATAAAGTAACACTTTAACAGCAAGGGTAGATAAAGTACTTTAACTTTTGTTTATTAGAAGTACATTTCCATAACAACGCACACTACTGACATTTTAAAATTGTTCTTAAATAATAATTTAATTTTTCTAATTCTTTTCTCTTCAAAACCTGCTATAGAAAAAAATAGAATTTTATACACGACGATAAAATTAAATTATCGACTCGCGAAAAATAATTCACTCGCGATTATATCGCTCGTGAATTAACACTTTCCGCTTGTCGATAAAATATTATTTTATCGTCTTGTATAAAAAATAACTATTATTAGTTATTAAAATATTGTTAATTATTTAAATTTAGTTTGCAAGATTAGTTAAGGTTCTTTTATTTGATAATTTAATTTTATAAATAATCGGTTATCCGGTATTTTTTATGAGTTTTTTTATATATTAATTATTGTTTTATAATTTATGTTAATATTTTTAGTGTTCCAAGTTTGTCAAACTCTACGTGGGAACCTGTCAGTAAAAACATCAACGATGCATTAAAATTTATCGAAATTCAGTCACCAAATTCAGTGGTAAAACACGCAAAAAATTTTGAAAACACCGAATTCTGGCTACTTTTACCCTTTAAAGAAAATCATAACTTATTTCCAAATGCAAAAAATGAGCTTTAGTTTTTATTACTAGCTATTACTGTACAATAATTTCGTTGTAGTAAATATAGGAATGCTTTATACATTATTAATTCTGTGTTTTTGTCAAACTGTGACTCCAACTCCTCCTAGAATATCAGTGAGTCGGGAGATATACGAACTTACGTCGCCAATACTTGGTTGACTGCGAGATATGAGTTGAAATGCATTCATGTATTCTATTTCGGAAAATTCTGGTCCTTTTTCCATTAAAGCTCCAAGTATCTCTTCAGGCGTTAAATAAAACATTTCAAAGTAATGTTTGGCGTGATCCAGAGCCAATTCTCTAGTCATGGTGATATTAGTAAGTGCTTGTTGCAATGCAAAAACATTACGGCACATGCGTTGAATAACAACTTCGTCTATACGGTCCAAGTATTGAGCAGAACTTATAAGAATTTTAGCAATTAAATGTCCCAATCCTTCAAATATATATTTACACTTTCTGGCTTGCAAACTGGCGCTTGTAACTTCATCAACAGAAGCCAAAACGCGGCTAAGTTCCAAAACTCTTGGATCAGGTTCTCCGGTTTCTCTCCCAACTTCTCCAGCACCGGGTAGAAGGAAATGAAAGCACTGGACACGTACTTCCAAATGTAAAACAAGAAGACAAGTGTTTGCTAACTCATCAAAGTCTTGTCCTATTGCCGTTAAGGCCTGCAGAGTGGTAGAAGAAACCGGAGGAGGCGGTGGTTGAGCATCTGAGGAAGGATCATGGCGGAATTCATTCGCCAGACGCAAAACTCTGACAGCAAACCACTCCATGGATTCTTGCAGTTGAGCTAAACCGCGCAAAGCTGCAGGATCGGAGAGTATTTCATGCGCAGCGATTCCTCCTTCGCCTAAATTACTCGCGAGGATTTCTGCTTCGCGGACATTTCTTTGCCGGACATCTTCCGGGCTTTCTTCCTCGGTGGGTCTTCTACGAAGTTGCGCTCCATGTCTGGCAACTCTTGCAGCTGCTTCTTGTTGTGCTTTCAGTTGCAACCAATTCGGTAATGATTGTAAAAATCTGCTAATGTCTTCATCTTTCAACCACGCAGCACTGCAAATTCTTCTGTCTTCGGGGTGGGGTTGAACTATGCCTCGGTAAGCTGATGCGCATGTTTCGCGGTACTCTTTCAACACAGCGCAAGTATCTCGAAGAAGTCTTTCGCAGTATGATGGTAAAGACCGCATAAGTGTAGCTGCATCTTGCATACATCGTTCAACAGTTATAGTACTTACTAAAAGAGGTTTACTATCGCGACTGGCAGATGGAATCAGTTCTGTAGCTCTCCAGGCTTCTGGTGCATGGGCAGCAGCTTCTACTTGCGCTTGTAATTGTGCACGACGTGTGACCAAAAATGTTTGATTAATATATTCACTTATAAAAGCATTCAACGGACAGGGATTTCCAGATTTAAGACCCAAGGCGTGTTCAATTTCTTCTACAAAACACGTTAAAGGTACGAAGATTAAAGTTATATTACTTGGATCTGGAGTACACACTAAGACTTTATCTCGTTGGTTACGGCTTCTACCATCGGTTTTGGTGTTTGTCATCGCACTAGATGAACCGTCGAATTTGAAAAGTGGAGTTTTCTTTTTGCTATAATTATAAATATAAGGTTGTAATATAATGGAAAGGAAATAATAAACCGATATTTAAAAAATAATCTTTGATATTCAGAGTTCTTTTTAACGACCGCCACATACAACAAGAGAGGTAATCATGCGGATTTCAAGATTTTAACGGATAATCAAGAATTTAAATATTTGCAATACGTTTCGATTATTTTTAGTGTATTGAGTTTATTAATTTTTAATAAAAATTGGTCAACCGGAAGTAACAGTTTACTTTTAGTTTTATTTGAAGAAAATGGCTGTAAGATATGCAACAACCTTTATTGAAAAAAATAATAATTTAGTAACATTTTTATTGTATAACGCACATTTTGGATAGTGGGGGTCGGATATTTGTGACTAGTTAATTTTTTTAATATATATATATTTTTTTAAATATCGGTTAATTAAAAAATAATAATATCTTACTTTTGAATTTTTCTTCGTGAAAAATAAGATGATAAATCATTTATGTCGTTATATGTCATGGATATTTGAGGATCTGAATTAATATTTTGAATGTCCAAATAATCCAATAAAATTTGTTTCAACTACAATCAAATTATTTCTGTTGTAATTAAATACAAACTTAATATTTTTATACGTACCACTTCCTGAACTTTTCCCCAAAATTCTTTCATGTCATACAAATCTTGAGAACTTTGATGTTTATATAAATGCCCCAATAAAGTAGCATGAGCATGAGCTACGCATCTAAACTCATCAAACAAAGTATGAACTAGCTCAATGAGACCATTATTAGAATTGGCTTGTCTTTGAACAACCAGCCAATCATTTACATGTAACGTACTTCTATGAACGATCAACATCAACTCATTATGGAGATTGTGTCTTATGGATTGTATGGCAGAAGGAAGTTGTTCAAGTAAAACTAAACACTTAACTAATATTGCCATGAAATGACTAGAATTAGCTTCTGGATCTGCTACGTCTAGATCTTCTTCAACGTCAAGAGTTTTGCGGTCTTCTACTTTGACTTGGGACAACTCGAAGAGGTTTCGTTTAGCGGCAGATCTCTGCCGATTGGAAAGACGTAGTTCCGAGCTACGCTGAAACGGAGTTGAAGGAGCTTCGCGACCGGAACCTTGTCGACGAAGATTCAAAGCTTCTTGGCATGGACGCTCATAAAGATGTTTACGTAATTCTTCCAATAATTTTATATGCATTTGCTAAGAAAATGAATTTATAATTTATTTAAATGCAAATTTAGCATACATACCTGTTTTTTCTGATCTAACTCTGCACTAAGTTCACTGATTCCTTCAACACCTTCTAAACTACCCTTTCCTAAAGATACTGCGTTGGTTAATAATTGTGTTGCATGTAAATAATGCTTTCGACTCATATAACCGGCTAATTTGTTTGGAACTTCTGTCATTTGTTCACTACAATTTATTACATTACTGTATATCTAAATAAAAAATATATTTACATACATTTCTTCTAAAAGTTGCAACATGTATTTGTATTCAAGGCCCTCAAACCAAAGTTTTTTGAGTTCATCTCTTCGGCAGTGTAATAAAATCTTGCAGGCCTCTAAATTTTCTTTTACACGTCTTATGTTTTCTCTGGATTCATTAACATGAGTTGATAAAGTTCCAAACAATTGCATTACCTGTTACAATACAAATCATAAGAACAGTTTATATAAACTACAAAAGTATTACTTTTGTAAGATCCTGATCATGTCTGGATACTAATTCGTCTAGTTTACGATCACTACGTCTAAATTCCTCCTCTATTTTCTGCTTTTCTAAATCTCTTTGCTCATTAGTTTCACTGGCTGATAATGTACGGATTACAGACATTAAAAGACCGCTCTGTAAAAATGTATTGCAAAAATAAGTTTGAAATTTCATTAAAATATAAATATTACCGTTTCTTTTATGGGTTTTACACCCCTTGGGGGCTTAATAGGAGGCGACGCCTCCATGATCAAAATATTTAACCACGAAAATCTGACAGGAGTTTGACAGTCAGCAAACCTTTTGGGTTGTTGTGCAATCGTACAAGTTGCACGGTTGCACGCCCTGTAAAATAATTTGACAGCAGCTGTCAAGTTGAAGTGTACATTGTAAACAAATCTCTTTATTATATTTAAGTTTGTTGTTTAATTAATAACAATGGGTGAAAGAAAAGGTACTAATAAGTACTATCCTCCCGATTATGATCCGAAAAGGGGAGGACTTAACAAATTTTTGGGGACCCATGCCCTCAGAGAAAGAGCAAGAAAAATACACATGGGAATTATTATCATTAGATTTGAAATGCCATATAATATATGGTGCGAGGGATGTAATAATCACATTGGAATGGGGGTTCGTTATAACGCAGAGAAAACAAAAATTGGAATGTACTACACAACTCCAGTTTACCAGTTTCGGATGAAATGCCACTTATGTGACAATCATTTTGAAATTAAAACAGATCCAGCGGTAATTATTTACTTTAAAATTAGTATTCATTGTAATAAATACATAGTTATTGGTTTCAGAATCTAGATTACGTTATTTTATCTGGTGCACGTAGACAAGAGAATCGTTGGGATCCAACACAAAATGAACAAGTTGTACCAGAGACGAAAGAAGTTCAAAAAAAGCTCTTCGACGATGCTATGTACAAATTGGAACACGGATCCGACGATAAAGCGGTCGCTGTGGATGCTAAACCTCGGTTGGCCAAATTATACAATAGGAATGAAGCTACATGGGGCGATGATTTTGCTGCTAATCAAAATTTGCGTAATATGTTTAGAGTAAATATTAAATTAAGTTATTAATTTTTATAATTAATAAACACTTTTTATTTAACAGAAAAAGAAGAAAGAAATGAAAATACAAAGTGATATAGACGATGCACTATTAAAAAAGACTGGATTAAACATCCCACTCGTACCAGAAGGAGAAGAGGATAAGAAATTAGCAAGATTGTTATTTTTAAAGCCAACTACTAGTTTAGTAGAAAGTAGTATGAAAAAGATAAACAAAATAATAGAAAGCCCGGCGTTACCTACAACAAAACCAACTCCAATTTTGGAACAGAAAATTAATAAATTGTTAGGTAAAAATAGTCCAAGTACATTAGGAATCATAAGAAAAAGGGAATCTTCAGAAGCTACAAGTACTATTACATCGCCCAAAACACCCAAATTAGGATTAGTAGGAGACTACGGATCATCTACAAGTAACTCGGACACAGACTGAAAGGCAGATTTGTCTACATAAATACTGTATTGATACATTGTGTAATGTGAACAAATAACAATAAATTGTCAATTCATTTGCGGTCCGCGACTGGGATTCAGCGCGCTGCAATACAGGGTTGTTGCAATTTTACTGCTTCGTAAAGAAACCAACTAATTATTTATTCTTTCGGCGGGCTGAATGTTTGATTGCGTACAACCCTGCGACAAACTAATCTGTACCTGTATGAACGTGTTTTATTGTCATTCCTACACTTTGGTCCTCAGTCCCAGTAACGCGAGCCCCACAAAACAATCGGTTCTTTTTACTTAATAAGCGTATTATAAGCACAAGAAGTGAACCTTCGCTGGAGGTAAACGATGAAAGGAGATACAAGTAGGTACGGATGAATCTGAAGAATTAAGAATATAGTACGTGACCTTACTATCAATTTTTGTCACCGTTGTTGGTTTTGTAATCCGCATATCGTACAAAATTTTAACAGACCCTGTATAACAAGACTTAACAATATAACATTTTTAATACCACATATATGTTTTTTTCCTTTTTTAGTTATTAGTAAGTCATGCATAATGAACCCATAGTATACCCAATTTTAGTCAATTGTTAGTACAGTCTGGCCAAGCTCGATTGATCCCTTAAGCTTGCAGCATCGTGGTACACTTCAAGCAAATTGACTCATTCTTTTGTGCGTTAACTGTAATTTTAACAAGATTATTTAACAACAAATCTAACATAAAATATATAGCTAACATATTAAACAACAAGTTAAAGGGAACTTATTTTCTTTCTGCTGTAAGGCCATTAATAAAACTAGCTTTACGGAGAGCGTTCATATATTTTAGGAGATCAAGGAAACTTGGTCAAGCTACAGAAATCGTATGCATAACTATATCATCATCAGACCGTTATTGTTATTAACAAATAGGTATTATCCTATACTATTGCATCATGCACAAACGTTTAGTTTCAAAAAATATAAGCAAGAGGAGTTCCAGAAATCGATTACCAATTTTCAATGCCAAAGTAGATTAACCATTTTAATGATCCAAAGAAGTCCAACACTTGTCTTCCATGCTGATTACCAGTGCTTGTTCGATTTTTTCCTTCAACCAACTCAGAATGTCGGGGTCGCCTTGTACTACGTATTTATCGGGCGAATTTTTTTGCTTCACATCATCCTACGAATTAAAAGATTAATAATTGTTTTTTATAACTATCAACATAAAAAATATTTATATACTTGTCTGACATTTATAATTATTTCTTGCCCCACTATTTTAGGCACTGATACAACATCATCCAAATCTATCGACCATTCTATGTCCCAGGGACCCCATTGGCGACAGTTTTCGACCAGAAATATGTGTCTACATTATAAAAAACATATATAAAATGTAAACTATTACAATAAAAAAACTAACTTACTGAAGCGTAATAAGTAGTAATTGTTTTCCCGTTTGATTCAAAGCACCATGTGCCCAATAAGTATCGCTTTCAGCATAACGTCCGTTAGATAAAATTGCTAACAAATTATTTCCCATTGCTTCATACAGTGAAAACGGTTTTAACGCCTAAATAACAATTATTATATTCTTAATCAATAAAATTGATATTTTCTTACCATTCTTGGATGTATATACCGATGTAACCGATGCCTAACTTGTACTCTTTCGCCCATCAAAACAGCTCTTCTAATTGCGTCGGTCGCAACTTCTACGCAATCTGACACACCCCCACGAGTCATCAACGAAGCTAACGCCTTTCCATTTCCTCTGAAGAAGGCTTCCACTCCGCTATGCGGTGCAGCAAGTCCAAGTGGAACACCGACTGCAAATGTTCGGTTTATTGCTGATCGAGCATCTACTGCTGGTGGCTGAAATCGTTTCTTTCTGATTTGTTCTTTAGGAACTATAGCTGAGCTGTGGACATGGCCCAGAAAAGAGCGACAAGTACGTTCGACATCCACGCCGACAGAATCAGTTGATGGGGGTTGAGTATATGTTGATTCAGTGCCAGTATACGGGTTAAGAAGAACTGATTGGCCTAAAACATGTACGTGGAATTGTTGCAATATTTCGCTACGGTAGTGACTCCAAATATCTGATAGGAGTTGAATATGACTTGTACACATATTTTCTAATTCAAATGCTGTAAATCTAAAACAAAACTATTAATGTATCTATTGTTAAATAAATTAAATAACTCTTACATGTATTTGGTTTGTTTTACAGGGGCATACGACATTTCTAAACAATTAAATATGTAATCTAACATGTCACATATTTCAATATCCTTTAAATATTTCTTGGTTGAAACATTCAAATGTAATGTGATCGGAGTAAATCTTAAGCGCTCAACAACAATGCGTTTGCTGTTATTTGCAGCACTATGTTGTTGTTGTGCCAAAGTTGCTAATGGCGAATGTAGTATTGCCATATCAGATCTTATATCACAACCAGGGTCTCTAGGTGATATCCAAGGAGCAAATAATTGATATATTCGTTCAATGAATCCACGATCTACACTTATATGGAAATCGCCAATGTCTAGAGTTATAGCTCTGTATGCATCTGGAAGACGACGTAAAACTTGCATCTCTACACAAGATATACCCCAAGGTTTTGGTCCAATTCCTCCCAAAGGTTGTATTAGACGTCCACCTTCCGCTTCCAAAGATAAACTGTTCAGTTTCAATCTCCAAGATTCGTGAGTTTGAGATTTGCGCAATTGTAACCATAAAGCAGGGTGGTAAGTACGTCTTAGTTCACCGTAAAATGGTTTCAACATGTACATTTTTTCAAAGTCAATATACACATAATCTTTTAATTGACATTTCTTTTGCTGTGTTTTATATTTATCCTCAACCCATGATGCTAATTCCAAAGTTAACATTTTCCATTTATGCGCAATGTTAACTTCCCATAAAGCTGGACTATCCGCTAGGGATAAATAAGCAAATTCCAAAGGTTTAGGATATGAAAGACACATCGATAAACCAATTCCAGATAAAGATAATGCCGTTTCCCAATGAGTACGCTCATGATGAGCTTTTCTTCGAAGTTGATGAGCCAAGCGCGCATCTTGAGTAAACACCACAGTACGTTGAGGTCCATCCATGTAACACAACCAGTAAACAAGAACTTTATCTCGTCTTGTAACTTGTCGAGTGAGTGCTGGACGTTCTTCAGAACTGCTGTCGCTGTCTGAAGAACTTGATGCTGCTGGTGGAACAGCGGGAGGACTGGACACTGCTCCAGATTTGACTGTATGCAGTCTAATTCGAACTTCTCCGTAACCATCTGTATGAATATCCAAAGGAAAACCAATTCCTTTATTATTATAAACATTCCATAGTAAAGTACGATCAGAGCATGGATCATCCCAAGTGTACAACAGAGAATGTAGAGGCGCTAACAACGCTACTTGTGGCTGCGCACGCTGCGACAACTTTAGATGTAAATCTGCGCAATGATTGTCAATTCTGCAAGGCGCATCTCCTGCTTTGTAAGATCTGAAAGCAACGCAAAATGGTTTGTCTCTTCCTCCTCGGACTTCAACGCTTACAGCGCCGCCTCTTTCCATCCGCAGAACAGTTCTATGAATCTTTGCAATACTGAAGTTTTGAGACACAACTTGGCTGTCTCTGTATTTCACGTACATTTGCATGCTTTGAGTTTCAGGCCAAAATGGAACGCATTGACCTGGAGCAAGATCCAACCAAAGATCTGTGCGTTCATTTTCTTCCATGAAACGCAAATGTCGTTTTGTATTATTCGCGACAAGCCAGTTTGGAAGTAATGTTATTATTTTTGTAAAACGTGGTGCCATACTAGATAAAGATACAGTTAAGAGAATCGGATATCGGCGACCTCTTTCTTTATCTCTGGCTAAAACTAATCCAGATGTACCAACAGCATCTAAGCTGAATTCGGCAGACCAGCTAGACTGATATGCTCTAACTCTGACTGCTGATCTAGCTTGACGTTTATATGCAAATAATAACGCATCTTCACCTGCTACATCGTACACTACGTTAGATACACATCCTCGAAGTTGCAATGGTAATCCTGTTTTATTTACTATCCAATATGGAGAATAAAAATATAATTCACAACTATCAGAGCGTTCAACTCGAGCACTTATAGTTAATTGTTTATTTCCACCTTCTGTGTCATAATCTGTAGCCATAGACAAAATTTTATCGTCTAAATCAGTTGTTAAGTTAAGAGTTCCAGTCCATGCTAGACCTAAATAGTTTAGTTCGACAGAAAGTTTTACAGTGCGTTGAATATTTACTGAATATATTGTGGATTTATCTCCAGCGTCCACATGAGTCTAATATAAAATAAAAAATTACTAAAAATATTATAAAAACTAGTAAAAATTTTACCTGTTGGTTGAATTGTAGCATTTTAATTTCCAAGCTATAAGGCAGACAATTGTGTATTATTAAAGGAGGTAGTAATCGAATTAAATAATGCGGTATAGTTCGATTTCTGGTGTTCTGTTGAGGTTGTGGATCTCTCTCTTCAGTCCTAACTCGAAGTGAAAAAGCTGCGGGCGATGGAGGTTTAGGCTCACAAAGAATATCTTTCGCTATTGCTAAATCCGCAGCCAATTCAGGCCACCATAGTCCTTGACTAGAAACTACATGACTTTCCACATAGGCCGGCTGTAGAAACAATTTGCAATGATAGGCAATATGCAGTGGAACATTATATTCATCATGAGGTTCCAATACGGCTACTCGGGCCGTACCATCAAAAGGATTCATAATTTCTCCGACTGGCTCTTGACCAAAATCTGCCAAGACAGAACGCTGGTAAAATACGCCAAGAGGATATGAGGTTTCGTTTCGTAGTTTTAAAGGAGACGCAACTGTTAAAGAGCGACTAGTACGAGACACTTTATGTTCAGCCATTAAATGATAAACTGAAGAGCTTTGAAGACGAATTAATTTACGCCAAGCTCTACGCGGACAACTTGTAAAAAGTGGCGTAAAATTGGGCATTTCTACAGACAGTTGTTCTTCATTTACAGAACGATAAATAGCCGTTGTGTCTGGTTCTGGGAATACAAGACTTTGCATCATATCTCGGTCTTGTTGCCAGTCTATTTCTAATGTTCGCGCATTTCCTTCGGAACTACAATTATTTATTATAAAAAAATACAAATAGCAATAATTTTTAACTTACCAATTACTGTTAACACTTTCATCACCGCTATCCAAATCTTCCAAACTTTTAGTAGGACTGCTGTGCCCAGAATCAACTTTCTCAAAAGTCTTAGAACACAATACAACATTCTCATTTTCTCCTTCAGCTTTTCGCAACAATTCAACTTTACTTTTGGGTCCTATGTCATTTACTAAATTTATAGTTCGATCAGTAATGCAAGCAATAGTTTGGGCAGTTCGATCAGTGTAAGCGATAGTAAGATCATGAAATAGTTTTACAGCTTGAGAAGTTAGTGTGATATTTAATGAATCTCGAGAATCAAAAAGAACAAAAGTTGCCATTTGTTCCGCTGTAGGAGGGTTTAAAGTGTGACGTTTATCTTCAGTATCGGAATCACCAGATTGATCAGTTCCTGATGAATGACCGCAGTCACTGTCTTCACTTTCATTCCAGTCCCTATAGAATATTTTAGTTAAATTAAACAAAGTCTAAAATAGAATAACTTACCCAGTGAATAAATCACAAATAGCAGCTGCAAGTTTTTCCATCGTACCATCTTCTGTTTCGCTGTCTTCATCTTCTAGGAAAGCTGCTAGACTTGTAGTAAGTCGTGGAGCTTGTTTATCTGCATTTGCGTGTTGAGGTCGTAAGAAAGTCATGCCTCCTTCCGAAGAAGAATCTTCATCTCCGCTACTACTTGCCGATCGTGCGTTACTTCGATTAGATTCTCGTCCTGCGGGTGTATGCGGTACAGAACCAGAAACTGGTGCAGCTGCAGCTTGGAAAACACGAACTACGAGCTCCCATGGACGGTATTGGCCTTCGCTGCAGACTACTGGCTCAATTAGTGGCTCCCAACTAAATCAAAATAGTTAATATTGATTGTACACAAAATTATATGAGTTTTTTCACCTTTCTACTTGTTCGTTGTAATAATTGGCTTGTAAATGTATTTCAACAATGCCGTGTAATTGTCGAGACCAATCATGAATCGTAGCTTCGATTGATGATTGCATCAGGACAACAGGAGCAGTGTAATTCACTCCTTCTAATTCCAGTACAAGGGTAATACTTGCAATGGACGCAATAAACATTTTGTTAATATCAAGAACTTCTACGGGAAATTCTTGTAATTCTGGTTCAACTACGTAACACTGTGACAATCGTTTTGGAGACCAAAGATCATCCAATTCATCTCCTTTATCTTGGCTTCTGTTAATAAATGGTAAAAATTTCGGTTTTATTTCTGTAGGCGGATTTAAATGCAAATAAATATCTTCTAATATATCGGTTAAAGTTAAAAATATTCCGGCGCATAAATGTATTTGTAGAGTAGATAAAGTTAACATAGATTTAACTCCGTCTTCAATTTTGAAACACTTGGAAAACTCAAAATCACATGGATGTAACAAAATGTATGATTCGGAACTTCTTGCAGTGTTAAACAATATGTGAAAGTTTGACAATGAAATAATTAAATTTTGCCTCATTGAATGACACGAATAATCCACTAGTATTTCCGCTTTGGTAACAAAACTATTTCCTTTTTCTGTTTGGGCTTCTGCCAAAAATACAAACTCTGGTTTGCACATTCTTACAGCGATTGTTAAACCAGGCGTTTCCCGGGGTTCTATAGGAGTCATCACTAGTTCTTGGTCTGCTACATATCCATGATTAATAATTCCACCATCATGACGACGTTCACAAGGTAGGGATTCGAATACAAATCGACCAAGAGCTCCCAAAAATGGTACAGAAACAGCTAAACACACTCTCTCAACAATTACATCAATAAAACGATCACCGTTGTTATTTTGGTGAAATGATATGTCTACCACGGGTGGTGTTGAAACGGAAATTTGATACGTATTAGCTTTTGCTTCATCTCTATGAGACTGGAATATTCTAAAATATAATTCAATTAAAATATTGATTTTTTAAATAAATAAATGACGTACATATTGTTACAAGAGCTAGTATCTGGCCTAATATCGACAACAGTAATACTTTGTATTGAAAGTTTTGATTCTAAACTACGATCAGTGAAGAAATCAGCTGAAAAAATAGTATCTCCAATTTCTAAACGACATAAACCATGGTTTAAATCGCGAACAGGTGAACTAAGCACCTCTTCACAGTCACAGAATAAAGAAAGTAATATTCCTTCTAAATTCATTTTTAAACAAATGTCTTTATGTTTTGATTCTACTTGGCAGAAAAATGCCTCCAAACATCTGTAAAAAATGAATATTATAGTTACGCATTTATTAGATATAAAATGACTTACTTTACTGCCGTATCGTCCGGAGCCGGTGGAGAAGGAGGTCGAATGTCTCCGCTTCCTGAATCAGGACTAAAATCTACAAAGTGTCCTTCATTTATATTATCCGTATAGACAGCAAGTAAAGTAGTTAAATCTCTTTGCCCTAAAGTAACTTTAATAACATCAATAACACCATCTATTTCCCATGAAGGGAGACGAGTTCCACAAACTAAACTTGCAGATTTCGGACAAGACAACATCCTTTTTACATCCAATCTAATAGACATCGGCTCTAAAATCGCTTCTTGAGTTTCTAAAGATGACGCTAAAGTCATAACAGCTCTCAAAACTGTAGTGCCCTCCAATTTAATAAGTATATTCTCAATTAAAACTGACTTATTAAGCGAAGATTCTTTGAAAAAGTTTTCAATGTTTAATTCGCCAGTGTGAATAACCACTAGATTCGGGGATGCAGTTTTTTGAGGTAAAAGTAAAGTTGGACCGTGGATTGTTACAGCTAAATGTATGCGAGGAGATGTTGGGTACAAGGCTTTTGTGATGTTTTCTCGAAGCCAAGTAGTTCCGTGTTGCAAACCTCGCCAAGCCAGTAATGGACGAGTAAAATGTTTAAGTTGGAGAAGTAATTTGTATAGTAAAGTTACTTGCATTCTGCCAACATGCACCCTGATACTTCCATCAGAAGTTGCTGCTGTATGGCGCACATATTTTACCTTTAATAATATTTAAATATCAAATAAATTAATCACTATAATGCTATTCATAAAAAAACTGCGCTTGTCTTTAGAGTATAGTGAAAAAAAATGTGCAAAAAACTCGACAAAATCAGAATAAAAAATGTTCCAAAAAGTAAAATCTTACCTCCAAAACTTTATCTTCGTCGGCGACTAACACCTTGCTGTACAAAGTCACTTCTGCTAAATGTTCAACGTTTAATCCTCCAAGATAAGCTCTCAACACGAGTCGTTCATTAGCACGAAACATAAAATCACATTCTAGGCCAGATATTCGTGCTTCTAATAATTCTCGATCAGCATCACATAGTCGTAAAACTACAAGTTGCAGTCGTGCAGAATTACTGAATTTAACAGCGCCTGGAGGAACTGGAGGATCTAGGCCACTTGGACGAGGTACATTTCGGAACCAAGTCATCAAACTGGTGCAAGAATTACGCGCCCATATACTGGTATGTTTTTCAATTCTAAAATAATTATATTTAAAATTAAGCTTGCTAAATAAATGAATAAATTACCTATTGTACAAATATTGTGCGTATTTGACCAGAGCTCTGATAGCATCTCTATGAACCAGGAAATGCACAGGACCAAAATCAGCAACGAGAGATTTTTCGACGCTATGAAAATGAGATCTGAAATCTGGGCAATCTGCACGAACTTTACGGTATAAAACCATAAGGAACTCTTGCTCTGCAGGAGATGGTACATGAATCAAGTCCAAATATTGTCCTGTGGAACTGGTGTGTAATTTATCAGTCAATGAAATACTGTGAACTGATAACTGCAGTGCTGGACCGTAATCCATAAGAGCTAAATCGAGACAAGTTTTTCCAACTCTTAACATTAGATATGGGCGGTCTATGCGTTCACTCGAACGACTTAGAACGATGCTCATTTCGCCCAAAACAACCCTGAAATTTTAAACAAACTTCACAAATATTGTACAAATAATTAAAATATATGCTTCCCATTAGTTCACAATTTTAGAAAAAGCTTTAACTAAAACAGAACTAAAAAGCGTTAGTCTAATTTTCATGAACTGTGAACAAGAACTGAAGCCAAATATTATCATCTAAATCCCTAAATATAATATAATGTAGATTTTACAGAAATTTATTTACGTATCTGTTACTGAATATTCGCAAAAAATAACTTAAATTGTCTAGAGTAAAGTGTCATTTCAGGTTGATCGATTTTACCAAAAGTTGATCAATTTAAATAATAAAGTTTCATTAAAATCTGTTCAGCCAAATTTTGCATACAAATTTCCGAATGAACAACACGCTTAAAATAGTCAATGTATTGTAAAGACCACAATTAATGGACATCCGTTAAAATTGGGAAACGTAAAATCGATATATTTACAATATATATTTATTATTTTATCGCCTGGAAAAATTAAATTAGAAACAAAGTTCTTTGATTTTTAAATTGGGAACCGGAAAAGAATTACTATACCTTATGAGTTCTTGTATTGTGTTATGCGGACTGACGTTATCTTCAAGTCCGGGTAGATCTACACATCTTGCCCAAGCTTCTGAACTTTCACTGCTGTATTCGCTAGGTTCTGCACTTCGATCTGTAAGAGCTGAAATATTACTCGCACGTCTCAAATCCGCACTGAGTAAAGACGGTCTCTCTATCCCCAAAGCTGCTATCATTCGGCGTATTCTATCCAAATATGACAAGGGCCATCCACCTGAAACCCGATCTAACTCCCAACCACTTTTAACTAAAGTTTTTCTGAACGGACACTTTGCCAGATGTGGCATCAAGACTTGCTCTAAGTGTTCTAAATAACTCAGAACTAGAGCTATTTTACGTTCAGAAATATTCACTTTCAAGCTCGGGATTGTTACGTTAAGTTTATACCTAGAACAGAATTTAAAAAAAATCGAATAATGTCTCTGTCATAATGGTACATACTTGGGCAGTGTTTTGTGATCAAGTTTAGAACATACGGAAAAAACTACCAACGTATTTATTTTAGAAATCAAATGCATATCAGTGTCTGTTTCTTTACGGGCATCTCGCCAATTTTCTCCGGAATCGCAAAATAATAATTGTGCGTGAAATAGATCAACATGTACGCGAGAATATGCACATTCTTCTAATTCCATTTGCGTTGCTTCTTCTAAATTATCCGCAGATGATGTTAACTCAGTCCGGATTACAACTCGACCAAAATCAATTATTAAAATATTCCCAGTTCTAAAAAAATACACAATATTTGTATGGAACATAATCATGAAGGGCAAGAAACCGAGAAAAATACGGTTTATGGTTATTCGAAATTGATCTTAATTCTTCTTTATTCAAAATATTAATTAACCGGTATTTTTATTAAGTTTCTTGCTTTAATATGTATAAAGTGTTTAAAGACTATTGGTAAAATTATGGAATTAATGTAAACATACTGTTTGTAAATAAATGAAAATAATAAAAATAAATGTTTGGTAGGAATGTGTAGGTAAATAAGTTTATAACAAAGTATAAATCTTACTTAGTCATAGATCCATATTCTGGAATAACTACATACGGAATTTTTATATCCAAATTTAGATCTACACGATTACTTAACACTTTGCAAAATAGTTTTCTTAATTTATTTAATATTATTTTTCCGTAGTTTGATAAATTATTTGATATATCAAATGTTTCATTTTCAAAAAAGTTAAATATCTCTGAAACTGCGTGCTACAAAAACAAATAATTAATTACACCCTTTAAGCAATTAAAATATTTCTTACCATATAAAATGTAATTTCAATGGCCTCTAAACTGCACCAGAGTTTACAATTTGCTTCTGCCCCAGGTGGATTTGCCTCAAAATCTAAACTGAAGACATTTGGAGTCATATTACTGCCACCACCATTACAATGGTGTTGTGCAGCTATAAGTGGTACAAGATGATCTTCTAGGCTCGCTCCTTCTAGAACAAAACCTTCAGCACGCGCTGAAAGCTTTTGAAAGTTACTCCAACTTGGAGATCGGGTTTCAGCGGAGGCTAGAACTTGAGTAAGTGTAGCCACAAGTACTTCTTTTCCGCCATATAGTAAACTGAGACTAAAATTACTTATAGTCAGATTGTATTTATGTTCTACAAAATATAATGTTTATTTACGGAAAAATCAGTAAGTTGGAAATATTTACCAACATACTGACAAGAAGTAGGAGTGTCAGTATAATTTTCGGCATAACCGATCATTTGACAAAGATGCCCTCTTTCTGGACTTGGTAACATGGACCAGAAACTTCTGCCACGTTCTAAAGGAGAACTTTCGCAATCTGGAACTTCTTGTTCCAGCTAAAAACAATTTATTAATAAACTATAATACATAAAAAATATAAAATGTACCATAATTTTTGCATGTTCCCTAGCAATAATTATATTAATTAAAGACAAATTATCTTCATATTTCTGTAGATCCAATTTAAGTTCAGTGTCATTTGGATTAACAAGAACTTTTTTATACGCATCTCTATACAGTCTATAATTTGCTCTAACAGTGGCAATTCTGCTCCAAGTATACGGACGTACACGTTGTTCCAAAACTGATTCGTGGGCGTATTTCCACCAGGAGGCAGCTGAAGTTTTAGTTATTTTTTCCCCTGCAGGTCGCAAATTTAAGAATTGACGACTTGTGCGCATTCGATGTAAAGAATCAACCACAGCTCGAATTGACTGATATTGATCTCGCGATAATTGCATTGTAAAGTCTTGCAGAACAACATCGACAAGCAATTTTAGTGCACGAGATCCATTTGATTTGTTAATAATAAATTTAATTTTACATGTCATTGGTTTTATTACTACAAAAATATAAAATGTAATATATGGTACTAGTTACAGAATTATAACTTACAGAAATCAAATTCAACGTCATTCATTGAAAATGTTTGTAAGCTATGTGTCATTGTATTTCTCCATAAGTAATATTGTGTTTTCCAATCCCATGTTTGCGATTCGCAACAGTGGTTCCAATAAATTGAAAATGATTCTATTTTTAGTAAATGGTACCCCGTTGAACATCCTTTTGGTGTATTACTAGCCTTCCATTTACTACAATATATTATAAGGAAAAATTAATAGCATATTGTATTGGAAATATTTGCAAAATATTGATAAAAAAAAACAGTAACAAGAATCTAGTAATAATAGATGTGATTTTTGAAAATGGAAAAATCATGTGACGTCAGATATGCTCCTCATTTATCTCAAACTGGTTTCTTCAAAAACATAATAATAATTTACACAACAACTAATTTGTATTTTACCAAACTAATTCTTAAGTTTCCATTTAAAAAATAAAAATTGATAGCCGTCTGTAATCAGACTTTTTTTTCTGTTTGTCATCAAATATTTAATATAATAAAATAATTAAAAAAGTCATGTGAGGGTTCATATTCACAGATACATTTAATATTAGAAAAAATAAAGTTTGGAATTTTGCGTTTTTATACCTAATTGTTCTCTCATTCGATCAAATCCCGAAATAGTTATTTCTGCTACTAGTGTGTAAAGCAAGTGTTTTTTAATCGAATGCTGTATTGTTGAAATTATAGCACGTGAAAAAGACACTAAGTTACACACGTATTGCCTACAACATTTTTCCTACAACCGAAATATTAATAAAAATTAATTTAAAAAGTAAGTAAAACCAATGATAAATGTGTCAGTACGTGAAAAGTGACACTTTACAAACTCTAAAGAGAACATGAAATTGTACTTTATGCCCGGTTGTCGGAAAAATATTATAAATGATTTTTTATAATCTAGATGAATTATATTTTGTAAATTCTTACTTGTTGGTTGTTTCGGCTGTAATACTGCTGATGCACAATCCAGCAGCTACTGGTTTTCCAGGTATGCTAACATTATCCTCATATCGTACATGAACATTTTGCACAATGACTTGAAAATTATTTATAATACTAGTCACAAGATGTTCTGGAAATAATTTAGGCCCGCCAATAAGATCGCCATCAATGTACAAATCGGACAAAATTTTCCGCTTTGCAGCTCTAGTTAAACGCTTCTCTTTATCAGAATCAAAAGGTGTATTTGCTACAACAGGACCTGCTAAAACATGGACATCTTCTATGTGGATTACAACCGGTTGATTAAGTAGAGCATTCCAAGGAATTTGGATAGATATTTTACCAATTGTACCGAATTTTATTTCAATTGGTAAATTTAATTCGTACTAAAATATAGGATTATGAAATAAGTTATAATAAAAGCAAAAATATATTTTTTTACCAAGGCTTCAGGTTTTAAACGTAGCTCCGTTAGCTGTACTTGTCCCGAAAATATGCCTACATTTAAATTTTCGGTGTCGAGATCGAGAACGTATTTTCCCAGCCATCGGTTTAATAAACGAGCTACTACTCCTTCCAGCATTGTGCGAATCTTCTATTTTTATTACCTACAAAAAGATCGCATTACACTTTATTATTACAAGTTAAATATTTAATTATATACCTAGTAAGATATTCCTTCTAGCAGATTTGAAACCATATGCTTCCACATTCTCTTCTTGTTAAAATTATATTCGCAGCTTTTAAATAAAGAATTATTTCAAAAATGTATAAATTAAAATGTTATTTCTTGACTAGATATATATGAATGATAAATGAAGCTAAAGGACAAATTTAAAACCGACTGAACTAAAGAGGTTGATTATTATATATCTTTATTGATTCAAGTTTCGCAGGTGTGTTCACAGATGCGGTTTTACACGGTTTATTTGATATACGCGCAATACAAAAAAGATATAATATGTACAATAGAAAAGCGGTATTAAGAACATTAAATTAAAGTAAAATAATTATTATATTATTTAATACACATATTAAAATTTTGTATGATGGCGCTTTTAGATAAAGCAACCACACCACTACTGCGCTACGTCAACACGATCGCAATTGGAAGAGTGGTCTTATGTGTTCCATCCATAAGGTTCAGTATTGCTTTAATGCAGCAAGTAAATGACAAATGTCATCTGTCAGCTGTAGTTGTTAAACTGGAATTAAATCGGAAATGTGTTAAAACGTAAATTATGTTGTACTAAAATTAATCTACAATGTCTGAAAGTTACGGTAAGTTTCATAGCTTCATCCATTTTAATTTGCAATGACATTACGCAGAGATAACTATATTTTCCTTGTTACAGATTACCTTTTCAAATTTCTTGTTATTGGTAAAGCCGGTAGTGGAAAGTCATGTTTACTACATCAGTTTGTTGAAAATAAGTGTACGTAGTCATATATTTTAATTTTTTTTTCACACTATCATATTATTTCCTTTAGTTAAAGACGATAGCAGCCACACAATTGGTGTTGAATTTGGCTCAAAAATAGTTAACGTCGGAGGAAAATCGGTAAAACTGCAAATATGGGACACTGCCGGACAAGAACGTTTTAGGTATTTTATTAAAAATGGTTTATTATGTGTAAATTATAAGTTTTACACTGCAGATCTGTAACTCGGTCGTATTATCGTGGAGCAGCTGGTGCTCTTCTAGTCTATGATGTTACTTCAAGAGATTCATTTAATGTACTTAGTAACTGGCTAAATGATGCCAGAACCCTTGCTAGTCCAAATATTTGTGTGCTTCTCGTGGGAAATAAACGTGACTTAGATGAGAATAGAGAAGTTACGTTTTTAGAAGCGAGCAGATTTGCACAGGAAAATGGTATGTTCCCTTATTCTAGAATGGTATTAGTCGCTGTTTGGTTTTTAGTTTTATTTTTTACAAAACGCGAACATAATTTGTTAAAAACTTATTTATTTTGACAAAATAATAATGTAGATGTGTTGAAAACATGTTTAAACGTTAAAAAATATACAGCGACCTAATGCAAGATTATTCCAATATTTTAACTTTTAAAATATTTAATTCTTGCCACAAATGTGCCCATAATTTCTTGCACAGATGTGATGTTTTTGGAAACGAGTGCAAAAACAGGTGAGAATGTAGAAGAGGCATTCCTGAAATGCTCCAAGACGATCTTGGTAAAGATTGAAAGCGGTGAGTTAGACCCAGAACGCATTGGTTCTGGAATTCAGTATGGGGATACTGGAGGCCGTCGTCTGGGACAGAATCGTGGCCCACAACGCTTTACACCACCTGATTGCGCTTGTCGCAACTGAAGTTACAACTCTTCTTTACGTACCTACAGCTACGGTTTTATGATATTTAAGAGAGAATCTCATATTTTTGGTATTTTTAATTAGAAAGATATTTATATAGAAATAATTTTTGTTATTTTGCTGAATCCTGACGGAAGCTATCATAAAAACGTAGCTTAAATTATATTTTAACATTCCTACAGCACTTACACGAATTCTACAGGCGCCAACGATATTTTCTCACTGGTGTACTATTATTATTAATTATAATATATATTATATTAAAGTTATATATTGTATTTTTACTAAATGTTGGTGACAATAAATTTCATTTAAAAACCTCAATTTGTACAATCTTTAAGTATTATTATAAAAACTACATATCTTAACAATCCATCTTAATTTTCTAAAAAAAAACTAATTAAAACAATTTAAAATTTGTAAAAACTGTAGAAAAATTCCTATTCATACTCACTTGCTGTGCAATGTTTTATTTTGCACAACCTTTATAAGACAAAACTAATTACTACAATGAAATAAAACTGAACACACAATAAAATACGTCATAATTAAAATATAAAATATCCTATTATAGTCGTATGATATAAAGCACAATTTTGAGCAATTTTTATGGTTTTTCGCATATTAACCACTTATATATTACTTAAAATTTTTAAGTACTATATAAACAGTGATTATAATCTATTAAAAATTGAAGATGCTATTCTTATTTTGAAAATTTATATAATATAATCAACTATATAAATACTACTTTGCAATTCATTATTTGTCGGAAAATGTTATCTTTATATATGAAAAACATAAAGATAATATTTTATTTCAAAGTTAATATTTCTTGGTATCATAATTATAGAAACAATCATGTCATGCAATTTAAATTAAAATTAAAATCGATTCTATAGTTACAATGTGTAATTATCCGGATTGTTTCATATCAAACGACACTTGTACATGTTTAAAATACTACGAGCAAACTAATCTTACACTCAACTATATACAGCACACGTAACGTTATGAAAAAAGAGAGACAGATGTTAAGGCACTTGTGATACTGAAAATACATTCAATATATGAACGGGACGATATTATAGCGCACTTTGTGCGTGTAGCGATCCCAAGCTGAACCGTAACGACGGCGGCAGCGTTTGGAATCCCTAGAAGCGCGGACAGCGAGGAACAGCGCTGGGGGCAGAACACCTAGCCCTGCAACGCTGCCGGCACATAGGGCCCCCATGGCCAAGTGCATGAGGATGTCGCCGAGGTAGTTGGGGTGACGTAAACGGCCCCACCAACCAGAAGTGAGCAGTTTTTTGCCCTGGCCAGTTGGCATGCTTTGTAGATCTGGACAAATATTAAATCAGCATTAATTGGTTCATCCCAATAGTTTTCAGTTTTTTTTACGCGTTATTTAATAAATAAAATCAGGTACTTGTACCCAATCGGAACAAAACAGCTTCATTTACATGAACCACGAATGGAAACTTATTCAAATATTAATATTTAAAAAAATGAAACACGAATCAATCAACTCAAAACCGGTTTGGATACATCAAAAGTTGTTTTAAATATGTCAAATTGAATATCAATAAAAATAATATATACATACGTAAATTCTGTAAAATATAACGTATATTACAAGATGGTAAAAAAGAGCCCAAAATTTTTCAAAATTCAAATATTTATTCTTGTTTTTTATTAAATCAGCGGTTGGATAAGAGATTGTACCCATAATTTTAATTCTTGAAATAGTTATTTTTAAAATAAACTACTATTACTACTAAGAACATTAAAACATAATAGGTACATACTCTCAAAAATAAATCAAGAAATCGAAACAGAATAATTTGAAATAAACCGGTTACAGAATTTTTTCATTTTCAAAAATGTGTACTAGTATAAATTATACCAAAAAATCTAAATGTTTATTTATTGCGTTATGAAAGTCTGATTAAAATTTTAATTAAAAAAATTACTACTTAAATTACAAATATATAGTATAAACGATATTTAATATAAAAATTTCTAGAAATAAGTTAAAAATTATATTTTTTATTAATCACAATCAATTAATTATAATTTTTAAGATTATAAACGATGTCAAGTGTATAATTTTGCCTCGTGATCATATAAGATTTGTCGTTTGTTACTAACCACTGCAATACTTTAGATATAGAATTAATATGCCTTTTCGACTTACAAGAGAGTGCTCCATCATACGGATTCATCCTAAATGCATTCTTTTGAGAATTGCTTCCTCGGTACATGAAATATCCAACGAAGAACACGAGTGCAATTGCCGCTAGCACCCAAATATTCCTTTCCGAAGCATTGCTATGCTCGTACAGATATTTTGTTGTAGCCGTCGTGAAAAATGGGTAAGCAGCGTAAAGCATCACCCGCATATATCCTAAACCTTCGTACTGAAGTTCAAATGTGGTAATCAGATTCTTTTCAAAAAGCAAGAAGTCCAAAATGTAGAAAATTTGTATCCCGCCACATATAATAAGAGCTGGATCGACTTCAATATTAACGGAACTTAAGATGTTATCACTTTGTTGATAAATGCTCAAAGATTTGAATATAAAAGCAGAGTTTATAATAAGCTGTAAGAAAATTAATAAGTTATTTGTTAACACAAAGATATTACAAACTTACGCTTATAATATATGATGCTCGAAGTAAGACAAGTTTAATGTCAATGTTGAAAACTCTAGGGTTCACTTGGCGACCCAAGAAGAAGTCATAAATAAAATTGTACGTAGAGGCGTACGGATTTAATAAACTCACTGATTGAAATTTACTCTGAATGTACAACGCAACAGAAATAAACAATCCAACAACCAATGAGCTTACGAGAAAGTAAAAATAATGATCTATCAAGTAATTTACGGCAGGATAATTTTGGGATTCCGAAACAATAATTAAAGTCAGTATAAAAAATGCAGAAAACAATCCATTCATTTTATAGACGTACGATTGATCTTTACTTGGCAAACTTTTAATTTTTCTACCTACGTAAGACAATTTAGAAAGCAAAGCAATCAGTAATATGTAAGCAATATACATAGCAGTTACTCGCAAGTCAAAATAGATGTCTGTAGATATTAAATCTTGATAATTAAAGTTTGTTATTTGAGAAAACGTGCACGAAAAGTCTTTATTGCACAAAACATGCAAAAGTAAAACGGAAATTGGTATTAATAAAGTTAAAACTAAAGCGCCAAACCAACCACCAAATTCCCTTGGAGGATTAATAATGGCTCTTGGTTCGCTTTTCTTTTCCCGAACAGGAAAATTAACTTCACCAATTTCGTCATCATCGGAAAACTTCCCTACTTCGTTTATGAGCTTACTGGTTAGTTGTGATTGTTCGTGTTTTTCGTACAGTTCATCAAGCGGTTCAGGTTCAATAATGTCATGTGAAACCGACTCTAAAGTATGAATTTCATTGACTTCATGTTCAATAACTTTTCTTTGTCGCGCAGCGAAATCTCCACTAATTAAATCAATGTTTTCAAGGGATACTTTTAAAACTCGCGTTGGTGATGTTATTTGAGGAATAGTTTTAGCACGAGATGGTGAAGGAGAGGATCTTTTTCGACCTGGTGATTTCCTACCAGGAGATGGTGATTTTCTAAGTTTTTGCCTCCCAGGAGATGTCTTTCTAGTTCTCCCTGGAGAACGTTTCAGTAAAGGAGAAGGCGATCTTCTATTTGTAGACCGAGTTGGTGATTGTCTTAGAGCTGCGCGCCGACTTGGAGATAAAGGTTCTATTTTGGGCGGGATATTGTCATTGTCAAATAAATTCGTATTTGTTGATTTAATCGCTCTTTCTGACACTACTTTTTCAGATCCTCCATCAAATTGAACTATATAATTACCCTCCGAGCCTATTTCCTTTATTTTTCCCCGTATAATTAAGCCTCCAAGCTTTACGTGAACAACTTGTCCCTCTTTATATTTCATGGTGCACTAGAATCAGTATAAATATAAAAATACATACATAAAAAAATCATCAATAACCATAATGCAAACAATTCATTACAAGCAAATAGTAGATAACGTCTAATAAAACTGTTGAAAACAAACATGAAAGGTTAGGATAGCATTATTTTAATAAACATAAGTATAAACATGAATTAAACTAAAATTAATTACTTGTTAAATCAAGAATAATAAAACTAAAAAATGTAAATAATGAAAAGTTAATAATAAATAAATACCTGACGGAAAATTTTATACGACAAACATCGAAAATGAAACCAACGCTATAAAAATTGTTTTTGAATGTCGTTCTGCTATTGGTCCATTTAAAAACTACTTGAGTCAAAAAGCTTGGCGTCGTTACCGGTCACAGAAAATAATAATATAATATTTAATATTATTTAATTTACTAATTAATATATAAAATTTTAAACAATTTCTTTATGAACACATAATCCATTTTTATACTGTAATTAATTTTCATAAACATAGTAATTTTTAATTAATTTTTATGAGTAATGACAGTGTTGCCAACTATTATTTTCCCTCCAAGTTTTTCTGTACCTATGCACATAAAAAAAGTAAAAATAATTCGGAAAGTGACATATCAGTGTTAAAAGCCGTATGGAATATATTTTTTGTAAATAAAAGTTAATAAGTGCCAAAGTAGTATGACACAACTGTAGTTGTCAAAAAGTGTTGTGGTTATGTTAAATTGTTAACAACAATCAAAATGCCTTGCTGGTATTACGATAAGAAAGAATTGCGGAACACACCTTCAATAGCAGATGGAATTGACTATGAAACAGAATGTCGCTACAGAAAAGAAGGGGCTCGGTTTATCGTGGAAACGGGAGGAAAACTTGAACTGGGTTGCAATACAATGGCCACAGGAGTTGTATATTTTCATAGGTTCTACATGTTTCATTCATTTAGAACATTTCCTCGATATGTAATGGCATGTTGCTGTTTGTTCCTTGCGGGAAAAGTAGAAGAAACTCCTAAAAAGTGTAAAGATATAATAAAAATAGCGAAAGCTTCGTTATCTGAAAGTAAATATGCAACTTTTGGCGAAGACCCAAAAGAAGAAGTAATGACACTAGAAAGAATATTATTACAAACAATTAAGTTTGACTTACAAGTGGAACATCCATACAGCTATGTTGTTCGCTATGCAAAATGTCTGAAAGGCGACAAAGCTAAACTACAAAAAATGGTCCAAATGGCTTGGACGTTCGTAAATGACAGTCTTTGCACAACTTTATGCCTGCAGTGGGAGCCAGAAGTAATAGCCGTAGCCTTGATGTACTTGGCAGGTAAACTGAGCCAATTCGAAGTAGTCGACTGGTCTGGACGGACACCAAAACATTTACGTTGGTGGGATATGTTTGTACAAGATGTTACCATGGATCTTTTAGAAGACATCTGCCACCAAGTACTTGATTTGTACTCACAGCCATCTTCGACAGACCCGCCAGACAGTCCTCCCTTGCCTCCGAGACCAACAGCTGCTACTGAACCAGCTTCACACATCCCTGTGAAAGTATCAGGGGCCTCGTCCAACAACGGGCAAGATATACCAGAGGAAGCTATGGTGAAGGCAGTTCCAGCAGAAATCCCGCCAACTGCAGCAGCAGCGCCGTACCCCTACCCGAATTACCCGGCGCCTCCAATAGCTGCGTATCCACCGACATTCAGCACTGCTTTACCGGCTCCATTACCGCCAGGACCACCACCGGCGGTTTATCCGCCGTACGTGGCTCCGCCTCCACCACACTACCCGCCGGTGGTGCCTCCACCACAATATTACCAACCGCCACCTGGAGCTGCTGCCCCGCCTCCACATCGACCATATTACCCCCCACCCACATGAAATTACATTGTAAAATTGTCACTCATTTATTATTAACATGGACGAATTTTGTTACATAAATAAGGCACATGATGTCAATTACGTTATGTTAAAAAATCATCTATAATACATAAGTTAATTTGCATAAAAGGGATTTAATTTTGTTTTCTATCACATTAATTTTTCAAATCAGTCGAGTTTGTTTAAGATAGTGTATAAGTAATGTGTACACAAAGCGATACTGCGCGATTGTTTGCACTGTGTAAGCTCTTTGATGGCGCAAGTTAGTGACAACTCGAGGCACATTGAGCTCCTGGTTGTGATCTATAGTGTATAACAAAAGATCTGACAACACCGTGAGACCGGTTCGACCGACGCCTGCTGTGCAATGTACTAACACAGGCGGGTTCTTATTATGTCCTGGTGGTATATCCGCCAAGGTATGTTGGCGTACAGATCGCAGTTCCTCCAGAAAGCCGAGGAAATGCGGCACTGATGTCGGGCAGCCCTGGTCACCCCAATCTGTGTAGTGTAAGTGCCAAATTGCTCGATATCGTCTTGACGCCACGTGACATAATCGAACTTTACTTGTAACACAATGACCCGTATGTTGGGAGATTTCCCACCATACTTGATACTGTAAAGTTTTCATTTATATTCAATATATGTTTTTGTATTAATTTTTTTATTATTTACCTGTCCTGCTACATCCACACACCTATCCGCTGAATCTGGTAAATAGCTCAAATCCTCCGAAGAATCTGTTAATTGCACTACAAGATATACTTCAGCTTCCCACACACAATGCCAAAACGACGGTAAAGTATGAGCCGTAGGACCTTGTGCTGCTATGTAAAACCTTTGCTTGCTACCAACGCTAGCCTGCAAAATATAGTTGAGTCATTCTTTTACCATTTAAGTTTTATAGTTCAAATACCGTAATATGCGAAGCATTAATGTAGCCGAATTTATTTTCGCGAGTAGGTGTCAGTCGAATTCTGTTATCCTCATAAGGAAGAACGTCTTTGAACCGGTTAAACTGAGCGTTATATGGATGCAATGCTGCTGTAAAATCCGCGTTAGGTTTCTTCTTTGGGATGTTATCAAACTCGAAAAATAGTTGGCTGTCTGCTAGTTTTTGCTCCAGGAGCTGGCACTAAAGAAAATAATTTTACAGATTATTATTAATCATGAAAAAAAAAGCGAAACAAGACAAATTGGAGTTTCTTTAAAAAAAACTGTTTTAAAAAAGTAAAGTAATTAACATACGCTTCAAAAGTTTTCGGAAAAAGTAGAAGTTAAAATTTGTATAAAACTTTTCATTTTTTCACAATTCAACATTACCTTATTATTTTTATTTCTATTCTTAATTAAAATTAATTTTAACTTAAACCTTTTTCCAAGAACTTTTTTTCTGGATAAGGATTGGGGTTTTCAAAATAGGGCATAAATAACTAAAATTAACTTACCATTGTTTCTTTGCTGATTGTGGGTGGAAGAGGCTGCAATCTGGGCAAACCAGTAGACCACCGATGTTTTCGAGTTTGAGAAGTATCTTCGCTTCTTCGAGGTTTTTCTCTCCCTAAAGTTGCGCTTTTCTCCTTGTCCTTTGCTCTGCCGCCGAGTAACGCCCACCGCCGTCGTTTCTTACCGCTGGTGGCGCTACTTGTACTTATTTCGGCCGAAGTATCGGGGGCGGTACTCAATCCACTATCATTGAAAGCAGAATTTGAATACTCGAGTCGTTGTTGTTCTTGAAGTTGACGATGAATGGTAAACGTATTTTTTCTGTTTAGTGAATCCGAATCTCCTGCAGATCCTGTTACATTTAACTGTCCACTACTATTATAGGATGAGATAGTTTGAGTTGTGTTTAGATTATGAGAAGACCGGTTTAGTAAACTACTGCTATCTGTTAAATTGTTCGTACTAGAGTTTTGTTGCACTTCATTGTTAAATATATTAGCGTAAAGATTTTCTCTACTAACTTCAGGAGCAGATTGTATAGATTGAGTTCGAGAGCGCATTCCTGCTGCAGCTGCCTGCCAGGCTGCAACAGCAGGAATATTTTCATATATAGGTTCTGCGGAGCCACTAGGATCAGGAGCCGGTACACAATACACTATATTAGCAGCTGTGCCATCGAAAACCGATGCGAGATTTTCGTACGTTCCATGCGTATTATAGGCAGTTGGTGGTTGATACAACACTTGTTTTAAATAATGAAGTGTTCCACCTGATACTAAATCAGGACTGGAACCCGAAACTTGATTACTAACAAATAAAGTAGGCGGTTTAGTAGTTTGCGAGCTTACAGCGAGATCTGGAGTAGAATTAGAAGCTAGACGACTTGAAGGATATGGCGGAGGAGGTTTATACAAATGAAGAAGATGTAATCTTTCAGCTAAATCTAACACACTGCGATTGTAGGCTTGCGCAGGAGCAGCAGCGGCAGCCGGGGCCCGGTACACCGCCCCGTGAGTAACGTCTGGATAATGCATCCTTGCTTGCATTTCTGGCTGAGAGCTATACAACAACCGTTCTGCTCCTGCAGAGTTGCGATACTTCTGCTGAATTGCTGTTTCATAATCAGGTGCCTGGCGATATGACGGCAATAAACCCCGCAATTTATCAATGTCTGTTGGTGTAGGGGTTGTTAAATCTAAACAAGACGTCGACTGAGCTCTTTGTCCTAGCTGCCGATGAACACTCATTAAATTTTCCTGCTGTTGTTGTAGCTGATTATGATTAACCGAATACAGATCTGAATTATCTAACTGATTTTTATTTTTATCTTCATGTTGATGAAAAATTGGTAAAGCTTGTGGCTCTTTGTTGTTAGTGTTATTAGATGATTCATATTTGCGGAAGAACATATTTTGGAGGACAGCTGTACGGAAAGCTCGTTTGGCACCATCAACTTCAGCGAAATGAAATTGCGCGGAATCGGACGGACTAACACATTCCAAACATAACAGTTTTTTATGATTAACAACGTTGCTAACGTCCATCCACCCGTAAAATTTAACGGCTCGGCCATCAATATATGCGACAGAAATACCGGTTAGTGAGATACCGAGAATTACCTCGTTGTCTTGATGATCCTGAGCACTAAACGATTCAATACCGTAGCCTTCTAAATGTTGACAAGTTGTTATAAAATGTTCTTCGGCTATGCCGGGCGGGAGATTATGTAAAGCAGCGTGTTGATGTATGGCAGCGTTTGTGAGACTATCTAACATTGCTGGGTCGGTAAAGCTCTGAAGAGAATAATTTTATTAATTACAGTTTTAATTTTAAATTTAATAACTACGTACCTTAGGAAATAATTGGAAGTCCTTTAAATAATCTAGCGTATGCTTCTCTGCATCATAATTTCCGAATTCTGCTTGCATACAATAACTAGCCAGTTGCACTGCTTGTTTAGGATTGCACACGATTCGGCCTTCAATTACATCCATTTTAAGCTGCAGGAAGTAATGATATCGAGCTAATTCATCTGTAATGAGCTTTACTCCAGACACAACATAGAACATAACTCGCATATGAAGTAACATTCTTGAGGCATGTTTATCAAGCTGCCGTTTAACGGGCCTATCTAATTCTAACCAACATAAAGTGTTGTTGTCTGATCCTTCTCGACTTAAATATTGTAGTCCGAAGAATTGAGGTTGGTTGACTGAAAGTTTCTGGCAGGCACATTCTAAACATTCTTGCCCAGTACTTTCTGACGAAAGTGTACATTCTATAAATGTATTATCTAAAGCTTCAACAGAAATAATAAACAATGATTTAGAAACGACGCTATAATGTCTAGATTTCTTTAGTCGTAGTTTAAAAGGCATCTTATTTAATTAACTTGATTTTATTTGCTGTCAATAACATTATCATGTTACAAAACACGTAAAATGTGTATTTTATTAGTCACAACAAAACTATGAGCTACGTAGAAGGCACAAAACATCATTGCTGATGATTAAATTATTTATAATTTAAATTTTAATAGAGATATGTTTAATTTTAACTACATTTACACTGCTCACATAAATTTCTAGGTAACATATTTTGCAAGTTCTTCAGAGAACTCTCTTTCCATTAATAACCAACACTATATTTAGACACATTTTAGTAACATATTTAATTTGTAATCACATATCTGACAGGAACAGTCAAGCTATAACGTTAGCTTATTCACTTCTACATGACGCATTCGTGTTTATTAGGTTATCTGATTTCTGAGTGCGTTTACAGGTGAACAAAGAACACTCCTTTCATGTGTCAATTTTTTAATTGTTGCGTATTACTGCCATCTATAGCGACAACTTAAAACAAACATAACATAACCATATCTTAATCAAAAAAGCTGCACGTTACATTTTCTTCTCAATTTTTTCATTTCTTCTTGGTGCTCCCATAAATTTAAAACAAACCTCACATTTACATGCTGAGAATAACCATGGAACAAATCGCAAAAAATGCTATCAATGTAGAAAATACATTATCATTTTTAAGAAATGAAGTAAGTTTAATTTGTGTCATCATTTTCTATTGTTACTAATTTTATTTTTAGTTAGCAGTACTTAAAAAGACATACAATGCGATGAGAATAAAAACATTAACGGAAGAAAACAATAAGTTAATGCAAAGCATTGAAGAAACCAGAAAAACATTAATTCAATTGGAATCTGCACACGGAATTAAGCAAATTCCGGTACCGGGTGCAGCAGATGGTGAGGTTGTATTATCACAAAAACAACCAACACCTGTAGAAGTCAAGATAGAAGTTGAAGAACCGAAAAAGGCTCCTAAGAAAGAAAAGAAGAAGGTTGAAAAGAAGGCTGTTCCAGAGGAAACTGAGTTACCTGTTGATGTCGGCCGGTTGGATATGCGAGTTGGTCAAATAATGCAAGTAGAAAAACATCCTGATGCGGACAGCCTCTACGTTTCTAAAATCCAATGTGGCGATCCTGCTCCCCGTACTATTGTATCTGGTCTTGTTAAATTTGTTCCAATAACTGAGTTACAAAACAGGAAAGTTGTTGTCTTATGTAACTTAAAACCCGTGAAGATGCGAGGAATAAACTCAGAAGGAATGGTCATGTGTGCTTCAACTCCTGAAGCTGTTGAAGTACTCAGTCCTCCAAACAACGCAGAAGCCGGAGATCTCATCGAATGCGAGGGTTACAAACGCGTACCTGATGCTCAATTGAATCCGAAGAAGAAAATATTTGAAACTGTCGCTCCAGACTTGAAAACAAACGATTCCCTCCAAGCCACTTACAAAGGGTCCCTCATTTCTGTTCCTGGTAAAGGCCCTATTACAACTAAGTCCTTGAAAAATGTAAATATTAAGTAATGTAACAATGGGGAGCATCATCCAAATAAACTGTTTCTATTTCAATTTGTTTTTTATTAACTTCATTCATTTTATAATGAAAAAGTTCTTAATTAATATGAAATAATGCTTTCGGTATTATAAATATTATTTTGTTGAGAATACAAAGCAAGTTTCAATGAACTTAAAAAGTATAAAAGCGGTGCGAGTGATTTAGTCGTCATCTTCATCCTGAGGTGCACTTCTTGGTTTAGGTCCGCCTGCTCTCTTTGCCATGATAATTTGATCAATGCGAAGAACCATACAAGCTGCCCCGACAGCATACTGTAATCCCCATTCCTTGCAGACGTAGAGATCTAAGATATTTCTCTCTTTCGCGTCGCAAGGTTTAGGTCCATCGGCTTCAATATCAACTCCAGCATTTACTTTGTTGTCGGCATGAGCTGCTACTAATTCATCTAAAACATTCGTAGCTTTCAAGCCAGTGTTATCAGCTAAGGCTTTGGGTAAAGTTTCCAAAGCTGAAGCGAATTTTCGCACGGCGTATTGTTCCAAGCCAGGAAGAGTATTTGCGTAGGTTTCTAACTGTTTAGCTAATTCTATTTCCACGGCGCCAGCACCAGGTACAAATCTTCCATCGCGATCCATACTCTTGAAAGTGTTAACTCCATCATCAATCGCTCTTTCGATGTCGTCCATGAAATTATCAGTAGATCCCCGAACAACAATGGTAACAATGCGAGATTCTTTTCCTTCAAGGCGGAAAGCTACGATGGAGGTATCTCCAACTTCATCTACGCAAACGACATCAGCGAAGCCGAGTTCCTCTGAAGTGGGAGGTGTTAAGCGAGGTAGTACTGTTCCACCAACAGCTTTGCTCAATCGTCGAAGATCGAACTTGGAGTTAAGTCTTACTGCCATTATACCGTATTTGTTAAGATAATGAAGAGCCATGTCTCCGAACTTAGCTCCTGCGACGATAACTTTCGCGCCAGTGTCGGCGATGGCTTTGATTTGATTTTCCAGTAAGGACTCTTCTCCATGGCTGAAGTTCATGAGTTCTTGCGCGGATTTGATAAGTACAGTGCCCTTGGTTTCAGTCTGCATAATGTCAACAGCACAACTGTAGAGAGCGATTTTAGCGTTCTTTACATTTGTGACGTCGCCTTCTACATGACGCTTGAAGACCATACCTTGCACCACTTGTGAATTCAAAAGACCTGAACCTAATACTTTACAAACTCGTACATTATCTACATTGAATGTTGTTTTTTCTGGTAAGATTGATACACAAGCTTTAGCAATTAATTCACTAAGAAAATCTTCGTTTCCTAGTTGTTTAGACATAACGGCAGTTTTGATTCCTTTAACGACTTCAGCGGTATTACGTATATCTTTAACTTCGTAACAAACTAATTTTGGGAGAATTTGTAGACATTTCTCGAGAGCTTTTTCGTAACCTTCAGCTACTTCACAGGGCGTGACACCTAATCTTAACAATTCTTCAGCTGCTTCTAGGAGTGCTCCAGCTACGATAACTACGAAGTTTGTTCCATCGCCGACCTCTGCATCTTGCATTTGACTTGCAAGAACCATCAACTTCACTGCGGGATGTTCTACTTCCAACTCCCTCATTATTGTTGCAGCATCACTGGTAACAAACTGTTTTTCTATGTGGTTTATAACCATTTTATTCATTCCATTAGGGCCGTAAGCTGATCGGACAGTCTGTGCGAATTCTTTACACGCTGTTATATTTCGATATACTGCTTCTTCCAATCCAGAGAAATACTAAACAAAAAATTATACTCCTACACTAACGTACACCACATGGAATTTTAAATGGTTAAAACGTCAAATACTTACTCTTGATCCTTCCTTTAACATCTGGGCCATGCCAGGCGCTTTTGGAACGTGTAAAGCCATAGTTTATAAATGCTGTTAATGTCAAATTATCCACAAACAATTAATAAAAAGTACAAAATTATTTCTCTTTATGCGCCGGCACACCACATTTATGACGAGAAGATTTGTGTGAAGTGAGTAACAAAAATTCTCTAGAATAATCAGTGAGTTCGTTCTACTAAGAAATTAAATATTTTTTTTAATAAACTACAAGTGTTACCTAAATTAGCTTGTTATTTAATAAACATTTAATCAATTACTTCAATACTATTTATTTAAAAATATGCAACATCTAAAACTGTAAATTAATTTTACATCACGTGCTTTCCTTCCTATTTAGCATAACTACAGCATAAGAACGAACTCATAAATCAATTAATAAATTGACATCCGTCAAAAGCGAAATAAAACTTGTTAAAGCAAAAACTAATTTTCCAAAATACTGTTAAGAATTTGCATTGAAAGTGTTAACAAGTGTAAAAAATTTTATTGGTGCTAAAATTTGCACAATAAAATTATTCTACGGTAATTATCTGCGAGCCGCACCCAACGGCTGTTTGTGTTGTGTGGTGTTTGCAACAAGTTGTTCAACATAGGCCTCTCAGATACCGCGTTGATGGACATGGTTGTCTCAAATTTACAGCAACAACGTGCAGTGACTGAGCAACTGCGACGTGAAGCAGCTATCAAAAGGATACCTGTTTCACAAGCAGTAGCAGATATCATCAAATTCATTGTAGAACATGAACAGGAAGACTGCCTGCTCGTTGGATTTTCAAGTCAACGGATTAATCCCTTCCGCGAAAAGAGTTCCTGTACGCTTATTTAATGTATTATTTGTAATTCATCTCTTTATTGTATTCAGTTGAGCACTACCTTAACTCATGTTAATTTAACAACAAAAAAATGTTAGCTTTATCAATCTTAGCATTTATGTTATAAACATATTAGTTTTTAAAGTCAATGGATGTGTGTTGCAAAAATGCCTGTAGACCCAGGAATAGCGTCCTGACTCTTCAAATTCAACTTCTGGTACTCATCATCCTCATATTAGATTCATTTTCGATGAATGTCTGATGTTTATATCATAAAATATATATTGTAATGCCAAATTATCTGTAATAAAGAAATGTAATCCATAAATTGTTTTACCACTTATTTATTTCAAATAGTTAAGCCTGTTGTATACAACATGAATAATGAATAAATGAGAGTAATACATGACTCGAATCGCACTTGGCAGATGATAATTGGACCTGGAGCGATACGAGTCAGTGCAAGGTGGGTATGTTTGATTACAATACAAAGGTCACATAAGAGTGTTACATATCACGTGTGTACGAAGGGTTAATCACAAAATGGCAGGTTATAAGTAGTGTGTCGTGGGGATCATCTACTCGTATTCGTAACGTGACGAATAGGCCTCAGCCTAACCTAAGTCCGTTGTGCTTGGTGTTGTGAAGTTGACGTTGACGTTGAGCAACAGTTCAGTCTTGTGTGGCCGCGGTAGCCTCGGCTTTCTCCTGGTACAAACGCAACAAGTCGAGTGCGTCTTGTGCCTGGCGCTTCTCGCTGAGGAAGCGACCCGATGCTTCCTTCAGTTGCTCGAGAAACACACGGTCAGGGTACGTGATGTCGGCAATGCTATCCGGGTCCATATCCGACAATAACTCCAACTCGGCTCCACCTAGTAACGATACATGGCACAAGTTGTGTTTGAGTTTGCCTACAAGTCCCGCCAACTCCATCCCGCCCTTGGCGTCGTCGAGCTGATCCATGGAGAGGCGGCAAGGCGGGCCAGTTGGTTGCCAACGCTGGTCTCGCGTCAGCACCATCAGATTCGTATGCGATTCTAGAGTAGCGAAGTATTCTTCGTCGTCTATCTCTGTACCGTCCGCTTCCAACACCACGGTCACATCTTCCAAGGACATCTTCTCGGCCACTTTACTTACAAGTTCGGCAAGGGACGCAGCCACCAAGCCCTTCCGCGTTTTCCTCTCGGCATCGGTGATTTTGAACGGCTTGCCGTTCTGCGGCTGTTCTTCTTTGTCCATGACACAACGCTGCTGATGCTTACATCGCCACAACACAATAACAAACAACTCGTGACGTCGACGTGAGCGTGAGCCGGCCGGTGACCGCCCCTATGCGCGCCGGTAATGCAGGTTGCGGCGTACGCGATGTCGGTAACGCGCGACAGGGTCAACGCGGGTCACATCCACCCACGCAAACGATCAATATCGCGAGCCCTAGACCTTTGTCTCCCTTCCTTGCCTTGTGCCGTTTGCGTACTGACGTTAACAATGTTAACGTGCACGTTCACCGTGTGCATCAATGATTTGCATGATCCAGTGCATGCGCAGCTACTCTCCACTCTTTCAACTACCCTATTATCATTAATTCATTCCTAAACAAACATACTAACTCTCTACAATGTTAAATTTAAACTTCTCTTTGCCCAAATGGAAAACTTGTTATAAATAAATGTACTACAAAATTTCTCAGTCATTTGCTCTGCATTTTAAAAGCGAAATATAAAAACATCTCTATTTCTATGAACATGCGGGAATAGGGATTTATATCTGGAAATGTTAATGAAACTGAAAAACTTGTGTATAATAAAGGCACTTTGGTATCGAATGCATTTTGTACAATTACGAGTACAGAATGTCGTAGACGGAACGCGGCAGGTGATCTGCGACGAAGGCTTGCAGTTTCTCTTGGCGGGTCACAGGCTGCAAACAAACAAACACATAGATCACCGCAAGCTCGCGGACGCGAGGTGTTTGCTACTCACTGTGTATCGCGGCAGCGGGAACGTGCGGACCACAGCGTCTGTCAAGCTGCGCGTCACCGCCGTCAGGTCGGCGTCCTGCAACACAAATTCACTTAACAACACACCACACACCCGCGACTCTAATAAACAACCTTGTCATAAATTGTAAAGTTCAAAAAACGAGTAAAACTTCAAATTTACTGCGGCGTTTTTAGGCTGACAGTACAGAACAGTCTGATAAATCTAATATAAAGCGAATGATTGTCTCTGTAATTTAAATCAATTATTCATTGCTAAAACTGATACGGTCTAAACCCTTTGAGCACCTAGCCACAAAGCAAGGATACTTTAATGAATTTTAATACAATTAGGGTCCGTGTGATTTCATTAAGGTATCAATGAATAAGTTCTGTACTCAATTTCCTTGGACTACTATTCATAGAATACAAAATTAAACTGCGAAATTGGAAATAAAATAAACCCAAAGTAGAAGATAATCATATTATAGAAATTACATTCTAATTTTATGGCTTTTGAAATAGAGAAAAACTGTAGTAAAACGATATTTTATCGTCTTTTATACATATAATCAGATACGCTGCTATAAATAGAATTTGAGGCTTAAAATGTAGCAGTATAAAAGCTTTTAAAAGCTAATATTATAAGTCAATAAAAAGTTCATCTCTTTCAGGTTTTTCTTGCGTAAAATTGAATATTCATAGCGGAGATATAAGTTCTTCTTTTTCATATTTATTTAAATTATTACTTAAATCTATATACATAAAACTTGACATTGATATAAGATTTTTTTTCAGTTTAAAGTTAAATTATTGATTTTATATAGTTGCAGCACGGAGAGAACATTTTTGAAAGATGAAAAGGTAATCGAATAAAAATAGAAGTAATTTTATGATAGACCTTCCAAAATAAACTTATGAACTTCCAATACAAGTTTCTTGTAATAAAGTTCCTACAACTCTAACTAAATAATCATAACGATATTATCCTTTGCTAGACGTAAGGGACTTTTGGAAATATCAAAAAGACCGAAATAGGACTTTTATTTATAGGTAAATAAATATATAATGATTTTTGAAACTATTCTGCTTATAGTATAAACGAATAAAAAAGAACGAAAAAATCTAAAACGAATTGATTTATTTTTCTCTTAATTTAGAACCGATTTCTGGTCTGTTCTAATTTGCTTGGTGGTTTGTTCAAATTTATTCGCCTAGTTTATCAAATTTCTATTCTATTTGCGTCTTATATTTATTGACCCAAAATGTTATAGTTTTTCTAGTTCCTGATCTATGTATTGACCCTCAAATTTAATAAAGTATTAGTTCGTTTATTTATTTCTGATTATGGTTAAGTTTTGCCCCAGTTTATAATAATATGTTCTATTTTCTTAATTCTATAGTTCTATAGTTACGTGAAATATTTTATTTTATTTTGCACACCTACTGGAATTGAACCCATGCTTTTAATTTAATAAGAGACGCTACCTCTGAACTATAATATAATTAGAACAACTTCAGTATTATAATAATAAAATTATAAACTTTGTTTTAGTAGGAATATTTACACAAAAGTGTATAATTAATTCGAAACACCGTGTTTGGATTAACTTCTATACTTACAGGAGACTTTGTATACTTTTCCATGCTTCTCACAGCCGTTTCGAAATAATCTTCCCCGTAGGCATCTCTCTGTTCTTGGCATAACTGGAGCCACATTTCCCTTGCCTGGTCGATAAGATCCTCATCCTTAGTCCATGCACTTCCAGACGTATATTCTCCGGGAGCTACGAGGACGACATCCACGCCTCTAGGACGTAGTTCCATGCGTAGGCAAGCAGCCAGAGACTCTATAGCTGCCAGGGCAGCCCCGTGCATTCCTCTAGCTGGGGCAGCAACCCTAGCCAAGGCGCTGCTCACACAAATGATTCTACCGCGGGCCCGACGGAGCAGAGGTAACATCACCTGGGGAAAGAAGTTTGTATTAATGTAAGTAACTAAAAACAGATTAAAGACAATTTAAAGGGTAAGATTATCATGCGTTCACAAGTGTGTGGGAGGATAACTCGTAAAGCAACCAGAACTACATTTGTGTGGGCAGAGTTGACTAACGTCACTAGCGTTTGCCAAAAGGCCAAATCTAGCTGATAAAGCAACCATTTTGGGTGTGTACCCTGAATAGTAATTGTATATAAATATATTACTTCTATTATAATACAGTTCTATATAAAAATGGTAATACAGTTACAATATGGAAAATCAATTTTTCGTTGAATATAAATATATGCTCTTACGTTATATTGTACACAGAAATACTACATTATTATAATGACAAGTGAAAAATATAGCACATTTAATATTGTTTGCATTAAAGTGAATATATTGCTACGGAATTTCTAGACATCAATAATAATATGTATGTACTTATTAAAACTAATAAGCATTTAAAAAATTAATTGACAACATAATTACTATATTGTTATAAATCAGAATTTTATTTATAAATGTTGATCAATAAGCTATTACTAAGTAATTCTAAAACAAATAGAGATGTTTGAGTTTTTATTTATAGTTTTATGCCCATTTTGTATGAGGGTTATTTTTACGAAGCTCTTGACCATTTTTAGAAGCTATTTTGGGATCGGCAAAGATATCAAACTTTGATAGAAATATGAAATGTACGTGACAAGAAAAATATATATAAAATCGCCAAAAACGGTTATCCAAGATACAATAATGAACAGCACATGACCAAAATCTACATTTAGTCACTTTTTGTAACATTTGTTTGAGATAATCCTACCAGAACCCGAAGGAACAAAAATAGCATAATCTAGGGATAAAAGTTTACGAGGTAACTTTGTAAGCTTGTAATCAGGGATTTTTAAAAGGTAGACGCCTGCAGGTTATATAATGTGACGAACATCAAAGTTCTGAAAATTCACAAAATAAAGGAGGAATATGCACCTCACACAAATTTCTAATTTAGATATTATAAAATCATAACCTTCCTTAATACCGTGTTTCTATTTTCAAAACTTATTTACTAATAATTTATTTTAAAAATAGGTTTATGGAATGGAAACGTACAAATCTATCCAGAGCTTTGCCAGATATCTTTTTATTTATTTGTGTAATATTAAGTCAATACCGAATTAAAATAACATATAAATTTATCTTCGTATTTTTGGCGTTAGATGTATTTTTTAGTTTCGAAAATAGATATGGAATGTATTATTCTTATATCTTTTAATAAACTTCAAAACAAAATATGTATTTATTGATTCTATTCCTGGCATGAAATATAGAATTAAAAAAGTTTTTCTATATTTTTAGAAACAAATGTAATTTGCATTCAACATAAAAATAATTTTAATAACAGTAATATTTGAATTATAAATGAAACAAGAACTACAAATAACATTTTTTGTTCCAAAAATATTATTAGAAAATTTCACAAAAGAACTTTGAAAATGATTGATCATGATCGAAGGACAATTAATTTTCATTTGTTCCTATTTCATTCAATATTTTTTCCTTCAAACTGCGCACAAAGAATCTTTTGACATCCATTTATATTTCTCTAGAACTATCATAATTAATTTTCATTTCTTTTTCCTCCTTCTACTTCCCTTACAAATGTAATCGTGAAAATTTGCAATATTTCAATGAAAATTACACTCAATCCTACAAGAAAATCGTGATCACGTGAAGTATTTTTTCTGCTGTGACGCAAATCTATCCTTTGGGAAATATTGCATTATCTGGTATTAAAAATAACTTGAAATTGTTTTAGCATAATTATTATCATTAAACAGATAAGTTAAAAGTGTTTGCCCTTACTTTCTGTCACTGTCAATTCAATGATAAAGTTGTATTTTAGCTAAAATAATTAGCGGTAAAAAATAAAGTTTATGACGCCAGGATCAATCATTTTGATATCTCTATTTATCATCCGCCCCCAGATTTGGGGAGTATTTTATTATGACGCAGATCTTAGACGTATTTGCAGAAAGAAAGCTAAGAGATGAGTCACTCTGTTGATTTTTTGTGGAAAAATAGTTTTCAATTTTTGGTGTGTGGGTTGCAGGGAACTAGGTCATGTATTGTCAATTTGAATAATACGCAACAGAAGCTATTTTCACCAGAACAATTATTATTTTGTCAGGGAGGCAAGAAGATGGAAAGATACGAATTAATTTCTTTGCGTAATGACGCATTAATACTCGCATTTATAAATTTGATACTAAATATAGAACATAATATTTATCGTTAATGTAAACATAATATAAAATGCATACATATTGATTCATTTTGATATAAAAAATATCTATTTCTTATTCTTTACCATTACCGAGAAAAATAGTTTTATAATAAATACTTTATAGTAATCAAGAATAATATTCACCTAGAACTGACATTAAAATTATAAAAATAAAATTTGTGTGAAATGTATTTTTAAATTTTTATCTACTGCCTGCAATCCTGATGACCTTAATTCAAATCTTACTGAAAGAATACTATTAAAATAGTAAGTTGTTTAAAAAGTGTGATATGAAAATGATGAAAAAAAAGCAATATTTAACACAAATAGTTTTATAGTGATTATTTCAGACACACAGGGACGGATGGGCAGTTACAAACCGGCCCGGAAAAACAATTTTGGCGACCCACTTTAAATAACTTAAAATAGTGTGCATTTTTTAATAATTTTTTTCTTTTATTTTTTCTACACCTCCTTTCGTTTTTTTTGCTTTCTGTTGTAAAACTTCCTAAAATTTTTAAGTGCACTACAACAAAAGATTTTCAATTTTAAAATATTTTATAACTTACAAAATCTATATCCCTGCTTTTTATTTTCGTTCTACTACCTGCACGAAATTTCTGTTAGACTAACTTATATTAGAATATAGAATGTTTGAGACAATATATAGTCAATCATTATATAATGACTGCACAACACAGACGAGAAAAGCAGGGCCGGCGGTAGGGTATATAATGCTCCTTTTTTAGATTTTTTTTAGATTTGTTTCGTATTTCGAAATGTTTTATTAAAAGGAAAAAATGTATCCTCCGAATATTAAACATTTGTTTAATTAAATTTTAAAGACATTTAAAATTGGTTGTCAGTAATGTTGCTATTATCTAACAATTATTGATTTTATAAAGTAAAAAAATAAAAAAAAATGATTTTTACATCAAATTTTTTTGATTATATCAGATTTTAAATTTTTTTTTAAAAAGATATAGTACAATTTATTCATGTATTTTACAAAACAACATTTATTACAAAAAAAAAATGAAGAAAAAGTAATTTAAAAGATTTTAAAAAAACAATATGATTTAAAATAAATCAATGCAATCCTGCTGAAAAGAAGTGTTTTCTCCGCATATTTTCGTTCTTTGGAGCGATTAGGTGAAATATGAGATAATCGAAAAAACTTTCAAAATTTTCTCGAGGAACATTTTTTCTCATAAATTTTTCATTTCCTAGACTTAAGTAAATATGGATGCGCTGATTTTAAAACCTGCAACCCTATTACGCTTTTTCAATTTTATTCTGTCTCTTTATTATCTAACTTTTATTTATTTCCAAAACCTATAACCAGGGCATGTAACCGGTTAATAAAAACCGGTAACCGATATTTTCAACGAAAATTACGAACTTTAACCGATATTTTTCAGGCCGAAAACCAAAAAAAAAAATAAACCGGTTTTAGCGAACATTAACCTTTATTTAATATCATTTAGCGAGAAAAAAAATATTTTTTTTATATCTGTGTTTTCTATTTGTATTTGAACATGAGTCATGACAGTTTTTACAATTAACATTTTATTAGAGATTCATAAATGTAGGTAGTCTCTTTGGCCGTTAAGGTTACTTAAAAAGTCCCAAATAAATACAGCCTTTGTCAACACAGGCAAGTTTAAAATTGAAAAGTGACTTGCGTTTTTCTGAAGATATTACGGAAATTTTTGTGAACGTTCATTAATTACATTGCTTTTTTTTAACTGTTATATTTTTCTTAGAGTTTTTTGGCACCCTTTTTCATTTAAAATTAGGTGCAACCCCCATTTTAGGGTTGAAATGCCATTGGAAATCCATTCAAGTGTCCCCCTTTAAACTAAAATTGCCGTGTTCAAGCGTTTTTTGCTTTAAGTGTCCAGAAATTGCGCTGATAATTTTCATTGGACCACTCATAATCTGTCTGACAATGTGGAACAGTGTTAAACCTTATAGAACTATGTAGAACATTGTTAAATTAGTATAACTTTCTTAACTTAATCCCAATTAACTTGGAACAGTGTTGAACCTTATATAACAATGTTAAACCCTAAATAATTATATTAACTTTGTCCCAAACAATTTGGAATTCTGAAATTAATCTCAAACAAATTGGAACAGTGTTGACCCTTATATAAGGTGGCGCAAAAGTAATCACCCTATTGAAACATGCTATAATTTTTGCAAATAGCGGCAAATGTCAAATCTGCTTTGACATTTGTGAAGTAAACAAATGCAAAATACATGTCCATAAAACATGAATCGCTATATTCTTCAAAAACGCGGTTTAATTACTTCGACTTTTTCGCGGAATAATTCGTCGTTGGTGTTGGCGCAGCGTGAATTTACGCGCAGATTTCCCGGTCGCGTGACACCAACTGGGCAAACACTGCGGCATTCTGCCGCTCGCCTATAAGAATATGGTACAACACGAGATGCTGCCAGGTCTGGCCGGCCCCGGAGGAGCCGTTCTGCTCAGAATATCGCGGCTGTGGCTGAAGACGACTACTGTGGACGGCGAGCGCTACAGAGCCATGCTCAACGACTTTCTTCTTCCTCAATTGCATGAATTTGAACTGGAGAACATGTGGTTCCAACAGGATGGAGCAACGGCGCATACTGCACGAGCCACAACGGAAATTCTGAGGGCTACATTTCCGGGTCGCCTAATCTCTCGTTTTGGTGATTTGCACTGGCCGGCAAGGTCGTCCGATTTAACCGTTCCAAACTTCTTTTTGTGGGGTTTCTTTAAGTCACGAGTCTGTGTCAACAAGCCTCAGACTTTTCAAGCCCTCAAAGAGAATATCCGTCAACAATGCGAGAACCTATCGCCGGAAGTACTGGCAAGAGTAATGGAAAATGCTATAAATCGGGCCCGTATGATCATCCATTCTGGCGGCGGCCAATTGGCCGATATCATTTTCTCAACTTAATAGGAAAAAAATTAAGATATCAACTAAACATAATCAAAAAGCAGAACCAAAGTTTTTCATTCATAAAAAAAATTGCAGCCAAAGAACATGGGGTGACAACTTTTGCGCCACCCAGTATAACAATGTTAAACCGTAAACAATTGTCGTAACTTTGTCCCAAACAATTTGGAACAATGTTAAACTTTCCAAAACTGCCTGAAATTAATCTCATACAATTTGGGATAATGTGTAACCTTGTAGAACTATCTAGAACATCGTTAAACCCTGTACAACTGTCTCATCTGAATCCCAATTATCTTGGAACAGTGTTGAACCTGATACATCTATGTTACACCCTAAACAAATTTCTAACTTTGTCCCAAACAATTTGGAACAAAGTGAAACATAGTGCAACTGTTTCTACTTACTCTAGAACACTTGGAACATCTTTCTGCCTTCTACAACTGTCTTTTTAAGTCTTCCTAGTAATTTCCAATAATAGTTATACATTAAAACTTACAATTTATAGTTTTTCACTCTAAAATTTTTCATATACATCCAAAAAAATCCAAAAAGACCCATTTTTAGGTCCAAAATTTTGATTTTTGAAATAATTCCAAATTGATAGTCGCCGATGCGCTGATTTCAAATTTTCAAACCGAATTCAATTATCTCTTTCTGTTCCTGAGATATTTGACCACAAAGTTGCACCTCAAAAAAGTGGGTTTTTTGGATATAACTCTAAAACGGGTAGGGACACAATCTCAACGACTATACCAGTGGATTCTACAGGCAAAGTTACATAAAGAAATGTTTTCTCCGCATATACGTTCTTTGGAACGATTTTGTGAAAAATGAGAAAAACGAAAAAAACCGGAATTTCAGTTTTTCGCTTGGGAACTTTTTGTCACCAAATCTTTTCATTTTCTAGACTTAAGTAAATACAGATGCGCTGATTCCAAATTTTCAAACCGATTTCAATTATCTCTTACCGTTCTGGAGATATTTGCGTTCAAAGTCAGACCTGAAAAAAATTGTTTTTCAGGAATAGTCCTGAAATGGGTCGAGATACGACCTCGGCGACCTCACCAATCGATTCTGCGGGCAAAATTACATAAGTATACCAATTTTCAGATATTTATTCAGGCGGATACAATTTTTAGAGCGAAAAAACGAAAATCGCAAAAATTGAAAAATCGCCTGATGAACCCCTTACGATTTTTTCCGATTTTTGGCCATTTTCGTTTTTTCGCTGTAAAAATTGTATCCAATAGAATATAAATCTGAAAATTGGTACAAAAATGTAATTTTGTCCGTAGAATCGATTGGTGAGGTCGCCGAGGTCGTATCTCAACCCATTTCAGGACTATTCCTGAAAAACTGAATTTTTCAGGTCCAACTTTGAACTCAAATATCTCGAGAACGGTAGGAGATAATTGAAATCGGTTTGAAAATTTGGAATCAGCACATTCTTCTTTACTTAAGTCCAGAATATAAAAAATTTTGGAGACAAAAAGTTTCCAAGCGAAAAACTGAAATTCCGGTTATTTCGTTTTTCTCATTTTTCACCAAGTCGCTCCAAAGAACGTATATGAGGAGAAAACATTTCTTTATGTAACTTTCCGCGTAGAATCGACTGGTATAATCGTTGAGAATGTATCTCTACCCATTTTAGAGATATGGTCAAAAAACATCCTTTTTTGAGGTGCAACTTTGAGAGCAAATATCTCAGGAAAGAAAAGAGATCATTGAATTCGGTTTGAAAATTTGAAATCAGCGCATCGACCACTATCAAGTTAGACTAATTCCAAAAATCAAAATTTTGGACCCAAAAATGGGCATTTTTAATTTTTTTTGGCTGTATATGAAAAATTTTAGAGTGAAAAACAATCAATTGTAACTTTTCATGTATGTCTATTATTGGAAATTACTAGGAAGACTTAAAAAGAAAGTTTTAGAAGGCAGAAAGATGTTCCAAGTGTTCTGAAATAAGTAGAGAGACTTGCACTATGTTTCACTTTGTTCCAAATTGTTTGGGACAAAGTTAAGGCACTTGTTTAGGGTGTAACATAAATGTACTAGGTTCAACACTGTTCCAAGATAATTGGGAGTAAGATGAGACAGTTCTACAGGGTTTAACAATGTTCCAGATAGTTCAACAAGGTTTAACTTGTTTTCGGAAAGAAGGTGGTTATTCCTGTGTTTGTACTGCTGGTTTACCGGTTCAAATTGTGACCTAACTTTAACTAAAGACGCATGTAAAAGAGATATTTGTAAGAGTGGTTCAACTTGCACTCCCCTTAAAAAAGGAGGGTTTATTTGTGAAGACTGTTATCCCAATAATGGGTATGAACATTATACAGAATTATGTGAGCTTAAAAGTAGAAGCTTTGGAAAAAGCTCGTTTCTTACTTTTCCAAGTTTGAAACAGAGACATCGTCTACATTTGACTTTAAAGTAAGTACTAAACTAAAAGCTTTTTTGAATTTTTTTAATGGATTTCTCTGTTTTTTTTTTATAAGACACATTTTTTATATTTTTACTTTAACTTGTACGGAACAGGTTTACCAAAATAAAACAACATGCAAAATTAATAAAATTAAGTTTTATAAGCATGTAACTCAAAAAATATTAAAGATATAGTCTTAAAATCAGAGCATGTAACCGGTTAATAAAAACCGGTAACCGATATTTTCAACGAAAATTGCGAACTTTAACCGTAATTTTAACCAATATTTTTCAGGCCGAAAATACCGGTAACCGTTGACCAAGAAAAAAAATAAACCGGTTTTAGAGAACTTTAACCTTTATTTTAATATCATTTAGCGACAAAAAATTTTAATATTTTTTTTATATCTGTGTTTTCTATTTGTATTTGAACATGAGTCATGACAGGTTTTACAATTAACATTTTATTGGAGAGTCATAAATGTAGGTAGTTTCTTTGGCCGTTAAGGTTACTTAAAAAGTCCCAAATATATACGGCCTTTGTCAACACAGGCAAGTTTAAAATTGAAAAGTGACCTGCGTTTTTCTGAAGATATTACGGGAATTTTTGTGAATATTCATTAATTAATTTGCTTTTTTTTAATTGTTGTATTTTTCTCAGATGGTATTTTTTATTATTTTTTTAAATTAATTATTTTTTTAACCGATATATTAACCGGTTTAAACCGGTTTCTAATTTTCAAAAACCGGTTTTCGAACTGAAACCGTTATTATTATAACGTTCTCTATAAGGGTTAACCGTTAACCAGTATTTTTTTCGGTTACATGCCCTGCCTATAACCCATATCAAATTTTTGTTAAATCAAACCAAACAACAGTATTAAATCAAAAATTGTATTGAAAAACGCGAATTATCCTAAAAATACTCATTTTTGTTTTTGGGAAATTGTGCACATTGATAGATCTCGAAGTGCTGATTTTAATTATTGCGCAACTGTTCGTAAATTTTTCCAATAAAATTATGGATCTTATTATATTACTTATGGTAAAATATTGTTTTTAACGATTAACCTAAATATTTTTATAATATTTTGTGTTGCAATTGAACAATTCAACAAATTTTTTTTTCTCTTTTTCATATTTACAGATATTTAAAACTTAAATATTATTTCTTACTTCCCACCATTTAGGTAAAGGTGTAATTAACGCACATAATGCGTTGTACACACCAGATTTTTTTACGTGCAAAAATAATATTTATTCTAGATAATCTGTTATATTAAGGTATTTGCATAAATATTTTGAAAATATCTTTGTTTATGTATTACCATCATTGGTTTACAGGATTGAATTATAAAAGACCACAAAGCTGTGTTTTATTTCATTTTAGATGAAACCGAAAAATATTGGAAATTTGGTTTTTAATGTTTTTAAAAGAATTTAATGTATTAATTTTAATTTTTCAAGCACTTAAAAAAAGTGTTTTTTTGAGAATATTCTAAAAATGCGTACTTGTATACAATTTTAACGATTTCTGCATTCAATTCGACGGGAAAAGTTCCGTGAAAGAATTGTGTTCTTCACATGATTTTTTTCTCTAAAACAATCGAGAAACAACTTTGAACTCAAAAATCTCGGGAAGGGTAAGAGATAATTCTGTTGAAGTCCAAATGAAAAAATTGGAGAAAAAAGTTTTGCGACAAAAAACTGAAATTTAGGTTTTTCAATTTTCTAATTTAGTGAACACTCAGAAATATTAATGTTACTAGAAAAGTATGTAATTTTTAAAATATGAGCAATACAAATTAAATGTACGGGGGAGGTTATAAGCAAGCTGAATTATATATCTTGATATACTATAGAATTCAGTTTATTAAGTATTTAAAAAAGTTAAAACCATGATAAGGATGAAAAGTTGAAATTGATTTATAAGTTATTACAGCTTTTGTCGTCATATGTGTCATATAAATAATGAAAAACATACATTAGTGGAATTATCCGTATTTTGTCATGTCCAAAGTTTCATTGAGAATGGCGGTAATTAAGTAATGAATATTTGATGAAACGAACTGTATTTGATCTAATCACTTGGAACGAAAGGCATTTTTGAGCCAGACCGTACCGGAACTCACCGGAAATGGAAATTTATTTCCTTGAGGACGTAAGCCGGAGTGCCTTTCAGACCTTTTCCCTTGTGAAGTAAACTTTAATGTTGTTCCAATTAGTGAAAAAATGAAAATTTACTGTACGCTTGTGGGTATAATTTGTAATTTTACTACTGAGCAATTATGTTCCCATAATACCTGTACAACTAAATAATAAATTACTGGAGTATTTTAAGATATTTTTGTTGCGGGTTATTTTGTTTTTATTGATTAGCAACAGGCGATACGAATGAAATTAAAATATAAATGTATAGGTCCGTATTTCGAGTTCACTTTTATAAGAGCTTTTGTTAAAAGTGACGTTTGGCCTTATGAGATTGTAATGTAAAATTAGGTTTCCTAAAAGCGATTTTATTATAATAATGAACTCGGAATACGTGTCATAATCTTTAAGTCAATAACTACAATAAATTTTTGTAACAATTGGTAACATATTTTTTGCACTTCTGGTAGTAAAAGCCTACTGTACTCTTCATTTTAGAAAACTGATGTATCACTTTTAATCCCAGACGGATTAAATATGAATTTAATCCCTGGGTGATTAAATTAATAAACAATCATTAGATTATCACAGAAACAAATAGGTATATGTATGCAACCTTGCTTAGCTTACCGTAAAATGTGCATAATGACGTTTTGTTTTCAAAGCTGGCCTGAACTTGACAGTTGTATAAATATAACCAAATAATTATTATTTTTATCCAATACGGTGAAATTATAGCGCTTTAAATATGGTGTTTTTAGATAAATAAAGTAGGTGTAGGTTATAAAACAACTCACTGTTGTTTTGTTCGTATCATACTAAAAATAGTTATAAAACCTTCTCTACACTATTTTTTTTATTAAATGTCATTTTAAAATGTCAACTATAAAAAAAACTTATATATTTTATATCAATGATTAAAAAGTGTTGGATAAAATGTTGTATGTGTGTTAATTACTTGAGAAAAATACCCCACGAGGCCGAAACTAAACATTTTTTACGTGACTTATTTGAAATGTAACACACTTGTTCCATAAATAACTATAAAACTTATATGCGGAAGTGCAAAAAATAGCGTATATACCACAGGACTAAAGTGCTTGTAATCCCTCAAGTGATTATTTCCCTCGACTCCGGCTCGTGAAATAAATCTCAATCTCAGGATTAAATCATACACTTTAGTCCCTCAGTGTATAATATACTAATAAATCTGATCTTATTCAAACATAATTCTATTAATTTTTTTTTATTGATATGTCATTCATAAATGACAGATGACAGCGTTTTTCTTCTTATTTTTTTAATGACAAATGACAACTAAGATTTTTATTTTGTTTTCTTAATAATTTTCAAAGTAACAAAAAATTAAATCTTTGATTTAAATTGATAAATGTGATAGAATATGAAATAAAACGTTGTAAGTCATTCGTCCATTGAATGATTTTCACGGTACTCATTTCAGAATTCCAGACTGTTTCTTCGTGACCTTGTCCGGAAACATCTTATTCGTACCGTAAAAACCCTTTTACCGAACTTATAACGAAAATTACTATTTAGTAGGCCAATGTCACTATTACACCCCTAAGGAAAAAAACATTATGGATATTTTATTGCACGTGTTTTGTAAACAGAAAGGGAACTGATTACATTACATTTTTTAAAATGTTTGGAGAGATATAAACAATGTATATTGATTTTTCTATGCTAATTTGAATTTGCTTGGAAGTCTGCTACGTTACAGCAAAATTAAATTCCTTTTTAATGTACTTTAATTATATTTAACAACTTTCAGATAAGTTATAATTTGTATAGAGCGGATAAGCTTTGCATAATTTATTGACGTCGCAAAAATTAAATTATCTTTGGTTTTTTAAACAGAAAACATTAAAAAAGCTTATATTAAACCGAGGTTTAAAATAAACACACGTTTCATATTTTTAGATTGAAATTAAAGCTAAGCTGTAGCTATAAACTATATAATACTTTAATATCGTAAATGCTAGTTTAATTAAATTTTCAAAGGCCAAGGATATAACTACAAATTAAATTTATTGTTATCATAGGTCAGCTATTGTGTTTCTTATTTCTTTCTCTTGTCACATACAGGGTGTTAATAAAGAGGTCACAAAATTAGACATATAATTTTAATTTATTTAAGTCTTTAAAGAAACATTCAAATCAAGAGGTACTAAATTTTTACTCTTTTTTCTGCGAATTAAGAAATAGTTATTTATATCACAAGTCCAGAAACTGAACTTTAGTGAGAGTGAGCTTATTTTGACAGGCCAAGCTGAAAGCGAGTCCTACAAATAATGCGAGATCTCGCATTCAGATAGATATACATTCACTTTTTTATATTCAAAAAATTAGTTACTTATGTTCTAACCTAAAAAGTAAATCGAATATGAATTGATATTTAACAACCATTACCGGTAATATTATCCTACAAGACGAGTATAATACGAATAAAAAATCAAAAATAATTGTTTTAATTAAAGTTTTACATGTCCAATAAAATAAAATTTAAAATTTGGCAGAATGTAATGCTGCAATATTTAAGTTGCCATCCCTACATTTTGCCGGCCTAGGCCTGCAAACAGTTTCTGGACGATTTTGAGTTCTGTAATACTAGTTATAATGTAACGGAGGCGCAAAGAAATACATATAAATCCTCAAAATTTGTAGCCTTTTTTTACACCCTGTATATTGGGAACTTTTTCATACAGCAATGTTGCTATTGATTTTTGGTAGACGTCTATATGCACAAGAACTAAATTTGCTTTATTTTCTTTTTACGTTAACGTTCATCGTGAATTTTAAAATTTCTTTTTATCTGCTTTACGGAGAAGACTAGAAAATATTTTATTTTTATTGTTCGTGCGTAAGACAACAGTCGTTGTAAAAAAGAAAACTTCAGAGATGAGAGAATAAAATGAAAAAATGAAAACTTGAGAGACAAGAATGGCACTAAATTTTTAGTGGTTTAAAAGTATTCTTGGAGAGTACTTCTGCACATAGTATAGTATAAAAATATATTACTTATTTACTTGTGGAAATGTGGAAAACATACATAAAATTTAATATAAAGCCAGCATTTTTTGCCCCTTCTGTTACATGTTTGTTCAAATTTCCCTTTTAGTGGCTTTCGCATTTGTGCATCTTTTTATTTGCTATATTTTTTACGGCTCTTGTTCATACTTCATACATATTTAAATTTTTCAGTTTCAGGAAAATTTACCTACAATACTCTAGAGACTAAATGACCTTTTCGCGTAAAATCCCTTTAGTTCCATACATATTCTTTATTTCCTCTCTTATTATTACTAAAGTTTAGAACTTTTAGATGATAATCATAATTCATTTTTATTAAAGAAAATAATAAATAATATTTTTCAATATCTCTGTTATATACAGCTCTTACAGAACCCGGACAGGTTCTTTTATAGCCTAGTTCAATTAGAATTTTGTTAAGATTAGTAGTGTTGCTGAAGTATTATAATGACTATCGAATAATATACCTTTGTAATTTTAAATTAATAAGTTAGTAGTAAAGTTAGAAATAGACAAAAAAGAGAAAGACATAATAGATAGTTGATAAAATAAGGTTAAATAAAGTTCAATCAACAAAGAGGTTTTCCGATAGAACATTTTTAAAGGAATTAACATTGAAAATTAATTTTATTATTAAGGAAAACTATTTAATATTTTTAAATAAATAATTAAAATTTGAAATAGAGCCATAGTTTTGTGACGTCGACCCCTGGCTAGAAAGTGATTTGTTCTCGTTAACCAGTAGGTTTATTTAAAAAATAAAAAATATATATGTTCATTTTATTTGAAAATTTATAAAAAAAATGAAGAACCCCATTATGAATGTCTTTTATTTTTACTTCCTTGTACAAAGTAAAGGAAGTATATTGTAATCCCAAAAAAACGGTTTTCATATTTCAACGAAAATATCCATTTTGACTAGTTTCGACGTGAATGGGCAGTCTGCTCATAGTGTTTTTTTTTAACTGACCACTGTCAGAATATATTTCGTGAAAGGAAGAAGAATGTGATAAATGGAAACAATATATATTTTTTTGCAAGTTTTTTAGCTATTAAAATATTTTCCGTAATGCAGTAAGGGATAGTGATAAACATTTTTTTTTTAAAATGAACGATTTGCCGACGATTGATCTCACTTTGAAGTGAAATAAGTTTAAATGAAGTGAAGCAAAAAATGTGTATAATTTAGCACACAAGGAAGTCAAGTGGTGTCCACATTGGTCCACATCAGATTTTTTATTATTGTGATCTGAAATGAACACAAGCTGGATACTATAAATAATTTCCTTTACCTGTGTCAACCTGGCAGCTCCGAGCACCGTAACCTCAAACGCCCTTCTTTGCACGGGGGGCGGCAACCATTCAATCTCTCCCAGGGCGACCCAGTGAGCGGCGTGCACAACAGCCCAGAGTCCAGCAGCTCCGTCGGGAAGGTGCTCCACAGCGTAAAGCGACGCTGCGAGGACTTGTGCTTCATTCGAGACGTCCAACTGCAGGACATGAAGTCTTCCAGAAGCTTCCTCTTTCAGTTCCTCAGCTAAGGGGCTCTCAGAAGCGTTCTGGAAACCGGCGAATACGGTGAAGCCCAGTTCGTCGAGACGGCGGGCGAGAGTAGCGCCAAGACGACCGTCGCAACCTGAGATCAGAATGGCTTTACCGGCGGCTGTCACCTACAACGATAAATGATTAGTTTCTTGTAACATACCTTCGAATATATGATATGCAAGCCATCATAAATTACACATAACCTACACAAAATAAATTATACTTTTTCCTTCCGCATGCATGTCAATATTTTGAGGAATTATTCAATTTTAAGTTTACATCTATGTATAACACTCTAGGCTTTTTGCCCATTGCTAGGTTTGCTAAATCTGCTTATCAATATTGGTTATGATACAATATATTTATATCGCAAAGGACGTTTATTAGACATCACCTCACGGGCACTCTAACTGGCCATTTTCAGATTCAGAACCACAATCGGTCATTTTACTCACTAGATAAATGTTTCCTTTATAAAAACCATTTATTTTATTTTGGTATCATAATAGTACAATGTGCAACAAGTGCAGAAAGTCTAGAAAGAAGTGAAATGAAAACATTTTTACTATTAAAATATGAATAAATTAGGAAATAATGTCGTGGTCGTAGAAAAAGTATAGTGTACAACTCGCATGGAATGTCAATTTCATGCTTGTTGTACCATATATTATACGCCCTTAAATGCGGGCGTATAAAGTTTCTAAGCAATAGTTACTCAAACAAAATAAAATTGTGGGTAATGAATATATGTCAAACAATACAATACATTTTCATTTTTATTAAGTATTTAGCATTCACAAAACTATTCAAATTTCTTTTCATATAAATCAATACGTGACGTACTATATATATTTGACAGTGACACTTACATTCAATTTGTTTAAGAACAAACAACCTAACACAGTATATAATATATACCGTATACACCTACATATTTTTTTTCATTTCAAGTAACAAAATGAAATAAAACGTTGTACATACCACGGGCATAATAAATATTATAGCCCTCTGGAAATTTAAAGCTTTCCGCTTCGTGTCGAGCTTCAAACATTCCCTCGTGCTATAATCTTTTGATTATGCATCATTTTTGTAATTTTCCCCGAAGGCAATAATATTGTAGTAACAAAAGATATTTTTAATTTTAAGAAAAAAATAGGGATTATATAAAATATGACCTTTATGAGATTGTAATTATAATTTTGGCGCCCCTCCATTTTTAATTAATTCTAATTGATGATAACATTTGAAACGGTTCACAGACTAAATATTTAGTTTAACTATCCCAATATATTATTGTCTTACTAAATATAGTTTCTATCTTATTTCATATTAAGTACCTATATAAACATTTGTATAGGTTGTTCTATATAAAGCAAATATATCGTCTTGATTTAATACATTTTCGTACGTAATAATGTAATTAAAATTTTCATTAATTACTATGTATATACAAATGAATAATTACTCAAATGAAATGAATGTTTGTGTTCTTTGTACTTTTATTTCTTTTGAGTAAAACTAAAATATAAAATATTCGCTTTGATGATTTGTTTTCTGAAACAAAATGTTAATTTATTTCTATTTTGTTGGTACATAATGATTAAGGAAGGTATCCTGAAGCAATTTTAATTTTTAATTCTTTACAGCATTAAATTAATTACGAGCCAAACAATTAATGTTTGATAGAAAATTAAAATTAATTGATGTTTCGCAAATTACTGAAAAATTAACAGGTTTTGAATTACAATTCTAATTTTTCCGATAATTAAACACTTCAATATTTACTGTTTTTACTACCGAATTGATTTAAACAAAACATTATAAATTGCTTTTTATAAAATTAATATAGAAACGCATATAAAATGGAATCAAGAGGAATTAATTTAAATTGAAAGGGGATACCTTCCAAATATTATTGTGCTGATTGTATCCAGAGATAGTTGCATATTATTCTATCATTTATCATGTATTCATTATTCGTATTACTTGTGAGATTACACGACATCAGAGGAGTAAATGGATAGATATAATTAATGGTTCGCTGTTAGAGATAGAATTTCCTAGTAGGTGGAATAAAGAGATTATATGCAAAGCGTAATACAAAGTGTTTCTACGTAAAATGATATAAATATTTCGTGGGGGTGAGATTTGTTCTAAACTAAACGTGATACATTTATAATGAACTCTATTTTATCAAAGATTTGTGTATTTTAACATGTTATCAAATATTTAATCAGTGGAAATAGATGTGCCACTTTTCTACTTTCATTCAATCAAGATATGATTAAATTTGTATCGCGAGCTAAAAATAAAACTGATATGTCGTTAAAAGATTAAGGTGGACAGCAAATTTCAATATTTAAAACGAATATAAAAGACCTCTACGTTTCGTAATACAAAACAGGAAAAAGCCACATGACAAACAAAATATAGGTTAAGTTAAGTTAGTTTACAGTGCAGGTTATTTTTTATTATGCAAATAAATTTATAGGCTGTCGCATTATTTCTTTCCTGTGAACATTTATCGTTAATATCACTTGTAAATGATTGCTATATGAAAATATTATTTTATATATATTTTTTTAATATTCATTGACCAGTGGCGGCTCGTGAACTAAAATTTTGATGAGATTCTGAACGTCATTTATTATTTGCATACTAGAAGTTATTGCTGCCATTTTGTAAAAGTAAGCTTAAATTTAAAATCTAGAAAGCACGTGAGGCATGCCTCAAGACTCCCTTTTCTGAAGCAAGGAGAGCAGCGAAAGAAAAGTCGAAAAATGCTCTAAGCATTATTAAAACATCGTACATACACATTGATGAAGTTTGTGGCAGGATAATTTTTGCCTCCGTACTTCTGTACTTCGACACTACATATAGCATTTTACAATTTGAAAATACAATTCATAATTCTCCTTTCCTCATTTTGTATGGTGAGGCATTGCCTCACCTGACTTCCCTAACGAGTTGTCTTTGATCTTAGCTAAACCATCTAACTCAGTAATGGGCACAAGGCAAAACTTTATTTATTCTATTTAGAAGATAGTTGGTATTAAGATCACATTGCATAATAAAATAAATGTCTTTTTCCACTGGAAACTTGGCAGTCATAAGAACTGCAAACTTATTCCAGTCTAAAGTGTATCACTATTTTATAAATAATTTAGTCTACAGAAGAAAGTAATGGCTGCGGAAACGATGTGTTTTTATCTTTAAATAAATACCCTACTTAACGAAACAGTTCTTTTTATTACGATATCGACCTGTACAACGTTCATAAATTTTTAATTATATCATTTGACAAGAAAACTATATTTTATTCTGATGAAATACTTTTGTACCATTGTTATTTATATCTCAAAGAAATTAATGACAATTTTCCTATTTCAAATGAAAAGTTTTGAAAAATTGTACCTTTAAGAAAGATTAAAGATTTGGCGCATGTTTCGAACGAAGTAATATTGTTTTAATTTATTCCATTAAATGAAAACATGTTTTCTAACAGAAGAAGAATTTAGTTTGTTAAACACCGATGTTTTTGTTTTACATTGTTTATGTTCAGATTGTTTAGGGTTATGTAAAAGACAAATGAAAAACAGATCTGTTGCTAGGTATGGTTTAATATTTTGATTGTTGATGTTTCTACATGAAGATTTTTTTGGATGATGTTTTGATCATAAACCCTGTGTACTACATCAACAAGGAACGGTTCAAATTATCGGTTTCTATATTTAACGGTGCGCGTGACGTCAGCCTCAACCGCGTCCTCTTTAAATCGCTAAATATGAATTATCCGCGCACGATACCGAATTCCACACAAACACAGACACGCACACAAACTACGTGTAACACTAGCTGTACAAAAATATACCATGTCCGATATTTTTAACCAATTTATAAAGCAAGAATAACAACAAGTGATGAATGATGGCGTGTTGAGGTTATAATTAAGTCCCGGCAAAGACTGAACTACTTTTGACAGTTCTTTGCAAACTAAGAATATACAATCAATCATTACGTTGCACTTACATGACTTAATTAAAATAAAATTTAGCGTACAAGCCTTTGCTTTCTTGTAAAGTAAGTGTTACTATCATTTCTGAAATCTACCAATTACTTCATACAATACCTTTAGGTTATGGTAGAACAAAACAGCGCCTACTGTCGTAATGGTAAACCAAATGAAAAGCGTGAGTGTTGAGACCTGCGAGACGTGCAGAATATTGAGGAGGGTACTGAGGATGACCGCGGCAGCGTGACAGAAGAGCACAGGGAGGAGACAGCGATCCACCAGGTCCCAGGGCACCTCCTGGGGCGGCGGCTGCAGCCCCGCGGATGCGGCGGAGGGCCTGCGCCCCAGCAGCGTGGAGCTGGGCCTCCTTCCAGACAACCCCCCGGGCATGGAGGGCCGCCTGAGCGACGGCCTCCTCTTGAACGGTCCACTCATGTTGTCTGCACAGCCTGCAGATCTGCACTGACCACGGCCGGACCGGCCGGTGCGGTATTTTTGGCCCGCGGCCGGAGACAGAAATAGCGACGCCGTCGGCCGCGTGCAACACGTAGAGCTACAGGTGCGAGTTCGCTGCCCCCACGCATTGCCGAGTACCTGCAAAGCCGTCGCTATAACAAATATCAACAACTCGGCCGCTGTTTGTTTATGCGTTGGTCCTGTCATCACCGACTCTGCTCTGACCTTTACCATGTTTTCTCCGTTTTTAAATGTCATCCGTGTAAATGAAAAACCTTTTAGTGTTCGTATTCCTTCTATCAATTCTGCGAAAAGTTATTTATTTTTCTATTGGTTCCTGTGAAACAGGAAGTTTATTTACTTGAATATACATTTTATACCAAAGTACCTACTTTTATTTATGAAGAAATATTATTAAAAAAGTAATCGCGTCGTCATACGGTGTTTTTGTATATTTGCTTAATCTCTATTAATATTATGCGGTGTGGAAATTAATAAAAACATTTACCGATTACCGGAAATTCATACTAACAACATTAATACTCCAGTTGGTAAAATTAATTACATGTAGTAAATACAGATAAGAGCGAAATTAATTTATGCTGCTTTCAGGAATTGGCATTTAAAACAAACATGTGGCATTTAGCATTCGCTAATGCAGGGATTAGTGGCATGTATGACGTAAGGCAAGACGGAGAGCAGAGGCTGCGGTGGATGATGATGATGATGTGCGAGGGTGGCGTAAGTAGGTCAGGCGTGGACAAGTAGGTCAAGGGCGTGCACGCACACGGCATTCGGGAGGTGCGTGCGTCATACCCACCCCTCGCGGCCCGCACCCCGGCACAGATCGATCGCGGGATTGATCGCGGCGGCGCCCGGGATGCTGTGCCGTGCTGACGTCCCAGCCACTCTTTAATTAATACGTAAGAACGGTAAGGGCCACCCGCGCGTCACACATGTTGCATGCGAGTCCTAGGAAGCAAGATTAGTCATCCGACTATGGTCGTGGAGCTAAATGGTGCAGGGAGTGTGGCGTAGTTGTAGGCTGTTCGCAGCAGCAGCAGCGAAGTGACATTTAGTTGTTGATCGCGTAATGGGGTGGACGGCTGGCTGGCAGCGTGACGCAGGCGCCCGGACGGGAGAGATGAGCCGGAGCCGTGGTGGGGCGCCGGTAGGGGCAAGGCCCGGAGCAGCAGCAGCAATGAGTCGGGGTAGAAGTGGTGGTGGCGGCGTAGCGTGGGCGGCGCGGAATCGACTTGTGGATGAGGGCCGCGGCGTCGGGCGCCGGAGCCAGTGCGGCGAGAGCGCCGAGCACGAGAGTGAGTGGCAGTGCGAGTGCGGAAGCGCAGCGAGACACACACTGGCCACAGCGCGAGCCCGCACGAGAGCAGCAGAGGCAGCGGCACCGAGGGTGTCTACCCCCATAGGGCGCAGCAGCACGTGGCGCGAGGTGTCGTGGGGCTGGGGCGATGTGCAGCAGGCGCCGCCACCTGGTGCTGGCGGGGTGCGGGGGCGGACGGCGCGGGCGGCGGCGCCACTGACTCGGCGGACGATGTGGTGCGTGGCGCTGGCCACCGTGTGGCTCGCGGCGAGCGTCGTGCGCGGCGGCGTGCCGCCTGCTCCGCTGCACCCGCGTCGCGGCTACCCCGAGATCGCCGCCGCTGCCTCCCAGCCCCAGGACTCCACGTGGACCTCCAGCAAGCGCGACTCGCAGCCCAGCCAGCTCATGCTCCGGCCTCCGCGCAGCTCCCGCCAGTATGACGTCCCCCAGATTGGTAAGTACCTCCAGCTCCAACTCCAGCTCCACACGGTGGCCCCGTGTATTGATCTGTGTGTATGGCGTGCGTGGGTGTTACAGGTGCGACGGCCGCTCGGCCGCACAGGTTGCACGCTGCACCGATCAATACGCGCCGCGCGCACCGTGCGGGGGCGGCTCCCGGGGAACTCCCGCCCCCAACCCCCAAGCGGTGTATTTATAGCATCCCATTCACTACCCGGCCGGCTCACTACGAGCCGCCGCCGCCGCTAATAACAAATCATAATTAACACTGCCCAGCGCCTTAATGCAGGCCACTTCGGCCCATTTCACCCTTTCCTTGCTGGGGGCGCCGGAGCTATAAATAGCCTAGGGAAGGGGTGATGACGTGCATGCTCGTGTGTTGTAGAATGCCCGCCGGCCCCCGACGGCATGGAGAGGTTTGCCTGCCCGACCCCGGACCGCCAGGGCCGCTACCACTGCATAGACGACCACGTGTTGTGCGACGGCTTCATCGACTGCCCGTCCGGCGAGGACGAGGACCGCCAGGCCTGCATGTTCTACAAGACGGTACTACATCGATCTGTTTACTGTACCTGTTCCTCTTGCACACCACGTCTCATTACATCCGCAGTGACTCAAACTAATTCCCGCAAAAACATTCATATCATCTCATCATCGCGCACGCCACTCTTTAATTCAATTAATGAATTCTGCGTAACAAGCGCTTATCAAACTAACTCATGCATTATCTCGAAATACTCAAAATTCATCATTATTATTGTACTTCCAACTCATTTTACTACACTTTTATTCTATCCGCGTATATAATTATAGGTCTCATATTGCGCATAATGATAACGCGAGTTTGTAATTATAAAAAGTAACTATTATTTTGTTCTATAAAAGCTAAAAGGCATGATATTAATTCTGCCATAAATTAAATGAAATGGATAGCTCTAATTTAAAAGGGGATTAATTTATATTAAATTTTCCAATGGTTTGAAATTAATGTTATTATTTACTTGTTTTAATAATACATTTACAAGCATAATCCAATTAGTACATATATCGAATTTAATCCAATATCCTAAAAATAGGAAATAATTTATTTTCATACATAAAAAATCCTATGCAAAATAATTGCAATTAAATTTCCTAATATCTTTTAAATTGTTAAATTATTTTTTTAATATTTCCGTTTATAAGAAGATATGAATTTACTTAATTAAAACTTCACAACGCAAATTAATATTCGCATTGTTTTTAGAAATTATGAGGATAAGATAGGAAGAAGAAGTTAAGATGAATATGTGATGGTTTGAGTAGTTGAATTAAATACCTCTTAAAATGTAATATAATTGCCAAAAACTTAAAAAAAGTATGAGATTTTTTTTTATTTTTCGGTTTATAAGAAGATATGAATTTACTTCATGAAATCTTGACAACGCAAATAATTATTCGCGTTGTTTTTTGGAAATTATGAGAATAAGAAAGGAAGTAGAAGTTAAGATGAATATAATTATGTAATGGATATGGGTAGTTGAATTAAATATCTTTTAAATTGTAAAATAATTGTCAAAAACTTAAAAAGAATATGACATTTTTTTATTTTTCCGTTTATAAGAAGATATGAATTTGCTTCATTAAATCTTGACAACGCAAATTATTATTCGGATTGTTTTTAGAAATTATGAAGATAAGATAGGAAGAAGAAGTTAAGATGAATATGTAATGGATTTGAGTAGATGAATTAAATACCTTTTAAATTGTAAAATAATTGTCAAAAACTTAAAAAGAATATGAGATTTTTTATATTTTTCGGTTTATAAGAAGATATGAATTTACTTCATTAAATCTTGACAACGCAAATTATTATTCGCATTGTTTTTTGAAAATTATGAGAATAAGATAGGAAGTAGAAGTTTAGATGAATATGTAATGGATATGGGTAGGTGAATTAAATATCTTCTAAATTGTAAAATAATTGTCAAAAACTTAAAAAGAATATGAGATTTTTTTTTATTTTTCCGTTTATAAAAAGATTTGAATTTACTTCATTAAAAGTTGACAACGCAAATTATTATTCGCATTGTTTTTTAGAAATGATGAGTATAAGAAAGGAAGTAGATAGGAAGGTAAGATGAATATGTAATGGATTTGGGTAGTTGTATTAAAGAAGTATGCAAATTATTACTCGCGTTGTATTTTGGAAATGATAAGAATGAAATAGGAAGTAGAAGTTTTGATGAATATGTATGGACTTCGGTAGTTATATTGAAGATTGATTGAAGTATGTAATGTGTTTGTAGACAAAAGCACACCTGGATGTACTAGCAGACGCCCTGCTGCGGTGGGCGCGCGGCCGCTAAGCGGTTCCAGCGGGCGAGCAGCAAGCAGCCAGGCAAGGCAGCTAGCGAGGAGAGGCGCCGCCCATGTTGACGTTGCGAGGCGGGTGCCGTCCACGTCCACGTCCGAGCCCGGGCACTTGGACCCCAACAAGAGAGACAAGACTTACCGTACAACGCTTCGTCGGCGTGAGCTGCGGTGCTGCGGTGCGGATGCCGACTGCACGACTCAGTCGCAGTCGCAGGCGCAGTGGTTTAGTTCTAGTTCTGTCTGTCCAGGACTCAGACATGGCCCGTAGTACGAGTATGAGTCGGTCGCGTTCTCAGACAATATTCGCTCGACGTAGCACCGATGCCTTGGTAATGCGACCCCTCTAGTTACAGACTGTTTAACTTGAACTTATCTACAAATATTTATTATAGTCAATATTTTGAAAGTGTTTATTTTAGGATACGATTATGACTACGTTAAAGCCTGTTTGTTATATGTTTATTGCTGTTGACGTGAATACCTCTTTACTACTGAACTAAGAACGTTGACTAGAACTTGAAGCAGGCGATGAGATGAGAACGCGCTGTGCCGCTAGGTAGGTAGGTCGCAGCAGGCGGTGAGACTGGTCGGGCGGGCCGGGGGCGGTAGGGCGGGGGCCGCGGCGGCGCCGGGGCTGAGGCTGGCCCCGCAGCGCGCCGCGAGCTGAGCCACCGGGGCGCGAGCCGCGCGGGGGAGGCAGCGACGCCGCCGCCTACCACCACCTCCCGCCCCCACACGCTAACTCAGGGCGTACTACCATTCCACCACCCATTGGCGACGGATTTTGGCTGCATGCACGGTAAACGCTCTGTCTGTCTGTCTGTGGTTTAGTTTCATTAGCCTTATAATGTAACCTATGCAGACTAAATCTAATCTTATTCCGGTGATGCCGGTGATCGTACCCAGCTTACAGGACAGGCTGTTTATCGTACCGTACACAATTAAGCGACATGTACTTTAACTATGTACTTATACTCTTATGATGATGATGCATTCCGCGTGGCAACACTACTACAACATATTACACTTGACCTAACCTGACTACACCTACAACGCTCAACCTAAACCTAATACAATCGTGGCCGGGCATTCTTAAATATATATTTGTCTACTTAACTCCATTGTCATATTATAAGAATAATATTTAATAGCATATTATAAAAATGTATTACTGTTTACTAGATGTTTTTATTGTTTTGTAAGATATAAATCTAGAAATACTGAAGATCAATTATAAATGTACATATTAATAAGCGCATTGATTGTTTTCAGTTATTTTTAAATTGTTGATCAAACCTGGACAGATATTTTTGAACTCTGTTCTACAATTAGTTCCTGTTTGATATATGTTGTATCTGTCAGTGAAAAATGATGTAAAAGTATTAGGAAACAATCAGTAGCACTTTATTGGTGTATTTTCTGTAAATGTAAGTCCGGCCTAAAGACTTGGACTAGGACTTTGGACGTAGTACCTCTTATAAACTGTAACATTCTAAAATCGCTGCCCCGGCAGTGGTACCTGTACGCACGAGCAATGCAATTCACGCACAACGGCACTACGCACACGCACGCAATAATGCATGCACGATCACGTCCACGACACTGCATCGCTGACTGCACCGTCCCATCCCGTCCTCTACTCGCACTGCACCGACTACTGACTCTACCGTGTCCACACGTCCTCGACGCACGCAATGCACGCACACGACACGAACCCGCCACTTGTGTTAATTCAATTGCACCAAATTGCACTTCAGACTGCACTTACACCAATTAATTATAGATATTGTCGATATATTTATATATAATATACAAACAGTTATATTTATGATATATGATATATATAATAATATATATATTTAAATAAAACAATAATAATGACAGAGGCTGCGCCTGTGCTCGACGCGCAGTGCAAATATGACTGTGTGAGCAGATGAGTAGATTAGTGGATGCTGCATGAATGACGTGCTATGAATGTCTGTTGTTTTCTAATAGCACATCACTTGATAATTCACCAATAAGCGCACAGCTGTCTGTCCGTACCCTGGAGCGCCGAGTCGGGGGGTGCGAGCTGCGGGCGCCGAAGCCGCCGGCCGGGCGCCGCACCGAGCGTCGAGACCAGCACCACAGAAAGAGACACAATCACCCGCCGAAAGCAGCGACGCCCTGCCGTCGGCAGCGTCGCCAGCAGCTCGCACACCTCTCTCTGCTGCTCCACCTTCAGTGTGATACTAGTAGTCGTTAGTTCTTACACACCTAGATTTAATTATTATAATGATGAATATTCGTTCACATTCCTCGCACCTGTACATATGTATGTTGTTAGACAGAGGTAGTCAAGTACTCACTTGGACAAGACACACACCCCACACACCAGCTGAAGCAGTGGCGCATCACCACCTTGGAGTTCTGTTCTGACTTGTTTGTTTTGTAAATGCGCCACTGAGTAGAGAGCACTGCTGTTCTGCCTGAACGCAACACACTCATCACTAGCCACCAACTCGACACGGACTTACAGAACGACGGACTGAACCTGGATTCGCCCCCTGAAACCGAACTACCCCCGATATTGGCCTAATACTGATACTACAATACGCTGTTGTTTAACTAACGCTAACGCAAGGACTGATTGTTGAGTCTGTTATTGTTTTCCGTTATTAAAATGTAAACATAGTTTTTTATACGAAACTAATCCGGGAGACCCGACTCACCCTGTGATGGCACTAACTTAACTTACAATTAGCGCACACAACATTACACTTGACACTCAGACAACTACACAGACATTAAAAAGTGATAGGTTGAGAAGAATGCATTCATACATACAACATACATACATAATCTATATTTTACTATATATACACAAACGTTGTATAATAAATATATATTTACGTAGTTATTTTAGTGGATTGATGATTTGAAAAATGTAAAAAAAAGTATAAAAAAAAATGAAAAACCATAAAAAAATTGATGTATGGGTGCGTTGCAAAATACACATGTATGGGGGTTAAACTATTACATAATAATAAATAACAGAATATGAATTAAATATATTATTCTTATTATTATGACTACTATTATTAATATATATAACTTACAATGATCAATGTAAACCAAAATGCCTCAGCCAATAAAGTGATGGACATGAAGTATAAGAAGTGTGTGTTCGAGTGTTATTTGTATGACGTCACGCGGGCACAGTGGTCCGAGGAGGTGGTGCAGGTCTCTTCCTCGCGCGCAAAGTTCTGCGAGGCGGCTTTACGTCACTAGCTGTAACCGTCGTCGTCGTCGCAGTCGCTGTGTTCGTGCTGACTGTGTTGGTTGTGCTGGTCCCGCCACTGTCGGTCGATGTCGCCCGCCGGAATATTTCCTCCGGCACGGGGATAGGTATCGGTAACGGTAGAGGAAGCGGTACAGGCACCACGATAGGGTAGGGCACCAGGACGGTGACAGGAGGCGGCGGTGGAGGCCAGCAGAACCGAGGCTGCTCCCCCAGGTCCGGAGGCCTGTCTAATGGACTTCGCGGCCTCGTTCTTAAGTCTTGTGGTCCTTCAGCAACAGGTACGGTAGTTTCTGGTAAAGTGGACGTGGAAGACGAAACCGCGGATTGTGAACGAGGATTTCTTCGCGGCCGCCGCCGAGGAGGCGGGGGCGAAGGTGCTGGGACAAGTGGAGGGCTTTCAGTTTGTCTACAGTCTTTTAGCCACAACTCTGGAGTGATTAACCCGGTGGCAGAGGCAGGAACAGCAGGAGCGTGCGGGTGCAGCTGAAGATGAGCTCGGGTCTCTCTGCAGAAGATGTGCATTTTGTATTGGTTGAGACAAGCGTCCCCGCAGAACTGCAGGCGGCGGGCGCCGTCCCGGACGTCCACGTGGGAGACGGAGTTGCGCGCCGTGCGGCACCAGTCGCACGTGCGGTTGCGCTTGAAGGACGCGCGGCGGGACTGCGAGAAGCACAGCTCGCTGCAGAAGGCGCCCGTGGCTTGCGCGCCGGCCGGCATGGGCTTGGAGCACCAGCCGCACCAGCTTCCCCCGCTGCCGCCGCCGCCCGAGTCTGCAACACAATAGCCGCGCGAGCCGGGTAATGAGTCATGCGACACCACCAACAGTATTATTCTACTAATTGGGAACAGGACCGGAATATCAATATTTTATATTTAGTAAAAAAAAATACAAATAAAAAATTATTTTAATGTTTCAAAATTTTTAAAAGTTAATTTGAAAAAGTAATTGCAATAGATTATGAAATAAAATTTATTGCTATTCCCAAAAATATAACAAAATAAATGTAACGTATATTTTACTACAGTTTAATTGGATATATAAATAACGACTGTAATATATTTCGTGTTATTATTTACAGATACAAAATAGGTACATTTATTTGGAAAACATGGTAATCAAATTTCACAGATATATGAGAAAGTATAAAATTTTTGTTGTGTTAATGAGCGGCGCTCTCATTACGTTAATTACAGGCAGTGCAGGGCCGTACCTGAGTATTCAGGACCGGAGCTATCGCCAGTGCCGCGCCGGATGTCCGTGTCGTCGTCCTCGGGCTCGTAGCCGTACCAACCTAGCAGCTCGTTCATCGCCGTCTCGGCAAACTCCTGCTAAACACACAAACAACGCAACATCATCAGCATCAGTTGGCTATGCTACCGGCGGTGTCGCATTACCGCCGGGTCTAATTTAAACTGCGGCGTCGGGCAACTCGACACCGCACGGACACAGCGTTGTGACGCCCGCCGTCAGGTCGTCACGTACGCCCATGTGCCAATGTGTATGTGTGAGCGCGAGCCGCGTATCGGTTACACAGAACATCTGGAAATTGATAGGGGTGGTATCGAGTAACTCGGAGCCGGTGTCAGGTTTCACTCTGCGCCACCACGGACAGATTCCGAGCCCGAGCCGAATGTAAAATTATGTAACCCGACACGGGCGCACTGCTCAGTGCATGATGTATTTTCATCCTATGAAACTAAAATACTTTTGGCTACGCGGTGTAAGCTCGCTTACGTACCTTCATCTCGTCACTGGAGTTTGGCGGCTCCTTCTTCACGCTGGCTGTCGCGGCCGTCGTGTCCATGTCGCGTGCAGGGCACGTGTGCTGTCCACGTGGTGCAGCTGACCTCGATGGCCCGGAATTCCCCGCAGCTGCTGAACCCACAAGAAGCACTCTGCAGACGAGCTGCGAGGTCTCTCAACAATAATCGTTGACGTCCTGATTATTTTGGTAACTGAAGTGGGGAGAATTCCCGCCAACTATAAACATCGCACTGCGCATGTTCTAGATATTCTTCTGTTTCTGTTCACCGTTGCGTTTTGTTCTCTCGTTTTACCTATTCAAAATGATGTTCTAATTCGGTTTTTAGTAACTGTATATAAATAAACTATACTTAAAATTAGTTATTATTATATAAGAATATGTCTCACAAACCAGTATTATCTTTAAAGCAGGTATAATTGAACAACTGCCACCTTGAATACATAACCTTTAAATAATTTACTTATTTCTCGCAGTTTATGGTCCGGCAACAAGTTCTTCGACTTTATAGGAGAATATTAAAATCAGTTAAACAAATTCCTGATGAAGGATATCGGAAAGAAATGCTTGAGTGGGTTAGATCAGATTTTAAAAATAATGTACATCATACAGATGAAATAACAATAAAAATGTTAATAAGTCAAGGAGAGCGCTCTTTAAAAGAATTAGAAAATACCATTAACTTGGCTAAATAAGTACTATTTTATTTTGTACAAAGTGTAAATAAATTAACATATATCAACTTTAAAATATTTTTATTTATACTCTAAAAGTAAACAACCACAAACTATATACAAAATTAATTAATAACATTATCGTGCCTAAAATAGCCGCAACTCCAGAAATGGTGCTTATGGATTGCCTTTTCATTTTGTTTCTCAATAAAATAATTGAGAGTGCATTTACAATATGTTGTCCGTCGAAACAAATGCATGGTAAAATATTCACTATTGCAAGGCCACCAGAAAACACAGTCACATACTTTAGCATCTTATTAATGACAGCCGCGACTGTCGATCCTATTAAATTATACTTTGGTATAAATGAGGACACCTCTATTGTTAGGAATACATCAGCTGGGTGTCCAACATACACTACATACGCTTGTCTATTTCGAGTTATTACTATTAAAGATGTATCGTTAGTTAGTAGTGGTTTAATACAGTGATTCGAGTTAGGACATTGTCTTTTTTCGGTGTAACAATGTGCTTTGGATTCTTCTACAATTTTCCTTGCTGGTAGGCAAACATGTTGAGGTAACTCGGCAATGCCACCGTGCTCAACTTCTAAGTATTCAAAGCACAAGTGTGTTGGACTGTTTGGTACACAGCAGTCCCAAGCTCCATTGGCAAGTTGAACAAAAGGTCCAGTCTCATCTAATTCGTGCACGAGATCAGTAGTGACGCAATAACCCGGTTTAACAATACGTGATAGGGACAGACATTGTTGCCATGAAGATTCGTCTGTGACTGGGCAGTCATTTATTTTTGTAACTATATCGTTTATTCGCAAACCACGCAAGCCAGATAAATGCGATTTTGGAAGGACTTTAGTTACTACAACCCCTGAATTAGTCTCGTAAAATGGTGTCATTATAAAATGCATAGAATTGTAGAGTAACCCTGCTGCTAACATTAAAACTATGTTATGCCAAACACCCGCACACATTATTCTTAATATTCGCCATTGACCAATTTGAGATAATTTTTCTGTGCTTATGTTTACAAACGCTATTGGAAGAAAAAATAGTACGTTAACTCCTAAATCAACTACGTGCACGTCTTCTTTAACCGCAGCTAAAGCATGCCCAAATTCGTGAACGATACTACAAACTAACAATGCTATTGCATAGTAGCCTATTTCTGAGGCTGGCAAATTAATTCCCGGAATTAATGGTTCTAAAACTGGCTGATTTTGATCAGACGATTTAGAATTTGAGAAAAACAATTGATAGTTGGCGACAAATAACAAACCAATGGCAATAGGTAGTAAGAAAAGTGAAATATACAAGCCTGTCTCGAACCAAAGATTCAACATTTTAGTTCTGCTACTTCCTATTCGTAAAATAAGGCGATTGAAAAACGTCGTGTTCCATTTTAAGCGGAAAAGACCAATTTCAAATCCTGTATTCTTTAAAAATTGTACGTATGGATAATGAGCACAAGTCTATAAACAAAACATCAGTAATGCAGTATACCTAATATATAAATCAATAAAATCCCTACCTTGAAAAAAGTATCAAAAAACAAAAGAATACTATAAAATACAGCAATTATTATAAGATATGTTGTAAAATCCATCTTAATTATTTGTAATTTTATACTGTAAAGTCAGCAAAATATATTTGGAGGTTACATATCTTCAAAATTTCAATACGTGTAGAAATTTGACACTCTATCACTATTTAACTCATAAGAGTAAATATTTAATATAAGGCAATTCTGTGATAATTGTATTACTGTTGTATTTAACTAGATATTTTGAAGAAGCCTGGCTTGACATTTTCGGCAACGAACTGTCACGAAAATATTGAAATGTTGCTAACTTCATAACTATTTAATTAAATTTTATTTCAATATATGAATTTACACATAGATTTTTATAACTTTTAAGATCATGAATATAACTAAATAATGTTTTTTTACTATTTATTACTTCTGTCATATTGTATTTGCACAGTCATGTCAACCACATCAACAAACGTGAAGTAGTTCAGTATCGAATCTTGACTTAAGAACGTGTGCCATACGTTTTTCGTTTATTAATTATATTATTATACAAAGTTTTGTACATTTCATACTACATTTATCGAGTAATATATTAGATCTCTGTAAATATTAAAAAATGGTTCTTACCGAAGACTCAAAAGTTCAATATGCAATGATAGCGGTTTTATGGTTAGAATTCCTATGGGAGTTTTATCTTTCTTTTCGACAGGTATTTATTTTAACTACATTTTGTTTGTTTATTCTAATACCGTTTTAAAATTGCAGCACAAAATATGCAAGAGGACAACTTCAGTACCTGAACAGTTGAAGGAAGTTATGACACAAGAAACTTTTGACAAAGCTCGGTTATATAGCTTAGATACAATGAGTTTCTCCGTAGCAAAAGATCTATTTTCTGTAGTAATATCTACGATAACGATCTATCATGGATATTTTTACTATTTTTGGCTGATAGCTGCTAATGTAAATCCTTGGAATGGTGAAATTTCCACGAGTTGCATTTGGATAGTCATTCTTAATAGTATTTCTACGTTGATAGGGATGCCTTTTAATGTATATCACACATTCATTCTTGAAGAAAAATATGGCTTTAATAAGCAAACAGTTAGTTTTTTCATATCTGATAAAATAAAATCATACGCCTTACAGCAAGTTTTGAGTGTACCCATTGCTGCTTTCGCAATTTATATTGTGCAAGTGGGTGGTAATTATTTCTTTGTATGGTTGTGGTTAATGGTAGGAATAATTGCTTTAATTCTTCTGACTATTTATCCGGCATATATTGCACCTATTTTCGATAAGTACACTCCTCTTCCTGAAGGGGAACTTAAGACCTCAATTGAGAAACTTGCATCAGAGTTACAATTTCCTTTAGGACAGATATATGTCGTGGAAGGATCTAAAAGATCAGCCCACAGCAATGCTTATTTCTATGGCTTATTCGGAGCTAAACGAATTGTAATATATGATACTCTTATAGAAGGCAATAGCAACGAAGAAATCCTGGCTGTTTTATCTCACGAATTGGGACACTGGAATCATGGACATGGGAATAAAAATATCGCGATTATGCAAGTTAATTTTTTGTTGATGTTCTCTTGTTTTGCTTTAATGTTTCATTACGCTCCTCTTTATACAGCCCTTGGTTTTCCCGTATCGTTGAAACCGATTTTAATTGGTTTAATCGCGGTTGTTACATTCGTCATGGCACCTTATAATACGCTTTTATCTTTCCTCATGACAATCTTATCGCGTTATTTTGAGTTTCAAGCTGATGCGTTTGCAGCGAATTTGGGTAAAGCAGCAAATTTAATCCAGGCGTTGATAAAAATACATAAAGATAATTTAAGCTTTCCTATTTACGATTCCTTATATTCAACGTGGCATTTGTCTCATCCTCCACTATTAGAAAGAATGGGTGCACTTAGAAAAATCGAAAGTAAAAGCAAATAGTTAGTATAAATGAATGTTTATATTTTGAATACTTGTTTATATAATTTTTGTCACAACTGTATTTTTATTTAAATATATGTATTTATATTTATTTTGTTTTGAATTTATCTGTTATTCCTTGTACAAATATTGATAGAGTATAAACAACAAGAGATATCTACAGGAACTTAAGGAGTTAATTAGATTAGAGTATTATAATCAATGAAAAACTTGCCGCAGAGCGATAAGGAAATTCCAAGTAATTCGAAGCAGAATTAAATCCCCGCCCAGCGAATCCGCGTTATTGATACAAACGGCATCTGTGGGAGTGCTGCAGACCTGCTAGTGACCAACCACTTGCCTCGTCTGGCTGTCATTTCGCTCAGGTAGCTGTCAGACAAACAGCCATATTGGGTTTATTATATTTATTTTTATTAATTTATCAAGTTTGTTTGACTAATGGGCAGTTGGAGATCGGATTGTGAGTAATATGCCTTTAGCCAATTCAGCAGAACCATGGAAAATTCAACGCGCCGATACAGAGGTATTACACATTATGGTTATCTCATTGATTTATCACAATAAATTTAATTTTGATTATCAACAATTAATTTGGTTCAAATAGTTTTCGCAATTTTGTTGTCGATTAGCACGATTTATTTAGTTTCGTTTATATTATTTTATGGAAATGTAAGTTATTTTAATTTTTACAGCTTACGGAGTGTCCAGGTCCGTAACAGGTCTAAGAATAGTTTCTGTACGTAAAACAACTTGATGCTTAAATAAGTTACAATAACTATATATCGCACAAATGTAGCATGGAACACGTCATTGCTTTATTTCATGCATGAGAAAAGTTTTGTGTTTGAAGCACTGTCACTGTAATGACATATCTGCTCTAAGTGGAGGATACTACCTTCATGGTAATGCTTCCATAATTTAACAGGGAACACAAGGACTTGTGGACTCTTATATTTCTTCAATATGAACAAATTTTGCGCACGTACACTTATAACTCGTAAATATCAATGGATTGTAGTGCCTTGACGTTTCGTGTCACTTGTAGATAATTGTCGTGATTTTTCGGCCGACACTATTTTCTACTTTTTTAAATAAATGTCCCATTATTACTATAAATTTTCGCATTATATTAACTTCTCCTTGCATTGTTACTAGATAAGTAGTTTTCTTTATTTTTATTAGACAGGTTGATTTCTTCTTAAAAACAAATGAATACGTTTTCTTATTAATCTAATTATATCCCAGAAAATATTTTTTTTGTTAAAGGACTTTTATTAAATTGTAAAATTACCAATTTAAATAATGTTTTCACTGTTGCATATTTTAATTATTCGATAAAATGCATATCAGTTTAGTATATAATTATAGTGATATAGTTACACCAAGGTAATACTTCAAAATGAATTGTATTGACTTTACATTCAACAAGTGTCTTAAAGTAATTTTATTTGTTTTTATTAACTGTTTATCTAGTAACTGTGATCTAAAGAAATATATAATAGTTGCGTCTAGTGTAAAATTTCAAACCGCTTGTCCTTATTTAAATGAAAGAATAATAGTTAAAATAATACATTGTTGTTGCAGTCACAATCCGGCGAAGTAGATGATGCGATGGTTGTGGAGGAAGCGCAGGGAAACTCTGCTGAAGGAGAACATGAGATCGAATTGGCTGATGTGGTCCGAGAGGGCCACGATAAAGCTGATCCTTCGCAGTTCGAACTTCTGAAAGTTCTGGGAGAAGGCTCGTTCGGGAAAGTTTTCCTTGTGCGGAAAGTCGTTGGCAAAGATGCTGGTACACTCTATGCCATGAAAGTGCTTAAGAAGGCTACCTTAAAAGTAATTTTTTACTACTATATATATTTGTAACATTTATTAATTATATTTTCTTAAGGTAAGAGATCGGCACCGAACAAAAATGGAACGTAATATCCTTGTAGATGTTGGACATGCTTTTATAGTTAAACTTCATTATGCCTTTCAAACTGCTGGAAAACTCTACTTGATTTTGGATTTTTTGAGGTATGTATTTTTTTGTTAAAACTACATAAGAATTCAATAAAAGCGATATAATTATCATAATTAAAAATACGTCGATGGCAAAGTTCAATGACAAAGGAAATTACAAAATTCATTACCATATAAAATTGTTACAGAGGAGGGGATTTGTTTTCTCGATTAAGTAAAGAAGTTATGTTTACTGAAGAGGATGTAAAGTTCTACTTAGCAGAATTAGCTCTTGCTTTAAACCACTTACATAGCATTGGAATTATCTACAGGGACTTAAAACCAGAAAATATTCTTTTAGATAGTGATGGACATATTGCTCTTACTGACTTCGGTTTGTCTAAACACCCCTTAGCAGAAGGCAAAGCTTATAGTTTTTGCGGTACTGTTGAATATATGGCACCTGAAGTTGTTAATCGAAAAGGTCATTCTTTTGCGGCCGATTGGTGGTCCTTCGGAGTTTTAATGTTTGAGATGCTGACAGGAAACTTGCCTTTTCATGGCGCAACGCGCAGAGACACCATGACTCAAATCTTAAAAGCTAAACTAGGAATGCCTGCGAATTTAAGTCCCGAAGCACAATCTTTGCTTCGGATGTTATTTAAAAGAAATCCTCAAAATCGACTTGGTGCTGGTCCTGGAGGAATTGAAGATTTAAAAAGACATGAATTTTTTGCAACAGTTGATTGGGATGCGTTGCTAGCGAAAAAAGTTCGCCCACCTTTCAAACCCGCAGTTTCTAGACCTGATGATGCTTTTTATTTCGATTCAGAGTTCACCAGCAAAACTCCAAGGGATTCTCCAGGAGTTCCTGCTAGTGCAAACGCTCATGAACTTTTCAGAGGGTTTAGTTTCGTAGCACCACGATTATTAGATGAAGCAACACGGGGAACTGAATCACCACCATCAAAAGTCGCAGCTGCTAGTACCACATCATTTTTAGATGAATATGAACTACTTAATGAATTAGGCAAAGGTTCATATTCAGTTTGTAGATTATGTAGAAATCGAGTAACAGGACAACAATTTGCGGTAAAAATAATCGAGAAAGGAACTTGCGATTGTCGGGAAGAAATAGAAATCCTGCTTAGATACCAACATCCTGGAATTGTTCAACTACGAGGAGTGTACGAAGAAGGGCCTCGAGTTTACTTAGTAACAGAACTTCTTCGAGGAGGAGAATTAGTGGATCATATTCTTCAGAAAGGAAGATTAGGCGAAGCAGAAGCCGCTGCCATATTGCGGCAATTGGTGGGAACAGTGGCCTATCTCCACGAGCACGGCGTTGTGCATCGGGATCTGAAACCCGCTAATGTGCTGTTTGCCAACGAAAACCGAGATCCCGAATCCATCAAAATCTGTGACATGGGTTTTGCGAAGCAACTACGTGCGGATAACGGACTGCTGATGACTCCGTGTTACACTGCCAATTTCGTCGCGCCAGAAGTGCTCAAAAGACAGGGCTATGACGCGGCTTGTGATATCTGGTCATTGGGTATCATTTTATATGTGATGTTGACGGGGAGGTGCCCATTTACTACGGGGCCACAGGATAGTCCGAGCGCCATCTTGGCTCGGGTTAGTTCAGGAAGGCTTGATTTCGAAGACGGCGTATGGCAAACGGTAAGAACACAAAATTTGACCCATAGTTTGAGACCTGCATAATTTCATTTCCAAACTGTACCATGTCTGTTGTCTATGGCTATAGCTATTTCAATATGTTATGAGATATTCGATACGCCAATAAACATGATAGATAGCAGTAGAAAAAAAGAACAGCGATATAATACAATAGTGAATCAGGAACACATTTTTCTGTTTAACTGATGGATTAGTAAAAATTGCAAAATTAATATTTCCAACTAAAAATTTAATGTTTTTACATATCCAAGTAATTTCTCAGTATTGTTGAACATGAAAAGTTAAAATTTTTAGTTTTTTTTTATTTTTTATTTATCATATACAGACTAACTATTCAAAGAAATATCTAGTTTTGGGTCAAAAATTTTGATTTTAGAAAATAAAAACAGAATTAAATGTTCTCTTTTCGTGACTGAAACAAAAGTGTAGTTCTCAAAATTGCATCTCAAAAAAGTATGTTTTTGGGGTATATTTCTAAACTGTGTAGAGATAAAATCTCAACGATTATACCAGTCGATTCTACTGGAAAAGTTACATAAAGAAATATTTTCTCCGCATATACGTTCCTTGCACTGGTTCGGTGAAAAATAAGAAAAAGAAAAAATTGGAATTTCAATTTTTTCGCTCGGGAACTTTGTTTTTCAAAAAAAAAAATATTTTCTCGTCTTAAGTAAATATCACTGCGCTGATTACAAATTTTCAAACATAATTTAAATATCTCTTTCCGCTCTCGAGATATTTACGATCAAAGTTAGACTCAAAAAAGAGGTTTTTCTAACTTACTCTTACTCAATCGATTCTACAGGCAAAAGTATATACAATTTTAGAGCGAAAAAACGAAAGTTCAGAAATAGTGAAAAACTCAGATTTTATCCCAACACAGTTTACAGATATATAGGTTAAGAATTTATGATTTGATCAGGCAATGTATCCGGTATAATTTTTTGAGTTATAAAATCTTAATTTTAGGGATCCCAAAACATGCTTATATACTAAAAACTATTAAGATATTTGTCCAAAACCAATAATTTCTTTATTTATAAGTCGTGAGTTAACATTGCAAACTTACTTAAATATGAATTATTTATGAACTCAGGTATCCCGAGAAGCAAAAGAGTTGCTGACAAGCATGCTCCACGTAGCTCCTCAGAAGCGACCATCTGCTACTCAGCTGGTGCAGCACCCGTGGTTGACACCCGGTCGGCACCGTTCGGGTATCTCAGCTTCTGTAGTAATGTCGCACGCGGAAACTAGCAGCGGTGGCCGGCACCTTCGTGAAGCTGTGGCCAACACGTTTCGTGCACTGGCCACTTCGCCACAAACCGCACACTTGGGCCCTGTGGCACAATCAGAGCTCGCTCGCCGTCGTTTCAAGGACAAGCAGCAGCAGCAGCAGCTATAACCACTTCTGTGACCCCGCTCTCCCTTGTAGCTGTAGTTCAGTGAGATTTCTTTGTATACTAAAATGAATTTCTATCGCCAGGTGATAATTAATGAATTTAGAGAGAAGAAGTCTGAGGCGAGAATGAAATCCGTACTTCCCTGATTCCTCTTGTTTTCACAGCAAGAAGTAGTCAATGAATTTCTCATGGAACAAATCATCTCCATCTTGAGAGTTTTAATTTTTCGTGGCGATTAGTTATCTGCTAAATGTTGTCAATTTAGTATATAAAGAAATTTAACTTTGTAGTTCCAAAGTGCCATTGTGTCGTTGTTGTTGTTATTCAGTCAGTTCAGGTTCAAGTGGATATGAGACTTTCGGCGCCGATATATGCGTTTTCTTCCGGTTTGTGATTCTTCTCCATCATTCCTTTCTTTTCTACGTTTTCTAAACTTTCTTCTTTTAATCTTCTATATCTGTATCGGAATGGTTTGTATTAAAATTTTATAGCATTTGAACATCTGTACTGATTTTATAGTTTATAGTTGTTGCAGTTGAAACCCAAATTCATTGGCTTCAATATTAATTTAATATAATTACTGTACTTAGTTATCACTTAAAACTGAATTTGTCAAAGTAAAAATAGTCAATAATTATCATGTGTAAATTAGGATTCCATTTGACAAATTAAGTTTTATTTTAAATAACAAATTAGTTATATATTAGTGTTAAATAGATGTAATAACAATACATAAAATTTATAATCATAGCTACATATTTCCAGTGACACATTCTTGTTTCAACAAGCTAAAACATGTCCGTATGATTCACCGTTACTATGCAGTTCCCCGTAGTTACGCCATTGTTTTTGGGTTTAAACTTGAATATAGTGATTCTGTAACATTCAATGACGTTGCATTATAATTGTTGCTTGTTTCAGTATTACCTTAATCATGTAATTAAATATGGTTAATTATTCCAGCTACTCAAAGTAGCTGAATCCCCCACACATCACAAGTACAATCTTCCATGTCTAATTTATATTTTAGTGATTTTAAAAATGAATTTTAAGATTTTATTCAATGTATATATGAGATATTAAGAAATGTATAAAAGTAAAACTAATTATTTTTTGTAAAACGTTATTGTGTATTTAGTTGCACATTTTCTTATACACTCTCTACAAAATATATAATAAACATAATACACTGTAAAAATATTAATAAAGTTGAAGATTGATCGAATTTGCGTTATATTTTTTTAATTTTAGGTAATTTAGGACAATTTTCCGAAAACAATTTGCCGCTAGAAAAATAGTCTACTTATCCGGTCATGCGCATACCTGGCACGTTTCTCACAGTACGACATTTCCTGTTACTATTTACTAACTCACTTGTTCGAACAAGTCCGTTGAGTGATAATAGCAAGTACCAGATACATCTGTAAAACGCGTTATTTATTCAATCTCTTGTTAAAACAAGTCGAAACTTGAAACTTAATCACCGTACGGTAATACTCGTCAACTCGTGTTTCGAAAATCAGTTGGTGAAACGCTCCAGTACCAATAACAACTCTCACATTTAAGTTTCTATCTTAAGTAAGTCGTACAAACTTGGAAAAATGAGTGCACCCGTCCATGTTACTAATTCACCAATTCAAAGTGGTAAGTTTTTAAATAAAATTCTTTGGATATATTAGTTTATTATTACTTTTTGTGTTGTGGTGATAAAAGGGTTATGTTAAATTACCATTGTGATCTCAAGGCGCGCAGTTCAAATTTTAATTTTAGTTTCAGAATGGAGAAAACGTTCAAACACAAACGATTATTCAGATAGTACAATAATTTCTAAAAGACAAAGATGCCAATATTATTATATTTTGGCTAGTGAAAGCTCAATGTCTGAAGATGAAGGCAGCGAAAGTGTAGATAGTATCCAGGATCAGGAAACTGGTAGGAGCTGTGTGCAAGGAAAAATGCACACTTGATATTGACTTAGACAATTTTTAGACCTTTGTAAGGACACAACAGACACAGACACAAAGTCGGAGCAAAGTGATGATGATTTCGATATGAAAGTTGAGTATGAAATTGTCTCAAGCTCCGAACCGGAGGAGAATCCGTTTGCTCACGGGTCATCGAGCGGAGAGGTATGTTAGCATTTGTTTTTGTTTCAATTGTTTTAAAACAAAATATTCATTTATCTAGTTGCATTGCTTGCTTTTTTTTTTATCGAAATATACAATTTGATTCATAGTTCTTGATGCTGCAAGAAATGTAAGAACATTATAACTTTCGAGGAGTTATGAACTGATGCGGAGCTTGTAGAGCTGTTCATGTTACCGTTCAAAAATAGTTTATTAAGTATTTACATTCCTAGTTACTTATAATTTTTTTCGCGCCACCAGCTGCAATTAACTTCAAATAATGTTAAAGTATTTGTAAAATGTGGGCCACGTGACAGTTCAGATTCATTTATTTACAACTATTTGTAGTTAATTTTGTTCGATACTAGACGATCAAATGTATACGAATTTTTTCATAATTACTCTGTTAATAAGACTGTTTTTTTCTATAACAATCCATTGACAATGGTAACCAAATAATAAATGTTATCAGAAACTTACGACTATGGAAGTAAGTTATACTTACATCAACGGTGGCACAAAAAATCAATTAAAATTATGTTTATATTGGTTTTAAAAATGAATAAAATATTCTTACGATTTGAAATTGTTTACAGGACGCCTTAATAGCAGCTGGAGCTGTAGCCGCAACGATAGGAAAAGACAGCGACGTGGAGATTTGGATAACGGATGGAGACGACGATACGGAGAGTGTCACTTCTGTTGAATCACAACTTTTGAACAGCCAGGTTAGAAGTTTATAACCTGTGTGTGTTAGTGTACTGATATGAGTGCGAATGATAGAAACTATAGTGTTGACTTGTGTAGATATTATGAACGAAAATGTAATTTTCAGGTTTGAAAAGACTATTTTTAAATTACTTTGAACCAGAAAATTATATTTGTATATGTATTTTAGATGATGTGGATTTTTTAAGCATTGTATTAACATAGTTTTATAATGAATTGTAATTACAGGAGAAACATGGAAATGAAATGTTAGTTACAAGTGTGTGTTATTTAAATTTATGTTTGTTTTCCAGAAATGCAAAAAATGTAAAATACGCGAAACGGTCAGTTGTTTCCCACTCTGTTCGCATTGTTATCAGGTATATTAATCTTTATGTTACCCAATATAGGTTTGTTAACATTTTTTTGTTGTTTAGATACGGAAAAATTGTTACCCACCGAGACCGCGGCATCGGAAACCTAAATCACAAGATTTACAGTCAAGTTCCGGTTCTGTGACAGCAGAAGGTTTAAGCGCTTGTTTAAATGTCCTGTCCCAGGATTCTGGATTGGGGTCTAGTCAGGAGATTCAATCTAGCTCCAGCCAGTTGCAGACTCTTGCCTGGGATAAGGTCGTCGTTCCCGAAAATCTAATTGTAAGTGTACGAAAATTAAGTAGATTTATCACTATATCTTTTATCTTTAATTATTTTTAACTAATTTTCTCACAATACAATTATATCAGAAATGTTGAATTTAAAAGTTACAAGAAATAAAATTTTTAAATTTCGTTTTATAAATCACAATATTTAAAAAATGTAACATACGTTTTAAAAAACAGATCTTATATTTCTACAATAATTTTCAGATATGTTAATTAGTTACAAAAACTAGGGCGAATAGAAATCATGATTTTTTGTTATTTAAATTGGATTTAAATCAATGCTTTATTAAATTTTGTTTCTTTAAATGTTTTATGAATAAAGTTGTTTTAAATAATAATTTATACATTAAATATATTATTTTAATTTCAAAACAATAATAAAAAAAAATGTAGGAAATATTTAAATCTATTTAATTTTTTTTTGTATTATTTATGATTTACATTATTTAAACTACAAAGTAAAATAATTACAATTGTGACCGTTTGTTTGTTAAACACAAATACTAATTTCACAGCGATTCTTAACTTTCAAATGAATAAAACCAATGTAGAAAAGAATCGTTCAATTTATTTGTTTTGTTAATCTATTTCTTTGGTAGCTGTTTACTTTTAATACATATCTTTTTTGTTGGTCAAGACCGGCAAATTGTAGGACTGCATTACATTCCGGCATAAATTTTAATTCTATTTTATTAAAAATGTAAAATGTTAATTAAAACCTTTATTTATTTATTATTCATATTATACTCGTATTGTACGATTATTATTACGTTAACTATTGAAATATAGCAATTCACATTTCTTTTATTTTTTTAGTTTAGAACAAATGTCACTGTTTTTTTTAAATAAAACATGTGAATCATTGATATATCTGTGAGAATAGATAATAATGTTACCAACAAAAAAAAAACTAGTGTATTATATTTTAAGTTGAAATAACATTTCTTTAACCTAATTAAAAATGTCATCGGCGCAAAAAATCTTGTGTATTACACACCCAAAATCTCTTTTGCGAGATCACGCTCTCGCAAAAGTTCAGTTTCTGGACTAGTGATACTAATAATAATTTCTACGATTACTACGGAAACTGGCACTTTTCTCACTCTATATAAAGCTTGAAATTTGCGGATATCCCACAATCGTGGGTTAAAGTGTGAGAAATCATTTCTAACAATATTTTCCGAATACAGTGTAGGAAATATAATTTCTCACAGTAATTGCCAACAGTGCGCATGCGTGAAGGTACTCTTTGTGAGTTTCCCTGCGCCATATTGTTTTTTGGGTCAAATAGCTTTCGTGCTTGTATTTTTCTTCTATAGCGGTTAGCAGTGTGGTTGTAGAAAAAGTATAGAGTGCCACTTGTTCATAATAACCTATTATGTCACCTATTTCCCAATTTGTGTGATTCCAGCACTCGACTTCGTCTCGTGTCATAACTTTCACACCTTGTGGGAAATGGGCGACTTTCTGCCCCTGTTGCACAATATACTATTTTTTATTTAAATCATTGATTGAAAAAATATTAATTGATTTAAATCATGAAACCCTAATAATAACTACAAAGAATTTAGGTATTTTAAAGAATGATCCTTATAATAATACAAAACATAATTCTTAATTTAAAATAATATTTTCAAATGATCTGTATGAAAATCAATTATTATATTTTAAACTTTTATTACTTTTCATTTTCATATCACAATTTTCAGAAGTCCAACAGTTCTGTGGCCAATTTAACAGCATCTACGTCTTCTACGTCAATACCGTGTTCGCCGCCTGTTCTATACGATCAGACGATAGAAAATTGGAAATCTGCAGCTAATGAAATGTGCATCATGTGTAACGTTATGCCCAAGAACGGTATCTTCGTCCATAGCACAACTGGGCACTTATGTTGCTGTTATAACTGTGCTGTGAAATTCTGGTCCAAGTCGAAGCGATGTGCCTGGTGCAACCTCAAGGCAAAGAACGTCATCAAGGCTTTCCTGGTATAGGAATTAGCAAGGTAAAAAGGTTTTCGGTTTTTTGTTTAAGTTAGAGTACAAAATATTCATTATTTTTTTTCGTTAAATATGAACCAAAAAAAAATTCGCAGTAAAATGTGTCTTTCATTTTCATTTATATAAATATCTGTGATGATACTCGTAATGGATGATTCTTGCATATTCCTTCTGCATAAGTTTATAAATAAGTTATTTATTAAAGATTGTATATTTGAAGTGTACATGTATTTAATTTTATGCAGTTAAGTTATGCAAGTTACGATACACATATGAATTAAGCTCACGACTTAGTGAACAGATATAGTATGTAAATATTTTGCATCAAAACTTATAATATTTTCAGTTTTGAAAACGTAAACTTTAAAATTTAATTATCGACTAATGTACTGATTGTTGTAATTTAACAACAATGTAAGACAATTTTCAGTAAATTTAACTATTGACAAATCTTTTATTTTTGTATTTGTACAGCGCTGTATATTCCGTTTTTCAACAAATTATGAAAAAATATATTTTATTTTATTGTTGACCCAAAATGTGACTACTTTGCTTCACCATTCCATTTATACTGTCCACTCCTCCTACAAATTCTCCTTTTATAGTAGCCAGAATTATTCAGAATTAAGAATTAAATAATTTTTGATTAAATTTAAATTGTAAGAAGTGCTGTAATAATAACGTGCACTGTGTATAGTTCCAGAACGTTATTTTAGGCAGTCAGACAGATACATTTCTTACATTCTGTTCTTGTTATGCAAGCGTAACTAATTGTTTGCGTTAATTAACAATGTCAGTTCAACAAACTTACGAATTTGTAAATATATTCCAATAATTCTTTCGCTAATTACATTGTTTTAATATATACAGTGTACTTGAACTTTATATAATTGAGCTTAAAAGTCAATACTTTAGTCATCCATTAATAATAACTAATTGAGTTGATACTTTTATCATTTATATTTACTTGTTTTTGTTTAAAATTGTTGCGCGATAAAATTTCAGTTGCATTATAAAAGCCTGTAAAGTATTCTCTTAATTTTTATAAAAAATTAAATGATGTCATATTTCATGACAGGTGGTAACCGGTTTTAAAAAAAACAACGCATTAAACGGGATACTTTTTGGTTTTACATTTCAAAAACTAAAATTCTTTTATAACAATATTTATTAAAATATTCGGAGAAAAATAATTAAACAAAGAAATCAGCCGAAATACCGGTAAAAATTTGATTAGGACTATGAGTCATCGTCTGGTTCTCTTGGAAATTACTCAAGCATCATGCATTGAAAATGTTCGTCCAGAGCGCTAGCGCCGCCACATATTCCATATGTGCCCTGCCCACTCTTCGCAATCTGATTGGTTGTTGCTGGAGAAGAGGGGGTTGAAAGCGCAATGCACTTCTACGCTGTTTTGACTGCTGTTGCTCGTCAATTGTTCATTGGCGGTGGTTTAGTCAGCACCTGCACTTTTTGATTTGTGTGTACCTGTCTTCTTGACATTTTCTCAGTTTTTTCTACGTTTACCTGCACTTCAAACTAAATATTTAAAGTAAGTTTAATATTTTTTAAGATTAAGATATTGTTTTATTTTTTTCTTACACAGAAAAGTTCGTTTTAATTCAATTGGGTGCGGTTTTGAAGTTAACCGGCGTTTGTCGTAGCGTCATCGTCATCACTTTTCAAACTTTTTATTACTGTTAAAGAGTTTTTATTTTATTTACAGTTTAAGTAAATAAATTTTAATATGTTTGTAAATTGAAATAAAATTATTTGAGGAAGGGTTGAAATATTCTCATGCAGTTGTGGGTGCACTGTGCATTACCGGCTAGACAGAGTCGCGCCGGAATTATCGATCGGGTGCAGAGACGCCCTCAACTGCATATTTCAATTAACGATCGCATTCGATTTTCGCAAGAGGTCGTCGACTTGTTCATGTTTGCAAGTGGCATATACCTCATAAAATTATAATGAATTCCTATCTCCGTCGACCGGATGTCGACGAAAGAATAGGGGGAACAGGAAAAGGAAACAGGTGATTGTGCTACGAAATTTTCGCCACATTTTCAAAATTATTCAAAAATTGCAAAGGCGTTGCGTTGCGAATATTTTTATGGCGTTTGTTGACCTTGCCATTGCAAAGTTTAGTGCTCTGTGCGGGCGTAATACCTACACCTAAACAAAAAACATATTTCACTTATCATTTGGTATTCGGAATGCACTTAGGCACTCATGTCCGGTGGCTCAACCAGTCTTGTCAGTGGCGTCCTGCATACTTATCAGCCGGGATGCGCGCAAAGACCTTGAAAACTTTTGTCATAGAATATAAATTACCCTTGAGTGGGCTTTCGGTCGTCTGGATATCCCAGTAAGGGTGAAAATTCGCATATTATCAGCTGACGCGTAAATACACCTTTTTTATGAACAGCTGGCGATGACAGGAGAAATCAAAGCTTTTTGTATGAGTGTACGTGCGACCTACCTTCCAATCTTGACATCGGGTTATATTCAATATTATTTGGCATAAGTGAAAGTTTTTTTGAATGAATCACCACCAATTTTTTTCAAAACAATTGGTCACTTATCTTGATTTTTCTTTGTGTATTGTTATATTATTTAATTACTTATGTTTTAATATTTTATTTGATAAGAAAAATATAATTTATATTGTTGATAATTTAATTTTTTTTATTAGTTAATAACTGAACATTTGGCCGGTTCATATTTCATTTAGTAACTGTATATAGCGATCTGCGTACCGTATGGCGTTTTCATAAGACCATTTATGGGCAACAGTTTGTTGCAAGAGAGACAAGTGTGCTAGAAAAGAAAGAATTAAGTCATCTGATCTCTACTTTGCATACATTAAGCAAAATGTTCCCATTTCAGTTCAGCTGTTATTGTAGCTTGAATATTAAATTTATTAAACAAAAGAACATTTATATCCATGGTATTTTCCAGTAACGTACTAAACCGCAATAATGAAGTAGATAATTAGTGCGTTTTGATAATAAATGAATCAAATGTTTTGTATTGGTTCGCTTGTTCAGTTCACTCACTTGTGACTAACTTGACCGCTGTGTTTATCAACTGTAACATTATATTATTAATTCAGATACATTTGCATTTCTTATAGCTTGTATGTAATACATGTAATTCATCCTACATAAAATCATATTCGTTACACGCTTTGCCACAGGCGTTTAACTTTGGAATATTAATATTTTACTTCGTTTATTAGATCACTAGAACTTAATCGTGTCATATTGCACATTAAATGCAAAATTTGTTGCTAAACATTAATTACTGTTTACAAAAATTGCAGTACTCCAAAATGTATCATAAAATAAACAAACACGATATGAATCCCTTGATTATTAAACAAATATACATTTTTATACGTGTCAATTTATTTATACACTTGGATAATAATTTGATACGGAGAAAGTATACTTGAGCGATAAATATTCGATACTTATTTACTGATTACTGCTTACAGTTACGGATTCCACAGTTAATCATGAAAGAAGTTGTCTCAGACAAACATAACAGTTTTTATTTCTAAATGTTGTTTAATTACGGTGGTAGTCTGGTTACGAATATTATAATAATTAGAATACCGTTATACTATAGCAGATTTCTGAAACAGTTATTAATTTTCTTCAAAATGGAAGAATAGAAATCAGTATGAGTCACCAAAATCAATCTTTGTTGTTTTATCTTATTTGTTGAAGAAACACTTAAACCCTGTTCAATGTATATTTAGATACTGATAAGTGCTACACATCCTGTAGCAGAGACCATCCTACTATCCTGTAGCTAATAAATGACCTCTAAAAATAACCCTCGGGAAGGGGAAATCCACCCCATGTATTACTCATCGCTGGAGGCATGACTGCATTTTGACAAAGTTGGCTTAGGACGAAACACAAAAGCGTTTCGGATTTAAAAATATCCTGTTGGGTGTGGTTGCAAAAATTTCCTGCTAAATTTATACCGGGATTAAGTTCGAAAAGTAGATATTTTTGCGGTTTTATTTGATTTTTATTTTACTTTTTCCTTAAAATACCACCATATCTATAAAGATTACTTAAAAATATTTCAAAAGTAACAAACATTATTTTTACAAAGTTTTGTTAGTTTTTATCTAACACTGGGTGTGCTTTATCGTAAAGTATTTAGAAAATTTCTTATTTTAATGTGTATTTTTATTACAGATGGCCGCCCCCTCTCTGAAGGATTTACCCAAGGTCGCCGGTGACCTTAAAAGCGAATTGGAAGGATTCAAATCTGCATGTCTGAAAAGTGCGGAGACCCAGGAAAAAGTTGTCCTTCCTACGGCCGAAGGTAATTATAGATTTTTCCCTAATACAGATTTAGAACAGAGATGACAAATGCGAAATTTTATTCTTTAAAATATTTTCTTCGTTTTAAAATATGTACTCGACAGATAGTTAGTTTCCTTTTAAATAAATGAAGTCATCAATTTTTTTGATTAGATAAACAAATTCCTGTTTAGAATACGCTTCCAGTGAAAAATATTGCGCCATTTATAAAGTAAATACAAATAAGTATTGATGACAATAATAATTTTGGGTGTGGCGCTCCAATTTCTGTTTTTATTCATGAAATGAATCATCTTAGATGTGGCCCAGGAAAGGCAACACAACGCTTTGATAGCAGGCGTAGAAAACTTCAAAACATCCACTTTAAAAAGAACAGATACCAAAGAGAAGATAATTCTTCCGAATGCTGAAGGTTAGAGAAAGAGCTTCGATACAGTGAAGTTTTGAGAGTTGCGTTGCAGCATTACAGGTTTTGCTGGTTGGTTTAGCAGTGTGGAACGCATAACGCTTGGCTAAACTCATCCACCACTAATTATACATTTGAAGATTTAATTTTTATATAATTAATTAACGCGTGGACGTTGAACTTACAGGTGGATCGATTGAATAATCAGCTTTATAATTTTTAATATCCTGCTGACTAACACTAGTTTTTTTTGTTGTTATAAAATATTTTTATGATGAGAGTTTAACATAAAAAAGATTTGTATATTTTGTAATTTTCAGAATGCTTAAACAGCTGTATTAATCTAATGTAAATGTATATGTACATATTTATAAGTGGCAATATGTTTTCAGATGTGGCTGCTGAAAAAACGCAACAAACCTTAATTGCGGGCATTGAGAAGTTCGACCCTGCCAAACTGAAACACACACAAACTCAGGAAAAGAACCCATTACCCGACAAAGACGGTAATTACTTTTGACTTATTTGCCTTGCATTATTGAATGATTGTACGAAATGTGAATAATTTTTTAAATAATTGCCTGCCTTTTAAATTTTATTCTGCTGATGTACAACTTTATTTAAATTTTGTTTATTTTGTGTGAATAATTTTTAAATCATTGCCTGCCTTTTAAATTTTATTCTGCTCATGTACAACTTTATTTAAATTTTATTTATTTTATATGAATAATTTTGCAAATGCAGTTGATTTTGCTTGTTATTTATGTTTATATTGCATTCTGCACGTTTGTTGCTTGCATGCTCAGTGGTTCAACAAGAAAAAGTTCACCAAAATCTTCTGAATGGCGTGGAACACTTTGACAAATCTACTATGAAACATGCAACGACACAAGAAAAGAATTCGCTGCCCGATACAGAAGGTATTGTATATATACAACTGCTTGCTGACTAGCTTTTTTCTTGCAAACAAAAAAAATAATAGAAATGTTTGCGTTTTAAAACATAACATTTTTTTACATTTTTATTAATTGAATCGTATAGGAATGATTTTATCTCTTACTAAAACATACTATTTGTACAGTTATTGAACAGGAGAAAGGCCAACAAAGGTTCATCTCCGGCATTGAAAACTTTGACACCAGCAAGCTGAAGCACACGGAAACTTGCGAAAAGAATCCCCTGCCAACGAAAGAAGCCATTGCTCAAGAGAAATGCGCTTGAATTCATTTCCAACCCTCGGCTTTCGAGTCCTTCCAACGAATATATCTACCTTTGTATTGCTATATTGTATTATTTTATACATTTGAATATTTGTTATATTTATACTGATGGAATAAGCCCGGCATTGCCGAACAATGCTTTTTATATGATATTTTTCAATTTGATACCAAACTAACCGTGAAGTAAACATTTGTACTTATTTTGTATAACTGAACTATGTAGTAAGTTACTTCACAATAAAATGTAATTATTTGTATTACCGTGTTTTCTATTTTCAAACCTAATGTTTATTTTAATTTTCATATCTTGTCTCTTTGTTGTTTCTATTTTGAAACCTACTGTTTATTTTGATTTTCAAATCTTGCCGCTTTGTTTTATTTTCTTAGAACACGTGTGGTCCAATGTTATGATTGGAGCACTCATTAGATAGCGCGTGCTCTTTGTCGAATTTTACCCAAAACCACCAGGACACAAATATTGCGTGCGCACTTCGCTACAACAAGAAACTTGTCGGCGGCAAGACAGCAAGCAGTAGTGAGTTTCAAATATAAAAACAAAGCCAAATTACTTAATAACTGAACAAGTTTCTATCAATTATATTAAAACTTGATACATTTGGTTTCTGGTGTAGTTTAGAGATATCAACAGGTAAGTCTGTAAAACTTTGTTTTCAACCAAACTCCATTACTAAAGTTGTGTAAATTTTTGTGGGTTCAGTGAAATTTTCATCAAGTGTTATTATTTTTAAGAGATGTTTAAGTAGATTGCATAAATATTAAGATTGTTACATTTTCAAAAACTGTTTCATATGAATTTATACAAAAAAGTTATTTAGATTCTGTGAATCGTTTGTCCGAAATCATGGATTATAGACCAAAGAAAAGTATAGATATATGGTTAAATGACAAAGGGTTTTATAGAAAACATGTGCCTATGGATGAAACGTGTTTTTTCCGAGCCATATCAGATCAGGTAAATTACTTGTGTGTAGTTTAGTAATCAAATCATAACCGCGAATATGTATTTAGATATATAGTACACAAATTTACCATGAGGATTTGCGAAAAAAAGGCATAGAATTTGCACAAAAGAGTCAGCATTTATTTAAGGATTTACTCGGTCCTAAAGAATTAGATGAGCATTTATTTAATTTAGCAAATCATTTTGTTATTTGCGGAAATATAGAAATGCAAATTATGTCGAAAATGCTCGAGTAAGTTTTTTCATTATTGTAAAAATTATGTATAAAAAAAGGTTTTCTTGTAGACGTGATTTTATAATTATTGACTCTGATAATTTTAAAACCGAAAATTTAACTAATAATGATTTTAAAGAGTTTATAACATTATGTAAAATGAGGGATGATCATTATGATTCTATTTTACCAAAGAATCAAGTAGAAACTGCTGGATTTTGCCAATGTAAGTTTTATTTTATACTTTTTTACATGCACTAACAGAAAATTTATAGCTTTAATTTATAAATTACTATATGAAGATGTATTTGGATTTGAAAACGTGGACGATATTGTTTCGGAAATGTTGTACCCGAATGATAAAATGCAGCCTCGAGACATCAATTTATTTGATGCATTTTTACCTGCTGAACCTGAAAATAATAAAGATAAGTATGATGTGGAAAATAATCCTCCATTTCCATATAAAGTTGCAAAAGCTTTAGATCCTAAACAATATCGAAACATTGAATTTGATGCTTGGAATCAAACAAGAAAAGGTAAAAGTGTATTATTTATATACTTATTATTAAAAAACAAGTTTGTAGAATTTCGTTTAAAAGACTGGTACATGGGTGGGAATGATTTCAAAGTAGGCACAAAATGCCTATTAGTTGTTGATTGCAACTCCTTTGATTGTTATATTCAGGAGTTGAATTATCGGGGCAAAAAGAATGTATGTTTAGTTTATGTTGTTCCATGGGCAATGAAAGAAGTTGTTAAAAGAGAAGAATTAATCCCAATGCCCGATGCTAAACCGTGGCCTCTTCCGTACACATTATCAAAATGTGTGGAAAAAACATTCTTAGAAATTACCACTGAGAAGAATGGAGGTAATTTAAAATTATTTTTCTTGTTGCATCATGCAATGATCATTCTTTTCAGAACCGAAAAATAGAAAGTCGAAGAATGGACGTCGTTCATTCGTAAATAGCCGTACATTTAGTAATTCCAATTTTATGCTTAATGACACCAATAACAATAACGAAGTGTCTTGCTTAGAGGGATGTGCCCTTGTTGCTTCTCCAGAGGCAGAGAGCAGCAACATAGTGCCTTACGAGTTTAACGGTAAGTATATGAAAAGTATTTAACGTTAGGATAGGGCAATAATTACTAGAATTCAATCAATATTTTAAAGGCTTTATTTCTGCTCCGACCGGTTTCGACTGCACATGGATCGGAGCAGAAATAAAGCCTTCAAAATTTAAAATATTTATCGACCTGTCAAGAAAATTCTTTGATCATATTTAATATTATTTTCATGTACAATTTTAATTAGATGAGCCAAATGGAATTGATCAGCAGATGTGTAATATGTACCCACCGTACCCTGCACCGTACTTACTACCGCATCAGGTTTACAACCCTCAGATGTCTTTACCTAATCAGTACAATCCGAATCTGCAAATTTCTGGAGCTACTCAAAATAAAACAAATCCGCAAATGTCGGTAGCTACACAGTACAATGCTACGATTCACCAGGAAAACAATAATACTAAAGTCACTACTGTTTACAGAAAATTCATTGAAAGTAAGAACATATGATGAGATTTATTTGTTTATTATTAACACTTTCTTTCAGAAACGTACACTAACAACAACGGAACGATGCCAAATTTAAATGTTCTTACTCCGCCGCCATCTCCAGACTATCATGTTTATTCTGAAAATTGTCCTCTTCCACTGCCGTCTTGTTATCAAGAACAAATACCATTAGTACCGGTAGTATATCCTATTAATCAACCAGTTCCAGTTGTGTATCCCGATGGAAATATGGAGCCAATAATGCCGGTTCCTCCTCCGTCACCAATTCTTCCCCCGGCCATACAAATGGCTCCACCACCATTAATCGGGGCTCCGGTTTTGTCCCCTTTCTGGTGCCATTGTAATTGGTAAGTTATTTTTAACTATCATTCGCTTAACCATCAACATCAATAATACCTCGCGGTTTCGACCAATTGGTCATTTCAAACTCAAAATGAAGTCGAACTTTCCGGTGCTCTGGGAGTAATCCTGGACCTTGAGCTGGTTTAAAAGCTGTTAAAGATGATGATAGTAGTTAACAATTAAATAATAATAAACTAACACCAAATAAACGAATTTTCATCAAATAAATACCAATCTTTCCAGAATGTTCCCGTACTTGGTTTCATTTCTCAAAGCTGTTGCAATCTCTTAATTAAATCATTTACAGCGATAATTTTCTACATTTGAGGAAGGAACGCGACTTATAATTGTGTCGTTTATAGTTTGTTCCAAAAAAAAATTGTCCTTAAAATGTTAGATTTTACTGACCGCCACTTTTAATAAGAGAACTCGTGTAATCATAACTTTTGAACTTTAGAGATTTTAACGCATGTTCACGAATTAAGGTCTTTAGAACATGATTTCACTATTTTTAGCGTGAAGCTTGTCGATCTGTCCGGTTGTATGTGTAGAGCAAATTTACTGACTTCATTTTTAGATTTTTTTGCGAATATTTCGAAATGAATTATTTGCCGTAATTGACAAATTTTATTTGAACTTTATTATTTAAAGTACGTATTTAGTGGCGACGGTTTATTCTGTGGTGGCCACAGCTATTTTTTTTTTAATAATTGCTAATTACTTGACTTTAACTAAGTTTGATTTGTAGTTGTAGTGCATACTACAATGGATTCTACGTGAATGTTCCTCCGAATTATCCTCCACCGCCGGTGGCTGTGACCCCCGCACCATGCTACCCAGTCTTGCCGTCCCCAGTGCAGGACTATTACTTCGAGTATGATCCACAAAATTGTGCCAGACCTGCTAGTCCTCCCAACAGTTTGGTGTACTATACTGAGGAAAACAACTAGTCGGCAAGTTCCTACCTCAGCTTCTATTGCTAAACTTCTAAATTATGTTGAAGAAAAGTAAATTATTTATATTCATTGATTGAATATTTAAATAATTATTTTCATAGTAATTTAATATAATTTAGAGATTTAGCTTTTATTACGTACAAATTAGATATAAACACAGGCTAACGTATTATAATACATTAGGTTTGTGATATAAGTTAAGTTAGATAATGCGTCGTGATTCTAAATGAAAATATGAAAAAAATATTTTCAATAACAGGAGAATTACAAGTCTGAGTTAATAGTTCAAATTAAAAACTAATTGAGTTAGTTTTAATTTAACTTTTGTTTCGTTTTTATAGTTTTATACAGGTGATAAAACATGACGCAATTGCATTTGAAATGCAACAAACATTATTTTATAAGTTGACTGCCATTTTGTGCTCTATAAGTTTAAACTTTATGGAATAATTCCTTTTTTGTTAATCTTAGAGAATCGTTATTTTTTTTGAAAATTTTATTATTATATTTTTGAAGCATACAAATTTGTTTTAATTAATAACCCTTTATTCCATTACATATACAAATTAGAATCAGTTTTAAATATAGGTTTAAAAGTGAACGGTGCTTTTGTTGGAATGTTTAGTTTTGTCAATAATTTCAAAATTGGTTCGGCTGTTATTGAATCCAACGGTCTCGAATCAGAGTAGCAGATGTATAAAGATGCTGGTTTCTCAAAATGCTGACAATATGACAAAACTGCAACAAAAATACAAATTTGAACAATGAAATTTATTTTGTACATTTTTCTCACCTCCCGCCGAAATGCCAGTGACCAAATTAGGAGCTTCTAATTTCGGTGCAAATATTTCTCCCGCATCTCCATTAGCCAAAGATTTTATAAAACAATTCGGTAATTCTTCTGAACTGTTTTTGTGAAACATAGCTGCGGAATTCGACGTTAAGGCAATAATTCTTTTCGCGTTTTCTATCCATGGTATAAGTTTTTCTGTAACTTCTCCTGGAATAATGTCTCTTCCTTCTTCACACAATACTAAATAATTGTTATCTTTTAATCTGTAAACACTTATAGCGGGAAGAGGCAGCATACAGAAAGGTTCATCGTTTTTCGAAAGGCAACTTCTGCCTAATACTGCCAATTTCCTTGTTTCAATGATTAATAAATTTGTAATTTCTTTTGGGGCAGTTGTTTGACCTTGCCAGTCAATTATTTCACTACAAAATTCATTTGTTTAAAAATTAAATTGTAAATATAGGTTATGTTTACCTGTCATTTGTAAATTGTTCGTATTCATCTTCATCATCCCATAAAACACGACTGGAAGGAATAACTAATTCACCAAATAAAACCATTTTTATTTATTTGTGGTACATACACGTATTTTTATAATTTTGTGGATGGAATCGTTTGAATTTGAAAAGTCATTCAACAGTTTATCATAATTTCGTTAGATGTCGCCTGGGTATTAGCTGTTTATAAAATTTGAAAATCAGTTCAATTTTTTTATTGCACATAAAGTATACATGTTACATGTTATTCAGATTCAGAATCAGTGATTTTCATAAAATTTTCGCGATACCATTTTAATTCTTCTATACTTTCTTTGATATCTTGTAAAGATCTGTGCAAAAATTGTTTCTTTGGTGTAGTTTTGTAAACTTCCGGATTCCATCTGCGACAGAGTTCTTTTATTGTTGATACATCAATTATTCTATAATGGAGGTAATTTTCAACTTCTGGCATGTATTTTTTAAGAAATAATCTGTCCATGTAGACGCTGTTTCCTGCTAGCGGACTCATTCCTGGTTGGGTATATTCTTGAATAAAATCTAATACTGTTTTTTCCGCATCTTTTAAAACTATTGTTGAATTTTTGCATGCGTCCGTCAATCCAGTCTAAAAAAAAGAAATTTATTTACGAAAATAATAATATTCTTCATACTTTTCCGTGTTGGTTGATACACCATTCGTTCATGTTATCGAGAATATGTGGTGGTTGCTTTATGATAACGTCAGGACCTTCTGCAATTATATTTAACTTTCCATCTGTTACAATACATGCTATTTCCATAATATGGCATGTATCTACATCTAACCCAGTCATCTAAAATTAATACAGTAGATATATTAATTTTTATTATTATGTTTATTATACTTCAAGGTCCATCCAGACAATTCGCTCTGCCTCTACATCTTTTGTTCTTGCATGTGGTGTAGTGCAATAATTTTGTACTGTACAGAAATTATCAAAAACATTAGTTGCGTGGTCCATTACAATTTTACCTTTTTTACCATTTTTATAAGTGACGGATAGCATTTTTGTGTGCTGAAAGAGTGATTGGCATAGTTGTTTAATCATTGTACTTGATAATTTTGTATTTTGTGACTGTTTGCTTAATAATTCATACCTATTTTCATGTACTTTATTCGAGGTTAGTTAGTTGTCACATGTGTTGAAGTACTTTCCGTGTTGCGTTCGTGTTTGTTCACAATGTATTTAACTTTTATTTATATTTATTATTTAAGAACAACTAACTCGTTTTGATAGGTGTTTGATTTAAATTAGTGTACAATTGACAAAATAAATTTTATAAACACATTGATAAGAAAGGAATTAAGGAAAAATGATTGTCAAATGATGTACTTTTGAACATGCCAGACGTGTATTTAGATAAGTAAATGTCAAATTTCTAATCGTCATGTTTTCTGTAAAAAAGTTATTATAAATCAACAACAATGTGAAAAAATATGTTATAAAGAGAAAAGATATAAAATCTGAAGAATGACCATTCCAACGAAGCAGATTTTATTTAAATCTAATGGGTCAACAACAACAGCAACCTATAAATACTTCTTCCTAGCAGTTTTCTTAATTCTCATCGTATTTATAATAACTACTGTACTAATCTTTGTTCTTTCACTTACATTTGACAACAAAAATAGATATGAAAAAGTTTCATTAACAAATTTACGCTCTCTACAAGAAGTTATAATCGAAGATAAAATACTCTTGGCCAGCCCAAGACAACCAAAATGTACTTATTGGAACTGCTTTAATGTTTACAACTGTGGACAAAATGGTAACGACAGAATTTCTATATACGTATATCCCTTGAAAAAATACGTAGATGTCAGGGGAAAGCCAGCTACTGATATTATTTCTCAAGAGTTTTATACAGTGTTGGAAACCATCATTTCATCAAAATATTACACTCCTGATCCAACTAAGGCATGTTTATACGTACCACCTATTGATACATTGAATCAAATGCGATTTACATCTAATATAACATCACAAGCTCTCAACATGTTAAAATAGTAAGTACAGCATATTCTACATTTTGTAGTGCAAGCATAACATCTCATATTCTCTACTTCTTAAAATATTTAAGAAAGTTTTATATATCAAATGTTTTACCTCCCGCGTACAAAAGTTTAAGAATCGCGGGAGATTATATGTTGTTCACTTTAGCTCTTGCTTTAGCTTTTTTACATGCACAAATACAGTAAAAATTATTGTACAGTAAGCTAAATATGTTCCATATTTAATTCCATCATGAACATTCGTTATACAAATTTTTGGTCATATCTGAAAAATATTTATTTGCTGATATCAGAAATATTATATAATTCCAAATCTTATTAGACTTATGTAAGTGAATTTGGGAAAGCTTGTTTTTTATTTCCTGATAAGTATTATCTTTTTGCAAGACATTATAATATCACTGATAAATCTTAGTATTTATCATTTGGTTTTCCTTACTTTATTGACAATTTAACGACGTTCTCTTTCATATAACTTTCGGTCGGTTAATTCTTTTCTTATTTTCTACTGATAAAAATTTAATATTACTGAATGAATATACACGCTTATAAAGACTGCAAATACTTGTTTACTACAGTAGTTTATTATATTTACTTGTTGTTCAACAATAAACCAAAAAATATCTTTTTATACTTCTACAGGTGTCCGTTTTAAGAGGCTAACCAATAGGTTATCAAGAACCGTAAAAGATACGAAGTCGGTTAATTTGGGGTAAAATTGCCGCATTAGTTGACCATTTCAATTGTTTTTCTTTTCTCGAAAAAATGGATAGGTCACTAGATATGAACAAAAAACTGATTTTGGCCAAAATTTTTGTAATTGGACCACTTTTCGAGAAATTCATACTAACTTTCAATTTTCATATGGGGCTCAAAGTTGTCTTTAATACTGTTAAATAGAGATTTTTTTCTCTTTCCAATGATATAAAACATATGCACATTATTTAAAAATAAACTAAGAAATTAGAAAATTATTGATTTTGTTCGTAAAAAATGTCTCTAGAAACTAGTATAAATTGAAACAAGAAAGTTATAAGTCAAAAAGTAAATTGGCCAAAATCAGTTTTTATTCATATCTAGTGACACATTATCTCGGGAAAACAAAAACATCATGGAAGTGGCCAACTAATGCGGTAACTTTGTCCCAATTTAATCGACTTCGTATCTCTTCCGGTTCTGGAGATCCCAATGGTTAGTTTTTTAAAACAGATACCATATATACATTATAAGATATAATAAAAAACCTACTGTGCAAATATTTTTTCGCTCATAGTGTGTACATAATTGATGTTTTTATGTAAAATTAAAATGTGTGTATTTTTTCAAGTTGGAACGACGGTGAAAACCATTTATTATTTAATATGATTCCTGGCGAAGCACCACTGTTTTCATCCGTAATGGATTTAAACATTGGAAAAGCTATAATAGCTGGTGCTGGCTTCGATACTTGGACGTACCGTGTTGGTTTTGATGTTTCATTACCAGTTTTTAGCCCGTTAGCTAAACAAGCAGAAGCTAAAGACGTCTATAACGTTAGGTAACACTTGTGGCAATAAACTAACTGATAAAATTCTAACATAACTTTATTTTTAGATCATGGTTAGTAATATCAACTCAAATGAATATTGACCCTGACTACAAAGAAGATTTGCGATCAATAGCCCAAAGCCATAACGAAGTATTAATCCTCGATGGCTGTTCAAAGCCTTTAAATTTAAGTGTTCGATGTGTCCCTGGAACAAAGCAACAATACTCCTACCCAGATATTCTCCGGAAAAGCACATTTTGCCTTGTAATCCGAGGAGCTAGATTAGCTCAACCATTATTATTAGAAGCCATGGCAGCAAATTGTATCCCAGTTATTATAGCCGACAGTCTAGTCATGCCCTTCCACAGCGTTCTCGATTGGAAATTAGCCGCCATCTTCATCATGGAAGAAAATATTCCCGAGCTGATGGATGTGCTAAAAGGCGTTTCCGATGAACACGTTGTGGAGATGCAAAACCAAGTGAAATGGATGTACGAGAAGTATTTTTCCAGTATGGAAAAAATCACAAAAACAACATTAGATATAATTCAAGACAGGGTATATCCTCAGTGGGCGAAAGTTTACGAGGATTGGAATGTAGCAGCTCACGACATGCGGAACAGTAATCCTCTCTTCCTGCCATTAACTGCCCCTCGATCGCAGGGCTTCACTGCGGTTATCCTAACGTACGATAGACTGGATAGTTTGTTTATCTTAGTAGAAAAATTGGCTAAAGTTCCTAGTTTGATGAAAGTATTGGTTATTTGGAATAACCAGAGAAAAATACCTCCCATTGATTCTGCGTGGCCTAAAATTAACAAGCCAATCAAAGTTATTCGAACAAAGGCGAATAAGTTGTCCAATAGGTTTTATCCCTATGAAGAAATTGAAACTGAAGCCATATTGACTATAGATGACGATATTGTCATGTTGACTGCCGATGAACTAGAATTCGGGTAAGAAAATTATATTTTTCTTTTCTATTTTCCTCCTAAAATCATACTTCTCAGGATTTAATGTATGAGTAAAGTCAATATTTACTTTGTGAGCATACAGTGACGCAATTCTTACAGAAGTGGTTTTTTATGGGAGTCTGATTTTACTTTGTTTACTTTTTCGCGCAGATACGAAGTCTGGAGAGAATTTCCAGACAGAATCGTAGGATTCCCTTCCAGAACACACATTTGGGATAATGTGACGCAAACATGGCGGTATGAATCCGAGTGGACGAATGAAATTTCCATGGTGCTAACTGGTGCAGCTTTTCATCACAAGTACTGGAGTTATATGTACACCACTGCCTTACCTGCCGAGGTGAGGGACATTTTTATTATTTAATTTAACGGTTTATTATAATTTATTAATTTCGAATTAGTCGCTCTTATATTTTTTACATATAATTACAAGTAATATAAAGCGCAAATGAACATATTACAATTTATTATATTCCATTATAATCATACATTTCTTAAAAGCAGAATTATAATTCATAAATTACTCCAATTTGAAAATTCATTTAGGCACATCATACTTAAGATTGCAATTGTAGATATGACATAAATTAAATGACAAATGCGGATAATCGCTTAATGATTTAAAATATTAGTGATTTTTTTTAATAAAAATATTGAATAATTGTACCTTCCGTCACATATAATAAGGGAGGTATGTAATCAAACATTTTAACGGATGTCAACGAATTAAGGTCTTTATGATATGATTTGACTATTTTTTAGCGTAAAGTTCACCACAAACTTTGTTCTTTTTACACGGTTTGGAACGTACGCTTAAAACCGTGCAAATAAAGTACGTTTTACTGTTAGCCTCATATACTATTAACTTTCAAGTAGCAATCATGAACATAAAACGTGTTTGTTTGCTAGCAGTGGCGACGGCATTAACTTTAAAACATTTAATTGCTCTATCAGTCATCTAAAGTTTCATCCCCTTTATTTAAACTGATGATAGAAAAAACCGTGGAACGTTACTATCAAACACATACGGAATGGAACGTACGGGTCAATTAGTACGGTTAAAATCAAATTCGGTTTGATATTTTGGAACGCGGTTAAGAAGGACGAAGTGTGTAGAGGCCCTTAACGTCTGTCAGTCTGTCCGTTTATATGTACATATGTAGAGCAAATTCGGTTGAATAATTTTTAATGTAACTTTTTATTAAAACTACTAAAATTAATGAGAAAACTTCTGAAAAAAATTCGATCAAACAAAAGTGACAGTTTACTTTTTTTATTTTTTATGATCTTTGCGAATATTTCGAAAAAATATATTTGAACAGTTGCCGTAAAATATGAAAGTATGAAACTTTTTTGAAAAAAGTTGTACAATTTAGTATTTGTGGTAATTTAAAAAAAATATATAAGATTATTCCAATAAAACGGCGAATAATTTTTCAAAATTGCGACATAAAATCCCACTTAGATGCTAATGCCAAGTTAGAACATTAAATAAGTTATAAAATGTTAAATTTTGTCGTAAAAAGTTCAAATATTTGTTAAGTAATAGTGTAATATTAGATTCTAATAAGATTATTGTTTTAGTTCTGATTTCATGTAGTTCTAACGTAAATTGCATAAATACGATGTATTTATTTTACTTATTTCTGTTAGATTCGCGAGTGGGTGGACGACCACATGAACTGCGAAGATATCGCCATGAATTTCCTCGTAGCAAACCTGACCAACAAGCCCCCAATCAAAGTGGCTCCGCGCAAGAAATTCAAATGCCCGGAGTGCACCAACACGGAGATGCTGTCGGCGGACCTGTCGCACATGGCGGAGCGCTCCCAGTGCGTGGACCGCTTCGCCAGGGTGTACGGCTGCATGCCTCTCAAGTCCGTGGAGTTCCGAGCCGACCCAGTCCTGTACAAAGATGCCTTCCCCGAGAAACTCAAGAGGTTCAACGAAATCGGCAGCTTGTAACGATTTTCTTTGCATTCCTTCCATGGTTATTAGACAAATAGAGAGTAAATGAAAGAATGCTTGTCAATCCGGGGTAAGTATAGTAAAAATTGTGACAATTGTAAATACAAGACTTTCTTACTGATGCCATATTTTTAAATAATTTGATACGCAATTTTTAATATATTTATAACTGATTTTGTCGTGTGCGAGTGATTGGATCTATTTGTCTTGTAATCGTGTTTTTTATATTTTTTTAACTATTTATTAATTTGGATCGCGGCTAATATTCTTTTATTTTATTTATTGGAATCGTGAAATGCCATAATTTATTGTGATTTTATGAGGGTTTCATTTTTTAAATTAGTTTAATTATTTTAGTTACCTAAATTCGAATTACCTATTGTTATATTTTATTAACTGAGTAGTTAAATGTTGTACAGTTGAGTAAATGGTTTTATATATTGAAAATTAATTTTTATTGTAGTAATAGTGTATAAAGAGTGGTGCTGTTGGATGAAAATAATGTAAATATACATGTTTATATTTAACTTTTAAAATACAGACATAATTTAATACATATTTATCACATCTGTTTTTTAAAATAACCTTGAAAAAATATATATTTTTAATTATCCCTGGTATAAGGTACAAAAAATTATTTTCATCATTAAAAGTTTAAAAATTTCCCAGTTCTTGTAATTAAAAATTTGATGGAATTATTTTATGGTTTTATACAGAAAACGTGACTTGGTATATGTAAATAAGTTTGCAGATCAATTGTTTTCGTGCTTCCGTATCTGTTTGTTGAGTTGTATTAAAATATAAGTGAGCGTATAATTTAAAGCAGGTGATTTATCGTTCAGGTGTCAGGGGACCTTAGGTCCAGAGATCTGTTTTTTATCCGCGAGTTTTGTAAAAATGCCCGCGAACAAAAAAAGTAGAATCGAGTGAGTCACCGTACGCTGCAAACAGGTTACGATTATGTATTCCGCGGTGGGCTGGTGGCGGCGGCGGCGGGGTTGCTTGACCCTACAAGAACACATTGTTTCTCAACGCAACGCACTCCGCACTCGCTAACTGGAGTAAAAACTCGTCTCTGTCGTGGATCTCGGTGTTCTCACGCGACACGCCGTCTACAGTCGACACATGCCCACATAAGGCCTTACTGTCACCACTGCAAGCGTTTTTCTGCTTCCGAGAACCAGTAGCAGTGGCCGGCGCACCTGGAGCCCTACGCCTGCCCACGGCGCCTCTGCGAGCCGTATGCAAAGCAGCGCGTGGAGCCCGCAACGCCTGGAGCGGAAGCCCTGGTACCTGCTTCGTGCTGAAGGCCCGCTTCGGTACCAGGGCTTCCGGTAGGAAGTTCCGTTATGCGCGGGCGTGGAAGTGTTTAAGCACTGACAGTTAGGCAGGTTGGACTACAGAAGGAGGGATTTCAGTTCACCATCTAAGGACAACATTGCCGTAAAAGGCAACGAGTGTTTCTAAATATGGCATTGGGCAGTCCCAGCCGCGTGTATTCCTACCCACTTTTTCATATTTCATTGCCGCCCCGCGAAAAATTCGCTGGTGGTGGCGCTTGTCGAGCCCCAGGATCGGGTTTCATGTCTTTACTTCAAGAATAATCCTCTGATTTGTTTACATATTGTATTTGGAACTATTTCATGTTTGGTAGATGAAGTGCAACTCTCGTTTAGGTCAGGTTACGTGTTTCAAGCAAGGTGAAGTGCAGGTAGTACGTCTATAGAAGTGGGCAGTGTGGAGGAAAGAGATAGGTGAGGTGGACGTATGTGTTGGTAGCGCCTGCGCGCTTTGAAAGTAAGTAAGTATTGGCCGCGCACGCCGACTGGGCGGGTCCCGTCGGCCGTCAGTCGTTGCAGGAGAGGTGAGAGTGTGGTACGCACATCGTGTTCAGGCCTGTTCCGTCTGTCTTGTCGTCACCGTCAGCTGTTCACTGTTGTGAGTGCCGTGGCCGTGTCCCGTGTCGTGTGGCAGTGTTGTTGTTTGTTTTGGTTCTGGTGCATGTGAGTTACGATTGAGGGTTTAGTGATGGACGCGCCGGGCAGCCGTGACTCGCGCTTCAGCCTGGGCTATGGCATGAGCATGCTGTCGGGGGAGGCGCCGGCGGACCTGTACGGCCACGGGCCGGGGGTGTCTTTGGGGCGGCCGGGGCCCAGCCTTCAGCAGCATTGCGCGCCGCGGCAACTCAAGGCCGACATGTGCTACGAGGTGCCTACGAGCCAGGGCTTGGGCCTGGACGCCTGCGCCGTTCCTGACGTCCAGGATGATTCCTACAGCAGTTTGCAAGCTAAGAAATCGCCGCCTTCCAACGGTAAGAAAACCAAAGGCCGTGTTAAGATCAAGATGGAGTACATTGAAAACAAGCTACGTCGGTACACCACCTTTTCCAAAAGGAAGACAGGAATCATGAAAAAGGTGAGAATCTTAACTTTTTAACATGACATATTTATCTCCAAATAAACATATGCATTCAACATGTTCAGTTCAGATGATTTCGTTTGACAGTTATGCTCTAACCTCTTTTCTGCTGTCATATGTATCTGTTCATTCGTCGCGTTCATTTTCCCAGTGGCGTCGCACTTTAGTTTCTACCTGCCCAACAAGTAGCTACAATAGTCATTGTACCTGTTGATATTGTTGCTATTTTCTTATCAACATGTATGTTTATAAATAATAAATGATTGTTGTATTAATGGTATCAAAGGAAAACATGACTGTATATTGGACAGTTGTTGTAATTTAAGTTGATATAAATTCCAGTCTATTGATATAATTGTTTTATAATAAAGATTGAACATTTTATTTATAATTGAAAATTGATCATTTAGATTTTAACTTAATTATTCTGATCCACAATTTACTAAAGTAAATTTATATTCGTCTAATTATGTGATTTGTAATTAATAAACAAATGAAATATAATATAATAATTTTACTTAATTCTGAAGTAAAAGTAATGAAATGTAATACTATTATTTACCAACTCAATATTTAAATAATTAATTAGGAATGCAAACATATGTAAAAATATTTTATTGAATCTGGTATAAAGATTATTCATATTGGAAACAATTATTTACATTTTCCTTTATAAGTATTTTTTATAAAAACCTTTTTAGTTCATACTGAATTTCTTTGTTAGATTCCAATGCAAATGTACAAACTTTCAATAATAAATTTCAATATTTTTTGACCATTACAAAAAATGCATTCTTGTTAGCCGCCGCCACTGGTGTGGCACGTGTAGATGCGCGCGCACTCTGTCTCTCTCTGTCTGGCAGCTGGTGCGGGCGCGTCGTCGTGCGGGCCGCCGCGACGCTGGGGCCCCCCGGCGCTCTGCCTCCAGCCGTGTCACCTGGGAAACCGCCCCTCTGCTGGGCGTCGGCGCGCGCGGGTTACGTCGACGCCGGCTAGCCCCACACACACTCACACGTGACCATGTGGTAGACGAGACTGCCGAGCAACTTCGAGCTGGTACGGAATAGTGTTGCAGCTTCCGAGAGGAAATAGAATTTAAAGATTTCGGTTGCTTGCAACAATACTTTGCAGATTTGAAACGTTGATACCAATAGAAATATAGAGTAATGAAGAGGGATGATAATAAACGGAACAACATTCAATTTTTAATTTCACATTTGTTTCGTTACTGCTGGTAGCTTCGTCATGGTAACTATGGAAAAATACATAATAGCTTGATGGGGTTATATTAAAACAATCTCACAGACTATTTTAAACAGCACTTGCTCAATTTGATTAGTCGTAGTAATGGGTTGTAGTAATAAGAAGAAATACTAACATATTTGAATTTAGCACCAAATTTTCCTACACTGATTACCATAAAGGATTTGAGGAGTTATTGAAATATATGTTCTTTTCCATTCTAAAAATATGAGTTTATGGATTAGTTACGACGAAAAATAATTGTTAAGGTTAGATATAAACAAGGGTTGGCATGATTTAAATGAACTATTTTTTTTAATAAGAATCATTGATTTATGTCTTACATAAAAAAATACAAATTATAATGAAAAGGTTGGGTTTAATAAATAAATAATTACAGAACTAAACTAAAAAAGTTGTTTTATTCAATAATTAATTGTTATAATAGAAGTAAGAAAAATAAGTATTTAAATCTGCAACAAAAAGGAAAAATTCATTGTTACTCTTCTTACAGATTTCGTTTTTGTTTATGAAATAAAATATTAATATTGCTTTCAAAACAATTAAAAAAGTACTGTAATATTTAGATATCTTCAAAAATAAAAAAAAATATTTATTTGATTTTTAAAATAAAATCAAATGATTTTTGATTTTTTTAAACAAACTATAATTTTTGCCAACCCTTGTTTTAACTATTTTAAGGTATAACTTTTATAAATATATTTTTTTATTACAATATCAAATATCTTTGAAATTCTATTGAATAAATCTTATTAAATTATACATATGTGATTGATTTAATTTGACAAATCTAATTAGAATTATATAATTTGAAATTGATTAGCTACTTTTATGAAAATTGTAGCATTAATGGGACACGGGAGCACGGGACAATCCAAGTTCAATTTACATTGATATATTTTCTTATTCACATAAAATTAATGTATTTTAGACTGATATTTGTTTCATTATAAAGTTTATAAGTTGAAATAATATTAATAAAATTTAAAATGTTTCGTGGAGTGTATACTTGTAAGCGCTTGTAAGTTAGTGAGAAAATTATTCAAAATCATGTACGTAAATTGTCTGTTAATAATTCACCATTTATTTGCTTTTTATTATTTCAATATAAATATTCACCACACTATACCGGGTTTTATGACAGCAGTTCAACTTGAACACATCTCAATAGATGAAATATTTTACTGCAAGAGATGTTATCAAACATTTTACTGGGACTCACATATGGTCGTAAAGTAAGAAAAATGTGTTGCAATCTTGACAGAACTATACGTCCAGGGATTGCGTGATGATGTATTCATATTTTATTCAAGAAATAACACAGTTTAAGGGCGATTATAAGTGTTAAACTTCGGATTTAATCTTAATTGATTGATCATGCAACAAACTATAATAAGCACGAAAATGAAATATGTACGTCTCATTTTAATACTAACTCCTTTAGTAATAAACATAATTCATCTTACAATTATTTGGCGTTAAATAGTGTAATTTTCACTTTAATTACAATTTTATTATTAATTATAAATCGTTGTATCATAATCATAAAAACAAAAATCCCATTGTGGTTATAGTCTTTACATTTATTGCAATCGGCGATTACATATTTGTAATTTAATAATTGTTTGATATATGTGACCACATGATAATTACCAAATGGATAATTATTTATTTTTATGAAAAATATTTCTGTTACTATTTATAAAATGAGAATATTTCAATTTCAACAATACAAGGAAATAACTTGCTTTTGTGTTTCCCTTTTAATATTTGAAACAAAATATATTTATTTTATATAGAATAGGACATATCGTTTTGTTTTGTTACCAATACACCTGTCGTTGGCAGGTTTAAGTGTATGTAAAGATACAACTAATTATATCAAATAATTATTATCTTAAAATGTGTACGCGAAAGTGCAAAAAATAGCGTACCTATATACCACAGGACTAAGTTATTTTTATCCCTCAAGTGATTGTAATAATAAACCTCACTCTCAGGATTTAGTCCCTGTGTATAGTAAAATATTATAAAATAAACACATACTTTATTAAAATTGCTTTTCAAAAAAGTTTTTATTACTAGGTACTAGATGACATTTATTTAAATTTTTAAACATCAAAACCTGAGAATCTAAAAAAAAATATTTATTAATATTTTATTCCCTGTTGCACCAACAAGGCTTCAATTTTAAGCAACACAAAACAAAGAAATGCTATCCTATATTTTGATGTGATATTGTATTGTTCATTTCAGTAAAACTTAAAGTAATTTAAGTAATATTGATCAACGGGCCGTTAGTACATAAAAGTCGCAAGGTAGTATAGTATAAATGACCTATTTTATGACTTCTTATATAAAACTAGTACTTTAATGTACTACTATATTTTTAAGGAAATATAAAAGTAAAACAATGGTGAATTTCAGTTTATCATGTTTTGCACAGGGTGAGCAACTTAACCTAACCTAAATACCATGCACGTTAACATAACTTATAATTTGTTTGACTAGTTTAAATTTAAGAATATTACAATTTTTGTACAATTTCTAGTAGTTATCCTAATAACAGGGGTGACCAAGCGCTTGGATAGTCCGAGCCGCTTCTGAAAATTTAAAATTATTTTGTTCTCTATTTTTTTAAGTACGATCTAGATGTCGCATCGTATGTAGCCGTTTTTACAATATATAAAGTATAATTAAAAATGTAAATTACAAAACATTACAATATTACGTACCAAGAGGAAATAAAAATAAAACATTTTTTATCATCGTTTGGAAGACTTTTTATTATCTTTCCTGATCATAGCAGTCTGACACTCTTGACAGTAACAGCAGAATACTTCGCTGTTGTAAACTTGGTTCAGGTTTTCTGTGCTGTGATTGATTATAGAGCTGTAACCTAATATTTAAAAGTGTTATATTATAAATAAATAAACAAATATTAATTATATTTCATATAATTACAAGAAACATTAAATATTATTAATAAAAATACGGGTAGTGACAGCGAAATAGAAGCGCTACCTCTGAAAACGTCTCGAAATGTGGAAAAAAATTCCACGCACTGTCTAGAAGACGTCGTAACAAACAAAACACGAGCAAGTGGCAGCGTTTTGTTATATTTTTACAAAAATAATTTTAAAATTAAAATATGATTGTAAAATTACAATTCTTTTATTATTTTTCTTCAAAAAAATTAACAATCGTTGATTGTAAAAATAAAATTTAATTTGCTAATATACATAGTGTGACAAATTGTAAAATTATAAACACACTTAAAAATTACAGATAAATTCTAAACTTGCATATCTTTGTAGTTTTACAAAAAAAAAATTACAACAAGTTTACATGTATTTACCGGGAGCCACAACAAATCGTCGAAACAGTTTCACGTTAAAAAGGATGAATTTGAGGTACTATTTATTATTAAAGGATGTATACTAAGAGCTATTTATATTTTTAATAATATTCTGTTAACCCCTTATAAATATTCTGAACATGAGCAGATGTACAGTGAAAATAATAACTGATATCAACAATGGCGGCGCTTCGAATCTCCACGTCGGCGCCTATGGCCAAATTCATCACCGAAAGTCATCACTCATCGCAAACAGACTCAGCGGGGATTTGACTCTGACATACATAGCGTTACATGCTGATCAAATCCGCTAATATTAAAACATGTGCCCATATGAATTTTCATTCCACAGGCTGTGTTACACAAAAGCCTTATCTTCCGATATTCGGTAACTGGGGACGTAAAAATACCTTTTACGTGAACAAGTGATAAGAAATTTTCGGATGATAATGATCTGACATGCGTTTCAACTTAAAATTGTTTTGTAGGGACAGTTGGGTAGACGTTGCTTGACAACGCATTAGTAAACAGGAAGGAATATACAAACTATCATTTGTTACTTTTGTTTGATATCAATTTTGTTTCATTTGTTTATTAGATATAAATATATTTGTTATTTCCATGTGAACAGGAAAAAAGTATATTTTTGAATATTTTTATACAGATAACTTTTTATATATGACATTACTGTTTTCACTTATTTTTTGTTATATGTATATGTAGTTTAATTAATTAATGAGTGAAATTGAAGAAGTTTTAATATTCAAAACCATATGCAGTTACATTATTTGTTTGTTATTTAGTCTTTCTAATTTTTATTCATGTTATACATATGTTTAATGTTTGAATTTATAAGATATTACACATCAAATATATAATAATATGAGTATATTTTACGTGCCTATATATTACGTTTCATAAATGCCTATCAATAACTATTAATATTTTTAACGACGACATTAATTTTGCGTACAAACAATATATAATTAAACTTAAAATTTAAATGAAAGCTCGTGCGATCGTTACAGAGTGACTAATCGGAATAATTACTATTTAAATGTTTTATAAAAACATAAAAAGATCAATATTTTCACTTAAGTCACGCAATCAAACCGAATTGTTCCGAGATAAAATGAGAGTTAATTGACATTACCGTGAACTTTAAAGCATCGAGTTCAATTCCAGATTAGTCGGAAATTAGATCATCGTTTTAACTATTTTAATAAAACTGCTGCATAAATGTGCAAATTCAAGTCCATTCCCTAAAATTCTAATTATCTAAATTGGAATTTGAACGTTTCAGTTGATGTAAATTTATGGAATCAAGTGGAATATTGTTTAAATTAAACATTTGTTAAAATTACAAACAAACAGTTTATATTGTATATATTTTCTTGTTTATTTTATATGTGAATATTTGTACCATATTGGTTTGTAATATTATAATACATTAATTAATGAAAATAATTATTCAAAAATCATTTTAATTTGTATTATTGTTTTGAAAGACAAATATAAACATATTATGCAAGATGACTAAAAACCCGTATTAGTTATACCTCTTGTTAACATCCTGAAATGTGAAACTAACTTCAGTCCCATTTCGTAAAAAGAATTAAGTATATTATTTAGTTCCAACGATAACTTCGCTAGTTTCGTGGAATTAGCAATATTTGTAAATGATTATCAGCATGTCTAAATGAAAGAGTAAGATTTACGGTGATATTTAACAACCTAGAAGTAAAATACTTTGATTACTAGCATGCGCAAAGTATTCATTATGGTTATAATCATTTTTTTTTATGAAATTCGTATTACATTGAATAAAAACGTTAAAGTTATTTTTTTTATTATATAATGTAGTAATTATTTTTTTCTAATTTTTAATGTTCCTCTTGATCGTCCACTGAACATTGTAAAAATCAAATCATTTTGAACTGAAATAAATAAATACATATATTTCAACGTTTCTGTTCCATGTAATATGAATTTAAGAAGAAAATATATTAAAATAAATAATTTATTATAACCATTCTTCAATTAAAGCTATACGCATGCGTAGTCAAAGTATTTTGCTTCTAGTTTGTCAAATATCACCATAAAATTTCCTCTGTATAATTTAGAAATGCTGATAATCATCTACAAATATTAACTCTACCAAACTAATGCAGTTATTTTTGGAACTAAATAATATACTTATATTTTTTTTATGAATTCGGACTAGAGTTTGTTTAACAGTTTAGAATGTTTTTATGAATCTGTATGTTAACGAATAAAGTGTGTGTGTAATCAGAAACAAAAGAGCTGTTGTTTGTAGTTGCTAGGTTTCTAGTTTTGCCTTAACATACTGACATTAGCCCTTTTTGTTCTGAAAAAATCTAAGTAATCAAACGATATACAAAATGAATACTTTTATTTTCATGTGTACGATAACAATAAATTCTGTTATCACTATTGTTTGAGATTATTGAAAAAAGCTTTTAAACAACGTAGTAGTTAATAATAATTAAAAAATCATCAGTTATGATTAGACGTTGCATTAAACCTTCGAAAATATATTTAGTTTCAATTTATTTAAATTTTAAAACTACTATACAGTTTGTAGTAAATGTAATTATATTTTATTCAAATATGAAATTATTTGATGTATTTTATTTATTTATGAACATATTTGTAGTGTATACTGAGGAAAATATGTAATAAAAACATGTACAAACGATCAATATTTCATTAAAGTCATGCACGCAAATAAAATCTGTAATTATTCCGAGTCAAATGCGTGCGCGACCGTCTTTAATAATTCACGCAGTCATGTTAGGGATTCGTTCATTAAATATGTCGGTAATGAGTTAGGTGTGATTGTGAAAAATAAACAAAAATACGAAGAATGATTGTATTAGTCACAGAGTACAGTAATAATTAGTCTGAATTACCGCGTCGCGATCTTAATGATGATTTTTTGAGAGCGCGAAGTAGGATAAAATTTACATTTTGTAGGTGAAACGGTTGCTTATTGGTAACATATTGAAATTAAGTAGGCTTTAGAGATTTCAATCTACATACAAAAATAGTTTTTGTGGGGTTTTATCTCAGTTTATTTCGGAATTAATTACACTATTAGAAGTAGAGAAATGGTAATGACAGTTTTACTTTTAATCGAGTTTTTATTGTACACCTATTATAAATGCTGTAACCAATATTGTAATGTTAATTTTATGGCAGTGATTTGTCTTTAATTGACATAATAATTATTTTGAGGAGTAATATTAATAATGTTGTGATTTCCGGATATTATAAAAGCATATATTTTAGGTTATGTTAATCCATTATTAGTCGAATTTATGTCGATAACCTTATGAACTTTTGATGTTTAGTTATATCGATTGTCATTTATTGATACCTCATTTGTTAACAATTTATATATCTAATATGGCTAGAATAATTATTAAAGAATTTAAATATAATCTCATTTATTCTATTCAAAATTCGCATACTAAAATCTATTAAACCATATGTGACAGCAGGTAATGATTGATAGAAGAAAATCGTAATAATATATTTTTAATATTTGAGTTTTTCCTTATTCCCTATTCTTGTTTGGGGTCTTTCACCTTTCGTAGGTTTTTAGTTTTCCCGCCTTGCATATCTTCTTTTTCTTTACATTCTCGGGGTTGGTTAACCTAACTTTGTAACATTACAACCGAGTGTGTGTAATAATGGGGCCCTGTAGTGTGAGAGGTGATATTCTGGGGGCGGAATCCTTGGTTGAAGTCGCACCTGTGCGGCGGCGGAGAGCAAAGGCGCCTCTGCTGCTGGACACGGGGTCACGCACTAGCGGCTGTACTTCCTAAACCAAGAGAGAAGACAGCCGGTCGGAAGAGTCTGCAAGACCTCATGTGAGGATGAATGCCCTTTTCGCACACCAGACACTATCCTTATGGATTCTTGGTCAAAAATATTGATTTGTTCTACTAAAATGTTGATTTTAGATACAAATTTTGGTTGGGTTTCATGTTCGAGGGAAGGAAATGAGAAAATTGAAGACAGTTGTCGTTTAGGAAATGTTTTGCAGTAGGGTCTGGGTTCAACTGAGAAGTAATGCCCCTTTTATACTTCGTTCTCATCATATTTTAATTAATATATTTACTTTTTTATCATTATTTTACATATTTTTGTATAAATAAATGGAAAACAAATACAGGGTGTAACACCAAAACCATCCACCGCCATTATTTTCTTCATTATTATAGTGATACAAAAAAATGCTATGGAATAAAGTTAAGTGATTAAAAAATTAATAATAATCTCAAAACACAAATAATAACAATTTGCAACAATTATTACGTCAGTTATTATTTGACAGCAGCTATATTTTGTTCTTTTGTTATTTGTTTCATCCAAAGCCTACTGTACATTAATAATAACAATAAATATTTATTTCAATTTCAGTTTCAATATTTTTTTTGTAACTATAACATTTAAAGAAAATAAAACCGGTGGTCGGTTTGGGTACTACACCCTGTTTAATTCAGTATTTATTAAACAATAGATAATAGATAATAAATCAAGTATTGAGTTTCTTGTTTAAATGAGTTAAGATATCAGTTATGGTTCACTGGTTTTGACAGTCCAAGTTTGTGTCGGACTGAAGCCAATTAAAATAACATGTTTTTTGGTTCGTTATTTATAAAATACAATTACATTTATATTATTTATTATCAATAGGTATTATGTGTAACATGAAAATATTTAGATCCATATGGTTTATGAACACACTCGTAGTACAAACTATAATTGGAAATGCTTGTGGGTAGATAATCAGTAATTTATTTAGATATTTAGATCGATGAAACAGGTGCACGAGAATTATTCTACTAAAATAGTTATAAAATTGGTTTAGAAAAATATATATTTATTTTGTTATAACAATAAAGTAGTTCAACAAAGTATAAAGTTTAAATGGGATAAAACAAGCGAAATAGAGTAATAGAGTGTGGTACAATATGTGTATAAAATACAGTAATTCAGTCTTCAGTGTCGTTTTCTCCGAATTGTGTCGCCGGGCGTGGGATAAAGTCTTTCCTTGAGTTTGCTGAATGTTGAATTCTATTTTCATGTGTAGTATCTACTCTGTATGTAGTCTAATATAAGCAGAAAACCTTTAAGAATGTAACATTTGGCCTGACTCCAAATTGCTTGATTTTTACGTTTTACAGGAAACTGTCTCTGTATTTCATTGTAATTTGACTAATAACGTAATGTGTCTAGGATTTTCCTCGCCACAGCAGATAATGTGACTGCGTAAATACTCTAATTCATAACTTCTGAAAGTTTGACGTTAATACGATCTGAACTGAACATTTATGCTTCACCAGCTTTTCCTCTGAAATGTTTTTTTGATGTTAGATTTATGCCATATCATACATCATACATATGTTTCAAAGTTGCAACCATCTGAATCATTTGATAGTCTAATGGTGTTTATTATCAGCAGATACGTAGCTAGTAATAGTTGATAATAATTGTCTAATATTTATTTTAATCAGATCATAATTTTACAAATAATACCAGGAATTATTTTCAATTGATTCAATCTTAAATTAAAAATTAATGATAATTTCATTGGCAAATCAATTTTACACAAAGTTTATCAATTACATATCGTTTTATTTATATCAAATACAACTCATCATGTTTCAAAATAATTATAATTTATTATCTTTTCAATTATTGTAATAATTAAATTTTTTATATTTTCCTAAATTAAAACTAAATAAACAGATAATAGAATGTTTTATTAAGATTGACGATTTCATAGAATATAAATAACGTTGAATGAAATTCATTATTTTGTCATTGTTTTACAGTATTAAAATTTAAATTTTCTATTAATTAATATTTGATTGATTCTTAAAAACCATAACTTTATATGTATAAAGGATGTTAGGCTGTGGAAATTAATAGTTATTTACGGGGTAATATTTTAACAAAATAGCTGTTTTTATAATAAAGTATGAGGTACATAAATATAATATTACAGAGGGAGCATATGCCTCAAAAAATCGTGACCAAAAGTGGGGGTCTTAAAATGCCGGCTAGTAACATTTGCGCTTACCCATATACCTATTAGTAATAATAGGTATATGCGCTTACCAGTGACGTAATTAGTTTTTTTCTCCATTTAAAACGTTATATTTCTTTTCTTTGAACTTCTGGATTGTGTTCGATCACTTGCTGCCGTTGTTAGTAAAATTAACACGCAAATCAATCAGAATAACACGTCGTCAAAAATAGAAATGAACCCCTAATCCTAATTCCATCCGCACGAGTTACTCTTATGATTTCACACAGGCGGAAATCAACTAAGTTCAAATGAACTAATCAAGGCGCACGTATTAGGGGTCTCAAAATGGCCGACTTCCGTCAAGATGTAGCATATGCTCCTTAATTATATTATCCCAATGTATCAAGACGTGTTGCATAACTTAATTTAAACTAACCAAACATTGCGGCAATTTTATAATTGTGATTATGTTTTTGGAAAGATGATGTGAGAAGTGTGGTGTGTTTGTTTGTTGCAGGCGTACGAGCTATCAACTCTGACCGGCACCCAAGTAATGCTGCTGGTGGCATCAGAAACAGGGCACGTGTACACGTTCGCCACCCGTAAACTGCAGCCCATGATCACGTCGGAAGCGGGGAAAGCCTTGATCCAAACCTGCCTAAACAGCCCGGACCCTCCGGCGAGCAGCTCGGCCGGCGGAGACCAGCGGATGTCGGCGACCGGTTTCGAGGAGACGGAGCTGACGTACAACATCAGCGACGAGGACAGCAAGGTTAGGCAGCTGGTGTATGGCGGCGGCATGCAGCAAGGCTACCTGCAGCACCACCACCAGGGGCAGCACCACCACGAGCACCACATGCAGGGCTCGCCGCACCACTACTCGCCGTCGCCGCTGCCGCCGCCCGGCTACCCCCACCAGACCCAGCATATGGGGCATCCGCAGCGGTAGTCACACTACGAGTAGCCCCGCATTGAGTATTCAGTCATGTTAATACTCGGTGATAAGCATACATGTGCCTTTTTCACAGACTGGTGGACTAACATATCTCACTTTGCAATACACGAAAGGTGGATTCAAACCCCCTTGCACCAATATTACTTCAATTTTAACTTAAATTAATAATATCTTTGGATTTATCAAAACATTGCTCTTAATATTTCGAATTTTTAGTTCAGTGGAGCATGTTAAATTTATATTACAATATAAAACACTTGGTTATCCCATCATTTTTTTAATATGACGATCGTTTCTTTTGTTCCGACTGTTATTTTTTCTTTGAAATAACGACGTCTTAATCTCTAATTTTTTCCAGCTAATTCATTTTAATCTCTTTTCTGCTACATGTAAAAATTTTGTAAGATGATAAGCAAGTGTTCTAATTTATTATTATGTAATTTCGATTGGAGTTTTACCGAATGCCACGTACAAAACAGATGTTTACGAATTAAGCTTTTTACGATATGTTTTGACTATTATTAGTTATTTCTGCGCGTTCGTCATTCCTTATGGGTGTGTACACTTATAGAACAAATTCGTCTGAACGAATTTTGATAAAACTCCCTATTTAAAATTGTGGCATTAATAACACGAGTTGATAAACTTTTGGTAAAAAATTGTCTACCAGAAGTGGCAGTTTACTGTTGTTATTTTTAGATTTTAAAATATTTCCTAATAGAAAATTTTTTGAAAAATTAATGCCGGTTTTGTGATTGTCACGACTGATAAAGGTTAAAATTTAAGTCGTATTGGTGCAACTGAACATTAGACGATCAAAGAACTTAAGGAAATACTTAAATCAACTTTAAAGAATACTACGTAGTATAATTACAATCTAAAATAAAATAACTTCTAAAAATAAAAATAAAGGTTGTTTAGAATAATACAATACGAGGTTGTAAAAATAGTTGAAAAACTTTGATCGTCTAAAACCACCTTTCAATTTGAAAAACATACAGAAAAATTGCATGCATCTATATTTTGCTAAATAGTTTTTATATCGAATAGCACAAATTTAGTCTTCCAGTTGTATTTTGAGAATTTGAAATGCTGTTTCTGTATGTTTTTCAAAGAGTAACAAACAATAAAAATCTGTGATATTTAAATAATCGCAAAATCCATAATAAATATAACATAGCATTACTTGTAAATAGTTACAAAGAAATAAAATAATAAAACTAGAATTTTGCGAAATATGAAACTATCACTGATTTGAATTAGTGCAATGATCCATCCAAGTATATAAGGGATAAATAATAAGGTAAGATTTACTTGGATACAAGTGCCAAATGAATTCATATATTGTTAGTCCACCCATGTAGAGTATACGGATAAACAAAGAATCATGTACATACATCATCACACTCCATAATGGAGTATAATATCTCACACATGACGTACTTCTAAAGTAGGTACTTATCTAGGTATAAATAATTCACATACGATATAAATGTATCTATTTTTTAATTTAATTAATTTTGTACAAAGTACTTTTAATGAATGTTATTGTTTCTTAATATTGTTGTGTTGCGGACTGAGGTTGAAGCAAGAGGAAACGATAGTTAGATAAAGATAGAGCTAATCAAATAGAGATAACACAACCGAGTGATCGGCAGCGTGCAACCAAGTTCATGTCTGTTCTACGATTCTGTCTAGTCACACTTTATTTACTATAGTGGCGCAGTGCTATCATAGATCGGAATATACTATACTGCACCAGTACTAAATAAATATTAATGCAAACACTCTTTACTTTCGCAATATATGCATACTTCAAACTCAATGGTTCTCATTTTCAGCCAAAGTACTACTCAAATAATTTAAAGTAAATTTGACACCAATTTTGGAACAAATTAATAAACAATCTTATAATAAAAATAGTTTATATTTAAAATGACATCTCAAATATAATAACTACATTTCCTAAATTTTTATCTGGTTATATGTAAAAAGTGAGAATAAAAGTATTTATGGGTATTTTTTCACGGAATACAGTTCTGAGTTTTATGCCCAATATAACAAACATCTAAATCCTAAGTTTTTGTAATTTTCTGCTGGATTGAATAATTACGTATACTCACACAAAAACCAACATACATGGTACAAAAAGAAAGTTAAAAACAAAGTTTATTTTCAAAAATATTCACAATTAAAAAAAAATTGGAAATTATGTATTGGGAACTTATTCTTGACAGGTGGAATGATTATCGCTTGTTCCAAATAAAAATTGTGATATCCATTATTATATGTTAAACAGATATCCAAAAATTATTATGAAAGTAATTAAATTGGAAAAATAATTAAAAAGTGTGATACTTCCAGCCTGTATTCTCGTTTTACTTTTTCCAGTTTTATTTGGTTAAGTGTGTTGCTGGCTTGTGCCGCAGCTGTTCTTTTGTTTTACCAATATATTTGAGGTTATATTTTTGTTTTACAATATCCATTTCTTGTTGCGTATTATTTTGGCTAGAAAGTTTTCTCCGCATGAATTATTTATTTAGTACTGGTGATAAAGTAGCAACTAGGTGTAGGTTTTATTATTTTTATGTTGTAATGCTTTTCATGCAGTTTAGAATGATTGAACTGATTGGACACGGGAAAGAGAGTCCCGTTGGAAGGGAACTAAGTATAGTACAAACAGATGGTACGATTGTGGTGAGTCCGGACCTGTGCGCTGTCCAGAGCCGTCTTCCGCCCGCGCGCTGCCGGTCTAGGGCTATGCCCCACATGTGATACTGATTTGTAATAAACACACAGATTTTGCACGAACTTGTCATCTACCTGAATGCCTGAACCCACTACCCACCTACTTATTCCAAAGTGCCTTGCGGTCAACTTTCGGCAAGGGGTATGTGACCGCACAAAGAATATTTTTTAAAATTTTAAACATTTTTTTCACAAATTTTAAAACAGAAATAATGCGATTAATACAAAGAACTAAAATTGTAATAAATCAATTTTTATGGGTTTTTTATGTGTAATAATATATTTATTTGAAATATAATAAGTAGTGAACTATATTTTATTTATTGTATTGTTTCTATATTACATTTTTTAAATAAAGAATGTTTAATTTTAATAAATTATGTTATGATAATAATTTTGTTTTCACATGTTCATATCTTTGCTCTAATTAAAAGTATTTGTTGTTCAAAAATTTTGAATTACAGAATTTGTTATGTTTCAACCAAAAATACATGTTTTAGTAATAAATTTATTGAAAATATTCATATTTAAAAACATTTTTGGTATAATTTACTATCCTATTATTACGTTTCTGAATTTCTGAATATTGGTTTACGGTTGCATACCCCATTGTCTTGTGTTCGATGGTCATCTTGAGTGCGTAATTCTAATTGGAATCTTACGAGCTGATATGTGCTGACCCCCAAACGTCCCGAAATATAAAAGCTGCGTAGGAAATGTTATTTTCAAGCAGGTCTTTGAACCGAAAATGTGTTCATAATTACAACAATCAAATTGTTGTGCAAATTCTGGTAATGTCAGTATTTTAAGTTATTGAGCAGAAGCAAACGATTTATTTATTATATCTTAACGATTTGTTGAATAAAACTGTATAAAGAAATGGAACATGCATGTTAATTTGTCCTTAATAAACAACGGGTGTATCATGTATGATTTGGTCGACAAAAAATCACATAATAACGAAATAAACGGAGAAAATTGACTGTCTGGGTCGTACGTGGGCCGGATTGTGGGTGTTTCATTGCCCAGGACCGTACCCGAACATTTCTATCAACTACTACAAACATGACTCAAAAACACTTTGCCTGTAATTTATTGGATATAATTCATAATTCACTCATAATAATTGAAATAGGTAAATAAATATATTTGTATATTTTAATAACAATTTTATAATACAAAATAACGATAAAACAACTATAAAAACAATTTGATTGTTCAAAATTTCAATAACTATTTAAATGTAATCATTAAATTGCGATTTTCGATCTTAACAAATTCATTTATCAACTAATAAGTTCGAAAATCGCATATTTAATGGGATGGCGGGAGATGCGAAGGAAGTGGAAGTTTAATTTCGGCAACTTCCGGTTCGAAGCTGTCAATTTGGGATCGGGACGAGGTGGTGGGGGGAGGGAGCCACCAGTGGCGCACTCAGAATAAACAAAACAACAGCAACAATTCGCGGCTTTATTACTAACGAGTTGATTGTATGCAAAGTGCGTACAACAAATGACTACATGCAAATCGCAGTGGGCTATGCGTCACCACAGCCGCTGCGTCGCTGTTTAACAATCGACAAATCATTAATTAACGAAGACGGTGATTAGAGACGACGTGACTAGGGAGTGAATTCTTATGCACTGTATTTGGAAGCAAGTGTTGCGCGGCCTTTAAGCACCAGGCACGGCATTACACCATATTTTTTTCATTTTAATTTTCTTATTGTTCATTTTACAAACATATGTACAATTAAATTTCCAAAAACAATATACAATACATTAAAATAAATACATATTGATTCGTTTTATAATCCAATTATTAAGCTTATGCTAACATGAATATCACAAATAGTTGCAATTACCAAACATACGCGCTTCGAAATACATTAAATTTTTATATCGCTTAAATATATTTTTAATTGATTGGTTTTTTTATAATTATAAAAATTATTTTTATTTAGTAAAACTTAAATACAGTATGTTTTTAAATTTTGTTTAAGCCTTGAAGCAACTACAGAATATCAATGTTAACATTTCGCAACAAAAATCATGACATATGCTAAAATTACAAAATACGTTGCACAATTCAAAAAACATTACAAAAAATTGCAAGATCTGATTTCAGATCTTCCTACACAAACCTACGACATTCTTAAATGTCAATTAATAATTCAAAACATAATTATTCCACCTGCAACGGTAATAACCTAAACGTGATAACAATTACGCACTAAGTTGAAGTTGACGCACGCACTCTGGATTCCTCTTCCTTTTCCGGCTAAGTTCCGGGTGACTCCGTGACGAACACAGCACCTGTAACTAGCCACACATGTCACTAGAAATTTTTTTCACAGAAAACTCGTATATTGCTATGTAAACGTTGATTAGACATTGATTGATTTGCTGATTACTACAATGAATTGTTTGTTACTTTTAACTGACAAATGTTATTAAAATTGTTAATGTATTCATCAAATTATTTGAAAATTCAAACCTACAAATGTGTTTAAACCGCAAAATAAGCAATTTCCTTATTAGGTTTGTTTAAATGTTTTGTTTTCTTTTTTACAAAGTTGTTTACAAATATTAGGCAAATTTCTTCTGAAAAATGTTATCTTATGGTTTTACGAATGTTGTTCCAAATTTTGGAATGTAGATGTTCATTTCATGAATATTCAAATGAGATCATTGTTGTAATCATATGGACATGGAAATTAACATGTCAACATAAAATTCGGCAATTACAAGTTGAAAAATTTGTTTATAGAAAATGGGAGAATAAATTAGCATTTATCGGTATATATTAGTAAAATTATTAGTTGTATTTAGGTAGATGACAAAAGAAATTTAGAAAACAATTTGATGACAGTGTTATCAATTGTTTTATAAACTAGGGATATTTTGTTCATTTTAATTTCGAGGGAAAATAACCTTAAAATAGTAGGGATATTTTTTGTTTAAATTTCGCGGCAAAAATTATAACCCCATAAAAATTCTCCCGTTCTAACCTCAAAATTAGTGTTATATGTCATCTACGTTAACCGGTGTCCCAATTACTCGCTGAAGACTTCCCAGATTCGCGCGGGTGTTTGACCTTAGCGGCGGCGGCGTTCATCACATCTGTTTCCTCTTTTCCTTGCCACCCCTCGCACAGACGCCCAGACCGGCCACTGCTCCCCTGGGGGGCTGCAGGGCCCCATAACACACCCCCATGTCTGGTGGCAGTGCAAACCACCCCCGCGTGCACCCGCTTTGCCCCTCACACCGCACAGCTGTGTGGAGGATGGTAATTAGAACGATGATATTAAAATACTAATCATTTTACCATATCATAACGGATGGGAGAGTTTTTGCTTGGTACCGGTTAAGAAAGTGCGCTGAACATATGGTTTGAATATTTGTTTTTACCCCAAATATATTCAAAAAATCACCCTCAATTTTTTTCAGATTTAGTTATTATGAAATAAACAATAAATACGATATAAAAATCAACCCTAAATTCAATTTTCTTTCAACCCCTTTTAAATGAAAATAAAAGTCATATAAACTAGATATACAATCTGCCATATGCTTGTTTACGTATCGCATATGTTACTTCTACGTAAATTTATTGAAAAATACTTCATTTTTGCACTGAAATATAACTGAAAAATGATTTGGTAATATGCAAATATTGATGGTAATATAAATATTATGGGGTTGAAACTATATTAAGGATGAATATGGTAATGAAGAAGTGTATTACGTTGGTTAATGATCCGTAACGATTAAGTATTAACTTTGATCGTAATGCATTGAAGCGCAAACTACCCTACAGTAAATGTCACAACATTTCACTTATCCAATCATATTCATTAACATTCGACCCTTCATTGCACCCTACACCTTTAATCCACCAAAATTTGTAAATGAATTGCTATTTATTTATATTATTGATTATTACAATAAAAAATATTGAATTTATACAAACTTGTACCACCTGTTAAGTTTTATTGTAATCAATCAACATTATACTTAAAATTTTGATAATTTAGTACTGTTATATGTTATATTTAATAGAAAAATTGATTATGACAATAAAAAAATCCAAAATTTGTGAACACCTGTAATTTTTATTACGAATTGTCAATCAAGAATCAATTTTTCTTAATTGTTAGTCAATGCCATTTAATAGTTAATATCAAAACAAATAAAATTAGTGTTAATTTTTGAAAAATGGAATGGAAACTTACCAAAAAACGTGTCTTCTTCTTCGGTGGATTCGAAGTCGAACTCTGGTCTTGACAGCGGCCGGCGAAAGACTGAGCGCGCGCGTAGCTTTGCCCCGCCACCGATAGTTTCTTGGCCGTATAAGGCCCGCCAAATACACGTGTGATTGTTTCTTTCCATAGGACGAATTCTAGCCCTCCAGGTGTCCTTAACCATAGAATCTACATTAGAAATGGCGCGAAATTGCACTTGGGATAGATATTAACCGGAAAGGATGCAAGTTTGATTGATTTTGGAGGTTAGAATCCAGAAAACCGAAACTGAAATAACAAAATCTAATCAGAACAATCTGAACGATTTACAAATCCAAAAAACTAATTTAAAATAAATTAGTGCGTAATAACTAATCGACAATATTTGTGCTATTTTAATTAGCTTTATTTTTTAAAAACTTATTAACATAAATATGCGTAGAATAAGAATCGCTGACAACACTGGAGGCTAAAATATTTTATCTCCGAAATCTGCTTCAAGCAGTGAACTATAAAACTAACTACGTTTCCTCTATTTTTATTAATTACTGCAATCTATCTTTGGATCAATCTGTATAATAACTAAAGATTTTAAACATACATCAACTCATTAATTGTGACAGAAATCAATTTACTTTATTTCGTTGTTAAATGTTGTAATCAATCATTTGAAGTTTAAATCTCTTTTAATTGTTGTTATCAACAGCAAAATGTTTTAAACATCGCGTATGTTACTCATTATTTTGACAGAAGTCAACCGAATGATTTTATTTCACAAAAAGATAAACGAATCAAAAATTGAAGCACTAGAATTTTTAAAGTAAGATCTTTAAGAAAGATACGATTTTATATTGTATGTGAATGTACTTGCACATCTGTTGCAATTTATAAATATATAAGTATCATGTGTGAAAATAAGTTCTACACCCAAAATATGGGTAACAGACAAGTTTTGATATATTTATTATCGTGGCTTTCTATTTAATAGATGTTCGGCGGTACAAAGTCAAAAAGATTACAATAATCAATCAATAAATTAACTTTAAAAACCACCAGTCCAAATACGTAAAATTTACGACCCATCACCTTGTCCATCGACCTTTCGTTGGTGGTAACCATGGCAATCAGCTGATTACATACACCTGATGTTCAGATGACTCGTGGGTGTAGTGACGTCACGAACAGAACTCTTGAAGTTGCCAGTTCGTGCTTCAGATGTAAATATCTTTGTTTGATATGAAACTTTGTTCGGAATTGAGTAATGATAATTTGACAGATCAGCATGTTTGGATTAAGATCGTCATTTGTTTTTAGAAATGGCGGGAAACTGAAGGTTACGCGTTTAGCTGCCTGTTGGTATCTCCAGAAAAAAGCTCGATGCTTGCAAAAGAGCGAGATGTTTTTCTACCACATTATTTGCTTGTTGCTCAAACCAAAGTCGTATATATATTTTTGTTATATATTTAATTATTTGATCATGTTTTATAAACCTCAAGACAACACATTAATGCGTAGTAATGAATTCATGTTTTTTATCTTCCATCTCATATGGATGTCTAAATAAGGATCGTGAAAATAAAACTCACTGAAAAATTTTCCAAGTCACATATAGAAAATATACTTAGTACCAACTTAATCAATTATACGCTTGTTGATTATAACAAGCATTACGAAAGGACTATGTATTTTAATCAACTTTGTATAAAGACTAAATTTCAAGAAATTTTTATATTACTAATTTAAATTTTATAAAAATTACATTTATTTGTTGATACATGTGCCTTTTATATAAAAGAGGGCGCACATCAAAAACACCTTTTGGGTACTTTTACTGACGTAGATTAAAAGAGAAAAGTAATTCTACGTTTTATAAAAATAAATAAAGTTTATATTAACGTAAACTTGGGATTTGTCATATCCACGGTTACGAATTTGTCAATGTTCTATTGTTTGTTGATAAAAATGTATACAACTGAAGAAAAAATTCAAATGATTGAATGATATAATTCACACAAATTTACGACAAGTTACTGATCTTTTTAAAGCATCATAATACAAATTGTTTAACTGCAATAGCATATCTTTTTTGTTTCGTTATAAAACGAACACATTGAATCATTTCTGTCAAATTTATAACCATGGATAAGAAAAATCCCATATTTTACACAATTTCTTTTAAAAATATACCCACATTATAACGTTGTCGGTAACATACATAAATATTATATAACATATACAGGGTGGTGACTCGAACACCCGAACATAGGAATTTAACATGTAAAATCATATTTTCCTAATTTCCTGCTTCTGTAATTATTTTAAGTAAAAAAGCTTCAAATAATAGTTGTAGAGCATAAAATTCTGTATGTGAATTAGGTACGAAAATGACGTAAATTGTCCTTATAATAGCAGTATCTATGATTTGAAACAAAAATAACAAATGTTTAACGGTTTATCTGTCAAGTTAGTTGCATTAGTTTATTTTTATTATGATTTTATTTTTTAAATTCAATATTAATTTACGTAATATTGTCCATTTCCACAGTAATTTCAAATTATATAAAAAATTAACTACCACAGCTAACCAGACAGATAAACCGTTAAACATTTGTTTATTTTTGTCGTAAGTACATGGCTACCGCTATTTTTTGGATGATTTACGTAATTTTCATACCTAATTTCTGAACTTATAAGGCACGTAAAATTATGTTTTTATACTCTACAATTTTTATTTGAAACTTTTTTATCTAAAATAATTAGGGAAGCGGGAAATGTGGAAAATATGATTCTACATGTTACATTTCTAGGTTCAAGTGTTCATCAGTCACCACAGTATCGCATGCACTTGGAATTTGTATCGTTCATATAGGACCTTCAATCGAGATAAAGAGACTAAAAAGAGCGCTGATATTACATCTTCTGATAGACATTTCCATCAGTGGTCCAGAATATTTTTGTTATTATTTGTTAAATCTTCGGATAATAAAGAATTTAATTTTTTGTCGATTAGAAAATTGTGTTAAACAAATTTTGTTAATTTCAAAGTACGCAAAAATGTTTCTGTTCCGTGAAATACGTAAATGAAATAACCGCCGGATTAATACTATAAAGGGGCCCTAAGTATGACCAAACCATAGGGCCCCTTAATAATATTGAAATATTAAAAAAAAAATGGAAATAAAATAAAATATTTTAAGTTAATAATAATTTAATAAAAAATTAGACAAGCAATAGAATATCTAATAAGAGACAATTAAAATAATTTTCGTGTACATTTCTGCTCTGAAATTTTTTTTCAGTAGCTATCAAAATTTGTCCGGCGCAAAATATTAGATTTGATTCATAATAGATATAAAGGCCCATATTTCGAGTTCATTTTTATAGAGCGTTTTTGTTAAAAGTGACGACTGTTCTTGTAATATTATAGTGTAAAAGAACGCTTCCTAAAAGCTCTTTTATTATAAAAGTTTTTCGTAATATAGGCCAAAAAATTCAATCTTGGTGCATATTAAACCTTAGAAGATTTCTTATTCTTTTCAACTGTGAAAAAAACGTTCACCTCCGTAATTGATTATCATGAGAGTCAAGAAAATTCAATTGAATGATAAAATATTTTTTTTCACTGCTAGCCTACGAAGATATCATTATTAACCTGTTACTGAGTTGTGAAATTGTTTTTCTCTACCGCTTCCTTAGCAACGCTTAACAACGGTCAATAATGGATTATTATTAACCATGGTCAATTATGCGAACTGTCACTTTTTAAAGAAATTCACGCTTCTGAATTTATTTAACTCACTGAACGCAAGGAAAATATTATATTTAAATTTGCCGCCTAATTTCAAGTTGGCATTAGTTAAATTTCAGATTAAAAATTAACTATCTTATTCTGTGATCTTATTTCTTGTCAAATTTTTCATGCGTTCACATTATATTTACAATGCAAAATGTTAATTTATGTATTTATTTATTTATTGCAATATTTGAAAAGGTAAGTGTTAATTGTTATATCATTTTAATTATCTTACTTTGTACATTTTTTTTTAGGGTTATAATTACATTTCTATGTAAAAACACAAAACGGGTAACATTTATTTGTTATTTATAGTTGAAATTGATAGTGCAATTGTGACAAGTCAAATTTATTGCTGCAGAACCCGTATTCAATGAGGTTTGAGTGTTTCCTATATTTATTGTCGCATTTTAAATTTCTGGCATCATTGACTGAAGTATGGGGCTTGTTGAAGGGTTCGTAGCTAGTAGTGAAAAAAATAGTATATAAACCACAGTTGAGAAGATCATTATTGACCAGGCGCCTTGTATCACTCGGGCTTCGCCCTCGTGTTACAATCCTGGCGCTGGGTCAATAATGATTATCTTCTCAACCTTGGCGTATAATATACTATTATTACGCATATGGAATTTATTCTACGAGGCGATAGCCGAGGAGAATAAACCATGTGCTTAATAAAAAATATTTTAATCCTTAGATATTCATTATATTTTTTTCCGAAATCGATAAATTTTTAGTTAAAAACGTAAATTAATAGCATTGTGTTTGTAAAACTTTAGCTAGCTATTGAGACGGGGATGGCTGTGGTAACAAATGTACTGTCAAGTGTCAAATATTTCTTTATTAGATAAATTATTATCAAAGGTAAATAATAAATAAATTCACCAATAATATAGAATATGTTTGCAATTTTAGGTAGTACGAAAATAAACAGCAAAAATATAATACTATTAAAATATAGGTTAATTCACTTTGGCAGATGAGTCCGTAAAGTTAAATTTTGACATAAAAGTTTTACTTTGGCTAACTTCGCGGAATGATTTAATTTAAAAAATATTTTCAAAATTTAAAAATAGTTTTTGAAAACATACTGACTACCTAATATAAAATTTTGTTAACAATTAGGGGGCATTGAGTAAGTGTAGTCTGCTTATGCATTAATCCACTGCTGAATGTAATACATTATTTACTTAAAATTATTTGCCGTCGGGATTAAATTGTTCTCCTTACCTTGTATTTTTATTGTTATTAATTTTGCATTATATCAATAAAAGTTAAAATGTTTGGATAAATAGATTGTTTCAAAGAAAGAAAATTATATACGTTAATTTTTGTAGAAGTTATACTTACTCCCAGTTGTCCAGGTTTAGAAAGAGAAAATAATTAGAATAGCAGTTGTCGGTATATTCCTGTCGGCAAAACAATGTCGGATAGATTGTTTCAAAGAAATTAAAATTATTTCGAAGTCGGTAATTTTAGTAGAAGAAGTTATACTTACTCCCTGTTGTCCAGGTTTAGAAAGAGAAAATAATTAGAATAGCAGTTGTCGGTATATTCCTGTCGTCAAAACAATGTCGGATAGATTGTTTCAAAGAAATTAAAATTATTTCGAAGTCGATAATTTTAGCAAAAGTAGTTATACTTACTCCCGGTTGTTCAGGTTTAGACAGAGAAAATATGAATTAGAATAGCAGTTGTCGACCATTCTTGTCGGCAAAACAATGTCGGATAGATTGTTTCAAAGACATAAAAATTATTTGGAAGTCGATAATTTTTAAAGAAGTAGTTATACTTACTCCCGGTTGTCCAGGTATAGAAAGACAAAATTTGAATTAGAATAACAGTTGTCGGTATATTCCTGTCGGCAAGACAATGTCACAATTTTTATAGTAGAAGTTATACTTATTCCTAGTTGTTAGAATGTTTCAAAGAAATAAAAATTATTTAGAAGTCGCTAATATTAGTAGAAGTAGTTATACTTACTCCCGGTTGTCCAGCTTTAGAAAGAGTAAATATGAATAAGAATAGCCGTCGTCGGTATATTCCTGTGTTAAGACAATGTCGGATTGGTTTGTGCGTATTGGTGAGTCCTATATCGTGTGTGTAACAAGTGTCCGGCAGCCGTCACCGTATAGTCTGCGTGCGTATAGTTTAATGGGACTGGATAGAGTGTTTGCACATATATGGCCGGTTGCACCACTGCCACTGGTCGTGGTACTGGACGTGGACTCCGCATCAGCGTATAAGGAAGTCTCCCCGTGCACAGCTATAATAGGCAACAAAGCCACGCAGTCTGGACTAGATCGCACATCGGCTAATTTGGAAATACAAACGGTCAATAACTGCTATTCTATACCTTTACTTTCAACTCTAACATTACACATTCGGATATTATTTACTTATTACTTTTCTCGTGGTTCTAAAAACCCGAATTTAAGTATAGATGTTCATTGAAAAATATGTGGATAGGCAAGCCTGTAACACTGTTTTGGAATCAGATTTGGCAGAGCCATCTAGTTTGTGGTTCCATGAACTACTTTGCGCAATTAAACAGACAAAATTTCAGATAAATATACATGTTTCACTATTTATTGTAATTTTATGAATCTATTAAAATAGTTTTTTAATAATTCATTGGTATATTTTATAACAGAAACAATTAATATTATTAATTATTTGAGCTGTCGAAACGTTGTAATTAATAAATTTTTACAGAACTATAACCCAAATATTGTCTATTTATTAATTATTTGATGTTTGCTCTTTTCTTGTCATATTTACCTGATATTAACTCAAATGTAACCAGACTCACAAATTAGGTAGATCAAACGAATTTTACCATAGGATTGCTTAGACTCTATACTGGGTATTCGTTTTTTGAGGATAACTATTGGGATCTCGAAAACCATAAGAGATGTAAAGTCATTAAAATTGGGGCATTAGTTGGCCATTTTAATGATGTATTTATTTTCCAAAAAAAAAAATGCACAGGTTACTAGATAAGAGAAAAAATCTGATTGTGTTCAATTTACTTTTTGACATAACTTGTTTCAATTTATACAAATTTCTAAATTGCACATTCTAGAGACACTTTTTTAACAGGACTTTACATCGATCCGCAAAAATTTCCAGCTTGTATACTTTTCGAGAAATTCATACTAAGTTTTACTTTTTATATGGGGCTCAAAGTTGCCTATAATACTATTAAAAAGATAATTTTTTCTTTTTCCAACATTAGTGCGTAAAAAGTTACACTTTACAAACTTTAAAGAGTACAACTTTATGCCCGGTTGTACGAAAACAAATATTTGACACTGACAATACTTTTGTTATCACAGTCATTTCCGTCGCAATAGGTAGCAGATGTTTTGCAAATAAATAATGCTATTTATTTATGTTTTTAATTAATAATTTACCGATTCCAGAAAAAATATAATCTATAACTCAGAAGGAATACTCATATGTTTATGATCCTAGTCTATCGCCTCAGAATAAATTCCATATACGTAATAAAAAAAAGTACTTTGGTACCTTGATGTACAAATAACAATTGCTATTAAGCTTCTCTTGTCACAAGGGTAGTGTTTCAGCTTAAGAAAAAAAAATGTGGGTTCGATTCGGGTGCGTACTATTTATAAAAATAAAAAAACTGGGATAATAAATAGATGAAATAAATAGAGCACATTCTGAAGCAAATAAATAGAGAAATTACGACAATAAGTTCCGAGACAAATAGAACAATTAAGAAGAAACTAGAATTGTGAATGTAGGACAGTAAATAGATCATAAAATTAGACCATAGTCTGGTGTAAATAAATAGGACAAAAAATGGGTAAATAGACTACATACTTAATAATAGACAAGCAATTAAAAAACAAATCAGGTCCGATAATTACAAAATAAAAAATTAAAGAAAATGAACTACGTAACACCACTATACAACTTTAATTTTTCGAAATTAAGTAAATAGTATGAACCTTTTTGTGGGAGACACCACACTAGTTACATATCTACAGTAAAATATTAATTGGGTCATATTCAAATACTCTATATTAGAACTAAAACTACTTTCTTATTGCAATATGTATAAACATTTTATCACGTCTTTTCTGAATGTTTAGTCTTGAAGTAGTAGATACAATATCGTATTTAAAGAGATTTGAATTTATAAACTGCAAGTTCTTTTTGAAAACTTGTCTAGCAAGTTGTAAAAATAAAACTATGTAACTGGAGTTGTGATCTTTGCCGTCAAAGATTTAGCAAATAAATAAGATTGAGGTCAATCAGCATACAATTTCCTGATAGAGTTATCTTAAAGATATATTGCATATCTATATGGAGTAGAAAAGCGAGTGAAGTATTGGTCATAGCTTGAAATGAAGGAAACTAGTAAATAAATACATTGAACTTTTCACCATATGTGCGACACTACAATTCATTAGTCGTGCCAAATATAGTTCTACAATAAAGACATAAAATATGATGTATAGCAAAAGGTATTTCAACTTTAAACTTGAAAAATCTACTGGTTCTCAGAGAGAAAATAATAAAAATTAATAGACTGCCTATTAGAGAGTGATATATTTTTGTGTCTGATTTGGTGTTAAGCATTCTGGTCTTTAGCTAACATGTTCGCGCGACTGACCGGAATAGAAATGAAGGTTTCCGGAAGGGCTTCCGCTATAGGGAAGCGTGAGGAGACACGTCCAAAACGCGAAATGTCCTACAATTACTCCGCACAAGTAGCCGAAACAACCGTATGTGATTTCCGGATATGGATGCATTTCCGGTACACAACAGACCGCTCCCTACATACAAAACAAACAAATTAATATTCTCTTACGAAATACACATTAATTTCTATTACATCTAACTGTAAAGCTTCGTGGCACATTTATTTTCAATATTCTTGTACGACTAAAAAAATGATCCTTAACCTTAAAATCACAAAAATATGCTCGTGTTTCGAAAACTTAGTAGGTATCATCAGTAAAACTAGAAAAGATTAGTGTAACTATTTTTATTTCATCTTAACTATATGGCACATTCATTTGTTTTCAAAATTATCCCTAATCTAAAAATCACAAAAATATGTATGTACGTGTTTCGAGAACTGTATATTTTTGATACATGTATTCTTTTAATTACGTGTAATTTTGTTTTTACTTTTTTGTTTAAAGTAAAATAATTATTGTAATCGTAAGAAATTTCGGTTTTCAGATTTCAACGAAAATATCCATTTTGATCATCCTTGAATTCATTTTGATTATTTTCGGCGTTGAACGTATGTATCTTGCATAACTCAAAAATAATCATCCGTGTTGAAAATGTTTGTAGGGAACAGCTATAACATCTAGTTGTACACCTCTCTTTTTTTGCAATCGGCATTGCTAACAAGGCACTTTGTTCGAAGGGTTTTTTTTTAATTTTTCGCATAACTCAAAAACGACTAGCTATAGTTTATATCTGACTTTGAAATGATATAAGTTTAGATTTTATTTTTATAGGTTATGTGACTACCGAAGGATGCTCCATATGTTTACTTTTAACTGTTATCTGTATAAACAGAGTAAATGAAAATAATCGTTTTTCTATTTTGCGTCTTTATGAAAACTATAAGAACATATAATGATTTGATTTATAGTTCGTTTTAGTACTGTTCTGTTGACATAATTATGTCATTAATTTTAAATGTGGCTAAATAACGAAAACAAACATTGTTAATAATATTATGATTGTATGTTTTGAATTAAAAATAGTAGACGTAAAATAATAGATAACTAGTGTTGTTAAAAAGAAATAAAAATAAGACATATCTTTGATGTTGTTAGTAAAATAAGGTTGTTATATGCAAAGCCAAATGAATTTTCGGAGGTCAAATAAACTATTTTCTTTATTTAAAAAGAACATAAAGGCGTAAAATACGAAAAATAGTACAAGAACTCATTTCATAATTCAAATTTCCTTCTCAAAAAAAAGATTATGAAATTTTCTTATACTAAGGGCCGAATTTTTCACCGCTGGTTAAAGTGCCGGTTACTTTAACCACTAATTAATAGATAACATAATTTTTTTTCGATGCGACATTTAAAGTAACCGGCTCTTTAACAAGGGATAAAAAAATCGGTCCAAAATTTAATTTTCATTATCTCTGTATTTCGTACAAAATACTGGAACATTTGTTGTTTTCAGGAGGACGAAATGTCTGTCGCTGAGAGCGGCAGCGAAAGCAGTGGCGGAGAATCTCCACCTCATGATCCATCTCCAAATCCTCCTCCTCCCCCGCCATTACCGCCCCCGAAGTCGTCTTCCTCGTCCGCCACTGTGTCTTCGAAGCCGTCCACCACGTCCTCGGCTCCTCTAGTCACTCCGCTGCTGTACCAGGTCCCGCCGGGGGTGGTGTCCAACGGAGTCATCTTCAGTTTACAAGGAAACGAACCGCAGCCTCAGTTCATCACCATACCCTTGTCTATGGCCATGGCTGCGAGTAATGGGCACCAGGAGCTTGACTTGTCCAAGAGGTCGAAGTGATAGCTGAAAGAAGAAATAAAGATGTAGTTTTGGTGGTTTTTATCAAGAATAGAAGTTAGATCTGGTGGTTTTTTGGTTTGCATCAAAAATTATATCGTAATTATCTGCAACTAACAAATTCAAATTTGGTGATGTCGAAAAACCATCAGATGTGACGAGGAATTCTCGTGCTCTAGACGTGGTGATTTTCAACCATCTTCAACAAACTTCAGTTGTTGAGGAAGGTATAAAGTTCACCCAAGAACTGTGCACTTCTAGTCCTAGTCTCTGAGCGTGATGAACTTGCCAAATTATACGTAAGTGAGACTACCATGACGATTTTTAAGTACGTAATTTTTATGTGTTTCGTATTGTGCTTGGTTATTATAGTTTTAACGAAATCTGAATATAGCTGCCACACCCAAATAGGATTTAGCTTTCTGTCTGTCATTTTATGAATTTATTAAAACAGATAGACAGAAGTGGAATATAAATGATTTTGCATTTTAATAAAACGATTTCGTTAGAGCTAAGTCAAAAAAGCGGGCCGAAACTTGCTTGAAGTACTTATAACACATCGGATTGAATTGTTTGCTGCCCGGCCCTGGAAGTCTTCCCCGTAACCCTTACCCCATGAGTGCCTTCAGGGCGTTGTTTGAGAACCGTCGGTTCCCGCAATGGCCATTGCGATTCTAATATAAATATATTTTGTATACGCATCAGGTAAACGCAAATTATTACATTGTTTCGTTTTATTACAATATTTATTGTTTGAAACGTAGTTTCTTAGATATTTATTTATTACATATTGTAAATAATAAATCTTTTGACTAAACCTCATCTATGTTATTTTAACCCTTTACTATTTATATTTTTATTCTAAGTATGAAAAAATATCGAGTTCCTTTACAAGTTTTCTTTTTAGGTTAGAAAAATAAAAGGTGAAGTGTATTTCTCGCGTGATTCTGTAAAAGGCAGCACTTTGGAAACGTTACCGATTTGTTTAATAATTCACACGAAAACACCTTTCGAACTTGTTGGTTTCAATCAAGGACACTATTATTATTGGCAGGTAGCTGGTCGCCATTTTGTCTCCTGATTGCTCACATAAAACTTTCTGAATACAATTATGCTTGTCCATGATTTTAAAAAAGTTAAAATAATTGTAGAAAATTATCATTAATAGTTAATAATTTGATATTTCTTATTAGCATAATTGGTATAATTCGTTGCAAGAATTTTGAGCAAACTAGTCTTTTTTCGTTATAGTTCTAACCTAAAATATTTAGTAATCATTTGGCTTCGTTTTATGTCATTTTTGTAACATGGAAAATGAATTAGACTTTTATTGTTAAAGTGCGAGCTAAATTAATATTAAAGTACTTTAAAATGATTAAAAGTTTAATAGAATTACTAGTTTATGTAGGGAAATATATTAAAAATTCAATTTAATGTCTATTATTAAATATAATATGAAGCATGACATTTTCATAAACAGATTTTCATGCGTTTAATTTAGTTTGATTTATGAGCTGCAGTAAATGAAATTAATTCATAATGAGATTAATTTTTATGCTAAATTAATTATCTTTATGATTTAGATTACATATAGACGTCACATACAGGGTGAATACTGAAAACCTTGACATAGGAAAATAACATGGGAAAACAGTTTTTTGCTGTTTCCATCTGTCCCGCTAAATAAAATCGGGTGTATATGGTATCGTTAGTTAGATTACTTAATTTTGCATCTAATAAAATCAAATGTTGTGTAATATGGCCTTTTCTAACTGAAATATTTGATAAAATAAATTGTATTTTGAAGGTTATCCTTCATATTTTCGAATAAGAAACGTCAAAAACAAAATGCTCCATAGCCGAGTGGATACGAGAGCTGATTCATAACATAAATAATCTACAGGACCTGGTTCGAGACCACCTCGGCCCAATTTTTTTTAAAATTAAATTATACTTAAAATATCATGTTTCGAAACATGAAATACAAAATTGTACACCAAAAACTAAATTCGAATTAATTGTTAAGTTTGACAGACAGCAAATAATAATTCTATTAAATATTTGAATTTTTTTTATTTATAAAAATATGAATATTGCTATTTTATTAAAATAGTCTGATATAATAAAGATATTTTAAGCATAATTTAATTAAAAAAAAGTAGGGCTGAGGTGGTCTCGAACCAGGTCTTGTAGATTATTTATGTTATGAAACAGTCCTCGTATCCACTCGGCTATGGAGCATTTTGTTTTTGACGTTTCTTATTCGAAAATATGAAGGATAACCTTCAAAATACAATTTATTTTATCAAATATTTCAATTAGAAAAGTCCTTATTACACAACATTTAGTTTTATTAGATGTAAAATTAAGTAATCTAATTAACGATACCATATACACCCGATTTTATTTAGCGGGACAGATGGAAACAGCAAAAAACTGTTTTCCCATGTTATTTCCCTATGTCAAGGTTTTCAGTATTCACCCTGTATAGTGCAGAAAATTGTATTCAAATAGAATCCTGTTTTAAAATTGTTTATAAAGTTCTGCGAAGAGTAAACAAAATTTGTTCCGAAATAGTAATTCTACATAAAAATAAGCAAAAGAGTTTAAAAATAAATGTAACCTAAAAAAAAGTGTTTGTGAGTAAGAAGAATGAAAAATCAAATCCAGCATCGATTCGTATCCAGGCAACGTGGACAACAAACATCAAAGGGTTGGTCTTCATCAAGGTAAGAAAATTTCGCACGCCACTGCGTGTAAAAATCCTGCTATTTATAATTTAGTTGTCGTGGTGTGACGGCCGTATTTCCGCATCATCTCTTCCGATTCTAATCGAATGACAGAGTCGCCCGCCGCCGGCTCGACGCGATTTGATTTCCCGTGGAAAAAATAAACGCCGAGATGCGAAATCACAAGCAAGCGGGGAAATTTAATCGCAGATAGCTTTGAGTTTGTTTTAATTCACGCTGCTTTTGTTTTTAATTTTTGACATTTTGGTAAACAAGAACAAGGGAATGATGCCATATTCACTCGGATATGAATCAGAAATATGTTATTAAATAAATAATTCCTCATGAAATAAAATATGTATTTTAATATTTAATGGCCAGTTTTACTAACAATTAATTTTAAGCAACACTTTAACAAGAAAATAGTTATCATATTTTATTCCGATGTGATTGTCCATTTAAGGGAAACTTAAAATTTAAGTAATATTGGAGTAACCGGCCATAAGTGGAATAATGTAGATTTGATACAAATTACAGAACATTTGTTATTATTTTTTTACATTTTAAAATACAAGAACAAAGAAGTTTACATTTATTTAGTTGTAATTTAGAAAATAATACAATAAACCGTAATGAAACATATGTACCTACCTGTCAGGGCCGGATTTAACATTAATCGGATAAAGCGGCTGCTTCAGAAGTCCAAATGTAAGGAGCCCTACATTTTTATAAAAAGCATTAAACAGCAACTGATAACAAAATATAGTTTGGTGGCCCAATTTTTCTTTGATATCAAAAAACTCCCCCCCCCCCCTTTCAAACTAATAGCTGTAATAAAAGATTCGCATTCGCTTGTATTAAAATTACGTGAACTAAGTTTAGTTTATGTAAAGTTCATGTGCTTATTAAAAACAAGTAGTGTTGTAGTCTAAACCTCTAAACATTTCAAGATAAGATTTAATTAAGTCTTAGATTATAAAGACGTTTGTCTAGTATCTCTTTTTTATAGTAATATATGTTTCGATTTTGAATTTTGCCCCCAATGAAATTTTCAAATGTCGCCGCCCATGTCTAGAGTAAGATTTGTTTTGTCCCGCATCAATTAGTAAATAACACATATTTTTGACAATTTAAGTTTTTCGATGCGATATTTTTTTATTAACTTGTATTTAAGTTAACCAGAAATCAAAAAATCGATTCTAAGTTGCGAATATAAAATTGATACAATTTCAAAGGCAAATACTAGAAAAAACACCATATTATAAAGAGCTTAGTAGCTACTATAAAATTATTAGACTATAAAATTATTAGACGGGTTAGATTTAGCATTTCATGCATGGGATTGAATTATTTAACATCAAATTCAAAAGGGAATTACTTGCTTGTATTTAGCATAATATATGAACACAAAGGAAAAGATAATGTTAACTATTTATCGCATGTTATTTGTTCCGAATTTATTGATTTAATGGGAGAGAAACTGAAACAGAAATTTAGTGAGGATGTGAAATATCATTTGATTATTCTCTTATTTTAGATTCTACTCCAGACTTTATAATAATTATTTTGATCATCAATGACTTTTTATAAGGTAAGTTTTTGGGGGAAAAAAAATAGAAAGATTTTTGGGTTTAGGTGGGAACGTGTTAAATACATGTATAATAAAAAAATAACATACCTACAGGGCCCAAAATTTTATAACCGCTTGAGGACCCCAAAATTCATAAATCCGGCTCTGATGCCTGCTATTTTATTATAATAGATATGATTTAAATCTATAATATATTATTTAAATTCTATTATTCGTTATTTTCATTGAGCATTTTCATTTATATCTACTGAATGGAAATTATGTTATATAAATTCTATAAATAATTTCTTCGTATATATTTAACCAACATAACCCAAAATCTGTTACATTTCATGTTATCTATTTTCAAAATATTAACCTCTTTTAATGCACAATTTCCTGTTTGCAATTTAGAAGCTATCTAAATGTCCATGTTTCTTGCTTTTTTGGTAGTAGGTAATAGTAAAAATAGTTTTACAATAGTGAAATCTTCTTGCATTTCAATTTATTTTCAATTACAGTTACATATGAAAATTTACAATTTTTCGTTTTTCATTCTTTGTGCCCAAAATTTAGTTTGAAAATAGTCCATATTGATGTATGTCGATGTGCTGATTGCAAATTTACAAACAGAATTTAATTATCTCTTTTCGTTCCTGAGATTTTTGCTCCCAAATTTGCATCTAAAAGTGTTTTTTTACGATTCGGAGAAAAATGAGAAAAAAAAACCGGAATTTCAGTTTTTCACTCGAACTCGCACTTTTTTTCTGAAAAAATTGTCATTTTTTTAACTCAAGTAAAAAGTAAATATGCGGGTGCTGTTCCTAAATTTTCAAATTATATATTACATAAGTGTATCAGTTTTCAGATTTGTCCGATGGTATTAAATATATCGGTAACTGATAGAAATAATTGAATTCCGTTTGAAAATTTGGAGTCATACGTCGATGAACTGATATTATAATATTATATATATGTAGGTATATCAATATTTTCAGAAACAAAAATTTTGGACCCAAAAATAGGATTATTTCGGATGTATGTAAACACAATTTTATGTTAAAAAAAAGAAAAAAAATATATTTTTAAGGTACGTTCTTGGTCTCCCGTATTTCTTTTTCCATTAGGTTTATAATTCATGGTTTGTTTAGAAGTTTAGATAATTTATCCGGTGCCACATTTTTGACCTAAATATATTCGACATTTATTTTAATAACTTTTATAATTTGAGTTTTATACAAGGGAGCACCACAGATGAACTTCGCTGCTACCCCCCTACTGACTTCAGGGTCTTCCGGCAAGTTGCCCTTACGTTTTATCACCATAGGTTTTTTAATATGACAAAATTATTAGTTCTACCATAATTTTGATCAACAGTGATATTATTCTGTGATTATTGTTGTTACTTGTTCACTCCTACATTTTATCGCCCTGGGATATAGCCCCTATAGTCATCCCCTAAATCCGCCACTGGATACTCCGATATTGCCCCTCCAATAAAATTTCTTAAAGCCCGCCACTGCATAAGCCTATTATAAATCACTCTACCTGGGGATTCGACGTCACGGGACACTATTTTAAATTTAATTAATTATTTATCAATATTTATTTTTTTATAATAATTGTTATATGTTCTACTCAACCTTCAAATTAATTTTCATAGTACATTTTTAAAAAATTATATCTCGAGAAACCCCTTTGTTCTATTAAATAAAGTAGGAATCAATAATATTAGTAATGCATTAAGTTAATGTTTTCTTTCTAAAGTATTAGCTTAATGTCAAAGGACGTGATTACTCTTGGTAAAGTTTTCATTTGTCTTTGCAATATTTATTCTTATAAAAAATGTATCACTACATAAATATGTATTTCATATTCTCTTTTGTGCTTTTCTGATTTGATTGAGTCATTTTTACGGTTGATATGACATCGAAAAAGGAAGGAAAAATTAGCACAATTACATTGGCACTTATTAATTTTTTAGCTCTACAAATTTTACGCTTGAATTGTACTCTCTTTAATTTGTAAAACTTTATGTAATCGCCCTAATTACTCTATAGGTTAATAATTCATAAGCCAGCATTAAAGATGGCACTGAAAAAATCAATAGTTCTCTACAAAGTTCAAGTACGTCCACAAATAGAAATAAATAATAACAACTAAAATATTATGTTAGATTAAATTAATTAATCAATATTAAAAAGGAAAGCAATTTCAAAGTTCCATATTAGAGAGAAATATTCATATTTAATATCATTTTATAATGTGTTAATAATTTTTTTAAATACGTCCACGAAAAATCTAATTATAATGTAAATTGATTTATAGATTTTATCATTACTGAAAATGAGATAGAAAATGTCAAAGTAAATAAATTGTAGGATTTATTGTAATAAAACGAATTGTACATTAAAAATTTTTGACTTCAATTGTAAGTTTATATTTATATTAATTGTTCATATTAAATTTTAAAATCACAGATTGTAAAAAAAATATGAATACTATATGTATATGTATATAACTATGTAATAATAAAAAAATTATAAGTAAATAAACAATTAATAGTATATTGTACAACAAGCGTGGAATGGTATTCATTTCACACGAGTGTATGACAGTTTGTACCATGAGTCGAAATCATACAAGTACCTATAAAAAGGATATTCCAAGCGAGTTGTACCCCATACTTTTTCTACGATCAATATATTATTTCCTAATTCATTTATATATTTATATTAAAAATGTGTTCATTTCTCTACTTCCTAGCAACTTAGCTATAAAACAAAAATTAAACAATACGAATTTTGACAGAACTGTGGTGTGAATTTATACTTTAACGTTGTCTATGGTTACCGAGGGAAATGAAAATGTGTTTACAATATACTTTGCATCCGTAGTAATAACAAACATAAAAAAGCAAATATCTTAATGGTCGCATAGAATAAAATATTTAAAAAATTCTTAATGTTGTTCTTTTTAGGCTTATATTAAATATTTAAATAAAATGTAGTGATCTATTTTCATTCCTGTGTTATTTACCCGAATTTTAGTATAATATAAAAATGAAAATTTACAATCTCAACAACTTATCTATTCCTTTCTAATGAATATTGACTTTTTGATAAAAAAAAGTGTAGAAAAATATGTATGTTTCTTTTACTGTTCGTATTCATAATTTACTTAATTTTCATTTATGTATTTCATTTATTAAAATGAGGTAAGTGAAGTTTTCAAACTGTATTATGTCATTTTTTTTTAAACATATGAATAACTCATCTGTTTTCTTAAAATTGCTTAGCTTGAGCAATGAGGAAAAACGTAATGTAAATAAAACTAATAAATTTTTGTCTTTAAAATTCCATGTTACATTAAAACAATATTTGGTTTTACTTATAAAAAACAATCTTTATGTTTTATTAAAAGAATTGGTAAATGTGGTAAAATTATATAGAGTTTCAAATAACACAATTTTAAGTGCAATAATTATAGCCAAAATATAATTAAATTTTCAGTGTACCTATGTGTTTAATAAAATACTTAAATACATATTTTATGTTTAATATTAAATGAGCTAGGTGTACGAGTTTTCCATATATTTAAAAATTTGAAATTGTGTTTTTGGTTTTTAGCTCTAATCCCTAGATTAAATAGATATAAATTATAGTATATTGTGAATAGAATAAATTTCAAATTTCTTAAACTTTTCATAGTCATATGAATTCTATTACATGTCAAACAAATAATAATAAATAACCTATATGACTTATTCATATTTATTAATTGTTTTGGAATGACAATCATCGCACAATCTTATCACAATTCTACCAATCTTTCATGACGTGTAGAAATAACATCGCGTATTAATTGTCGATGATTCAAGCCGCCATTGTTCCCCAGAAGGCTTCCGGAAGTGCGCTCCATATTCGCCTGGACACAGGCCAGGACTGGCTCAAGTGACACGGGAAAGATTGATAGTGAGCCGTGAAACAAAATAGCTCGGAAAAATAAATGCTGGACTCAGGTGTCTAGATGACAGAAAGGGTACATGACAATGATGGAAAGAGAGGTTAGGGGTGGGGGTTGAATTGAGGTTATGAGAGAAATAAAGTAACTAACTCAAAAACTCAATAACAACAGAAATTTAATATAACATTAGCACTTCTTGTATATTGTTCAATGCGATTCAATTAAACTTCATATTTTTATTTAAATTATAAAATTACTTACAATATTTCTTATATTTTGTAAATGTATGAATAACTATAGCTAAATTAAAAATCGTTATATTTGATAATAATATAATTTGGGTAAAATATGTATTTTGATATATTTTTCAAGAAAATACAATTTTGTGTGCTGCTTGCGGTTTATATGTCTATGAAAACATAAATAAATTTAAAATTTGTTCTATTTACAGTATAATTTATATATACTTAATCTAAGGATTAGAGCTAAAAACCAAAAACAAAATTAGAAATAAAAAATAGGTATTTAAATATTTTATTAACCGTATATACTGAAAATTTAATTATATTTTGGCTGTAATTATTTCACATAAAATTGTATAATTTTTAACTCTAGGTACATAATTTTACCATTTAGAATTCCTTTATTAAAAAATAAATATTATTTAAACGCAACACTGAGTTTTAAAGACAAAAGTTTTAGTTTTATTTACATTATGTTTTTCCTCATTGCTGAGCCTAAGCAATTTTAAGAAAATGACTTAATTTAGTTCGAAAACTTCACGTACCTCATTTTAATAAATGAAATAATTGAAAATTAAGTAATTTCAGAATAGGAACAGTAAAAGAAATGTACATATTTTCTAGACTCTTTGTAGTTACAAATCATTTTCTTTTTGTTAGTAAGATCAGAACTCTAATTAGGTCAAGAGTGAGATTTCACAATTCGTAATAACTTCAAATAACAATTACGTTTGTTAAATATCAATTACAAATGTCAAATTACAGATGTCGCACCATGGCGGAACCTGATACTAGAGTTGTTGAAAAAAAACATTTTTTTAATTTGACCAGGAAACAGGTCAAAACTGGTTACAACCTTCCAAAACTGGTTTTTACCAGCCAAAACTAAAGAAAATCCATTAATTTCAATAACACGATCAATTGAAGGAAAAATAGATTTATATTATTATTTTGTGGACGACAAAATATATTAGATTTGAATTTAGCAATATTATAAAATTAGCAGACCATACAAGCAAAAAACATTGTTTATCATTGGAAAATTTATAAAATTTATTTCCCATTTGCAAAATTGTATCGCGTATTCCGCTGAAATACCCCGGATTTTTAAAAAAATAGTTTCATTCGAAGTAAATTATGAAATAGATTAGGGTTAGACACAGCCAGTAAACTAGTACAGTGTTTGAAAATGTTACATCTAATTATTATAATTTTGATAATTCTTCTTCTTTAGATAAATATTGGCATTAACTTTTTTTTTGTATATAATGTGATTGTGACTCCTATATTTCTCCAATACATAATGCAACTTACTGCTTTTAAATTTTATGAAGTTAATAAATAATATATGACAAATTTTTCTTTGTAATAGAAGATAATTGATCAATTAATTAATGAAAAGAACAAACAATTAATTAAGCATATATTAATGTAGTTAAAACACTGATGGGTGGTCTGCATTATAGCAAAATATTCTAAGAAGTTCAAGAATATATTATCACAATAATTTCGTATTTATATTCTTCTTGGAAAATGTAAAAAAATAACTAACACAATAAAAAATCTATGTTTTTATGTATTAAATATGTATGCAACAATTACAGCATTAAATTCATTATCATATGTAGAATATTATAAATACTTGTTAGGTATTTTATTGATTTTTGTATGAAATATGTATGTAAAGATTTAATGATAACGTAGTTAATCCTAATAGAAGACAATCTGGAAACGTGCGTGAAATGAATAATGTTTCTAATCGACCCAACGCAATCGTTTAAATAGAATAGACCACTTCCGGTTGTCTGATGCTTTAGTAGATATTTTAGTAATCGCCATCCGTCGAATATTGGAAAACTATTTTGAAAATGTTATTCATCACTCAGAAATGTTTAGGAATAGAACCAAATTCTCTCTTTGGTCTCAATAAGGAAGCCAAGTTTCTTGATGGAAATAAGAATCTAGCCAAATAAATAAAACAGTGTTGTTGTTTAAATATACGTATTTATTTTACCTCTGTTATAATTATACCGGGTGTCCCAGCTCGACCGACACATGGGAGTTTTACATGGGAAATCAGTTAATTATGAATAGTATCTCCCCAGTGCAAGATATTAACTTGAAATTTTGTATACTTATAGAAGAATATTAATTCTTTGGATCACACTTATTTGAAATATGTAATTTCGTCTGCAGGGCGAGATTTATTAAATTTAAAATCTAACATTTTCGTTCAATATTAGGCAGCCATGGAAATAAAAGAAAATATGTATGTGACAGTTCTGACAGTTAATGACATGCCATTGTAGATATTTATATTTTTGTAATATTGGTATATTATTTAACAAAAAGAAACTAATTTCAACTTAAATAATATTAAAATACAGGGAATAAGAATTAAAATCAGTGATACTTCTCTAAACTGTCAGATAAATATTTTCTTTTATTTCCATGGCTGTCTGATTTTGAACGAAAATATTAGATTTTAAATTTAATAAATCTCGCCCTGCAGTCGAAATTGCATATTTCAAACAAGTGTGATTCATAGAATTAATATTCTCCTATAAGTATACAAAATTTCAAGTTAATATCTTGCACTGGGGAGATACTATTCATAATTAACTGATTTCCCATGTAAAACTCCTATGTGTCGGTCAAGCTGGGACACCCGGTATACGGTAAAAAGTGTGCTCAAATTTGTTCAATTTGAGTCCGGAAAATCTGTAAATTTTTCACAATTTTATTCGTACTGCATTTGAATTTATCGTCTTATTTCAATCCTTTGTATTATGGGAAAAAATCCCAGGTTGCTATTTTCCAAAATATATATTTTTTTAATGTAGATTTTGCGAATTAAATTTCTGACATCTGAAATTGACCCTCTCTAATTTAAAAAAAAATACCTTATCTTTGAATTTAATTATCTCTTTCTGATCCTGAAACATTTGACCCCCCCCCCCTATTTTGAATTGAAAAATACTTTATCCTCTTATTTCATTCCTTTCATTACGAGAGATCCCAGACTCCCAGACTCGTATTTTCCAAATTATGATTTTTTTAATGTAAATGGATTTTGCAAATTAAATTTCTGACCTCTGAAATTGACCCTCTCTATTTTTAATCAAAAAATTCCTTTTCTTTGAATTTAATTATCTCTTTCTATTCCTAAGACATTTGTCCTCAAAGTTGCACTTTAAAAAAGAGTATTTTTTAATACCTTATTCCAAAAATGGTTAGATACAATTTGAACGACTATACCATTCGATTCTGAAGGAAAAATGACATACAGAAATGTTTTCTCCACAAACACGCTTTGTGGAACAATTCGGTGCAAAATAAGAAACAAGAAAAAAGCAAATTTTAGTTTTTCATCCAGAAACATTTTTCTCCAAAACTGACCTTAGTCACTGTCTTCACCAATCGATTCTACAACATTTCATAAATGTTATTCTCAAGTTTTTATTCCGACGGCTACAATTTTTAGAAAGGAAAGGAAATGAAAAACGTCAATAACCGAAAAATTATACGATTCTTTCATTTTTTCTTTCTAAAAAATATGTAGAAAACGATAAGCAATAATCGAATTCTGTTTAAATTTGTGAAATCAGCACCATGATTTCGAGAAAAAAGATTGAAATTTAGTTTTTTTTTATTCATTCCAAAGAACGTACATGTGCGGACGCAACAATTCTTTATATAGCTTTTCTCGTAGAATCGAATAGTAAAATTATTGAGATTGTATTTACTTATATGTACCCATTTTTGGAATGTACTATAAAACACACATTTTGAGGTACAACTTTGATGACAAACATCTCAGGAACACAGGAACTATATAAGATATTTAAATTTTGTTTGAAAATCAGAGTAACAAGATCTAATAATATAGATTATACTGAAAAACCAAAAATGAGTATTTTTCAATATTTTTATTTATTGTATATATAAAATCTTTGGTGATTTTGTGACATGATAGCAGTTATTACCAACATTGTATACCAAACACACTAAATTGATTATTCTAAATTAAATTTCATTCAATACCCCACTACTTTCTTTTATTATTATTAGGCAAAGATGTTTGGGCAATTGTATTTTGTTATTATAAATATAGTTTTTAATTAGAAATAGGAGTGTGTTTTTCATAATTTCTCGCATGCTTATCTGAGGAGGACATGGGAAATTGAGATTCCCGACGTTGCTTAGGTAACGTAAATCAACAGATTTTATTGTAAGAGTACAAACAAGTAATTTTAAATATAAAATACAGAATTTTTATAGTTCAACTAAGGTTGGGTCTGTAACAAATATAATGCTTATTGTTTTCTACCATTTCACCCCATAAAATATAAAAAACATATGTTGTCTTAGTTCTACTCTAAATAAACAGCTGTTATGTTCGAGAGCGCCCTTGATGTATCTGCTTTTAACCGCTTCAAAGCTAAAATATATTATCTACTGCGAATTGTCTCTGAATAGATCGCCATTGTTACTTTATAGTCCAAATAATTTACCTATTAACTTTTTTATTCTATTTAATTAAATTAAATTGATATTTAGATCAATCGAAATGAATAAAAAAATACATTTATGCATTTTATGTAAATTATTTATTATAGGTTATGGTTATTTAGAAAAAACATTTGCGCTAGAAACAAAGGCATAAATGGCAACCAATAGAATATCTAAGTGTGCCATTTTCCATCTGAAATGTTTTAAGGAAAGAAATAAACATAATTGAATCCCAATGCGTACAAAATGAATCCGTAAAGATATTAGGGATTAGGAATAAATTGCTGCTCAAAATGTAGTGAAATGATAAAGACGATAATGGCTTTAAGTAGGAAATCGTTTTTCTTGACTTCTCCAGATTATCCGCGAAGATAATCGAGATGCAGTATAAATTGAAGGGAGCTTTCTTTCCCCTTTTATAAAAATTGCTTTGGACAGTACTATATTTTATTCAACAGGAAAATGCTTACCACAAATGAATAAAATATTTGTAATAATATTACGTAGATCACGTAAGTAAGACTAAGGGTTATTTTATACAATATACCACTAAAACACAAGTGCTTTAAATCTTTCTTCCTTTATATAAATGGATTTTATCCAAAATGAAAAACAATTCGGAAAAACTTTCAAATACAAAGACTCTTTGTTTTCCATAAATTACAATTTTAAAATGTAGGAAAGCACAAAATGATTAACCTACTGTACACATATTTATTGCAGACAAAATGTATATTATCATTTTCAGAAAATTAGAATGTTTCATTTGACAAAAAAGCAAGTTTTCAGGAAAATATACAAAACCACAGTAATTGTCATGGTAACATTTTGTTGACATGAAAAATTTTGTTTGAACAGTTGTCAATCGTGAAATAATCAAGCAATTGTGTATTGTGTAATTAAGAGTAAAAGTGATACTTTGTGTGGCGATGCACATAAAGATACTTTAAATCTGAATTACGCATTCTATTTTTTCTTCAAACGCAGATATTTAAAAAAATAATTTATTACTTGACGTTCAATTTACAGGTTATCATTTTCATATGTCAGTTGTTGATTGTTAAGTAACTTTTTCTTAAGTTATTCAGTTTTGTAGTGACATTTAGGGCGATATTACAGGTTTTTATTATACAAGTTATTTCTTATTGGATGATTCTATATGGTTTCTAGGGATACTTATTTATTTTGCTTTCACTCCGGCGGCGTAAAAATTTCTACTCCGCCGATGTAGAAATTAAATTTCAACCTAGTGAATCACGTCACAAAAGATGTCACTTCTATGATGTTTTAAGAAAAATATAATTTGAAATTTTATTGTTAAAATTTCAATATCTTGATAATATAAAAAAAATCATTTTAAATTATATCACATATTTTTACTTCATTACATTAAATTGGATGGTAATGTAATTCTTTAGCTTGTTTGTCCAGAAATTAAATGTTCAAATTCAGCCAAATTCGAAACTCAATCCATATTTTTTTTTTTACTAGAATTTGATGTAGATCATGATTTAATTTTTGATCTTATTCCTGAACTAGAGCAACCAGAACATTCCGAGGGAAATACCAGAAACCAGAATGTACGATTTGGCATTTATTGCCAAATAAAAATAATTTACTTTTTTATGTCGGAAAATAAATCAATATACTAAAAGTTATAAATATGTATTCAAATTTAACACGCAAAAATTATTTAATAATACACATGACTGACTAAACGGGTTCTTTAAAGTAGGGGATATAATTAAATATAATATTTTATTTATTACCCAAATTAAAAATAAAATTATTAGGTGTATTTTCTAGTAATTTTCCTAGCGCTGAAGTTTTAATTTAAAGTTAAATTGTAACTATTAACATACATACACATATGAGAAGAAAAATATAGCATGAACAATATTACAGTAATTTTAAAAATTGCCGTAATGAGTATCTTGATAAGAATCTACACAAACTCATAAAATGCGAATTATTCTGCCTTCTTCAAACATATAAATTATATACTTCGGTCATTTTAAAATACACATTTTCAATTGTTTTTCATAACGTTACAAGTTATTTATAGTGATATATCCAGTAAATTATATTTAAGTTTTGTTTGCGTTTTAAATAAACAATTTACCTAGTATAATAAAATATCAAATGCATAAATAAATTACCGTTAAAATTTCAATTTACAGTTGTCTCAAAGACTTGATAGTGGGCTTTGGTTTATGTTTCTAGTTTAGTTGGAGAAATCACAGAGGGCGGTATGAGTATTTTAGGCTATGTTAATTTGAAATTCAATACTTGGTTTAAGAAATTTAAAATAATTTTCTTAACGTAATTCTTACAACAATCATGTGCTCTATAAATATAAAAGTAAACTATTATGCAATTTTCAAATGTTTCAAATTTTGTTTCACAAAATACAGAGGGCAGTACGATCATTTGAACTTTAGAATATTGAGGTTATGTTAATTTGAAATACAATATCTACATGGTTTAAGAAAACAAGTGTTATTTAAAGAAAACGATTAATTTTAACCTAATTACTATAACAATGATGCTGTACAAATGAGCGAAAATTAAATGATTACACAATGATCTGGCCGGGTGCCCGATGGTCAACATACCCTCTGCATCGAACTTGGACAAAAATACAAGCCTGTCTCGATTGATAAAGGCGAGTGGCCGCTTTTGGGCGTTATAATCCTGCGCGAGTACTCCAACTCTACTACAGCGAGCACATGTTCTCGTTGTACGATATGGCGTATTTATAGAGCGCGCACTAAAAATACCGATGCATCAGCTCCCGCACTGCTATTACATTCAAAAACTAGCCTTTTGGGATTTGGACAATTGCGAAGGAATTTGGAGAACACTTGGCACCGGTTCAATGAGAGATAGAAATGGATTTCTGAACAGGAAATCTCATGCAGCTTATGAATTTGTTTATCTCTTTCAAATGAAAACGAAAAGTAAGCAGGCGTTCTATTATTATAAAAGGAATAAATTCTAGAACTTCTATACTTAGGTTTTTAAAAATGCAGTGGCTTGCGACCCGATTTACACATGGAAAATTGTCTCCCGCTGTTGTTCGTCTATTACTATTCCTTATATACTCTCTGATTTCAAGCAAATCCATATTATGTAACAGATTTTCCAAAATAAATTCTATTTTGTTGCACACGTAAATCTAATGTACCTCCCACAATTAAGCATTTTATTTACTGTTCCGTATGTTCTCTTAAATTAAAACTAAAATATAGAAATATTTAGAATAATAATCAAGAAAATGTACTTTTTATAAAATAAACATAAAATTAATTTTATTTTGTTGCTCCTGAAAATCTGATGTGTATTTTTTACGGTTTTTACTTCATTACTTTCCTTATTTTATATTTTAAAACTACTGTCGACAAATTTGTGATATTTTTATCAAAGTTTATAAACTTTAAATAACTCATCTATTTTATTGATATTAAACAACCTGACCGACAAATATAAAACCAATATAAATCGTAAATTTTTGTTAATTAAGAAGACAATGATAACCCGTAGAAAAATAAAGAAATCGTTACGTTTGATAAAAATAGAATTTGTAAAAAAGTTGTGTTTATAGGTATTTTTCTATGAAATACAATAGCTTTTTCATTCTGATATTTAAATATTTCAGTTTTGATACATTAAATAGTTTATTGTTTTCATTTAAATTATTTCCCTTTAATTAACAATATAGTATCGAAATAAAATATCAAATGATTTGTTCAAAATTACTCTTAAAATTTTAAATAGTTTTTTTTTTTAAAGGTAGTTGTTCATTGTTGTATTTGTATTAATGGGAACCATGTTTATTATCAACAAAATAATAACAATAATAATAATGGAATAGTGGAATTTTAAAACGACCTATTTCTATAATATAGATCATTTACTAAAAGTATCCTTCCAAGTACTCAAATCTGGTGTAAAGAGTGTACCATATGGACATCTTTTTTGAAATTGTTTGGTAAATATTGACCATTTTTGAGTAAGTATCATTAAAATACTGACAATAAATTCTAAATACATTTAAGCTAATAGTTAATAAAATATAATTGTTTAAATTGCAATTACATACGTTGTAAATGTATATTTTAAATTTAATATATTGTATTAAAATAGTAGTGAGAACATTTGTAATGAAGTTATTTTCCGCCATGTTTCGTTACGGACATTATAAGCTAATATAAAGAAAGTACAAAAACAATTAATTTGTAAGAAAAAACAAGTAAAATTAATACCTTGAAAAAGTTATCGTTCTAGAATATTTCATTTTACAAGAACGAATTACAACTATTACTTTTTTGTAATTCAAGCATTTGTTATCAGAAAAAAACAAAAGCACAATTCTGTGAAATATATTTGATTTCATACCTACCTTATCACGTTCATATGTTCATTTCCTTGCATGATACGAATGTAGAATATTCACAGAAATATCAATAGCAAAGTTGACCGTGAATCAAGTAATCAGTTGTACAAATTACAATCGAAGTTGGGCGATAAAATAGTTTAGCTAACGAAATAATACCGTGTGTAACAAAGCCCTGACATGTGTCGTGTGTCACTGATACCATCTCATTGTTTGAAACACATCGCCATGGAAACGAGCCGAGCCAGTCCAACACTGGACGAAGATGTGCAATTGTTCTGCTGCTGACGATTCAAGGGCAGTTATAGGACTCCAACTCACCTCACACGAATATATTATTATTTTGTATCATATGTGATATGCATTAATTTTTCCTTTTTGGCTATATAGAAATTCATGCTATAATATTATACAAACTGGTTTTATAACTTAAAACTACCCCTAACCTCAATTTTATAAAAGTAAGGTTAGGTGTACTTTCAGTTAAAGTTAAAAACATAACCTTAAATTCCATTGTATATAATTTTTTACTTTAACTTTATACATTGGTAAATATATTAATAACACAATATTTTGACAGAATTTGTAATATTGCATATTAAAATTTTCAAGGATTTTCTATCGATATATGAAAATTTGTATTTGAAATTTTAATTTATTATACTAATACATGAAATTATAATCATAGTAAAATTATAATCTACATATAAAAATTCTAAATTAACAATTCATAAGTATAAATAACCAAAGAACATAATGAAAAAATAAATATTGTTATTTTTTATATAAAATGTAACAATTCCGTATTTATTTATTTTTATTAGTAAGTATATTTAGTTCAGCCAATATCACAAATTTATAAATTTAAAATATAAAATTTAATTTTATTATTAAGTATAAATGTTTTAATTTTTTATATTACCTATAAAATTTTTACATACCAGTTTTGTTTTATATAATATTGTATTTCGTTTTCTATATAGCGATTTATATTATTAATATAGTATACGATAATTATCTATACAATAATATAAATAACAATGGTTCTTTCTGTCATATTTTATTACACGTAAATTATTTTTATTTTTATGTTAATCCATACTCTTTCTAAATACAAAATTACAATCTAACTTATTCTGTTAAGAATATGGTCCATACGACTTGTCGTAAAAATGCTCAATTTCGTTAAAATGGAAAATATATGTTTTTCTTTTATAGCATACATTCGATTTCATATTACAAATTCTAGATAATTTAATACACAACTTATGAGTAATTATAGCTATTAATTTCACATATAGACAGTTATGAATTTTTCATTTCGTTCAAATACAACGATCTATAGCTGTGTACATAAATATTTCCTAAGAGTTACGTTTTTATTGTTCAGTTGAGCTGAGCTTATAATAAAAATAGTAATTTCAAGATAAGAATTTATCAATTAGACTGTTCTCATATTAAAATAACAACAGGGAAGATCGCATTAATATTTGATATGAGAACCTGTTAATATAAATGTGAGAAATACGACAAAATTATTAGTTAGAGAATATTTATGAAGTAATTTTTTTAATAACATGATATTTTCAAGGAAAATAATATTTAGAGATAACAGAAATATATATTTATCTTCGCCCATAATAATGAATAATCTTCAAATACATTTTGGCATAAAATAATTGTTATTAAAACAAGTAAATACATTGCAATTGTTTTGAAACAAGTGTTTCAATAAATTAAATATTTGTATACAAAATACCACCATATGTATATCCTTATTTGAATTTATTTTATAATAATAAAATTTCAAAAGAAAATTTCAAAGTAATAAATAATATTTTATTAGAAATATAATGAAATATGTATTTTTTTATTTTATAGTTAAAATTCAAATATGGAATAAATACGTAAACTTCACATTTTGATAATTTGTAAATTTTTTAAAAACATATTTTTGTTTTTAAGCCTTTTTGAATACAATGTAACTACAACCATATGCATTTTCATAAATTATTTATTTGAGTTGTAAAAAATATGAATTTTTGGAATTTAAAAATTATGAAATAAAATTTAGTAAAGTATAATTTATGCTAGAAAAATATGGAAAATTTTGAGAATTAATTGCTATGATTTTAATATTTCTAATAGCTTATGTACATTGTTAATATTGTAACAAAGTAATAAATATTATAAATAAAATAATTGAAGTACTATTAAAAATTTATTCGCATCCAAATATAGAGTTGTTTTGTTTAGTTTACGTATGAGTTCTGAATAAAAATATTTCAAATTATAACTATGCAATTTTCTTTACGATGTGAAAATTCCAATAACTTTCTTCCCTGAATAAATTTCAATAAAATCTTATTCATTATTATGGGTTAGAGCTATAGAAAATATTCATAAAAAATCGATATAAACGTCAAAAGTGAAAGAGTATAAAAATGAGCGGTGGTATGTGATTGTGTATGTCGAAGAGCATTGAACTAGTTGGGCTAGGGCGCCGCTATCGATCGTTTACGAACGCCACTGCTTCCAGCGGCGGTACTGTCGAGCGCCTTGAGCATACCACCAGCTCGCGGCTCTGACACACTGGTGGAGGACTTCGTGTTCATAAATAGTCACCAAAACTTCAAAAATTGACAAATACCCTTTGTAACTTTAGGCCGAAATTTGATAACTTGTACCAATAAAATATCTATAATAAATACACAAATATTTTATAAAAAATATTAGCAGATGTAATTATTTAAGTGGTCAGTAATTTTGAGAATATACATATTTTTTCTGAAATCGTTTTGCTGCCGAAAAATAGGCAAGAAATTCAATATTTTATATTTCAATATGAAATATAATTATTTGTGATCACTAAGTAAATTTATAACTTTATAAACAAATATTATTTATATGAAATGAATTTAAACTAAAGTAAAATTTAATAATTTAAAACAATTATTTTTAGTATCTAAAGACTGATTTTTTCATCTTTGATTAAAGTTCCGATTGCCTGAATTATCGATTAATTGGAAAGTATCGCAACGAAATAGTGAAAAACGTATATTTTTGACAATTTATGTCAGTTTTTCAATGCGATATTTTTCTATTAATCGACGAGGTAAAAAAAATGGCTTTTAATTTGTGATATAACAACTTTCAATCAGCCCTTGTGCAAAAAATACAACAAAGTGTTGACAACATAACCTATATGTTTGACAGTTACTATACTCTGTTTTTAAACTATAGACAGTAACTAGGAATCCTAGTGAGAAAATCAAAGTCTGTGATTGGCTGCTGCGCCATTTCTTAAAGCCGCATTTAACCAGACGAAATTTCAGGTTAACCTTCTCAAACGTAATTGAAACGTCAAACTCTCGGAAGTTGTCAAATCAGTTGTTGAATTTGCACGTGTTTTTCGTTTCATTGCTCTTTTTGTGAAATTTCCACCAAGAGTTAACAGTATTTTTAAAAATACATAAATATTTCAACATGGAATTACAAAAAAAAATAGCCAATTAATTAATTTATAATTAAAGGTTCGTATTTATGATTTTATATAAATAAATTAAGTAGATTATCTATCATAGTTTTGGATGATAAAAATATAGCCTGGAAAGTATAAATTTTGACGTGACCTTCATTTTGACATTTCATTTCTCCCGCCAAATAAATCTAGTGATTTTTTTTGGTAACTTCTAGCGGTGTAAATGTGACTTCGTCTAGTGCTGTCTATAGTTTAAAAACGGAGTATAGTAAAATATAAATGTAAAAAAAAACACTGTTTCCCGCAGTTAATCCTCACGTCATCAATTTCTGTCGCAAGAATTATTATTAAACTTTTACGTTGCATCTTTGTCGTATGATGGGACTTATTCACTCTATCATTATCGTACGTGTCACAAAGGGGTAAATATACTATCTGCGTCTAACCAACGACAAAAATAGGGGACAAAAATTAAATAGAAAAAGCAGTGTAACCGCGGCAAGGAATATAATTGAAATATTTAAAAAAAAATAATGTCATTTTTGAAGGTGATTTCGGCGTCGACAATTTGTGCTTCATTGTTTCGTTACTTTACAACTCTTTCCGTATGTTTCATCCATTTTTATATTTGTATATAATACTGTCAGTTCTGACAAAATGATGTCATCAATCCCCCTTCACCCCAATGATTTGAATCACATGGTTATAATTGATGACGTACGGATCAATTGCGAGAAATAGATTGTACATATATTATTCAGTGATTTTAAATCTTTCTACGATTTCAGAAAAAATATAAAACGTATGTTGTCAGGGATGTTTTTTTTTTCATGACTCATACATGATTATTTGTCTCAGCCTACGCCATAGCAAACAATTTCCATATACGTCATGAAAAGACTAACTTCCTTGCCATGTTATGTTAATAACTTTTTTCGTCCAAAATTTGTATCAAAAAGAGTTATTTCATAATTCCAAAATTTGATTTTATATTTTTAACCACTGGTTGGATGGACAATTCTAATATTTATTTCATTTCTTTTAAAATAAAGAAACATTGAACTCCAGTGGTATTAATCTTTTACAACTTAAATAAACAATCTTTAATTTTGATTTTTTTTTTAAACAAATTTTTTGATACAAATTTATGACATAATATATTGTTTAATAACCTGTACACATTACAAGTTGTTGAACAATTACAAATTCACTTTTGTTAAAAATGACTATTAGAATATTTTATTAGGTTATAGTAACGCGCTTATTTGTCATTTTTATTACAAAAATGAATCTATAATCATTTTAAATTTGTAATTGTACATTTTTCAACGTTTAAATCTAACAAGATATTCTTTATCAATCAAATTTTTCGTAATAATAAAAATGTCAAAATAGCAAATTTGAGGTTGTGAGAAAAAAGTCATGTCTTCATTTTTTTTATACGAATGTAATGAAAATGTTTTATCAATTTTTGAAGTTTTAGTGAATTGAACCTTACTTAAAATGGTATTTACATTGCATAGATTGTCGATCACGATTATAAGCTACAGAAAACATACTATACATTTAGTTAAAGCTTAGCTAATACACTCCAAATTCAACGCAGGCAATTGGAATAGAATAGTACTCATCATCAATGTCACGACAGCTCTTGTGGTGTAGGGCCAATTCCTCAAGTACCATCGATATTTGGCTCATAACCGTTTAATTGTTTACTACTATTATGAGTCTTTAGGCGATAATAATCGTGTAGACCAACCTTACATGTGTGTAAGGCAGGTATACATTCAAAATAAAGCAATTATTAAACGAATGAACAAACTTTAATCCAAAACTGTACAATGCGTTGAAATATTTATTGTGAATGAAATATTTTATCAATAAATTTATTTTCGTGTTGACAGGTATAAATGTTAAACTGAAACAAAACATTCATATCGACTTTTCCATAAACCCAGTAATTTTTCAATACTTTATTAGTTGGATATATTCGTAATATTCCAACAATTTTCTTAGAAAATACCAAACATATTTGTTAATAGGAAATTACGTTTTATTAAATTCTTGTATGTGTATATTTTACTTCAAATTAAATTTAGAATGCGTATTACAAAAAATTTATTATTTAAAATATAGAACACAACAATGAATGCGGCATTTATTAATTATTTTTTTCTACGACCTCTATGGAAAGTGGCACTTTTCTCATACTATATAAAGATACAAAGTTGTATATTTCCCATAATCGTGGATTAAAGTCAAAATAATTTCTCACAGTATTTGCCAATACTGCGCATGTGCAATGTGAGAAATATCATTGTTCACAATAATTGCCAACACTGTAGTTTTGTAAAGTTTAGCAGTGTGGTCGTAAAAATGTATAGTGTGCCACTCGTGCAGAATCACCTATTTCCCACCTTGTGTGATTCCACCACTCGACAACTCGTGGGAAATATGCGAGTTTCTGCACTTGTTGCACAATATGCGATTTTGACAATTATTCCAGTGCGTATTTCGCAAAAAATAATTTTTGAGATGTTAGATTTATCGTTGTGTTCTAATATTGGATGATTTACATTTACTGTTTTCAATAAAAAAAATTGAAAAAGTGGTTGTTTAGTATTATTTACTCAACAATTCATTCTTGTAATCAGCAGGTGGTGATGCATTTATTCTATCAACTAGTAAACTAAAATTTTAAATAGGAAAGTAAGAAATGATTACAGATAGTTGGATATTTATACATATGTGAAAATATAAATTATTGTAAAATACATTTATTTATTTATATTTTTGGATTATAAGAAGTTTTATATAAAATTCTAGTATTTAATTTTATGTTAAATATGTACGGTGTATATATAAAAAATACATTAACATTTCTAAAAAATATACAAATAGTTTTTCATTCTTGTAATCTGATTCATCGATCGTGCTTCCAAGAACGAAGAACTTGCAAACATCGAGCTTCGTAAACATTGAATGACCATTCGAATTCCAACTACAAGCTACAAGTTACCCGCGTTGATTTTAAGAAGCATTAATTACACGAATATGCTGATGAATGGGAGCTGGAGTTATCGATTGTAGTTCCCGCTAGCGCTAACGACTTCCCATTGATTGGGCCATGACGTGGCTGTCAGGTGTGATTTCCTGGCGGGGACCGGAGGTTTATACGCGGCGCGCGGCGTCGGCGGCCACTACAGTGGACAGCCGGCGAGTGTGATGTGTGCTGGCCATGGGGTGTAACGGATCCAAGAGCGTGGCCACCGTGCTCGCTGAACACGAGGGGGATGCTTCCACCAGGCCTGTTACTCCGCAACCAGCGCAGCCCATACGTAAGGAGTTCAGTTTCATCACCAAAGCTTGCTTTGCAACCACACAAACAGGAACAAACAAACTAAAGTTATTAAAACATATTCAAAAGAAACAATTAAAAAATATATATTATTGAGAATTTTCAATAGAATTAATTTAATAATAAAGAATATAATTTTTTAAATGAGTAAAATACAAACCGACGGATTGAAAAGAAATAACAAAAATGCATTTTTTATAGCTTTGAAAAAAACTTTTCTGCACTTTTAAAAGAATTGTTTGGATATTTGCTTTGTTCTTTAAAATATTAATAAAAATTTCCATATACTGATGAAAATGAGTCGTATGTTATGTTAAACAAAAAAATAAAATAGAATAAAAATATCCAAAAATAATATATTTGTTTTAAACTTAAACAAGTACACAGCAAAAAATATTCATATGAAATATGCTTTAAAAATAAATAATTTAAATAAAATTAAATTAAAATTATGCAAAATATTATATAAAAATAAAAATGTTTATTATTAAATAATAATAATTTTCACCGTTTTTTATTATTTTTTTGAATAATATTTTTCTGTTTTTTTTGTTTTATTTTTAAATTAAAAAAAATTGTTTTAATACTTGAAACATTATAAAAATTTCCATACACGATTTAAAAGAGTCGAACGTTAAAATCACGCAACCAGCAAAACTTCGGATAATTGCATAAAGACAATGACTGAATTTTGCTATTTTTTCACATTTTGAAATGAAAGAGTTTTATGGAATTTTCCACAGATTTGATAAATTAGTAAGTTTAAGAAATAAAATATCAATTCTATACAGTTTTTTTTTCTAAAAGTTAAATTTTATATGAAACAATAAGTTTTATAAATACACAAATGAAATAAAGAATATTTTAAATATGCAGCTTGCGTTTTTATTGATTTGCAATTATTTCTGTTCGAATTATAAATGAAAATACATTTAACATTTAAAATTTATATTTTTTAACGCACTATAAAAATAAAATAAAAATTAACCAAAAATTTAACACATTTTAAAATTTAAATATAAATAAAAAAATAGTAAATAGTGTTTTCTGTTAATATGTGGTTCTGCCAACGTTTGATTTTATATTATTTTAATATAATATTGAATATTGTTGATTATAACAATAATATAATTATTTATAAATAATTACATTTTGCTTTTAAACATAAACCACAAAATATAAATTTTAGAACAGCCATATATTAAACTTTAAATTACAACAGAATTTTGCAAAGTTATGAAACAATAAACTAGAATTTATTTCACAAAGCTCCATAAAATTTACTTTCCAGTTTAAAAACAAACATTTTATTTCCCAGCATTCATATTAATTTAATGCATTGTGTTTTCCGAGTATGTTAACATTTACCCATAATTCAATTAAACTTTATCATAGAATTTACATCGTTTGCAGAACCGTGAATAATGAATAAATAAACAGAACAAAACAGTCTCATGGTACATTTGTTTTAGCTCCCTCTATGGCGTTTGACATCCCCTTCGACGACGAATCAGGCGAGAGTATCGTGAAACGTCACCCTCCGAAACGTCTACAACGGCTGGAAGAGCAGCAGCAGAACCACGCTCCTGCATCGCTCGAAGACCTGCAGGAAAAGCAGGAAGAAGCCGAGGCCCGTCGGCAGCAGTTCCTGCAGCTCAGGGCGCAGTCCGCCAAGCGGAAGTACGCCATGCGCGCACAACAGGACTCCAAGCAAGACGAGGGGGAGGAACCACAACCCGAAGTGGAAGAAGCAGAAGAAACTCAACCTCAATGAGCACATGTGGACCATAAATATTCAACCGATTTTATTTATTTTATCTACAATTTATTGATTGGAATTACGATGCACAATTATGCTTTGTTACAGAACTCGAACCAAGGAAGCAAAGAGCAAAAAGGCAAAAAAGGCTGTGATCCAAACTCGTGTTCAGAAATAAATTTCATAGTCTCAGATTCATTCATTACCACTTTATAAAAGAAACAAAACAATAAAATTGTTGTAATCAAATAATCATATTTTTGTTACAACTTCTCAGGTATTAATTTATGTTTTAATTCAAGTGGGCCAAATTAAATGGGACACAAACATTGATAAAAAGTTCTTTAAAACATTTATACATTTTATAAATAATTTTGGCCCACAGTTTAATAGTTTTTGATATTTATGATAAAGATTTATGAATTTGCATCTTGGTTCGAAGTTCTGCGGAATTGTGATTGCTCAAAGAAATCTGTACTTAGTGAATGAGTGATAATAGTACGATAGAATGGTGGTGAATTTTTATGATCCACAATGTATATAAACAGCTAGTTTAGGATGATCATATGACGAAGTGTTGTCAATCGATACGTTAGGTTTGTTTAGCTGCGTGTCATTTAGTGTGTTGTTATTTTATGTAGGGCACGCGAAGCGAGTCCCCGGGTTTTTAATAATAATGACTTCTCGTTTATTACATGAGTATATAAAACAACATTTTATTTATTCAACATCGTTTTACAAACTGATACCTTAAGTTTAATTTAGCTTTAGCGGCTGTATGGTCGCTGTGGCTGCTTTCTGCTGAACCCTCTGCTCTAGGTAGAGACTCGACTAGCTGTGGTTACGTTACGAGTTACGTAGGGGTTTACTTTATATCTTCACCTTATCCAACAGCACTCCTCAATTCCACCAAATAGTGACTCGTGTTTGGCACATAACTTGAGCATAAATCATCTTGTAAATTATTTGTACAAAACTAGATTCAATTCCTCAATCATATCGATTTAACGTCAAAATGAAGTTTTCATAGCGCGTGGCGTATATGTAATGTACGTTACACTTATCGTAATGGTTTTGTTTGAATGTAAAACAATACCATATCGATTGGTAGGAAGGGTAGCAGAATGGAGCGAGTGTTGTGAGATAAGACAGATCACACAGACCTAATATTTATGACACACATCTTTCGTCTCGCTTACTACATATTGTCCTACAGGTACGAGTTACAACACACACAAATGCATGTTATATTGTAAAATGTCGCGACAGGGAAATAGGAGACTAGTACACCGTTATTATTATTATTATTATTGAGACACGGGACACACAACCTCGTGTCATCACATCACGTTGAGACTTATTATTAAACGTACGTAATTACTTTGTGCGTGTGTGTGTGTTTGTATGATGCTACATCCGATGAGTACCAACCAATCAGATCAGAATAGAATTCTTATTACGTAAACATGTCGTCCGCTATGGAATATTAGTAGATATACACAGAGAACAAAACACATCATATCATCATGATTTATGGTTCACTACCATGAGCATAGTAGTCGACAAGTAGTTCAGTTTCAGTTGTAGTAACCCCGGTTCATGGCCGCGCGGTTGCGGTTATGCCACTTGCACTTGAGGATCCGCAGGTAGGTGCGGCGGAACGACGCGTTGCACAGCGCGTAGCACAGCGGGTTGATGGTGGAGTTGATATAGCACAGGTAGTAGAAGAAGTCCCACACCTGCGGCGGGATGCGCGCGCTCGACGCGGTCACCGGCTTCAGCAGCACCAGGATGTTGTACGGCGTCCACGTGATGATGAACGTGAGCAGGATGGCGGACAGCGTCTTGGCCGCCTTCTTGTCCGCCTTCTTCTCCTGCGGCTTCTTCTTCTTCTTGTGCTGCTGGGCCGTGTTGGCGGCGCCGCGCCCGCACACCGCGCCCGCCTTGCCCGCCAGCTGCTTGGGGATGATCTTGGCGTTGAGCGGGATGCGGATGTCCGGGATGGCCGAGGGCCGCCGGATCATCAGGTGGTTGGCGGTGGGCAGCAGCTCGTCGCCGGCGTGGTGCGACTGCGAGGGGTGCAGCAGGTGCTGCCCCGCAGCGAGCGGTGCGGGTGCGGGCGCGGGCGCCGGGATCATCTTGATGCTGGGCGCCGGCTGGTGCTCCCCCGTGCTGGGCTGGTCCGCCGGGAAGCGGATGAGGATGGTGTACACGCTGTCGCTGGAGCACGAGCGCGGGCCGAGGCGCGCGCTGGCCGGCAGCGAGCGCGAGTCCCGGGCGCCCCGCGTGGGCGTCACGTTGGCCGGCGGCTGCTGCGCGTACGGGTCGCGGATAACGTTGAGCGACGTGCAGCGCGACACGGAGCTCTGCAGCGGCGTCTCCACCGACACGGGCGTGGCGTAGCCCAGGTTCTGCTCGCTCGGCGTGTCCTCCTCCGTGTCCGAGTCCTCGCGGCCCGAGTGCCACCAGGCCACGCACCAGGCGCGCACGCGGCCCGCGTAGCCGCTGGGCGGCGGCGGCTTGGCGCGGTGCGGCTGCCCGGCGCCCGTGTCCAGGTACACGCTGTCCGTGTCGGCCGCGCCCGTGCTGGACTCGGAGCGCGGCCGCCCCCGCCAGCCCGCCTCGCCCTCGTCCACCACCACGGACGCGCACTGCGCCGAGTGCGTGTTGTTCGCCTCGTCGCTCGAGTTACTACGCTTCGAGCTGTCCTTCTTACCGGCCTGCAGGTTGGGCAAGTCTTTCTGGCGCTTCTTCGTGGTGCGCCAGATGCGCCAGTACAGGAAGCACATGACGGTGACGGGCACGTAGAAGGCGGCGATGGCGGTGCCGAACGTGATGTAGTGGTTGGTCTCTATGAACTGGATGTAGCACTCCTCGTCCGGCACGGTGCGCTCGCCCTCGATGTACGGCCAGCTGTAGATCCACGGCGGCCACAGGAGCAGCGAGATGCCCCACGCACAGCCGATCATGATGGCCGCCTTGTTGGTGGTGCGCTTGACGCGGTACGTGAGCGGCCGCGTCACGCTGAAGTAGCGGTCGAACGAGATGATGAGCAGGTTGAGCACGGAGGCGTTGCTGGCCAGGTAGTCGAGCGCCAGCCAGGTGTCGCAGATGTGCGGGCCCAGCGGCCAGTAGCCCAGCAGCGTGGACACAGTGAACAGCGGCATGGAGATGAGGCCGATGGCGAAGTCCGCCACGGCCAGCGAGAACAGGAAGTAGTTGCTGATGGTCTGCAGCTGCTTGTCTATCTTGAACGAGATCATCACCATGATGTTGCCCACGACGGTCACGACGCTGAGTATGGCGGCGAACGTGCCGATCAGCACCATCTGCGGGATTGTGTAGTTGGGCTCGTGCACGGGCCCGGAGGCCGCGGCCGCCGACTCGTTCAGCGTCGCCGTCGTCAGGTTCATCTTGGCCGCAGCACGCTCTCCGCCGTCGGCTCCGTGACCGTGACCACCCAGCGAGCCATCGCCGCCGTCGCCTCGCACATCGCGCGCCACTAGCCTCCTCCGCCGCCGCCGCCTCCGACACTACCGCCCAGCACCGTCACCGTCATCATTCACCAATATAATACACTATCACCACTATCACTAACACCTCACTCCACTCGTCTAGATGCACCCAACTCTGCAAGGTATCTGTCTACCCTACTAGCTGTGCCAGAGGCTCGGCTACGCTTGACCGTGCGGCGTCCATAGGCGTTCACTGCCAGGGTTTGGCGCCTGGTCCAGCTGCCAGCGAGATGCGCGCAGCCCCGGGACGCGCACCCCGTCCACCCTCGCATCGATTTTCATCTTGCGCGCCCAGCCACCCTACCACCGAATGAGACACGCCTCGGAACTATTCTATCCTCTTCCCGCCATCTATTCGTACACCGAGGAAACATTCGCAGTCATCTACCTTTCCATTACCAATCTAAATTCAATAAATATTAATATAGGAACAGGTTCAATAATCATTTACTAAAAATTTACAAAAACTTTTTTTAATAAATAAAATATTTTAATATTAGAAATATTTAAAAATGTGTATATAAATAAATATTACTTCGAAATAAGCCTTCTAAAATAGTAATTAAATTTATTTAAAATTCTTGTAGTGGTAATTGTGACATTAGTTCCACAGCGCCCTATATATGCAGCTAATGTAACACACGTGCTAGAATATTCGATTTTGCAAATAACCTTTGCATTTCTAGAAGAACACATTAGTGCTTGTTAAAAATTGTGAATATTTTTGAATATTAAATAAAAACACTGGATATTAGTCATTTCAGTGGGATTAATCAGAAATTGTGTTATATTTTGTAATTTTATTAAAAGTAAGTACAATTTGAAATGAATATTTAATTGAATGACATGTTGACGAGTAATATTTACAAATGTTATATTTACTACATATTTATGATTCTTATATTTGTGTTTGCATGTACTTATAATGCAAAATCCTATTGTCATTACATACTTCTTGCATAATTAGAATTTAAATCTACATAACCAAACTTTCTAGAACTTGAAACACCATGGCTAAATGGGGAGAAGGTGATCCAAGGTGGATTGTAGAAGAACGACCAGATGCTACAAATGTAAACAATTGGCATTGGACAGAGCGAAATGCAACTCCTTGGTCCCAAGAAAAAATTAAGGAACTTTTCAAAAATTTAGTAATCAATACGGATGTAGCAAAAATTAATATAACTGAAATAGACAAATGTGAAGGAGAAGCATCAGCAAATAATAGAAAAGGAAAACTAATATTCTTTTATGAATGGAATATAATTTTAAAATGGGAAGGCGAATTAGTTGATGGGACAGGTACTTCTCATAGCGGCAAGATTACAATTCCAAACCTATCTGAAGAAAATGATGTCTCAGAAGTGGATGTAAGTTATATTTAAATCTTTTTTACATTATCTATATAAAGAAATAATTGCAGGTTACAATAACTTTAAAAGATAGTAGCGAAGAAGGAGAAATAATAAAACAAGTCTTACATACGAAAGGAAAAGAAAAAATTCGGGAAAAACTTGCTGATTATATAGCTGGTCTGAAACAAGAATTTTCAAAGGGAATGATCCTCCCAAAGAAAGAGGAAGTTAAGCCAGATAATATTAATAATCTAACTAGCGGCTTCAACAAGAAAGTCAACATGACGCCAGTAGAATCAACTACAAAAACTTCTGGAGTTCGAATAGACACCACGACGCTTACCATCAGCCAGAAGTTCCAGTGCCGCGCTATGGAATTCTATGACGCCATGACGAGAGTGGAAATGGTGACTGCATTCACGCGGGGCGCAGTCAAACTGGATCCCACGAAAGGGGGGAAGTTCACGTTATTCGGGGGGAATATTCATGGTACTTTTGAAGAGTTGGAGCCTGGAAAGAAAATTGTACAGAAATGGAGATATAAACAGTGGCCTGATGGACATTATTCCACTGTTACCATTAATATTGACGAAAAGGTGAGAAAAAACTTAATTCTAACTTAATTATTTTTATTACTGTAGTATTAATACAATTTTATTTTAATGGATGTTCACTGTACAATATACATTATAAATGTAATAATTAGGCAGACTATAAAGTCGCCACTTAGGAAAAGGGTCTTTAGGAATCTGCCTAAAATTCGCATATTGATATATTTAATAATAAACGCGTTTCAAAGTTCCTTTCAACATTTTCCATTGAGGTCTGTTTGTGTTTTTGTGAATGAATGTAAAGATCGCATGTATTATACATAGATCAATTTCTCTTAACCAGACAATTTTGAAAATTTTATTTTAATATTTTCTTACACAGAAAAATAGATTTTGAGTACAGTGGGATTTTCCAACTTTATTTGATTTTTATAAATAGGGTGCACCACAACTTCAGATACATTTAGAATGGCATACAGTACTCAACGTACTGATCACGAAACAATACGATATTATTTCAAAATGCACAAAATTATGTTTTTATTATTTTATATAATTGATTTTAATTATTTTGTTTTTACTTAAGAAGTTAAACGAGTGGCACTAAAATTGTATATAATTATTTTTTTTTATGACTACTATGGAAAGTGACACTTTTCTCACTATATAAAGTTTGAAAGTTGCGTTTTTTCCACTATCGCCGGTTAAAATGTGATAAATCATTTCTCGCAGTATTTGCCAACACTGCGCTTGTGTGAAGATATTCTTTTATTTATTTGCGCCAAATTGTTTTTATGTCAAATTTCTTTAATATATTTTTGTTTTGTAACGTTTAGCTGTGTGGTCATAGAAAAAGTATAGTGAACCACTCATGCACAATCACCTATTTCCCATCTTGTGTGATTCCACTTTCACACCTCGTGGGAAATAGGCGATTTTCTGTACTAATTGCATAAAATACTATTTTCGTGATCAGGACGTTAGTTAACCTGCTTATTTTTGTATGAATAAAAATATTATCCCGTTTTTTATTTCCTTAAATCTCAATAGTAAACGAGTAATTTTTTTTTATTAAATATATTAAAATTTTCAGTGTAAATTTCTTTTAACATTGTTGGAAAACCCCAGAATTGGTATTTTACAGTACAGGAGAAAATGCTTGCAAATATATTTTTAACATTGTTTTCGGTGTAACAGTTTAAAGTTGATTAATTTTATTGTTTTTACACTTTGACAAGTTATGCAATCTTAATACGAAGTACGAATTTTGAATTCAAGAAGATAAAAGAATTATATAAGGAAATTATAAACTTATATAAGTTATATACATTAGATAATTTAGTTGGTTTTGTACGGATGTGGTGTAGTAAAGTTGCATACGTTGTTCCAGAGTGATCACACGGAAGTGAACGTAACCCAGACCGGCGTGCCTTCCGCAGAAGCCGACGTGACTCGCGGCAACTGGGAGCGCTACTACTGGGATGCAATGAAACGCGCCTTCGGTTTCGGCGCCTTCTTCACGTAGGGCCCTCTCGAACACGATCTGCCGCAGCGTAACTTAGAACTCTTTATTTATTTCACGAAACTTTATCATGGTTTCTCATAGTATGAATTTTGCCAATTTTATATCATGATTTTTAGGGTTGCTTTAAAGTGAGTTGATGTTAAGGTGTTGTACTATTGATCGAATTATACACTTTTTAAATGTAAGGCAGTATTTATTTAAAATATATTTACAATTTGAATTATAAATTTATAGTCAAATTTTGATGGTATAAACTAAATATAACTATTTACTATTTTAAAATATATTTCATTATTTACTATAGGAGTTGAAAACTTTGGATTCATATACAGGTAAACTGCTTTTAAAGAAGAAATGTAAAATTTAGGATATAATTTTTATTTAAAATGTTAAAAACTCAAATATTTTTACATTGGTTTCTATACACTTGTTTTCCGTTGGACCTTATATTTTTAACGGGAAATAAACGTCTCGATTCAGCTCACTTGAGTGCAATCCGATTGATTATGATTACCAATTAATTAATAATTATCTCTAAAAAGCTGTGCTTCTGTAGAGATTTACTTAATTTACAAATTCATTCCATCGCAGTCTTTTTTATTATACATCTGTGGAATTCTTTTTCTTTTTTTATTTAACATTAGCTAATCTCTCAGAGATGATTTGTAAATGTTATTGTAAGTTGTGCTTATCTAAATAAAGAAAAACTGTCCCACAGATAAATAAACGAACTATTCTCATGATGTCGGATAAAAAGCTCAAGGCAGTTAGTGAAAATTTGTGTTCATCTTTTCCTCACGCCATGTATATGAATGTGTTTATGTCGTCGTCGTCTCGACGCATGTATTTATGTTCTATGAGCCATTCTAATTGTTCTTTGATCATCTTCTTCGATGGCAAAAACATGTTCTTGAGAATGTCTACCAGCTCTGCCTGCAAAGCGGCGTTTCCCAGTCGCTTCCGCATTTTCAGAATCTTGATGATTGCTTCTTGGGTTCGCAGTATTCTTAGTTGAACAATTGATTGATTATCTTCCATTTGAGAACGTTCGGTGCTTAACTGCAGTCTTCCAATTAGATTCACCTAAACAGACAAATATTAGTAAATAAGAAATTAAAAATAAAAACTGTTCTTACTTTTCCTCTTCGTTGTGGCTTTCCGTTTTTGATAAGCGCGAATTCTTGGTTGATCCAAAAGACAGTGTGTTCCGCAAAGTCTTTGGGAGCTGTGGCAGCAGGTTGGTGTAATAACAACTGCCGTTTCAATTTAGGAAATGCTACCAAACTCCACAAAGTTCTTCTTAACTCCCCATCTGGTAACTCTGTAGCTAACCTGAGATTTTCATAACTAATTTTTTCTTGTGGTCGTTGATTCCACGCGAAAAGAACTGCCATTTGAAATGTGGTAACGTCTAAATCAAATCGTCCAACGTTATTCGCAAAAGTGATCGTTCCATTACTCATATGGTGATACCACTGTAATTTTCTTCCAGAATGTTTCTTTTTGTAAAATTCTTCAACCTCTGGAATATAATCTTCTAATTCTACGGGGAGACTAACACTAACTCTTTCAGAACCTCTTGCCCAAGCACCAGCATTTAAAATTTTAATGTTTATTGCGTCGTGTCTAGTAGTAGACATTCGGAAATTGGCATTTAGATCTTCACTGACTTTTATATCTTGGAACATTCTCGCTAGTTTGTTGACGTAATCAGCCGGCATGCCGACTTCACGCAACCATTCCACCATATCCTCTTCCTTTTCACTATCGGCGCTAGCGTCAAGAATCAGTCTTCTCGTGAGATGAGCTTTATGGTATCGCATGAAAACGTCTTTATTACTGACATATTTTAAGACCAGTAAAACGTCTCGTAATCGAGATTCAATTTCCTCAGTAGTGAGTCGCTTGCTTAGCGGAGTTCTTCTGAGAAGCATATCGCAATAATTGGCTAATAATTCCGGACATTTACTCTCTGGAGCGACAGTTTTAGCTCCAGGGCCGCGACCGGATGATAATTCAAGTGAAAAAACGGTTGTGTCATTCACAACTGCTTTGAATGCTTTATCACGAGCGGTTAAAAATCTAGGGTCATCTAAGTATGCCTTATGAACTAGGTCACTAAATTTCCTGAATAATTCTAGAAGTCTTTCGACGTATTTTTCTGAATCTTGAGTGATTATATCGGCAGCAGCAACCATGTCCGCTAGGCCGGCACTAATGATATGCGCTTCGAGTTCCTTCAGCATGGGGACCACGCCGTCGGGGACTCGTTCTAAAAGACGAAACATTAACTGCAGGCGCTCCGTCTCTCCTGCCTTGATTAACGGAGCACATTCAGCTAGTAACACCGGCAGAGGATTTCCTACTAAAACTTTAACACAACACTGAATTACAGCATTGCTTCCAGCTTCAAGATATTTTTTTGCTCGAGCTTCCTCTTCTCTTAATTTGTTATCCGCGTATTGCATATAAGCTTGCACGCCATTATTTTGAAGATATTGGGGTGCTTTAAGTCTATAAAAGTTCTCGGTAGCTTGGATATAAGCAGCTTCGAAGTTATCACGATATATTTGCATCTTATCATCGGAATTTGAACACAAGTTCACATAACTCTCACGAACACCAATCACAAGCTGCGAATCGAAAGCTTCGCCATTTCTTTCAGCGTGGACCAATTTCATCGCGGATTCTTGAAGTCGGTATTTAATATCAGAAAAGATGCTTTCGTTCCAGGAATCCAACATGAGCTTTCGAACGATACTTTCTTCTTGCTGAGTTTTCTTGCCTGATCCTTGTACAGAATTTCCACTATTAGTGCTACTTCCACTAGATGGTTTTCCTTGTAGTGAAGTTTCTAGCTGGCGAAATGGCGTTGGTAGATAGTTGCACTGAGTGAAGAATTTTCTCCATTCCGCTATGTAAGCTTTCAGGAGAGCCTGTTCTTCTCTATGGGCCAAGACTCTTGCTTGAGCCTCTTTGATAAATACCACTATATCGTACTGCAACGCATCTCTGATCTTAATTGGGCCTTTTTCATCCCAAAGGCAGACCAAATGTACAGCGTAGAATAAGTCTTGCCATTCCGCCTGAGAGACTGGCTCTTGTTGTAATAATTTCAAAACTATGGGACGCATAGAAGGCCATTTGTCTTCGAAAAGCAACTGTCCCTTTTCCTACCAAAAATTAAGATTTAATTTTTGCATATCACCCAAAAAAATAAATAGTACACACCTTCAACATTGCTGCCATTTCTGTTTCTAAAGTCTAATTATTAAAGTAGTTGCTGAATCCCTGCTACTCATCTTGCCATGGTAATTAAGATGCAAATATTCATTTCTAAGTTACCGGTATGCTGTATCCATGAAACGCAAAGATTAAATTACCGTATTGTTATCAGTTTGATTGGCAGACTTGACAATGTCAGAAGTTAGGGATATTTTGTGAACATGAACTAATTTTTTAAAACGCAGAAAGGTTAGAACTAGGATTAAATATCCCTAGAGTCACTAAATTAGTCACTTCCAGAGACGGATTTTGATTCCGAAAATTTTTAGGTTGTTAAATTAATTTAACAGGAACAATACAAGAGATCTCATCATGGAAGGTGATATGAAACTAGATGAAAATCAAAAATCTTATGCTAAAATACCAGAAGCATTCTTTGTTGTGAGTAAATTTTTGACATCACCTTATAAGTGCATGTGCTACAATTTCTATATAAAATATGTACTTTGCTTTGATTTACCCAACAAATTAATATTTTTTTCTTAAAATAATATGATAAATAATAGTTTAAATGGAATTTATAGGATGATGTGGACGCATTTATGGCATTAGCCGAAAATGCCGGAAACGTAGATAAAGTTCTTAGACGTTTAGACGAACAGCATTCTAAATATAAATTTATGGAATACAATTTACTCTCAAAAAGAAGGAGATTAAAGACTCAAATCCCTGATCTGACTAGATCTTTAAACATGATACACAAGTTACAAGCACAAAAGGATGAAATGGAAACAGAGTTTTTACTTAGTGATCAGGTGTACATTAAAGCTGTAGTTCCTCCTACACAGACAGTATGTCTGTGGCTTGGGGCTAATGTCATGCTGGAATACACTTTGGATGATGCAGAAAAATTGTTGACATCGAATATTGCAGCTGCAACAAGAAACTTGGGATATGTGGAACATGACTTAGATTTTCTCCGGTAATATTTTGTTGATTTTCTTTGTTAATGTTTATTTTAACTTTGATTTATAACAGGGATCAATTTACTACAACAGAAGTGAATATGGCTCGCGTATTTAACTGGGACGTGAAGCGAAGGAAAGCGGCTAAATCTTCTTAATGTTATCTAATTGCTTGAATTGTTTTTTCTTTGACAACTTGTGTTTCTCATCTATATCAAACGTAACCACATTATGTTTTAGTTTAAAGAAAACTGAAATGTATTTATAAATTTTCATATTTATTATAAATAAACAGCTAATATCTGCACAATATATTTAATTGCACAAGTAGTGAAAGGTGACACACAAGTGTGCAGAAAGATTTACAATTAATAAATAAACTTTAGAACATTGATATTTTATAAGTACAAACATAATACTATATAAAAATATATTAATAACAAACATTAATTTAATAACATGTTTATTCGCCTGTGGGTGGACATTCTCCCTTTAATTCGGCGTTTTCTTTTTCTAGACAACCTATTCTCAACAAGGCTTCTTCTAATTTTATTTTTAGTGACTCCATACTATCACCGTCAGGTTGTAGGCATAATTTATTTCTTATATATCTGAAAAGCATAAATATTTAATATAAACATATCTAATAAAATTTTGCATTAACAAATAATTCATAATGTCATCCTAAATATAGGCATATTGTACGTACTCCAGAGCATCTTCTGGTTTGTCAGGTTCCTCGTATAAAGACACAAGTACTTTGGTAAGGGCATCCATTACACCTGTACGTTCCAAGTACTTGCGAAATTCTTCGCGTTTATTTTCGGATGGCTACATGAACGAAATGACATTACTACATACGATACATGTATTAGTTATATAGCATATATTTACCTTTAAAGTTGACATTTTGGAAAATTATTGCCGGTGTAATGTATTTTTTGATTTATATTATAAAAAAATGTATTGCAAAGTATCACTATTAAAATATTAATGAGTTTTGACGTCAAAGAACATTCTTGGATTAAATTTGCACAGCCAACTATTTTATCTAAAACATATGCAGTAGGAATTTTAAATCACCATTTTGGAATGTTTCATATTTATTGCAAACTTCACACAGCTTGTGATGTCAGACAATCCATCCTTTTCTTTACCATATGCATTTCTATCTTCCCTTTCTCTTTCCGGTTAGTATTGCATCAGCTTTTTGTTTGATTTTAAAATTAACTATTTTGATTAGTATGCATATAATTTGTAACAATATTTCTCTTAATTTATTATGGAATAGATAGATATTTTTTAATATGTTTGGAAAAGATAATAATATTTTTGAACGGCCGTTAATGTGTAACGGAAATAAAAGTCCATTGGTAGTTTGCTTCAGATAGGCGCGGGCGCCAGTAATGAAACATCATGGCGTCGAACGAGAGCGGTGTTGTTACCACTGGACAACCAAATTTACACAAACAGGACTTATCTAAACTTGTAAGTTTGTTTTTTTATCAAATTAATATGTTATTGTATTTCTTACTTTGTATATTCAATATTGTGGCTTTCCTGAATCTAATTTATGACTTGAATTATTTTAACCTACGAAATCCCGCTCCCATGTGTAACGGCCAGATGTGGCAGTTTTTTTGTAAGGAAAATGTTGAAAAATACGTTTTAATTCTCTTTACAGGATGTGTCCGCGTTAACACCGTTGTCGCCAGAAGTGATAAGTAGACAAGCAACAATTAATATAGGTACTATTGGACATGTAGCCCACGGAAAATCAACCGTAGTAAAAGCAATTTCGGGTGTCCAGACTGTCAGATTCAAGAATGAATTGGAGAGAAATATCACCATTAAACTTGGTAAGTTGATACTATGCTGTCTTAGGTAAAACCCTAGTTTCGGACCAGAAATTAAATTATCTGCCGAATGGTAGTGAAAATTTATTAAAATAAAAAAATCCACCTGAGTTATCCTGCTTTCTTCGCTCGCCCTGATACAAACAGAGAATTTGTAGAAAAAGTATAACAAAATCATTTATTGTAAATTTATAAATTTCACTTCTGGTCCTGAACTACGGTTTAACCCTGTCTTATAATTGTGTAAATGATAGCGGCTTATTTTGTTTTTATTGAGAATATTGTATAGTATTTATTTTATGGTTTCGATATTTGGAATGAGTGCAAAATGTAGATAAGTACTGCTGTGGTTTCGGCTGCGCAACATGCCGACCAAAGACCACTATTGAGTATTTTAATAAAACATTAGTTTTGGCCGCCTCGTTTCATTCTCGATGCCATACTAATGTATAGGTGATTTTAAAATGCTCAATCAATTGCAGAGCGGCTGCAGTTCGGTCCTGACGGCAAAGTTATTCTTCCAAAATCGCAGCTGAAGCCACAGCCAGAAACGAAAGATGAGACTGTGCGCAAAGCGGTCAAGCGACCGCATTCGGGAGAGTATAAGCCTGACAGACGTTCCAGTACAAGTAGTATTACGGTTGGCGGAGAGACATACAAAAGAGAGTATATTGTCGAGCGAATACTTGCTCACACAGTCAAGAACAAACGCCAAATGTTTCTTGTTAAGTGGCAAGGCTGGAGCCAGGAAAGCAACACATGGGAACCCTTGGAGAATCTCACTCACTGCCAGCTACTCCTGGAAAACTTCCTTGCTGAAAGCCTGGCGCTACCGGTCATGGAAGAACTTAAAAAATGGTTGAATCTTACCGAAGTTGATCCAAATACGCTTTTATCTTATCTGCCTAAAGGTGGCTTCACGGCTTTGCCATCAAAGGTAGTTCTCCAACGTGATTTACTAGCTTTAGCTGCTAAGCCGAAGGAAAAAAGGTCTGACAGTATGTTTGATAGAGGCAAACGAACCATGATGTTATACATATTATTAGAACGTAGAGACCGTCAAATTATTGCCTTAAATCAATGGCAAGAAGATATGAACGCGACAGCTACTGAAGAAGCTGTGCTAACTGTAGAAAATGATGTAGACTTAGAAGGTCCACCCGCTGGTTTTATTTACATCAACGCCTACGTCCCTGGAGAGGGAATTATCATTCCTGATGACCCGCCCATTGGTTGTGAATGTGAAAAATGCAACGGACTTAGCAGACGTTGCTGTTCTTCTCAATCTGCTTACGCTTACAGAAAAGTCCGTCGAATTAATGTTCCTAGAGGCTTCCCTATTTACGAATGTAATCGGCGATGTAAATGTGATCCGGAAAATTGTAACAATCGAGTGGTGCAGCTGGGTCGTCGCGTGCCTCTGTCGATCTTCCGTACCAACGACGGCCGCGGTTGGGGCGTCCGCACTAAAAGAAAGATTCATCCAGGAGAATTTGTCTGCGAGTACGTCGGAGAAGTGATCTCGTTCGAAGAGGCAGAGCGCCGAGGAAGAGGATACGATGCAGAGGGGCGCACGTATTTATTTGATCTCGATTTTAATACCAATGACTTCCCGTACACTGTCGACGCAGCTACGTACGGCAATGTTTCTCACTTTATCAATCACTCCTGTAATCCTAATTTGGGAGTTTGGGCTGTTTGGGTCAATTGCCTAGATCCTAATATACCCAGATTGGCACTGTTTGCAACTAGGGAAATAAATAGAGGAGAGGAAATTACATTTGACTATATGTGTCAAGTGGAAGGAGCCAAAACTAGTGAAGTAACTACACCAGAAACTCCTTCTAGAAGCAGATTAGCTCTTCCAAGTAGTAAAAATAGTAAAATACCTAATCGTCCATACTGTAAATGCGGTGCTAAAACCTGTCGGAGGTATTTATTCTAAAAGAAACTGACTATTTTTGTATCTTTGATATTAAAAGTAAAATTGATTATATTTTATATTAAGGGATTTGTTTCCAGTTGGATGCCATGGTTAAATTTAAGATGTTTGCAATTTTAATATTTCCTTTTAATTGACAATTATACGATTAGTGTATTGATGAGGGAGATTTAAACTGACTTTTTTACGGGTTTTCCTTTATAATTTTAACATATGTTACAAATTTGTACGATGTTCGTATTATTGACTGCCATTTTCAAAATAAATTATTATTATTAAAGTTACTTTTGCATTAATTTTAATACATTTACTTTTAACTTTAACTATGTTTTATCCGTTTTGTACAAAGTTTTATAACTTTTTTATTATTATCGTATTCAATCATTTATTATAATTAATATTTAAGATTTTTTACTGTTAATTTACTAGGTTACAATTATATTTGTTATTTTGGTATTGCATGCGCAAAAAATATATGTATTCGTTTACATTTTCAGTTAATGTACGAAGAATGTATATAATAGACTATATTAATAAATATATAAATACGTAAGGAGTGATTAGGTTTATTTTATGTTTATTTTGAATGTGTGGGTAATGTGATATCTAAACTGTTTAAGCAAAATAATTTGCTGAGTTGTTTATTTCAGGGTACGCAAACGCTAAAATCTATAAATGCGATAATATGAAATGTCCACGTCCGGCTTGTTATATTTCCGGCGGATCGAGCAAAGATGATTCTTTCCCGTGCCTTCGTCCTGCATGCCCTGGTCGTTTCCAGTTGGTCCGTCATGTTAGTTTCGTCGACTGCCCTGGTCACGACATTCTTATGGCTACCATGTTGAACGGAGCGGCCGTTATGGACGCTGCATTGCTTTTAATCGCAGGAAATGAGAGCTGCCCTCAGCCACAAACCAGCGAACATCTTGCTGCCATCGAGATTATGAAACTCAAACATATTCTTATTCTTCAAAACAAGATTGACTTAGTGAAGGAAGGCCAAGCGAAAGAGCAACACGAGCAAATCGTTAAATTCGTGCAAGGAACTGTTGCCGAAGGAGCTCCCATTATTCCCATTTCCGCTCAGCTGAAATACAATATTGAAGTATTATGCGAATACATCACTAAGAAAATCCCCGTTCCTTTGCGTGATTTCACTTCTGAACCTAGGTTGATTGTTATCCGTTCTTTCGACGTTAACAAACCTGGTTGTGAAGTGAATGACTTGAAAGGTGGTGTTGCTGGAGGAAGTATTTTAAGAGGCGTGTTGCGTGTAGGACAAGAGATTGAAGTTAGACCCGGATTAGTGTCTAAGGACGCTGAAGGGAAGCTAACTTGCCGTCCAATCTTCTCAAGGATCGTGTCTTTGTATACTGAACAAAACGAGCTGCAGTTTGCTGTGCCCGGTGGTCTTATTGGTGTTGGAACGAAAATTGAACCAACTCTTTGCAGAGCTGATCGTCTTGTGGGACAAGTTTTGGGTGCTGTTGGAGCTTTGCCCAACATATTCATTGAGCTTGAGGTATAAATTATTCAAACTTTTCCAATTGTAATTCAGAAAGTTTGATATTTAATTCAGAGAAGTAGCAAGAGAAATTCAGAATTTAGTCAATTTTAAATTAGAAAACATTAAATGTAAATCTGAATAGTTAATTGCAACCAAAAACGAGAATCGAAAAAACCGTTATTTTTGCCGAAACGAAAAATGTACTATATATTACTTTTATTTTTTGTTTGAAAGGACAGATTGAAATAAGAATATTAGTGAAAATGTAATTGAAAAATCTTTCGTGATAAGCAAAATATCAATTTTTAAAGTGAACTCGCAAACAACGTAATATATTTTCGTACTCTTCTGCAAAATGGTAATGTTTTGATAATGGTGTTGGATCCTATTGAACAGAAAATCGTAAAAACCGTTATATTTTGAGCCGGACCCGTACTGTTTTTTTTTTAAACTGAACCGTAATGGAAAATATGATGATTCGAATATCTGCAAATGACAAATCTGAATTACAACTTACTAATCTGAATAACAATTGCTACTTTCTTAATTACAACAAATCTGAAATAAAATTGACGCTTTTTGAAATACAAGTAGAAAATATGTAGTACAACTTTTATCTTCTAGGTGAGTTACTATCTGTTGAAACGTTTGCTTGGAGTGCGTACCGAGGGCGATAAAAAAGCCGCCAAGGTACAAAAGCTGTCTAGGAATGAAGTATTACTGGTTAACATCGGATCTCTCAGCACTGGTGGCCGAGTTGTTGCCACTAAAGCTGATTTAGTGAAAATCTCTTTGACTAATCCTGTCTGCACTGAGATTGGAGAGAAAATTGCTCTCAGTCGTCGTGTGGAGAAACATTGGCGGTAAGTTTTTTTTTTAACTATAAATTAATAAAGTTTCTAATGTTATGTTTGTGTAGGTTGATTGGTTGGGGACAGATTCGTGGAGGAGAAACTATTGAGCCGACAGTTTAAATCAATTTGGTTTTCTATTTTGGTGTTTGTTGTTACAACTTTGAAATATTTAATTTATTCCCGCTGACCTCAGAGAATAACAGTAACATAATTTTATGTTTTACGTTGAAATAACTATAGCTGTTGTCGAATGTATAACATTGTAATTATAATAGCAGAATTTTATACTGGAAACATCGTTTTAAACAAACCCCTCACAAAAGAAATATGCATAAGTTTTTATTTGCACTTAAATAACCGATTATTAAAAAAAACATTTTAAAAATAAAATTTCAATTTTAAAATAAATATTTAAACAACTTAATGATAGCTATTTTTAAATATAATAAATGATATTTCTGAATCATGTTTTTCTATTAATAATTTCTATTTTGCAAACAAAAATTATTTTTTTCAAAACAAATATGTAGTTAAATAACTATTTTTTAAATATCGGTGTATTATTTCCTGGTTTTGTGTAAATATTTAAATATTAAGGTAGTTAAAGAGTGAAATATCGTTATGATTTTATTAACTATACAACGATATCTACAAATAAATGTAGTTCACAAATTTAAACAGCGGTACTGATGAGTTCGGTGTACTTCTTGATTTTGGTGGCTACACTCATATCGACGTACTTGTCGCCGATACTGACAACCATTCCTCCAAGAATAGCAGGATCTACTTTGCAAGTGAGTTGAATAGAACCCTTGCCTTTCACAAACTTCCTCAAGGTGTCTTCCAGTTGTTTGCGCTGAGCTGGGTCCAAATCCTTGGCAGTGGTGACTTCACAAGTGATCTAAACGGATTTTAATTAGCTATAATACAAAAAATATTATAAATAATTACCTCTCCGCGATGTGCAGCCATAATTGTTTTGAATGCATTGATAACAGTGTTCAATTTCCTCAACCTGCCATTTTCAGCCAGTAACTGCAGAATATTTGTGGTAGCTGGAGTTAGTTTCAATTTGTCACCAACAACCTTTAAAGCATCAGATTTAGCTTTGCGCTTGTATGTGGGATTGGCGAGAAATTCACGAAGTTTGGGGTCAGCTCTGATGGAAGATTGGAAGGACACAAGTTCCTTTTCTACGGCATCGAGTGTCTTCATTTTGGTAGCTGCTGAATACAAAGCAGTGGCATAACGTCCTTCCAGACCAAATACCTGGATTGGGGCTCTCACCATCTGGGCCGCAGCTCCAGAGGTGCTAAAGCTCCGGACCTGATAAATTAAAGTTAAGTATATTATGTAACTTTTTTTATAATACTTTATATGAAATACATTACTTACCAGCATAGGTAGTCGTGATGTAGCCATTTCGAATTTGTTGGTTTGCTTTTTCTTTTAACTGGAAATTATGTAATTTTGACTATCTTCTAAAAATTGATGGTAAAATATCGTTCAAGATCGACCCCGTGTTCTCCGGAACACAGTGAAGACAGATGACATTAAAAAGTTAAAATTACTACATTGTATTTATTATGGAGAATTAAAATATATATTAGCTTTATCTTAATTTTCAGTCATTCTTTATTAATAATAATTATTATTTAGTTTTTAAATATGTATACTTATTATTATTTTTTAAAATTGTAGGGATTGTTTATTTTCTAACGTTTAGACACCTGAAAGTTCCAGTGGGGACTTGAACAGGAAGCCAGAAATTTCATAAATAGCTAACAGCCGGTACTGAGAAGCTATGGCGTGAAAGCAAAAGTTAATATTTTAGTTTAAGATCAAGTGTTTTTTACTGCATGTTTAAACTCATAATTGATGTAAATATACTTTTTAACATATTTGAGACGTTTTAGTAAATTGGTAAGTGTTATTCTTTTATCTTTGTAAAATTCAGTAAATAATAAACAAACAGACAAACAGTTTCAAAACAACAGAGTGTTTAGATACACTTTAAAAGAATATTTTCTTTAGATTCTACAATGGCATCGCGACGCAATAAAGTAAAACAAAATGTTGATGAAGACTTTATTATTAAGACAGAATTCGTAATAAGAAAATTTATTGGGAATGATAATCAAACAAGTTATGAATTTCCAAGTACATTAACGAATGCTGAAAGAGCATGGATTCACGATTTCGTTAAAACTTATTCACTTTCCTCTAAGTCTTATGGTAAAGAACCAAATCGTAAACTGAGAATCATGAAACGTAATGATATAACAAACATAGAAAAAGCATCTCTCAGTTTAAGTAAAGAGAGTATTCAACTTGTAAAGTCTTTTCTATGTAAGTACCCTCCAAATAAAGAAAAAATAGAAGGGAATAATTTCATTCGTCAAAAGAATAACGATAGTGCAAATACTAGTGTGGGGCAGTTAACAAATGGAATTCCTCTGTTACCCACATTTGGAGTAAATAACGAGTTATTGGGTTTTCGAATGAATTTGCCAATATGGCATTTAAGGGATCATATAATAGAACAAATTATCACCAATCAAGTTGTAATTATTCGTGGAGAAACAGGATCGGGAAAAACCACTCAAATTCCACAATTCATCCTCGACTATAGTACCTCGTGCAAAGAAAAATGTCGGATTATTTGCACGCAACCTCGAAGAATTTCTGCGATATCCGTTGCGGAAAGAGTCTCGGAAGAACGCGGAGAGAAAACTGGACAAACGGTTGGGTATCACATTCGTTTGGAATCTTGTGTAGGGCCTAAGACATCACTTATTTATTGTACTAATGGTATCTTACTACGTACATTAATGAACGGCGATAGTTGTTTAAGTTCTTATACTCATATAATTGTCGACGAAATACACGAAAGGGATAGATTCTCAGACTTCTTATTAATTTGTCTACGCGAATGTCTTGCTAACTATCCTCATATAAGATTGATTTTAATGTCCGCGACGATTGACGTAGAATCTTTCGAAACTTATTTCAATAATCCACCGATAATTTACATACCAGGACGTTTACATAACGTTAGTACGTACTTTTTAGACGAAATTTTGCCTATGTTGCAATATGAATCTCCCGCGATGAGAAATGCAAAAGGTAATGTAATTGTTAAAAGAGAAATTACTTATCCTAAGGAAGAAATAGGAAATTCTGATCTTCGTTCAGAGTTAGACGAATGCATCAATGATTGCTTTACAACTGGTTTTGAGGATTCTTTTAACTTTTTTATACAATATGTTTTAAATGAACACGTACCGGTAAATTATCAGCATTCTCAATCCGGATATACAGCTCTTATGGCTGCAGCGGTTCACGGAAATTTGAACATTTGTGTTCAATTATTACAATTTGGTGCAAACGTAAAGTTACGCTCTAGTCACGAGAATCTCTCTGCGGTTGATTGGGCATTTGCTAAACAACATATTCACGTTTATGAGATACTTAAACAACATGAACAACTCGTTAACAACACACCTGCTCCAGTTGGCATATTCGCTGAGAACGAAGCTAAATTGAAATTAGATTTATATCAGCACACAATTTTTGATCAAAATATAGACTATGATCTTCTAATTCATCTATTATACTACATTCATTCTACATCGGGATCTGGCAGTATTTTAATTTTTCTCGCTGGTTATGATGACATTGTAACAGTTAAAGATAGAATCATGAGTGATGGAAGATTCAGAGTAAATCCATTTGAAATATTTACTTTGCATGGAATGATGCAAATGAGTGACCAGCATAGAGTTTTTAAACAATTACGAGGTGCAAGAAAGATAATTTTATCTACTAATATCGCTGAGACTAGTATAACTATTGACGATGTTGTATTCGTAATTGATTCAGGAAAAGTCAAAGAAAAAACGTACGACGCGGTAAGTTTACTTTAATAATAACTTAGATTAAGGTGATCATTCGTTCCGGTGTTATTTTGTCCCGAAAAATAAAAAATAGTAAAATAGCAAAAAAAAAAAATAGTTCTAAACATAGGGTGACCTCTGATTTCCAGGATTCATCTCTGGTTTGAAAATCTTATCAGGACTTTTTAATAGTCCCGATTTTCATATCCGACTTGAAATTGTAGAAACTAACAAAAATATATGCATTAAAAAGTATGTGACCGATGGATGGATTTTTTTTACTAGTATTCTCGGTATTTTTCGGATTCGTCCCATTTTTTGAGTATTTTGTTTCAATGCCCCGAAAAAATTTGTCTAAAGTTCTACTACTTGTACTCATACCGATAATGAAATTGGTAATGGTCTAATTCATTTGTCAGCTCCAATTTTATTTTTTCTTTTATTGTGTTTTAACAAAGTTAAATTATAAAAGTAAGACACACAAATCAAAAACCAATAAAAAATCAAAATTATTATCAAATTACTTACATTTCGTTTGATTTTTCGCTATGAGTAATATAAAACATAAACCGACTTTTAAAACGATTTTTTAAAATTGCGGGAAAATGAAATTTACCGGTTAAATATGAGACCAAAATTAACGTTAATTTTGTTAATTTACATTTCCGTTAATTATCTATCATTGTCCCTCATTATCTACATTAATTCAATATAATTATTTAAAGTGTATTTATTTTGTAAATAAAAACCAATAATTCTTTTGTAATTTATAAATCTGGTCACCTTATAAAAAAATAGATTAATTTACTTGAATCATGAAAACACCATAAAAATTTTATATGTACTAAAAAAATCATCGAAAATCTCAATAAAAGACGAGCATTTTTTATGGGTTGATTAAAATGTTGTAGGTAAATGGAGTGTGCAGTCTCCAATGTTGTTGGATTTCCCAATCTGCAGCTAAACAAAGGGCAGGAAGAGCAGGGCGAACTCAACCTGGATATTGTTTCTATTTGTTTTCCAGAAATAGATACGAATCTATGCAAGCATTCGCAACTCCAGAAATGTTGCGAATGCCTTTACATGTAAATACTTACTATTTATGTTTATATCATTATTCTAATGGTTTTATTAACAGGAGCTGTGTTTGCAAACCAAACTCCTGGCTCCAAAAAACGTAAAAATCGCATCCTTCATTTCTCGGGCGTTGGAGCCGCCATCCTCCATGGCTGTGAAACAAGCGATTAAGCATCTGCAAGAAATCGGTGCTTTAGATAAAGATGAAGACCTCACGTTGCTAGGGCAACACTTGGTGGATCTGCCCGTCGAACCCCGTCTTGCAAAGATGCTCATCTATTCTGTGATATTTAGATGTGTAGATCCTGTTCTTACTATCGTGGCCTTCCTTAGTTATAGGTAAGAAAAAAATCAGTTTTATTTGTGCCTCAAACTTAAGTAGTCTAGAATTAATTAGCTAAAAAAAATGTTTGTTATTTTTTATTTTGCAAAATAGGCCCTTGCCTATCAATTCGATTATTTTAAAAATAAATGTTTCACGATTTTCAATAAAATGTGTACTTTTAGTAAAATTAAGCAATGTGTACTAAAATATATTTTAGAGATGATAAACGTTTAAGTTGACTGTTTCGGCATCGGTTATAAATATAGATAAAAAAATAGTTTTTTTCGGCTCCGGTTTTTAAATAAATTTATAAGAAGTAAAACTTGTACAATAAACCAATGGTTCTTTTAGGAACACAATTCACTTTCTCAGTTTTCAATTTTTTAAAAACAATAATAACATAAGTATATTTCATTAAAGTTTCTTAGTTCGTTATAGGAAATTATTCTATATAATTTATTTTTATGTAATCTTCATGGCATTTTCAAGAGAACTTTGATTATTTTTCGGTTTTTTTTTTTGTTTTAACAACAACAAAATTGTTGAGAAGATTTCTGAATTATCTATTAAAAATCGGTATACTTCAAATATGAAAATATTTCTTATCTGTTTTCATTGTTTTTTAATCATATAAAAAATTGTATATATCAACATATTTTCTAGTAGTTAATTTTTTTTAAATAGTATTTTAGTTATTGAAAATATTTGTAAATAGTACTGAAATATTAAAATAAAGGAATATCAGATCATCTACTAATATAACCTATAAATAACTAATCGTTTTAAAATGAATCCTAAAATTGAATTACTATTTTAAATTTTATTGAATGGTTAAGAAGCCTAATATATACCAATATAAAAATTACTGCTATTAAATAATTAATTTACAAAATATGCTATTTTGATTTCACTTGTGGTTCATTTTAAATTTCAGTAAAAGTTTCGATTTCGATTTAAATTTGTTTCTCCTAATTTTTTGTATCAGTTCTGGTAAATTTAAAGTATAACTTAAAAGTAGTAATGATTATTTTGAATTTTTATTGATGTATTTTTTAAGGGATCCTTTCATGTTGCCAATGTCTCCTCACAATAAAAGTCTCGCAGTGGCCACCAAAAAGCAATACTCAGTTAATACATTTAGCGATCATATGATTTTATTAAAATCTTTCCAAGCATGGCAGGTAAATAATGCAATTCAAAATTAAAAACTTTTATTATATTTTTTCATTTGTTAAGGACGCTCGTCTTGCGCACGAAGAACGACTGTTTTGTACCAAAAATTACATAAGTTCAGCGACTATGGACATGGTCGTGAAAATTCGTGCCCAACTTTTAGCTCAACTCCGAGCCGGAGGATTTGTCAACACAAAACCTCCGGGAGATATCCGAGAGCTCAACGAAAACTCAAATAATTGGGCAATGGTTAAAGGTATTTTAACTGCCGGATTTTTACCTAATATTGCTTTCATTGATAAGCATCAAATGAAAATTCAAACTAAAACCGAGAAAAAAGTAGCTTTGAGTATTACGTCTTCCCTTCGCATTGGCGAAAAGAATAGCAGCACGGATAATGTCCAGAGCTTGAAAAATATGCCATCGAATTGGCTTATATTTGAAGAATTGTCTCGCAATAATGGTTTATATAACATTAAATCTATAACTTGTGTTTCTCCAATTACTGTTGCTCTTTTTTCGAATAATACATTGTCCGAAGACTCAGATTCTGATGAAGAATCTGCTGTAGCGTCTCAACAATGGATATATTTCGATGATTCAAATCCTGCAATGGAAATTATTCAGGATTTACGTAACAAGATGAACTGTTTGATTGATAAAAAGATCTCCCACCCTCATAAGTTATATTCAACTCATGACAATGCACTATTGTCAACAATCGCAGCTTTACTTTTGAAAGAAGACGAAGTAATTGGATTTTACCAACCGATTGGTATAGGACAACGGCCTAAAGTAATGAATTGCGACAACGGCAACCAGGAAGAGTCAGTGAAAAACAGATTCAGGATGCGGCAACATTCTCGAGGAGATGAACAGTATTTCTGCCAAATGTTAGCTTTTAAGAAAGTTGTTCCTACTTTTTACAACAAATTTGTCCCACCATTACTTAATAGTAACAACGGCGTAAAATTAGAATCTAGTTTAAACATGGGAAATATCGTAAAACAATTTGAAGATTTCAATATAGAAAATGGTATAGTTCCATATGAAAACGTACAAAATGGTCTACCGGAGGATGATTTTAAACAAAACGGCACCAATGTAGATTTGGAAGGAGCTTGCGCGTTGGAATCTTCCTACAGACCGCTCTGGATGGAGCAAATTATGAATCCGGAATGGACGGTTTATTGTTTAATTCGGACAGGGACTTCCAAAAGTATCGACGTTTCTATTGGGAAGAAGGTTTGGGTATTCCCGCCTTATATTGAAAAGAAACTAAAATTATTTTTTGAGGTACGAGAATATAAAAATTTCGGGTTTATTTATTGTTTGTTATTATTTTAGACTGGGAAAAATATTTTATTGGTCTTCACCGTTGTAAATTCGCGTTCCTTTCAAGCAATTGCCCGGCTGGTGAAAATGCCAGCCATTGAAGAAAGCGAATACAACATACAGAGTTCTTTGGAATGGATCAGCAGGGCTGATATTTCCTACTCGCAAGTACCGTAAGTACAAATTTAAAATACAGATATTTATAATTTTCGCTTTAAATTACATCCAAATAAACAACGACAGAAAATTTGAGACAAGTTGTAAATAATAGTTTAAATAAAATACATAGTTTATGGATCAAATTCATGTTTAAAGATATTTTGTAGAAAGGTAACATCTCATCTGAAGTGCTGTACATGCTAATTCTTAACTTACAGACTATATAAATTTATAGTTTTAAAAATAGGTATTTATGTATCAAGGACAAACAAGTGCTTATTATTGTCAAGGCAAGCAAAGAAGGGAAATTATAATGTACATTTTTTGTCAGGGTACATCATATAAGAGAATAGTTATATAAATTACAATTTCTTGAAGTTGTCACCGATATTGCTATCATTTTTGCTATTTTCTATCACTGTAGCAATATTTTTTATAAGTGCACACAAATCCAGGATAAAGTCGCAGAAGGCTTAGCTTACGCAAAGTGTTTGCATATGAAAAATAATAATTAGTATCTGACCGAAATACTATTTTCAGCCGAAACCGTAACCCAATATTCGGCTCCTCTTCTAGTTTTGTTCGAAAACGTAACAGAAACTTATGTAATTAAGTTAAAATTAATTTTTTAGTAAACACAGAAATCTAGTGTTTTTAAAAATTTTTAGTATATTCGATTATTTTATAAAAGACTATAATTTATTAAAAATTTACTTTATTTAGATCTTGCCTCATCTTGCTCTTGGTACCTTTGTACTAACAGCCTCGAAATAAGGATAATAAAATAATAATTTTGTCTTTGAAAGGAATGAAAATGAAATAATGTATATAACAAAACTATTAACTTACAAAAAAAATAGACTAGTTTCGGCCGTGCGGAAGTTTCGACCATTTTTTTGGCCGAAATCGAAACTTCGGTAAAGTAAAAAAGTTTCATTTTTTGCCGCTAATTTTTCATTTTATAAACGGGTCGACGGAAAACTAATTGTCTATGGGTCAAAATTTGTACTTTTTGTATCATAGCACCAGGTATTCTGAGGAATATTTGGTAGTTAATATTAAGTCTGAGATGGCTCAATGTCTATTAGGGGATGTTTTGGTTAAAAAAAATTTTTAATTCTATGAACTTTTTTTAAAATTAATCATCCTGTCTCCAATTTTCTGTAGGTAGAGTGTATTTTATTATATTTGTAATACTTTTATAGGGAATTTTTCCCGGATCAGTATAACGATGGAGATCAATTGAACCATTCGTTTGGTATTAAACTTTGGCAGCTATTTACAAACTTCGCTCCACCTAGTATTCAACATTTAGAGCCGATGTTTGTGGCGGGAGGTAGACCAATAACTAAAAAACGTTATAAACATTAATTATTTTATTATTTTTTATTTATTTCTTTTATTGTATCGATCGGATTTTTTTTACAATTAATATTTTTTAAACTTTTAGTTCCTGGAACTATTGGACCTTCCAGAAATTAAAATTTTATCTTTAAACGATCAAGTTCCTTTGGCTAATTTAGAATTTTAAACTACATATTTTACATTTCTTCACAAGTTTCAATTTGTATATGGTTATTTAAATGGGTGCAATCGTTTGTGATGAATATGTGATTATTAGAATTACACAGGGTAAGATTAAAATATCTGTGTATTTTATATAGATGTAAATATTTGCTTGATACTACAATTTTACTTAATATTTAAACGTAATTTTTATGTATACTTTTTAACTTATTTGTAAGTCTTTTCTAAAAAGAAAGTATTTTTGTAGTATTAACCAATAGTATTTTATTGTCAGAATGACTATTTTTGTTAAAGTTGATTACAGAATGTAATTTATTTTTGTTACTTTGTAGTTATACTCAATATTGAATGATATTAAACGTTTTGCATTATTTATTTATTTTTATTATCATAAACATATTTATACCCATTGTTAAGATTAATAGTTTTTTGATGAATGCATTTTTGATCCAACAAATTAGATGTTTTTACAACGAATGTATGTAACAATTTTCAAATAACAATAAAACAGTTTAACGACAAAATGTATGTTTTAATGGTAACCATAAATGAATAGAATTCAACAAATTAATAGTTTTTAACTAAGGAAGTAATTTAGTCCAACAATTGGCAGTTTACTACAATTCTTACCAAGTCTCTTTCTGTTAAGTGTGAGAGTATATAGCGGTTAGTCGATTGAAATTCCTAACTTCAAGGCCTTCTAAAACTTCTAAAATGGCTACTTTGCAAGATGATTGGTGTAAGTATATTTTTCGTATTTTTTACATTTAAACTCTTTAATTTTGGATTTGTTACTAAAACGTAATAAATTTATATCAGGGACAGTAGAAAATATCGATTTGTTGGTAGAAAAACGAATTGCAAACGATGCAATCTTTAAACAAACCAATTCTGAGAGGTTAGGTTGGCTGTAAGTTTTACATTATTTTTGAAATCTATATATCTAATAATATTATTTGTAGACAAGTTGTAGCAGATATGAAAAAGGAAGGAGGGTCATACCTTTTAAATAGAATTAACACACGAAAACAGTGGTTCAAAATTTGCGAACTTTATAAGGTTAGAATTGTTGTTAAGTTGAATTTTAAATACCTGATTAGTGTTTTGTAGGAATCGCTACCAGAATCTGAAGACAGTAATCAAGAATTGTTGGAGATACCTTATTATATAAAGTTAAAACAATTTTTCAATAAAATTTCTCCTAAAAAATCCAAACTTTTAAATCAAGGTAAAAAATTTTGACTTATAAAATGTCACTTTTCAGAACTGACATATGAAACGTTAGTCAATTTTAAAAAGTGACAGTTTATATGTCAAAATTAGCAAAATAAAAATTAAAAGATTCCTATAAAAATTTTAAAAAAATGCAATTTTGTGAAACTTGTGTGATTTGAAAATGAGGCATTTTCTAACTGGTTAAATAGCTTTTACAGATCCTCTAAGTAAAATAGAATCAAAAAGATTCAACACTTGTTATTCAGATAGATGTAAGTAAATAATTAATTGTAAAGAAACAACAAACTAACAATTTTAATTTAGGGACCGAAGAAAAAACAGAAGCATTAATCGATGCAAGAATAGCTCGACATTCCATGTTCCAAGGAAGAGGATACTCTGTAGCTGCTTGGAAGTAAGTTAAAACCATTAATTAAACTTTTATTTTAATACTTTTCAACGCAGGCAAATAGTAGAAGACTTAGCAATTTTCGATGATGCTGGTATGACTTTTATACAAGTGAAGAAAAAGTGGGAAAATTTAGTTACTAAGTACAAAAATTTGCATCAATCTGAATCCAATAAAGAAAAGTGGCCGTTTTTTAAAAAGATGGAATATTTCTACAGGGAAATTTACCATAAAAAACCAGAAAGAGTCAATGAACATTTATCCTCTCCAGCTAGAAGAGATGATAAATGTAAGTTACTAATATTTCTTATTTGTGATATTAATTATTAATATTTGTAGGGACCTATGATAGAACATGTTTATTAATTAACCGAAGAATTGCTAGAGACTCATTCTTTGGTCGGAGAAAATCAACAAATGGGTGGCAGTAAGTTATTTTATCACTAGAAAGTTTTTTATTATTTTAAATTTAAAAAATAAAAGAAATATTATATTTTCAGAGAAGTTGTAACTGATTTAATAAACGATGGGGCTCCTAAAGACTTAACAATAGCTGACGTGAAGAAAAAGTGGGAAAATCTTCTAACAAGGCATAAGGTAAAAATAAAATGATTTTATGAAATTATGTTAGTTAATTATTTATTTACAAAGGTTATAAAAGATTTGGGAACCGAAGATACAAAGTGGCATTATTTTCAACAAATGGAAAAATACCACAAAGTTAAAAAACATGGGAGAAGCCCTAGAATAAAACAAGTTGATGTTGAGGAAATCATAGAAAATAAAATTGAAAGTATAGAAGATTTAACGCCAATACTTGATGAAAAGTTAACTAAATGTAGATTATGCCAGAAAACTAAAGGCGTCCATTCTTTATCTACAGATAATAATATTTGCGAACAAATTCTAAAATGCACTTCGATAAATGTTTGCGAAGACATTGATTTGTTACCATCTTCAATTTGTGATCCTTGTAAAAAAAGAGTAGAAAATTTTTATAAATTTCTCATCTTGTGCGAAGATGTGGATAAAGAATTAAAGTCATCCATAGAACAAGTAGAAATAAAATCGGAAAATGTAGAAACGAATACAGACAACGAAAGTGAATCAGTAGAAATATTTACGATAGAAAATTCAAGTACATTGGAATGCCCGGAATGTCCCGCTTCTTTTACATGCGCTGAAACCTTTGAAACTCACTTAAAAAGCCATAAATTAGGCAGCACAAAATATCATTGCGACATTTGCAATATGCAATTTTTAAAACAATCTACTTTATTTTCCCACATAAAAGAACATTTTGACATGGACAGCGAAAATCTAGGAATAGAAATTATAGAAGTAGAAACCAATGAAGCAAATTCTGACAACGAAATTGTAATTTGTGGTAAGAAAATCTTTAAAAGTTTAAAAAGCAAAATAATTGCTTATAATTTTAGAGCAGTTGTATCATTGTGAATCATGTTCACAAACTTTTGACTCTTCTGAAAGTCTGCAGGAACATTATCACACGCATTCTAAAATAGAACATCGTTGTCCAAGAGTAAACTGCAACAAGAAATTTTCATCCTTGTATTCATTACGGCACCACGAAATGCGACATTTGGGAATGAATTCTTTTCTTTGTACTGTATGTGGTAAGAAAATTTTTATTTATACATTCATAAATAATTCCAGTCCTTAATCCTGATTATCGGTCTTTTAAAAGTCCTATTCCTGAGTTCCCTACTCCAATTAAACGAAATAAAAATAAAACTGTAGAATTCTAATTCTTGCCCTACTATGTACATGAAAATTATCCTCCGTAATATTGAGAAAGCTAGCATTGATGTCTTTTAATTTTTTATTATTTATTGCTATTGGATTTTTTTAGCAAAAGGTTTCGTGACTAGTAACGCCTTAAAAATGCATGAAAAAATCCACTCAGAGGTAAAAGAACACGTATGTGAGATTTGTTCTCGAGGATTTTCTGTCCTTAGTAATTTAAAGACACATCAGAAGAAACACCACGAAGGGCACCGATATTACTGTTCCAAGTGCCCGAAAGAATTTCTCACTAATAGTAGTCTACAAAGACATGAGTTGGTTCATACAGGAATTAAAGACTTCGTGTGCGATACTTGCAGTTCTGCATTTTTCACGCTTAAAGAACTGAATAAACATAAGCGATATCACGATGTAAGGAATTGTTTGCATTTATTCAAGTAGATTTTGTATAGAGAATATTTTTATTATAGGGCACCAAACTATATCACTGCAATGAATGTTACAAAACATTTTATGAAAAACATCATTTGACTATTCATAACCGAACGCATACTGGAGAGCGACCTTACGTTTGTAAAATCAGCGGTTGCACGAAAGCTTTCAAAGAAAAACAGAAACTTAATCGACATGAAAAGACAGCACATACATTAAAATAATGAGTATATACAGTATAATTTATTTGCCTGTAATAATGAAACATTTTTATTTAAATAAGTTTATAATTTATAGGAAAAATAAATAATTTATGTTATTTTTGTAACTATTTAAGAGATTACTTGACAAAATGTTCTACTTTCTGATGTTTATTTTTTAGTTTTTTGTTTGTAATTTTTGAATGAGGACGACGAACGGAAACTTAAAATTGGAACAAATAAAATTTTGAATAAAATGCAACCAGAAAATATTAGATTACATCCATATGCATGTATCAAATATTCCAAAGAACATTTTTTATTGTGTACCCTTTTGTGGCGCCCCTAAATTTTGGTATTTTTTATAGATGTCCCTTTATATCTACAAGTCAGATATCAAGTTTTATTTTTTCCCTTGTCGGGATTAGGAAATAGAATTCATTTTTCAAAAGTCTTCAAGTAAGCTAACCTTTATGGCGACCCTAAATTATAGTAATTTTTTTAATAGATATCCCTTAATATTAACTCAGATACAAAGTTTCAATTTGTTCTCTTAATGGGTGTGGAAAATAGAATTAAATTTTAATAATTTTTTAATAGATGTTTTAGTTTCTACAACTCGGATACTAAATCTCATTTTTTTCCACTCATAAAATGAAAAATTTGAAACTTTGTATCTGAGTTGTAGATATCAAGAGGCATCTATAAAAAAAATTACCAAAATTTATAGGTGGCCAGAAGAAGTAGTTTACTAGAAGATTATTTTGAAAAATTAATTCTATTTCTCACACATGTAACACGGTCGCTTGGCGGCTGTGTATTTTTGTAAATTTTTGATAGTGCAGTACTCCAGATGTTACGAAATGGACAGATTTATGGTGAAGGACGCACATTTTTTACGCCTTCAAGCTTATTGTCAAAGACATAACTGTCCGTTTCCGTAAGTGATGCCCTCGGTGGACATCAATAGTTGGGTCATTTTCAGCATAGTTTGTACTTAGGGGATGAGAAGAGCCGGACAAACATAGGTTGAGAACTTCTGGATTTTTACTATTAAATAGTGTTTAGAAGTTCGAAATCTCTCTCTCTTGTTGAACTCGTCGATTGTTGTGGATGTCTTGACTGAATGTCAGACATTCCTTGGTATTTCTTAGTGAAATAACCAATTAGTTGTTTTACTGTGTGTAAAGGCTCTCTCATCGTGGTGTAAATTTGTAAGTAGTTTTTATTATATTCTGTGTGAATTAATATTGATTTGTAGAACGTTGTATAAAGATTTTCAAAATTGTTTGTAAATAGAAAAGTAAGAATTTAGAGTTTATATAGAATCAAATTACGCGTTGTAGTTTATTTGAATTATATAAATGTTTTTGATCGCGGTTGATTATTAAAATTTATATAATTTTGTTATTGTTGGAATATCGTGTTTGATTCAGCCCATCCTATTCCAACCCTTGTCTTTGTGACTTGGTAGCACAACGCGTAAGTAAAACTCTATTATTCTAATATTACTACCCTGCACTAATTTGACCATAATTGTAGTAAACCGCGTCTGTTATCATTATTAAACATTCCCTTGTCTGCATCTATCACGGCAGACTTTTAAATAAAGTGATAGTGGTGGCAGCGACTATCGTTACCCTTGTTTCGTGTAAAAGTTGTTCATTAATATAATTCGTGGATTACTTTTGAGGCAAGTAAAACTCATAAATTAAATCCCCTGAACGTCAGACGTATCTGTTACATATTTTGGTGGCAAAGCGCTGGGATCTAAATATTTTCTAAAACTAAACCCACTCAAACCAGTAAAGTCTTGTGGTCAAATTTGAATAAATCTAATAATTTACTTTGTGTTGTTGTTACGAGTGCAGGTAGTTTTGGGTCAGTAAAAACTGGAAAAGTCTCTAACGGTATTTTTTTGTGTACGCTCACCCTCGTAGTGTCGTTAACCCTGAAGCAGGTACTCGAAAAGAAAATTTGTAAAAGAGATAATAAAATAGTTTTTGTAATTATTACGCATTCGGTGAAAATAAAGTAATTTAAATATTTAAAAATGGCATTAAAATTAGAAACGGTTAGTAGTTTAGCTGGAGCAGTAAATAAAATTCCAGAATTTAGCGGCAATTCAGATATTAGCATAGAAGAATTTATTGATAAAGTCGAGTTATTTTTCAAAATTAGTAAACAACCGGAGAACAGACAAGTAGCAATTGCAAAATTATGTTTGGGTAAAGATGCTTTAGAATTCGTCAGGAATAATAGTATAATTAAAAATACAAATGATTGGTCAGTTTTTAAAAAGGAATTGTTAAATAGATATGTTCAGAAACAGCATTTTCTTACAGTAGAGAAAGAATTTATAAATTGTCATCAATTAGAGACAGAAAGTGTAATTGAATATGAAATAAAATTAAGATCACTTGCATATAAATTAGTAAATAATAGTGAAGATCCGACAGAAAATGAATTTAATAGTAAATATGTAGAAAAACGGTTATACAATCAGTTTTTAATAGGTCTGTTACCGCGGTTGCAACGCGATGTTATATTAAAAGATCCGAAAACATTAGTAGATGCGATAGAAATAGCCAAAAGAGTAGAGACTGTAGAGAAATTAATGGAGACTAGTTCAAGTTTAGAGCGTAAATCAATATGTCATAAAAATTCCGAAAATTCTCCACAAAAAGGCGACCTGCGTGAATATAGTAAAGTAAATGATTTAATAAATAAAGTAACGGAACTTCTACGTGAAGCCGGGCAAAATAGATCTACTTGTAAATACGCAATTAAAGATAGCGAAGATTCGGGTGTAGAAAGTGAAGATGAGATAATAGGACAGATAACATTTAAAAATAGGAATCGTAGTAAATTGTGCTTCCATTGTCAAAGATTTGGGCATATTTCAAAGTTTTGTAAACAAGTAAAAAATAATTTAAAGTGCAAAATTTGTTACAATTGTCGTGAATATGGGCATATCGCGAGTAGTTGTTCACTTAGTGTGAAAAGTAAAATCAGAGAAAACAGTACACACGAGAGAGATGCTAAACAACAGTGCGAGAGAAATATCCCAGAACATACGGTCAGTGATGATAAGTATGCGCGGGAAAAATAAGGCGCGAACGACCGTATGGAGAAGAAGGCTTCATCAGGGAAAAGATGACCGGCAAAAGCTTAGTTCAGGGGCTGAGCTGAGCAACGCAGATGCTGGACGAGCCGACACCGCAAAACGTATTCAGAAGAAGGTGCGTTTTGTTGGTGTAGAGGAACCCGAAGACTTGGATGCGATTCCTGTGGTGAAATCAGAGGAAGAAGACCAGCACGCACACGACATCTTTGTGAACCGCGACAAGACGGTAGGTATGTGCACTGGTAATAAATATTTCAAGGGTTTTGGTTCTGGGATAGGTAACAACAGAAGACGCAAGGAATATCGAGAGGAGCGAGCTGAAGTACCTGAAGACGTCAGAAAGGGCAAGCCGACACCATCCAAGGAGGAAGTGGAACAATGGCGGCCGCAATCGCAACCAGCAGGTATCCTAGCGGACTTCAAGAGAGCAGAGCTAGGCGAGTGGACGAGAAACAGCAAGGTTTAGGCGCGAACTTCGTGCAACGAAAAGCGTCGAGGAATAGAATTCCAGGTAGCTCTTTAAATATATACTTAGTGTGAATGAGTAAAATTAAGAAATTAAATTGAGGAAAAATAGAGTAATAAAGTTGAGTTCTTTGTGATTTCGAAAATTAAATGCAAGTTGTAAGAATGGTTGAAATCGATTACTTAGTGTTTCGATAAATCAAAATTATTATAAATATATTGTGAATTTGGCTGGAATGAAAGTACTGAGTGTACTATTATTTAGCATTGCTTGTTGGGACACATATCTGCCGGAGACATTTTGTTATAGCTGTTCTTTGTGAACACTCCTATGCTGCTGGATGGCGGATGCGTGGACGCGGGAAGGCTGGCGTCACCTCCAGGTCGAGTCACGACGGGCTAGGAGCTGAGGTGGAGTTCCAACAAGATCCCCATTGGACATTGGACATTCCAACTCAAAGAAGTGGATTCATTGTCCAGCGCGGAAGTTAATAAATTATATTTCCTTCAGAAATGTAATTTATTTTAAGGGGAAAGGGAAAGTTGTAACACGGTCGCTTGGCGGCTGTGTATTTTTGTAAATTTTTGATAGTGCAGTACTCCAGATGTTACGAAATGGACAGATTTATGGTGAAGGACGCACATTTTTTACGCCTTCAAGCTTATTGTCAAAGACATAACTGTCCGTTTCCGTAAGTGATGCCCTCGGTGGACATCAATAGTTGGGTCATTTTCAGCATAGTTTGTACTTAGGGGATGAGAAGAGCCGGACAAACATAGGTTGAGAACTTCTGGATTTTTACTATTAAATAGTGTTTAGAAGTTCGAAATCTCTCTCTCTTGTTGAACTCGTCGATTGTTGTGGATGTCTTGACTGAATGTCAGACATTCCTTGGTATTTCTTAGTGAAATAACCAATTAGTTGTTTTACTGTGTGTAAAGGCTCTCTCATCGTGGTGTAAATTTGTAAGTAGTTTTTATTATATTCTGTGTGAATTAATATTGATTTGTAGAACGTTGTATAAAGATTTTCAAAATTGTTTGTAAATAGAAAAGTAAGAATTTAGAGTTTATATAGAATCAAATTACGCGTTGTAGTTTATTTGAATTATATAAATGTTTTTGATCGCGGTTGATTATTAAAATTTATATAATTTTGTTATTGTTGGAATATCGTGTTTGATTCAGCCCATCCTATTCCAACCCTTGTCTTTGTGACTTGGTAGCACAACGCGTAAGTAAAACTCTATTATTCTAATATTACTACCCTGCACTAATTTGACCATAATTGTAGTAAACCGCGTCTGTTATCATTATTAAACATTCCCTTGTCTGCATCTATCACGGCAGACTTTTAAATAAAGTGATAGTGGTGGCAGCGACTATCGTTACCCTTGTTTCGTGTAAAAGTTGTTCATTAATATAATTCGTGGATTACTTTTGAGGCAAGTAAAACTCATAAATTAAAACCCTTTTATGTCAGGTACTAGATTTCGTCATAGGCGACCGTACCTGTTACACACACGTTGATAAAAGAAATCACTGAGGAAACTATTTTATGCACTTTTACCTGAAAAATGTAATATATGCACTGTCATGCACTCGAAAAAATATTCAGGTATGTTGTGATTTGACCAGTTATTGTACTTTGATTCGAATATAAATCGAGCTACATCGCCGCTTCTGTTTCCCGCTTTGCTCGCCAGTAAACAACTTCAAGCGGAAATGTGTACGAAAAACTGAAACAGAACTCCGAACAACATGCAACATTTCATAATTTATCTTCATTTTCTTTCTTCGTTCCATTACAATAAATACTTTTTCTGGGTCACAAATTAAAAATCTAAAGATAAACTGTTTGATTTATCATAACAGGAAACATAGAGGTATAATTAATAATAATGTTTATTCATTATTAGAATTAGATGTTTATAATGCAGTTATTAAACAGCTTGGTATTAAAAACAATCCAAACAAACTATCAGTCAAATAAATTATGTAGGATTGACACCCTGACAATTTACATATTCCAAATTTTACAAGATACATAATTAATATATAGGAAAATTAATCTATTTTATACATTTCATACACCCAAAATATTAAAGCGAAGTGGACTTGCTATTGGTGCAAACAAATACTTGAGAAGAAATAAAAGCTACAACTATATACCCTTTAAAATATCTGAAATATACGTATCGGGGTTCGAGATAACACTCAATAAACCTGCAAAATAAACAGTTTAGAATCTGTAACACCTAACTTTAAATCTTCTGCTTACCAGTAACATCACAGAACTCGTCAAAAGACGCACAAGGTAACAACTCTTCAGTATATACGCCCAATAGGCGTTCGGAAGCCTTTAACATCGCCTCATCGTTATGTCGAATATAATCTGCTAGATTCGTGGGCCACTGCTCATCTGTTCCTGTCACATTCTACAAACAAATCATGTAACAAACAAACAACAAACTAATTCTCTCCTTACCTTGAAAGAATAGTTGTACAATCCGTCGATGATTCCGAAGAACACCAAGTACGGTTTGTAAACAGCATAGTCTTTGACTTGCTTGTCTTCCGAGGACAATGTCTTCACGGGTCCTGTTGGATGCGTGTGCCTTGTTTGCGCTAGGACTAACAACCGCCGCAAGTGTGCGAGGCGGTTGGCTTGCCACCGTTGCGCAGAATGCAACAACACAGACAACGTCAACCAGTATAAAGGTCCTTCCGACTCGTAACTCGATTCTACCCATTTCTCCGTGGACGTTAATTCGAGGTACGCGGTCAGGACTTTGTCTTCTCGGCTTGCCGACCTCGTGCTGGAAGGAAGAAAATTATACATTACAGATTCCGTTAATTTGAGACACATTGGAACTAAAATATTTGTAAATTAAAATGTGCGCGTTTTTATACTTTCAAATATTCTTGAATAAGAAATTTAATACTTTATTAGTCTTATTTACTGGAATGATGTGAAATCCACAGTTTACCATAAACATAATAACATTCTCAATAATTTCTCCACCTCCGCTTTTCTTTCCCCTTTCGTCTTAGCACATTGAATATAGTTAACGTAAGCAATTACAACATTTTTCATATATGTCTTCTCTTATTTTCCAAATACAATATGATAGAAGAGGAAGCGTTAACATTGAAATTGAATGGTAGAGATAGAATAAAAAAGTAAAAAGAGATTTATTTGCTAAATGACGACGAAACAGTAAAAGGTGAAAGGTCTGAATAAATAAATAGATTCTGTTTAATTGGGTCATATTGCAACAATAGAACATTTAGGCCCAATTAAAAGGTTGGTCAAATAGGCGGAAATTCACATAAAAATAAAAATTGCCTGTATTATATATTTTAAAATATTCTGAAGAAATTATATTAAATTTACTATTTCCCAAATATTGTCCCGGGAAACAAACGATGTAGTTTGTTATTTTCTTGTTCGATTACTTTTCTTTAAAATTTAGCTTAAGTTGGGATACCAAATATCTCGGCTTTCCAGAATTTGTTTCTGTTTGTCGTTTTTCCTTGTATTCTAGGAAACATAGTTGTCTTGTTTTACATATCTGTTTTGAAATTTAGTACTTATCTGTCAACGGTTGTAACATGTATTTATTATTTAAACTAAAAACAAATTAGAGAAAAGATTCTTACCGATGAATGAAATTTTTAAGCATTGAATTTCAGGAAAAATACTTTTAAAATTTAAAAACTGTGAATGCTTTACTTGAAATGAGTTAGAATTTTTTGAAAAATGTCCCGATGTTGATTTATTTTTAAATTTTAATTGATATAATTTTTGAAAAAGAATTTTGTCAGATAAATTCAACAAATTCTGATTAATAATAAGTTATTAATTCTGTGACTTACGTGTTGATGACATACAACGCCATGTGTATGAGGTAGGGCACCATGTGCAGATTACTCTGCGGTCCGCCTCCCCCCGTGTCATCATGAAACGACTTCTCCTGCGCGAACCTCAGCAAGAGCAGCTTGAGATCATGGACAGTGGACTGATATCCAATATCTCGGTGCCCCGTGGATTCCTGCAGGTAGGTGTTGTGCCTCGCGAGGCAACTCGCGAAGGCGGACTCGGGCACCTGCGGTCCCCAGAGCGGCAGCAGCCCGTTGCACTTGGTGTTGGCGTTCTGCAGCGCTGCGGACTCCCACTCGTCGCGTGCTCGCGCCAGGCGTACCGCGCTCATGTGGCAGTCCACGTGGACCACGTTGAAGTGCGTAACTGTGTTGTAGCCGACGGTTTTCCGCGCTTTAGCTTCGCTGTCTTCCACGTTGCAGCGCTTAGTGAATGTATAGATTCCTAAAACTTTAGATGGTTGGTATTTGTAGCCTTCCCGGCAGATACAACAAACAAGGCCTGATTCTTCGCCGAGTTCTTCCATTTGTTGCATGATTGACGACTTGGCTGTCACTTGGCCTTTGTCGTTGGTTCTCATTCCCAGAGCACCTAATTGTTTTTCTCGCATGGCCATAGCCAGGCGTTTTTTCTCGGTTTTCGTGAATTCTCGAACTTTTTCTATGCGACTAGCAACGGCTTCGTTAGTACGTAAAGCTTCTAGTAAGTTTTCAGCTAAAGATCCGACGTGTTCATCGGATGAAACTTGTTCTAAGTAATGGATTATTGGAATTATATCTGCGGCTACGGCGATTTGAGTTTTCTCGTGACCTTGTGCTAAACCAGTTAAGAATCTCAAAATGTACTTCAAAGCGGGCTTGGAGATAAATTCTTTTAGTTCGTCGCTGTCTGTTTTGATTAATGTTGGCTTGACACTAGGAGCGTGCATGACTATGTATTCTAAAGCCTCGCTGACAACGTCTAAAGAGATAATGTAATCTTTTAAAGTATTTCCTATTGCATTTTTCTCAATTCCAATAGTTAACACACAGAACACTTCTAATTTGTGTTCATCGTCGCTCGTGTGTTCGAAATCGAATTTGTTGAAAGACAATACTGGTTTGAAGTACTCAACAAGGATTTCCATTTTTTGTTGGTTTCCATAAACGAGCGCGGCTAATACGTGAGTCAGGTGGACTAGTACGGATTGATTGTTCCTCACGTTTGCCGACGTCGTGCATGTTAATAAGCTGCGAATGTATTCTGGGCCGCCGAATGTTTGAGAAAATTCAGTGAATGATTCCAACGACTGACTAGCTGCGTTTGATAAGATTGTTTCCATAATCTGCAAAGGTAAACATTAATAGTGCATTATTTTACAAGTGGGAGAAGTAGAGACAGCCAATTCACACGAGGGGAGAAGACCTTACTTCTCCCAAGAGTAAAGTACGATATTTTTTCTTATAAGTATGACAGCTCTTCTTGAATTTATTTATTAATTGAATGCTAAAAATTAATTACTTGATTTGAATTAAATAGTTTTCATATAAATATAAACACTTTCATTTTATAGCTTCAAAATTAGTGATGAGCGAACTGTGATTTAGTCACTAATATTGAAAAATCACAGGTCATTTGCTACTCAATATTTTTTAAACTTGTGATTCTTGAACATAGTTACCGTTCGCTATTATATATGTTTAATGTTTTACGAAGTAACAATTCCAATTATTAAGAAAAATTACCGAATTTCACAATAACTGTGATTACAATAACGCTTTAAAATCATGTATATAGAAGTAGCAATCACAAGGCACAATTTGATACAAAAGTGGCAATTTGGCTTTTCAGTCTTACTAAACAATTCCAATTAGTAACGAAAATTCGCGACTTTAACCGTACAGTAAACCGCGATCGCAATCACTCTTTAAATTCTCAGATATAAAAGTAGCAATCACAAATCATACTGTGAAAGTGAGCAGTTTTACCCCTCACTAAATTTACAATGAACTGTGATCACAATCACACTTAAAAATCACAGTTACTGGAAAGTAGCAATCAGAAATCATTTGTGATTCAAAAGTAGCAGTTTCGCTCATTACTATTTCTTAATAATAAAAAAATATAAATAATACTCAAAATATGAGTGATTTAACAAATTTGTTACAATTCAGACATATAACAACCATCTTTTGCACTCACATTTATACGAAACCAATCACTTAACACTCCATCAATTCTTACAGCAGCCTCACTACCTCACTGTCAATAATTGTCCTTTTACTCATTAAAAAATAATTTTAACTTACATCAAGTAACTGTTCAGTAATAGCAGCTTGACTAGCATCAGACTCACTCTCGAGACAAAGTTTCAAGACACTGAGAAATACTTCAATTGCTCCTAACTCTGGTTTGCATAGAACTTCTTGATTCTTCCTCACTTTTACACAAAGCCTAAATAATTTTAATAAAACTTGCAGCAAAGACCTCGCCCTAGATATACTGCTAATTGCTGCCAAACGATCCAACATTGTCTAAAAACACATTTAGTAAATACAAGAAAGCTGAAAATATAGAAAACTTACTTTTAATCCTCCACAATCGGCCAAAACATTCGCCATTTTATAAACTTCTTCGTTATCCACAGTCTCTTGAGATTTGGCGTTCAGAGTTTCTATAAATTCTTCAGTTGCGTCTCCAAGAAGTCCTCGCATTCGATAAACAACTCGCATTGAATCGCCTTCGCCTCCTTCCGCTAACCAGACTTTCTTGTACACTTCTTTAACAGGAAGATCTAAACTCATGATTTTATTATTTACTAATAATTCCATGCCGTTGTCGTCTTCTAACAACGCGACTAGTTCGCAGTCTTGACAGATTTTGTTTTTAACGTCGCGCATTAGAGGACCGAGACCAGCTTCTAAACTTGAATACGGATTGCCGAGCATGCGACCCTAAAATAAAATATTTAGAAAACTGTAAAAAAATATAAATGGTGTTTTTACTTGTAAGAAATCTTCCTGTTGTGGATCTTTTTCTAAAGTGAGGAAGAATTCGCCGATGTCATTTTCTTCGGGGTAAATAATCGAACAAAGTCGTTCGAAAATAAATACTGGAGTGAGCACATCTTGAGGACTGAATTTATTTACGGTTTCAATACACACAGCCATAAATGCTTTGGTTTCTTCTTCTGTTCCTGTTGTCATCTCTTCTAAAAGTTCTAATAACTTCTCTTGAGTGTCGTCGACAAGTCTGGTTCGTTGAACAACAAGTCTTCTCAAAGATAAATATCCGTTGAGTACCGAACCGACTAGACGTCCCTTGTACTGCCTTCTGATTGCATCGTTGTCTAAAAATGAAGCAAGAAGTTCCGTAAGTTGAATCAGAGCGTAGCCTTGCGCTAAGTCTGAAGTGAGGGTGGTTTCTTCCAGGCGATGCAGGTCTTGGATTTCGTATGTGAGTAGACTGGCTAATTTGGTGAGTACTCCGCGAACAGCTAAGTACTGTTTCCAAGGAGTATCTTGAATTAGTTTTTGGTATAGTGTTAAATATTCTGCAGCGCTTTCGCCAGCTTTAGTAAGTTCGTCTAGGTAAGAAGTCAAGAGATTTAGTAGTTTCTTCTTTCTTTCATAACTGCCGCACATGGTTTCGATGATGCTGCAAGCAACATGTCGTGCAAAGCGCGAGCTTGGGTTGAAAAGCACAACTTTCAACCAAGCGGTGTTGTCTAGCAGAAAGTCTAGAGGATCTTTCTTTTCCATGCAACGAACTTTCTTTCGCCAGCGCACACCATACTTCTCTGCAAGATAATTATTGTGAACATTTTCTTTTTCTTGAGGAGTGGTTGCAGTTTCTTCTTCGTGCTTCGGAAGCATGCGAGCTTTCCAGCCTACAAACATATATGGATATTCTTTATTTAACCACTTAAAAACATCTACTGTTAAACCTTCCGGTTCCCTGATACTACATAAACTGCTCAATAATTTATCTTTATTTTTCTTACTAGTCGCAGGGGCTGGCTTCACAAAACCTTTGAAAATTTTCAGACAAGGAAGAATGATCGAGTCCATTACCATAGGATTTCTCGAGTCGTCGCATGCGGTCAAGAACAGCTGCATCATGCATCTCAGTTTCAGTTCCCAGCATTCGTCTTCTTTCTTAACAAGCGCGGCTAGCAACGCGATTTCGTGACGAATTCCAGATCCCAAGTCGGTGCTTTGCACTCCTCCAAATAAGCTGGGCTCGATTCTATCTACAAGAATGTTGCAGAGTTGTTCTGTCGCTGGTTCGTTGTCTCTGGTGAGGATGCAGAGAAGTTGGCGGACCTCTTCTTGCATTTGCACTGTTCCTTTCCGTAGATTGTTCCACACTAGTTCGTGAATGAGACCTTGATCGCAAAGTAACTGCCTAGTAGATGCGTTTGTAGCTAAAGCGCGCAGAAGTGTTAAACAGTGTTCAGTTGCTGCTGAGGCACAACCGTAGCAACGACCTGAGCTCGGAAGGGAAACAGATCCTCTGCAGTTTCTCGTATCGGTGATTGAACTTGAAGATGAGTTCAAACCCATGCAGGAAGACCTCATTGGAACACATTCATTCTGTTTTCTGTCATACGCTACTAATTCTTTTCTGGAGACAAGAACTTTTTGAATAATTTTACTGAGTTCTTCAAACGACGTTTTACATTCGCTGCAGTACTGTTGCGCTAACATCTGGATAGTTTTGTTGACCTGTACTCCGGTAGACACGTTTCCTTGGCCTTCTTCTGGTTTGCGTTCGGTTCGATGTTCGCTGATCTTTAGTAATAAAGCTTCCAGGGATGGTTTGTTTCCCATGAGTTGTTTGTAGACCCTGTCAGCTTTTTCTAGAAGACTGTTGATGCTAGCTACCATTTTCTTTCGATCTTCATCGGTTTCTATACTTTCCACAGCGCAACAAGGCCGCGCTAGCAAAGTGTAGTCAAATTTGGCGTATTTACAAAAGCCGCAAGCGTGGCACAGGAACGGATCCTTTTCATCGTAGTTTATTGCTCTGAAAGAAATAATTAAAATGATTTAATAAACGTTATTTTAATAAAGCTTATTTGGAAATAGATTTGTGGAAAGTTTCTCCCTGTGCGGTAAGCATAAAGACGTTTTATTTTTCTGTGTAATACTTTTACATAAACAGATAAAACTTTACGAATTAAATTCATTTTACAATTTTTTCTAGTAAATGTAATCGCAATGAGTCCAACTTTGTTTAGATTTTTAGACTCTAATTTCAATATAACAAATAAATTTAATTTGTCATTTTAAAAGATAAAATAAGAAAATATATCTTTTTATTGTAAAATATAAAATAAATGTATAAGGAGCAGTAAATTAAACGCCTATTAGCATGACATAATGAGCCATATTCCAAGCACAATTTTTTTTAAGTGACGCTTGGCCTCATAAGATTACGAGTGTAATATAAAATTAGGCTTTCTACAAATGACTTTATTATAAAAGTGAGCTCGCAAATGGGCCTTAGTGTTGTATAAATCAGTTTTGAAGAAATAAGTTAACTAAGTTCTTATTTTTTAAAATAAATTTAAAATATTGCTTTACAAAAATATAAGCTAAAGTTCATTAGTAAAACTTATAAATTTAAAAAAAACCGGACTGTAAAAAACATGTAAAAGAATCGAATCTGAACCATTATTTAACTGAGTTTACTTACCGACATTTATGGCATTGGAACACATTTTCGCCACAATTGGCGCAAACTCCGGGATTGGCGGGCACCGCCGCACTGCATCGCGGACATTGCAGAGTTTCACTAGAAGCTTGAATATTTTCATAAAAATCGGCATATTCTATCATAAGATTACATGCTACTATAGCAAGAGGAAAATCTATTTTCACTTCGGTTTGTCCACTTTGTAATGTAACTTTCTTTGCTTTATGCCATAACGCTAAAAAAAAATAACATAAGTAATTTTTGTTTACAAATTTAATGAAATAATTTACCTGGCTTATTTTTAAGTTCAACTACAGCTTGCACACTGCGATTATTATAATAAATATTAATAGTACGGACCATTTTAGTACGTTTTAAATCCCCAATTCTAAGAGTAATTTTACTAATTGTATGACTACCAACTAGTTTAACTATTTGCGTGGTAGTTGTAAATTTAGAATCAACCTTAATAGCAGATAATTTAATTGTAGAAAGTGGCACTTCTGGATTATTACACACCAAACACGGCTCTGATTCTAAGTAATAACCATCTAATTCAACAAACTGAGCCATGTTGGCATACAAGCTCGCATTTGGATGATGAGCCAAAAGATCGTTCTGAGCTCTGAGTACATGTACTGCTTGCTGAATATATTCGTTGACTTGAGCAGATGATTCGCTAGTTTCAGAAAACCTAAGCGAGAAGTATCCTAAAAGGTCGACAAATTGTGCAGCCTTGCAACCATAAGCCGGCAAATGCGGCCAAAGTTGCCACAATAATTTCAACAAACTCTCCTGTTGAGCTGCTTTTGAGTGTTTGTAAATAGCTAAAACTAACGCATGTGCTTGCCATCTGACATTCGTCGCATTAGTTTCCAACAAGAATACTTTCACAAAGGAAATAAGAACCTCTGGGGCAACTTGCTTGTTTAGTTGTTCCACCAGCGTAACGCAATTAACTTCTTCGAATTTAGATTCAGTTTCTGATTCTTCTGATCTTTCTCTATCTTTGCGTGCTTGAGAAGTTGAAGATTTAGACCCAGATTCGCTCTTTTTAATGTTTCCTGTGGTACCACAAACTGCAGATTGTAAGAGTTGGAGAACTGTTGGTGCAACTCCTTCATCTAGAAGACAACTGGCTTGTAGTAAGAATGACAATGTTGTTGGATGTTGGAGGCAGAATCTTTGCCAGTTTCCAGTTCTGCCACTTGCCACTTCTAGGCAAGCTTTTAGATGTTCCATTAACTCAACAAGCGAGTCGTACGGTAAGGATAAACCGTGTTGAATTGACAAAGAAGCATCGTATCCACCTCTGTTACAAGCTTGTTGTACAGCTTGCATATGTGTTTCCAAAGCGTGAAGATCTCTCAACTGCCTATACTTTTCTTTATTTCCACATATGAACAACAACAGTTTTCTGACTTGTCGTCTGACAAATGGAGTTTGAGAAGTCATCATATATTCACACAAATGTCTAAACCACGACTCATCGAAAGCTTGCGCGACAGTTTGTGTCAATTCAGAGTGTTTGTGGACTTGATATGGCAATCTCAACGCTATTTCCGTCAACAACTGAGGATAAGACTCAAACACGTCTGTAGCATGCCCTTTGACGTACTGTTTGAGGAAAAACGGTTGCATATCAGGAGGAGAATGTGCTAAATGTTCTTTGAGTAAAGCACCACCAATTGGTGGAGAGCTTTCCTCGTTTGCAATGCCTCGCCAGTAGTCTAACAAAGCTTGGAGAAGTGTTAGACAATAATTTATCACATTCGCGTTTTGTAAAGCTGTTGCGGTTGTTTGTGAAATAAAAGCGGAGTTGTCTACAACGTTGGGTTTTGTACCAGAAGATGGTTTCCATCTAGACATGAACACACTCAATAATCTCATGATTATGAGGTGCACTTCACGTTCTTTGGTTCTGGTACAAATATTTTCTATATCAGGATTTGACATATTTAATTCTGTAACGATTGTCTTTAACAGTAAATCTAAACAAGCTCTGTCTTTTTCTGAATTACTATCCAAATCAGATGTTAATATTAACATGATTTGCATAAAAGGTATAACTCTTACACCATCCACATTTTTTAATTTTGGAATATATTGAATTAATTTTTCTAGTAAATGTAATCGCAATGAGTGCAACTTTGTTGAATTTTCTATTTCTGATTCCATATCTTCTGCTTCTGGTGCTACACTATCCACTTCCGTGGGCTAATACAAATATGTTAGAAACATATTTTAAGAAAATAAGAAATATTTCTTACCTGATAATTAGCTGTGGTTGTGCTGGTTTCAGTTCTGGCAACGAGTGAAATAGCTTCTTGCATATTGTCTCCGTAGGAAGAACTTCGTCCAGAGACATTATGTTCTCCGGTGATGCTGTCCACGCCACTGCCTCCACTTTCTGAGCCAGCAGAGCCTGCGCTACCTCCCTGCTTTGAAACATACATTGAAATTAGAAAAAAATGGTGAAGTAATATAAATCTTAAATTATTATCCAGAAAAAGTTGGCATAAATTATTTAAAAAAATAATTCTTTTAATAATATTTTTCTCCCATGACAACTAATTAAGGTATTCATAATAGGTTTTAACTATTTTTAGAGTGCGTATGTAGAGCAAATTCGGGTAAATAAATTTGAATGAAACATTAAAAATTATTTAAGCTTCTAACTTTATTGGCACTAATTGATCAACTTTAAATATTTCGAAAAAGGTATTCGGTGAAATGCAATTTTAACGGTGTCTTTGTTATCCCAAAATTCTTCTTCCACAAATAATTCCTAAACTATTGATTATCCGGGAAAATGTTTCAAATAAAAAAGTTAAATACTTTTATTGTCCGTATGCATTTTTTTTCAGGGGCACAATTTTGAGATAAAATACTAACTTATGATTTTTTAAATGGCTACGTTTGCACAAATACATAAATAAACATGTATGATACAATTTTAGGTAAGTGACTATTAAAATAGTAGCTTACCTGTTCAGCGGGCGATGTCCTTAGAGTGGACCCATCCGTAGCAGCAGTACTTCCTTCATCGTCTGATCCCGCAGCCGAAGCAGTCGTATCACTGTAATGTCCTCCCCCAGTAGGTTCCTGATTCTGATTACTTGGTCCAGGTGCAACCACAGGCTGGACTAATCCTTGATTGGCTAGAACTTGTTCTAAACTCTGCAGAGCTTGTCCTGCGATGACTCCGGCTGCAGCAAGCTGCTGTCCTCCGGCTCCAGCTAGACCTTGCTGCAAGTTCTGCAGCTCTCCGCTTAGTTCGTGTTCTTGGAGACTTAGCGCGATGGCGAGTTCCACCATGGTTTCATCGTCCGCATCTGGAGGGATGTCTAATAAAGGAGGAAAGCCGGCTCCGCCTCCTAGCAACGCTTCGAGAGGGTTGACGTTCACTGCCTGTCCTCCAGGTATGTTTCTGTCTTGCTGGAGGAAAGCGATAGCCTCGACGGAGTCCACGTCGTAGCGCTGCTCTGGTTGAGGGTCTTCTTCTTGGCTGGAGTGATTAGAGACCGTAGGTTTCTCTTCTTCGCTTTCGCCGCTGTTTTTCTCTGGAGGAGTGATACAATGAGGAGGGCTAGGAATAAATACACGTCTTCTCCTACCTCTAGGTTTGAGTACCCTGCTTATAGCTTGCCTAGCACTAAACGCAATAGCGGGATCGTCGCTTAAAAGCAGCTGAAGATATACACCTAAAGATGAAGTATTTTCAGTGTCGCAACTATTGAACGCGTGGACGATTTCCACCAGAGCGTGGACTAACTGTTCAGCGTGTTTCAAACCCGGGATTACGACCGGAGCTAAGGCGGGTTTTTCCGGATTCATTGCGTGTAAAATCCACAACACTTCTACGAGTTGATGGATTAGATGTTGACTTCTGTTTTCGGCGTTTGGTTCTAGTTTTTTGTATTTCATTGGGTCAATTACAATGTCGTCTAAGTTGATTTCTGGTAAAGTGGCTTGACTGTCGGCAAACTTTGCCAAGTTTTGTGGACGCGAAACAGCTACACCCCTTACAATTAAAACTAGTCGGTAGAAACTTTCCGCGTCGTATTCCGATTGCTCTCTCATTCGGTTTAAGCTGTTCAAGACGTGGGTGAGTAACGCTTGATCTTTATAATTGTGGTACTGGTGTCGCGATGAATGAAGAGCAGACAATAAAGATTTAGTGTGCATTTGAACGCTGGTTGGTGTTGGTAAAGACAATAATTTGGTTGCAACTTCCATGGCTGCAGGTTTGTGTGGATTGAGTTTATCGTCTGTGCTGATTGGGAAAAGACAGAAACTGCTGTCCAACACTTCTAACAACCCGGAGACAAGCCGGTCTAGAGAAGTGAGCGGCGTAGGACAGTTACTGTTGGAATCTTGTTCAGTATTAGTGCTGGCGTTTTGCTGCGGCGCCGAATTACTACTCAAAGCGTCTTCGTTTTCTTCTGGCCAGCCAAAAGCGTCTTTAGTTTTTCCGTAGATCTTAATGCTGTCGACCATCGTCACCGTTTCAGGATCCTGAGATGGTCCGAAGACAACTGTTAGTTTTTTATCGGCTTGTAGACTTTCTTCCCTTGTGAAAGGAATATCGTACCAGCGGTTTCGGGTAACTGTTGTTGATACAGATCTTCCGAACACTTCTATGTAGGAGGGGGTTCGCTGAACGTCTTGATTCCCTAACAAAACTCTTATTCCTACAAACACAAAATTAATACCCACAAAAATTATAAACATTTTAAAACAAACCTGTCATAACCATATTGTTGTCTGAATTTGAAACTTCAACAGAAAATCCTAGCGGTTTAGTACATACTACATACATTCCTGTGGTATTTAATCTGTGTTTAAGTTGTGCTACGTTATAAACTTGTAACAAATCATTTCCTCCTACTTCGACATCGTTCATAGGTTGACAATGTTCGAAAAAGTCAACTGGGAAACTAACTTGACTGGAAGTTTTTCCCGGCTTTGTGATTTTCTTTTTCCGAACTGTTTTTGTGTGAGTAGTAGGACTCGTCGGTTGTATACTCGGCGACATCCAGAACCCTACAAAACAGTACTTACAATTTTGAAATGATAAGATAAATTATCATTGTACCTGTTTGCTCCATATTGGCCATGTAAATTCTTAAGCTACCATCTTCACAAAGCAAAATTAAAGTTGTTCTTAATTCAGAACCGGACGCATGTCGAATTGCGACCATGTCCATTATTTTGGCTTTTGCTGGTACTACCTTAATTTCTTGAACAGCTATACTGTCTGGTTTTAACATCAAGATGACTGGGTTGTTACCTAAAGCAACGCCGTTTTCAACTAGAACATTTACGAAATACTTTCAGAAAAATAAAATTTAGCTAGGTTTGACCAAACCACGAACCTAATTTTTCGTATTTAAAAAATCTTTAAAATTAACATTTATTTAATATAAAGTACTCATGTGATTGACAATGAACATTTTACGAAAAAACACAAATCTAATCCCAACAAAAAGAACTACTGTCTTCTTCTTTCATATGAAAAATATTGTCAGATTTTAATTTTAAGAAATTTATTTTATTTTTTGAATCTGGACAGATAAACTTTTATTTATTAAGTGATCAGAAATTGTACATAAATATTAGATGTAATTGATTACTGAAACTTTGTTTTTAAAATGACAAACTTGAACGGAAAACTGTACCGAAAAAATATTTCAAATTAAGAACTGATCCCCAATGTTTAAATAGATAATTTTTAAGAACAAGAAATGAACAAATAGAAAGTACTGATATAAAACTTACTGGTCTGCATGACGCTACAAACGAGTCCTGGATGATTGGCGATTTCTGTCCACTGGCAAAGCGGTTGAGGAGTGGCAGCTTTGCTTCCATTACTCTTGGAACTTGATCCAGAAGATCCCGCACTTAAAGTAATTTGATAAACTGTTGTCAAGCAGTTATTCTTTGAATTCAAAGGCGCGATAAAACTCTTTCCCTGCGCGTAGCTGAAGAACAACAACCCTAAAGTGTGCGAGTAGTATATACTCACGCCGCCTCCAGCTACTTGACCATTTACATCCTAAATAAGAGAGAAAAATAGCATTTAATAAGTTACAATCAATTATTTTGACTCACTGTTACATCAATGTGGAAAACTTCGAGGGTATTTGTGACGTAAAACGTTCCATGTTTAGCAGAACTTTCTTCGTTTAAAGTTTCGGTGTAAATGTGTCCCGGCGAAGACATCAGCAAGATATTATAAACTCCGTCTTCGTAAATGAACGTACAATCTCTGATCTTTCCACTAGGCACTAAGAAGTAGTACTGCGGGCTTAGTGCGTCTTTTGACAAATCATAAATCTTTACAAAATCCGCTGTGATCAAAGCCAACTGCGTTTGAGAACCCGGCAACCAAATGGCTCTGATAATGAAATTTCCAGTTTCGAGTTGTGGATGCAAGACTAGATGATCAGCCACCGAACCAGTCGAGCTGAAGGTTAAAACATGGCAGTCTTTCAGACCGCAAACAGCCAGAAAGTCCTCGTTACAAGGATTTCCAGATAGTGATAGAACTGTAAAAGGTATTGGGGCTGAGGCTAATCTAGTAAGTGTTAATTTTCTCTTAGCGGAATCTGCTTGTTTTAAAAGAGCGGAAAGTTGTAAAACAGTTATTTTGCCCTTTTCATGAGAGACAGCTAAAAGAATATGACTTGAATTATGACTTACAGTATTGAAATTTTGAGGATAACTTACCTAAATGTTGTCTTTTTCCGTGAGGACTTGACATACAGCACATCGCAACTCTTCTGACAATGTGCGCGGAGAGAAGTTGTCTTATTGTTTGTCCTTGTTCGCCTGCGTAACTCATTCTTACATTTTCAAATGCACCTTCTTGAGATCCTAACGTTGGAACCATCAACTGATCAGTATGGTAACACTTCTTTTCTCCAGTGTGAAGAGCTTGCAGAGCTTGTAAAGCTCTAGTGTGACACCCAACAGGAGAATTCCTTTCACACGATGCTTCAACTGCTCCCACAATGGAATTTAAAATTTCTAATAAGTTTCCAATCATTGGACTATCTCCAATATGACTTATAAGCCACTCTCTTGAGGCTTCTATTTGTTTCACAACAGTGTTTGTCCGTTTTTTGTCGCGATAAACACTTATTTTTTCGAGAGGAATTGGCGAAGATGGTCTACGCCGTAGAGAACTAGTCAACATCGGTTCAAGTCCAAAACTACCGCTTTGATTTGCAGCAGTAGAAGTGGATGGTTGAGAGTCACTGGTTTGCGGACTGCGCTTGACCAAAGCTTGGCAAGAACCATCTTCTTTGGCTCCACAGTCGCAGAAGAAGTTACCATACTTTGCGTAGCTTAGATCGTGACCTCGGTGACATACTCTAGCACAGACTGAGCACACGCCTACACCGTCCAACATGCGGCAAGTGTGACAGTGGTACCAGTGTTGGTTCATGAATTCTTTTTGGGTTACAGTAAACGTACAAAGTTTGTTGCACAGAGAATCTTCGTCCTGCAATGGCGAATAATTTCCGTAAAGAATATTCAGTACACTTTTATTTTAATAAGGACTCAAACCAAGTATTAATCAGAAGAGAAAATTAACCGTAAATGGTTTAAAGCCTTAGTAACTAAACTTTCTAACAAAAATAATTTAATTTTAATAATATATCATCATTCTATTGAGGAACATATAGATGAAATCAAGATGAGAATTCCACGTTTCTAGACAATTTTACTTGAATTGTAGTTGTGTAGTTTGTAAGCCAAAACTTCTATAAGAAACCTACAGTTTGTATTGGGTTCCGAACCACTCAGATACTTCAACTTTCACTGGGATTTGAACCCCCGATCTCAAATATAGAATGCATTAATTCTAATTTTAGTTTTGGAAATCCTTTGAAATGTATATATTTTTATGTCTTATCTTTATTTATATATTTATTACAATTCGTGAATTTGATAGATTTTTATTTCTAAATATTCCGAAATTGAATCGTTTAAGACCGATTAAATAATTAGAATAAAGACCGAACCCTAATTATTCTTTCTTGCGGTTAGAGTCCCTGATTTTCGCGTGGAGAATATTTTACAATGTATTATATTTCTACTTACAGAGTCTTCGGCAGCGCTGTCATCCTCTTCATTGACTTCATCCGGCCACTCGGAGTCAAACTCTGGAGGAATCTCTCCCTCCCAAGGGGGACTTAAGGCACGACTTACATTCCCACTACTTTGAGGACCTAAAGCGTTTACTATGTCTTCAAAATAAGTCAGCAAATGGCATGTTGCTTCCAACATTGAGGAGTGTTTTCCAGCGTAAACACCGGCATGGAGCTTTTCCACTACTTCTTTCTGTGTGAGATATTGTTTGCACATTTCTAACCATTCTGTAGCGGCGGCGAAGAGGTATTGATGTCCTTTTCCACTTCCAGCATCGGCTAGGGTTGCCATCACAACCATCAGTTCGGAAAAGCCGACGCCTTCGATAGGCGGAGATAGAATAGGAGAGCCCATTGGGATTAGGGCTTTGAGGATGGTTACTGCTACTTCTTCGCAAACATTGCTGAAAAAAATATAAATAACAACTGGACATTTAAAACAGACTACTTTATTTAATTAACAGATGTCAACGAATTAAGTATTTTAGAGTACTTTTTGACTTTTTTAATGTGTCGTCTATCGGTCTTCCCAACAGGATGTAAGTTTGCAAGTTTAGGGCAAATTTGACTTTACGGATTTCATAACTTTTGGTAAAAATCGGTTAAGTATAACTTACAGTTTACTTTTGTAATTTTTAGTTTTTAATGTATATTGTGTAACAAATAAATCTTATCAGAAAAAATAGTAATATAATGATATTTTTTATCAAACAGTACTTATTTCGTACATTTGATCGATTGCTTTTTTATGTTATCAAAAAGGAAACGGAATAGAATTATGTAAGTTTTTTTTTCTTAAGATCATAAGTGATTTTCCCGACAAATTTAGAAACTAAATAAAAATAGTTTCAAATAAAAAATTCAAAAAAACTTAAAAATTAAGGATAATTATTTAAATAATCAGAATTCGACGGAAGTAAATTATTAAATTAATAAATAATTATTATTAAAATAGCCTCATGTTAAATAAAATTATGATAATTTTTGAATTGAGATGTGTGCTTACCTATTTTGCTTGACGATGTAAGTGGTAAGAGCTTGCAGCAACTGACTATTCTCCTGTAAAAGTAATTTTTGATCATCACACGGGCTCGGTGAAGCGTTAGATTCAGTACTAGCAACCTGAGTAACACTCCACTGAGTCGCACTATTCTCGCCTTCCACTGTCGTTTTCACTTCTTCACTTCTCGCATTCTCATCAACCGCCGCCAACCTAAATACAACCCAAATATATCTATTTCCATTTTACTAACAGTTTTTGACTTACTTGGAGTTGGTAGCGATTGTAGGAGTTTGAATATTAGAAGAAGTTGAACTACTAACCATATTTCCAGAGCCTAAAATCACGTGTCGGAGCCAAATTTGCAACTTTTCTCCGTCCACATTTGCAAGCTTGCTAATACTGCTGCACAAGTAGTTCAGGCTTGGGTCTGCAGGACTTTTTTCCGCCGCTTGGAATAATTTGTTAAAGAAGTGAAGTACTCTTGTGCTGTATTGTTGCGACATTTGAGGGCCAGATACAGACATTAACACTTTTACTAAATCATTCTCGTCTGAGAAGAAAGTTTCGAACGCTTGTCTTCCAGAAGACTTTTCTAAGATTTTTTCCCAGAATTTCAAACAACTGTGCAGGATTTTTTCGTCTATAGATGCAGTGTAGTTGGGAGTTACAGTTGAAGTGTAGTTTACTATTAATTTATAAGTATGTTCCAATACAATGGAATAAACTCTTTTTTGGTGTTCATCAGTTTCACTATCTCCTATCATTTTGTCAAGTGTCTTTTGAACACTTTCGTGTAAGAACTCGGTTCTAGCATCTAGTGTTAACACTACAAGTAATTCGATGGCGCGATTTTTGGTTTCCGTGTTGTCAGCTTTTGGAGCATGTTGACAAATAAATTTCACCAGGCACTGAAGTAACCTTTTTAGTGATAAGTTTATAGAAAACGTTGAATTCATTGATAGTGTAGATACATGAGCATTGACTATACTTAAAATGTAACTTTCCGCTGGTAAAATGTCGTTTAAGTATGGCGTCTGTTAAAAATAAATACGTAAGAATATATTTTGTAAAGATAATTGCGTAACATACCAGTGAGCAATCATCTAAAAAGACAGTATTCCATGTTTCTAGGACTGAACATACTGTCGAAGGCAACAAAGCTGTTAAGTCAGGAACTAAAGGACTTGTTAGACTGTTATGTGCTGAACACACGGCTAACAGGTCTTGCAGTAGCAGAATGTCACTGTCTTGAGGAGAATATTTTCCTCCTGGTTCTGCTTGTTCTGTCATTGTATGCATTAAACTCCACCTATTAAAAAAAAAAAAATTCTATAATGAAGAGCAATTGAGAAAAAAGATAGAAAGAATACATGCACACGGCAGAGTCTAACAAAAAATAAAATTAGCTTTAAAAAATGTACCGAAGGGGATTTTACTTATTTATAGAAATAAGTTTAAAATGCAGATCCTCGACGTTGTTAAGAAAACCGTTCTGTGATGTTCTCGGAGGAAAGTTTATGGTAACTGCAAGGCAAGGCAGGAATACTAGTATCACATACTCAGAACACCTAAAGAACCGTTTCAAGCCTACCATTAACATCAAAAGGAGCGAATTTTTACAGCAGGAAAACGTGCGGCATATTTTGCAGTGGCAAACATAAAATTTATTTGAAGTTTAAAATTTGTCACATCCTTTTATTCCCTTATCCGCAATTCAAGTGATTACCATGTATTTTGGTCCCCTTACAGTAATGACGGATTTATACTTATGTCGCCTAGGACCTACCGGCAACTTGCACCTCCCTTCCTTTACGCTTTATCACGATAAATTTTATTAATATCACAAAATGATTAGTACTACTCTAATTTTGATAAACAGTGGTTTTGAATAAATTAAAAACCAGATCCACGTAAAAAAGAATAACCATCTCCTAAATCCGCCACTGACTTACAGAGGCATTTCTAAAGTAAAAAAAATCAGAGAAGAAATTAGTTGAGAACGTGTATAGAACGCTTTTCGCTGTTTCGTTATTACAGTATTTTTTCGAAATTACTTATTTTACTGTTGTTTATCTATCATTAAAAAGCAGTAAAATTTCGGTTATCGGAAATCGCAGGACATTGTTAATTACAAAATACGAAACAGAAAAAGGTAAACGACAATAAATGACTTCTTCAAAAAGAAAACAATAAGTATCAAAAGAGGAGGAACATATTGTTTACTCCATTTTTTTCTATATTCACGGATGTTTCTTTTTACATTTCTTCAATAAATTTTATTTAATAATTTTTTTAGGTTTTTGATTTGACTCTGCTATGTAACATAGGCAATGGGGCGTTAAAATATTTTTTACAATATTTAAAATATTTTTGAACTTACCGACTGCAATGTAAAACAGCCTGAGCAAGCCTCAACATATGCGGCAGCAACTCTTGCACTAGGGTAGCTCCAGTAACTACCACTCCGTTTGCATCAGCTGTGGGAGGCTCTACTTCATCAATTAGCGACACTTGAACTTTCGCCATCACCGAATCCAACAAGAACAAGTGCCACAGAGGTGGTAAACTTTCCTTAGTCACAGGCGAGCCTTTCTTTACATCAGGAGTAAGCGCAATGATGCAGTTCTTAGCTGTATTCGCATCGTACTTTAGCGTGTTGACAGAATCAGAAACAGCTTTCAGAAGTTTCTCTGTGTACTGCGTGTACAGTCCTTGTTTGACTAGACAGTCTTTTAACCAACGGCTGAATGTCTTGTGAGCTGCTCTAGGGCCCCAAATAAGCGAATGGAGTAATAATGGCCCTGCTGGGATTATCTCTCCAGTCGCTAAGCGGTCCATGTAGGGAGTCGATGGTGGGAGCGTTTGTAAAAGTCTACAATTAAAAATTATAAAATTTATAAATATATATAAGTAGTGAATTTTTGGAATGAAAATATGTTACATAAAATTTAAATTGCGCGGTATGTTGTGATGTCATCTCTACTCACTCCAGTGGTATCCAAACAGTGTTTTTTTTTATATAAAAGCAGATAAATAGTTCAATTTTAAAATAATGTTAACGAAAGAAAACGAAAATTGTACTATTTTATTAATTTTATAATACAAAACATTGAAAATAAACAAACATAACATTAAACATTAAAAACAAAAAATTGGAATAGTTCAACTTTTTTTTTTCGCAGGCAAACAAAAATTGGATTATTTTAAAATAAATGACATTAAATATAAAACAAATAACCTTAAACAAATCAATAAGGGTAAGTTTGTTTCCTTTCCATGATAACCTTAAAAATAAAAAAAATGAATGACAGTTCATAGTTCTACTTTACTCCGCTAGGGTGCTATATGCAGGATTTCTGCCTGCCAAAAAAACATTTGCGTCAAGATAGTTCTTAGTTCTATTTTACTCCGCAAAAAGCGCTACATGTACGACTTATGTCACAACAAAAAACATTTTCTTAATAAAGAGCACAGATTACGTCACTAAATAATTAATAGAAATATGTTTGAGATCAATTTCTGAGTTTTTATTATGATTTATGATGCTAAAGATTTGATAAAACGGAGTAAACTTACCTCCAACAAATGGTGAAGCAATACTGCGTAGCACAAAGTCCTAAATAAGTTAACTTTGAAGAAGCTGGCCCCGAAGTGACATGCGTAATATTTAAAATTTCTATTAAAGCATCTAAGAGTAAAGGGTACCGTAGTTTATCTGGTGTGCCTAAAATAAAGTTGCAAGCAAGTCCATCTAATTTGGGTGTATCTTGATTATTGATTTCCATGCTAGTTATAGCATAAAAAAGCGGCTTCATTGCGAATTCATCTGTCCCGCTATGCTTTCGATAATTCTCCTCAATATCTAACCATGAGGTGTACATTCTCGATACATTTTTTTCTTTATTTTCTTTATCTGTTGTTAAATTTGTTGAGTAGAATAAATTCCACTGAATCTATAAATTTATTATTAAAAAAAAACCTTTGAAGCTTATTTAAAAAAATTACCTGTTCTAATAAAGATGTAGGTGCATCATATAAATGTTTCATAATATAATCCAACAACAAAAGTAATCTTGATAAATGTAAAAGTTGTGAATCTTTTAGTGGTCCTCTTGCCACTTCAGAACCACGTACAACTCCACCCGCAGTTAATAACAAAACTGATTTCTTTTGCATTAAATTTAAAGAATGAAACAGATATAACAATACCTGCGCGTGTTCTACATTCAGGTCTGCTGAGAAAAAAATATTTATCAAATATTTATTCATTTCATAAACAAAAAATAGGACAGACAACAGTAAAATTTGAAATTTACGAACCTTCACTTTCATTATCCAAAAAAACCGGAGGATTTATGCAATTTTCTACTAAACTATTAACCAATCTCCTCCATATACTAATCACCGAAGCTTCTTTCTCCTGTTGCGGTCGCAGTAACAAGACCTGCGCTAAAACTGCAAGAGTTCTGGGGTACACTTGCAAGGGCCACGCATGGGGCACGTCTACATTCCAAGGAGACACTCCCAAGTGCGACAACAGACTAGTGTGTAAAGAATTTAACGCGTTATGCGTTACTAGATTGTGGGTGTATCGAGTTAATGCGCTGGAAAACTCTGAGTACAGTTGACCTAACGTTGAACCGAAATAGACCGATATTGTACCTAAAAGTTTAATCAATGTAGATTGAAACATAAAATGTTTTATTACATCACACAATATATTGATCTAAAATTAAATTTATAAATCAATAACAAAAAAGTTTTTAATCAGTTAAAAGTATGGTTTATTTTCAGAATTTTTTTGTGAAACAATATATTGTGTGCGATAATAAAAGAGACATTTTTGAATACCAGTTTCCGTCCTCGCAGTTTCTTTGTCTAAATCCCTAATAATAGCGGCTAAAATTATCATCTGCTGCTCTGTAAGGCCTGCCTTGACATATCGCGTTACAAATCCGCATTTGGTTGATAAGAAGTGTTTATTCATAAATACGAATATTTGTGTAGCTAATGTTATATACTACAAATCAAATCGTTTAATATTTTGAAAGAAAAAATATATATTTAAACTTACTCCATGTGGTTCACCTTTCTCAGGTACGAGAGATTGACCTCTCTCACTACTTGAAGGTTTGGCATCTTGATTCTCTGAAGATGACACGTTCGTGTTCGTGTCTGAGGATTCTGGTGGTGCGAGCGTTTCTTCAAACCATTGCCCTAGTATTGGCTCGCTGTCATCGTCTAGAAAGGCGAAATATTCTTTTTAGAACTACTACAAAATTATTAAATTAGGAATTTGTCCTATAAAAATAATGATTCGAGTTCGGTTCGAATTTTAACCTTAAAAGTAAACTACTCAGACCAAATAGCTGTAAATTTTGTTTAAATAACCCTGGGGTACTGTGAAATTGCCCAACCTTTTACTGAATTGTCTTTTATAAGCCTTGTCATTCCCATTGTGATAGTTCTACAGAAATAGTATATTATGCAACAAGTGCAGAAAGTCGTCTATTTCCCACGAGGTGTGAAAATTTCGGCACGAGACGAAGCCGAGGGATGGAATCACACAAGATGGGGAATAGGTAATTCTGCACGAGAGACACACTATACTTTTTCTACGACCACACTGCTAAATGTTACAGAAAAAAAAATATATGCACGTAAGCTACTTGACATAAAAAAAATATGGCACAGGAAACCTCACAAAAAGTACCTTCAGGCATGCGTAATGTTGGAAATTACTGTGAGAAAATATACATATTTCTCATACTGCACATGCGCAGTGTTGATAAATACTGTGAGAAATTATTATTCTCTCTTTAAACCACGATTGTGGGAAATACGCAACTTTGAAGCTTTATATAATGTATATAACATCTTTATTTGATGTGAAATTAGTACATTTTTTGTCCTGAATACAATAACTTTAACGACAACGTCGGAGATAGCGAATAGTTATATCCAGAAAAGCTTGAAATAATTTATTTTATTGTGGCATTAAAATATTTATTATTGGTTTTTGTAACGAGTTTTTTTAGTTTTATTTTTATTTTTGTTTTCATTTTGGCTATTTTTTAAACATAATATGAATAAATTTTCTTTGACATATTTTGTATATTAATAAAAATTTTATTTTATTTTATAGTTCTGAGAGCAGTTTTTGTTACTGGTGTTAAGTACAAAATGCGAGGATTTCTGTTGAAATAAAAAGGCACAAGTTGTTAAAGATTAAAAATAAGAAGTTTTGATATTTGTTCGATACGTAATTAAAATTCTAGTTTTCTAAATTCAAAACTCATGACATTTCTACAAGAAAAAGGACCTCAAGTATGTAAGGTTTCCAGCATCGGACATGACAATATTTATTTTTGATTAAAATTTCGAGAAGCTGGAATTTGAACCCCAGATCTCTACTCACAATCAGTAAGTCGAAGAGCGTTTATCAAGTTAGCCTTATATTAGATAAATATGTTTCTGGACCTACAGCTTAAATCGAAAAGCGCGTGAATTGCATTGTAAAAAAATAGGTAAATGACATTGAAAATTTTATGAACACTAAAATCAACTTAGATAAATATTATTTTATCGATATCCATGTCACTTATTAGAAACTACTTTTTAGTTTCAGATTTCTATATATGTTTCCGTTTCAGTTAGAATCCCTTATTTATTTTTTATTTAATAATTGTAATACTTTTTTTTTAATTTGAAATATTGTAATAATACAAATTATTAGTTTAATATTTCAAGTTTAAATTTAGAATAATTGATATTTGATAACACCTTCCACCTCCAAATAAATAATTAATTTTAATTTCATTTAAAAATTTCTTACCGTCGTCTGTTGAGCTTTCGTCAGAGCACATGATCAAATCCTCGTAGTACGTCGTAGAATCTGATTGGCTAAAAGTGTCTCCTTCGGGTGGATGTTTCTGTATCCTCTTGAGCGTGCACGCCTTACGGTAAGTGATGGTCGCTAAGTAGAACAACAACTGGTTGAGAGGCACAGTTCCTAACAGCCTGACCGCCCTTTGCAACGCGGTGAACTGCCCCATTATCGTGAGCGGCGCCGGTTCGATTTGCGTTGGAACTACGGAGCCTCCGCAGATCTCTAGATGTAAATCGTCCAGAAGATCCGACATTAGGGACAGAGCGCGAGTTGCTAACGCTACTGAAAGAACGCCGAATCCTTGTTGACTGCAAACAAAATGAACTCAATGTTTTTCTATCGTAGCTGCAGTGAGCTACATACACTTTCATAAGGCTAATTCTGGCAGAATTTGATTCCCTGGTTTTGCTGGGACTTCGCCCCTTGTTTTCCCGTTCAGTAGAATGCGCTACCTTTTCTTTTTCGGTAGATGGTGTGTTGGTCACTGAAAGTTGTGTTTGTAAACCGGATAGTAAAACCCACGCCCCAGCTAATAATAAATTTTGGTATACCTAAAAATAATTCATTGAACATTTTCACAACAATTCATTGAACTTTCTTACATGTCCCCCTGCCCGTGTAGAATTCTTAATAGTGTCCCCAACGTATGTGAACATATCTAAGGCTTTTTCCACAACGGTAACTGCGAGCGAATCGAAGTCATCGTCTTTGTTAACAGAAGGAGAACTGCTGGAATTTTGTGTGCTGGCGCATTTTGGAGAAACGGCTGAACTCATGCCCAGGACACTGCTGGCAGCTGCTTGCGTTACCGCGCAGTGCAAACATGCCATACTTAGGGCACATAGTTTCTCCAATTTACTGGGGTTCAAGGGCTCTAACACTGGGAGTGATATCGCCCAAAATACCACAGATATATCGGCTACCACTAACGGTAAACTAAAACGATACATTGTGTAAATTTATACGGAAAGAAAATAACACGCAATTCGCATAAACTCCGATCTCTAACTTTCCAATTGTGCATGTTTATAACTAACAATTAATATCAATCTCACGCAAACATATTTATTTTAAAAATGTTACCTGTGTCGAATAGCTGTAGCCTCCGTATGCGTCGTAGGTAAACTAAAAGGTTTCCCTGCCAAAGCTTCATTGCAAATTAATCTTGATCTCTTAATAGAATTTAAGTTAAGACACAAATCCAACAATATATCACTTGCTCTGAGAGCTTGAAGATTTTCGGTATTTGTTGACAAGAATAACTTCTGCAAAACGTTAATATTAACACAGTTTCACAAAGAAAAGTTAGGCATTTTACTTTAATTTCGGAACACACATCCGCACTACTCGTTCCCTGTTCAGTACTACCTCCAGAAACATGTAATTTGCTAAGATCTGGTTCACAAATGTCCGTAGGTGCACTCTGACCATCTCTTAAAGGCAACGTGAGCTGTTCGAATATACTAGTTGATAAATCGGATCTAGGTTTTCCTGATTCTGGTTTACTAGGTGTTTCTTTATCACTGCCTATAAATACACGAGGTTGAATGACTGAAGAACACTTGAGTTAAAAAGAAGTACCTGCAGGGTTAGTTTTTATGTGGGGTGGTAAATTTTCACTTTTCATTGTGGATGTTAACGACGACTGATCACTCTTAGATAATAGTCCAGTACCTAAGCAAAGTGACCTAATCGCACTTAACAAACGGTTCGCTTGCACTGTGTTAGGAACTGGTTCAGTTGTTAAAGGTTGTAATGCGTTAACGAGATACCGGAGAAGTATTCGACATGCGTTACACACCACATCCATTTGATTGATAGATACTGGAAGCAATAATGACAAAGTGAACTTTATTTATAAACACCACGACACGACCCAACCCAACTGACAGAAACTTACAAGAACTTGCATTTGTGCTGATGTAATCAGCAGCGAGGATAGCAAAAGAGTTATAGAAAACCTTATAATTATCTTTGTGATGAAGAATTTCCGATTCACTGTAACAGAAACACCATAAAATCATACGCAATGCGTCACAAAATATTCCTGTGTCATGAAACCCGACGAGAGATTAAAAAAAATACCAGAATAAAATTGATCTTTTCAGGTATGATACCTTTTATTGATCGCCGAACAAAGTTCTAGTACGTCATGTTTATTGACAGAACCGTAACTTGCCGACAAAATAGGTTTGATTATAGATGACCACTCCACACCACCGCTACTCGCAGCCATTGCGTCCACCATTACTAATTTCCAGCACCAGCTGCTAAGTGCTGATTCAGGGATGCCATGTTCTAAACACGAAAGTTACTTTGCTTTTTTTATTTTAAAATTCGTCAACTCACTCCACTAAAAACAAAATCTGAAAAATTCGCCAAAATTTTATTCTCATTTTATGTTGAAATTTGAACTTAACTGAAATATTATTTGAGTTGAAATTAATACATGACAGCTGTCTAATAAAAAATAAATTGTCAAACAACTGAATTCACCATTTTCAAAATTTCAACTCCGAAATGTCACATTTTGAATTTATCATTAATTACGTTTATCTTGTTACTAATTTTCTTCGTTTCCGTGCTGCATTCAACTTGAATTATAAATAGAAGATTGAGAAGTTTATTTTCAAAAAACATACAATAACAAATATATTTAAAAACATGGACAATGCACTATTAGTAGGTATCTGTTCATTAATGAGTCATATCCGAGAAACTACAAAACATAAAAGTAATATGCAAAAATATATTAATTGCTGTACTGAATGTAAGCATATAGGTACAATATATTGTTACGCAATATTTTCTTATTAAATTGAGTTAGCATTCTAGGTATTTTGATTATATCTGCTAACTTTCTGGACACCCAAATATTATACAACTTATATAAAGACAATTTAGATATACTCTTTCAAACGTATAAAAATAATTAAATATTGCAACTTTTCTGATAGTGATGTATAAATGCTATTTGTCAATACAGAAAACGAAATCATTCTCTTTTAGTAGCATTATTCATATAAAAACAAAATTGTAAATATACGAGGCGAGAACTTTCAAAATTTTCCAGAAATTTACTTGCAAAATACATTATTTCTTTAATATTGCAATTGGAAATACTAGGAAACAGTACTTTTGTATTTATTTATAAAATTCTGGATAAATTGGAAGGTTTCTCGTAAAAATAACGTGACGCAAAATAAATAAAACAAGCAGAAACACTCACTGCCGTAAGAAACTAAAAATTCCAGTTTGTTTTGAAATTGTGCGATCAAATATGAAATAGTTTAGAAGAAATTCTACTACTGCGATGACCAACATTCAACGTTCTAATTTTTATATTATTTATATATTATTTTGTATAATAATGTCACACAGTGTCTATTATACTCTATGAAAGTTATTGCTGAAATCACGGCCTCTATGGCCCGTTTTCAGGAATAACGCGATATATAATATCCATCTTAATATATTATTATGTATATTACAAATTTTTAAATTTGTACAAGATACTGCAGATCTGTTGATTTGCACATAAGGCCATGTGTCATTTTCTGCGAAAACCATCGCGAATGGGCATTCGCAACAGGTCTCACAGAACAATAAAATAGGCAATTTTGCAATCACTCAACTTTTGCAAATCTGAGAACGCACTTTTATGGCATTACGTTTGATTTTGTTCAACGACATTTTCACATCTTTCATATCCAAAACATTTCTTAATTCTTCAATTAAAATTATTTGCTTTCATATCACAATGTTTTATAAAAATGTAAAAAATATATTTTAAAATACATAACTTATCATAAATACATAAAAAATTTAAATAATAAACATATATAAGATGTAATATAAATATATATTACATTCGATTCCGCTTAATTGGGACAATTAAACAACTAATAAAAGCGAAAGAAGAATGAATATTTTTTTTATACAACTTAAAAATAATGTACATACATATGTATAAATTAATTATTATTTCCTTGATTTGATCCAAATAGACGGAATCGAATGTACTGGAGAAGTAAGAAGTAATTTTGAATATGAAAGTGCGTAAATAGTGGCAAGATAGTATTGGTAGTCGTGTATAACAGTGCCATAAACTAAACACGATCTAGTATATACAAACAAATGGATAAACAATATAAACAGATTCTGCATTTTGGTTTTGTGTAAATAAATGATTTCACCTCTGGACAATAAATATTTGTTTCTTACAGGGTCTGTTTCTAGATCTATCAATTGTCACTTTCTGTACAAATATGTATGCGAAATATTACATACAAAATATACACGTATGCTATCAAATTTTGTTGCCAAATTTGTAAAATTAGTTAAATTTTATAATAAAATACACGCAGATTAAACAAATATTAATTTTGTACTACAAAAAACTTCATTATTGCTCAAACAAAGTTACTCAGTGGCAACAAATGTATATATAAAATATATATTATATATTGAATGCTCATATATAAGAAATGTACACTTTTAAAACTCTATACTGAGTTGCTAAAATCAGTACGGCTACCTCCCGTCCATTAAAACTCGATTAAAATAAAATCAATAAAATCTACGACACAATCTATCAAACAAATTAAAACTAGTTTTATGCGGGTCAATTCCAGTCTTTTCATAAATAAACATTCGAATTTGTGGTCGCTGTCACTAACAAACCATCCCATTGTTCCACTATTCCACATTCTCCGTCACAGCTGCCGCGTTGTCTGTCGCGTCCATGGGTTCCTCCGAGCCGGTGGAGTCCAAGTCCTCGGTCTTGGGCTTGTTCTCCAGGCTCAGCCGCAGCTCGGCCACGGCGGGGCCCTCGTACAGTCGCTTGATGCCGCGCGGTAGGGCTCTGCACGACTGCAGGTTCAGGCTCTGGATGCACGGACACTTCAACAGGATTGCCTTCACTGACTCCAGGCTCACCGAAGAACCGCATAAGTTTAAAATCCTGCAAGTGTTCGCACAGTCAAGTGATGTATGTGATGCACATGCAAGGAAGTGTTACCTCAATGGCGATTCCTTGCCTTTTTCAGCCAAGGTCATCACAGCTGCGTCCAGAGGCTCAGTGGCGGTCGACCAAGCTAAGTCCACCTCCACTAAACTATGGCTCCATTTTTGTACTATTAATTCCAAGCCAGAATGATTTAATCGAGTCACGTAGCAAGCTGTAGGGAATATATTTCATCTTTTTAATCATTGCATCATTTTACACAACATTTATTTATTTCAATTTTTTGTTGATCTGAGTGAATTCCTTTTGCCAAACAGATCACATCACTAAAATCGGTTCAGTTCAGATCAGTTGAATCAGAACTTCCGATCTACCTTGGCGAATGGATCACTAGGATCACTTAAATCAGTTCTTGTTAAACTGATTCACTCAAAAGAAATGAAAAATAAGGGATCCGGATTAAAAAAAGTTGGATCTAATCCAAGCGGCAAGTGGAATACGCCTCTTGAATCCAATTGGCAAACTAAACGCGGCAGTTTGAAAGTAGTTCTCACTTTACTTTCCTTTTCTATTAATGGCTTATTCTTGAAGTCGAGATTACTTATGGAATTTTGGGAAAATAAATGCAAAACAATAGAAATTTAAGGGATTTCCGAGACAGCAATTTACAAAAAAATGAAGATCTATGTTGAAACAAATGAAATGTTTCATTGATCGTCAGATGCCTGGGTGATAATAAATTCCTGTGAAGTATCTAAATACATTCGTCGACTTATTTTTGTTGACAAATTTTGTTGCTTTTGTTTTTGTTGACAAATGTCAGATAGTTATCAAGTGGTTATCAATACAAAAGTAAAAGGATAGAAAAAGACGATTTTTAAATATAATTTGAGTCTTCAATAAATTCGAAAATAATTTGGCAATAAGTTTTCGAAAAATTTATTAAATGGAGTTTTTATAAAATAACGAAATATATGTTTAATATTTTTATTTGAAAATGTAAATATTCATTTGAGCCAAATCGTGATTGAATATAGTCATGTGGGTGTTTGATTATTGCTTTAATTTTAAAATACTGTTTTATAAATAACTTCTAACCACGCAAAATATTTGCTTTGTTATAATTTTAAACAGGTCGATCAGATGCGCTGAAAAAGCAGAAAAGCAGCCTCAACTGCGCACACAAGAGGCGGAGTTATAAATCCCTTGAGATACCACAATAACAAAAATTAATTTTAAAATTTATAACAACAGAAATTAGAAAATTTAGAGCGGATAAAATTCATGTAAAATATATTTTTATAAAAATTTCCACAATACTTTTTAAAGATATTTTTTTAAAAATAATTAAACCATTAAATATTTTTTTTTTAATATACTACTATTTTATTTCTTACCGCTGAGGAAAAGATGCTCCAAATCCCAGGCGGGAACCTTGACCAGTCCCGAATCTGTAATCTTTGTGCATCCTCTCACATCTAGTAAACGCAGCTTATGACTAGATTTTAAAATGCGCTCAATGCCATTATCGTCTATGAACTTCGACGTGGTTTGATCATCTTCGATGCCAGCGAGAGAGAGCTCTTCCAGCTCCGGAAACCCGGGAGATGCCATCTGCAATATCACCGTTTTATTTTCTGTACAATATAATTTAACTTAGTTCAACGTTAAAGACAAAAATAACGTCGAAACCCAAAAGGGTATAAAAATATTATAATAATAATATATTTTGTTAAACAGAAAAAAAATGACAAAATTAGAAAGAAGCATGGAACAGAAAAGAATGAAGACAGGTATAATAAAATAATAAAGAAATCCAAGTTGAATCTTACTTGAGCTGTTAAGGAAGTTGGAGCCAATAATATTTGGCTGTTGGTTACACGTAAAACTCGTAATTTTGGACACCCTTCTTGGAGTTTTTCTACGTGTAATAACGACGAGTTGTATGCATGAGTTTTAATGTTTGATAAATCTAATAATTGAAGATTTGGACAGTATGTCTAAAAGTAACAAATAATTCTAATACATTTTCTTATTTTACATTACATCATTTAAATTACATTTATATCTCACATTCACAATCATCCAAACAGCTAATAATATCCAGACAATACCAGTTTAATATATTTAAGTCGATATATTCTGATTACTATAAGTCTACACCAACATTCTCAACCTCAACAATGAATAAGGAATAATAACTTACGGAGATTGCTGTTAATATTTGAGAGAACCCTGCTAGTTTGTTGTGTGCAAGAACGAGGTGAGTCAGCCTACTCCCCATGTTTTGAGCAAGACAGACAAGCGGAGCGGCATTTAACGCACTTTTAGTTCCTAAATTTGAGCCCTAACAAAGAAACAATTTGTAAACACAAATAATTAAATAAATGTATTTAATTTCTTACATTCACTGATGATAAATCCAATCTTTCAAGTTTTGAGCATTCAGCTGTTAAATACTTCAAATTTTCTGCTGTTAAACCACTCCAGCCACTAAGATTTAATCCACGTAATTCTGGACAATTCGCACAAAGCTCTTCCAATATTGTTGGAATGTTTTTTATTTTCCAGTCACCTGTGATAAAAAATAATCACAAACTATTTCATGTACTTCAAAAACAAAAAGATATTTTTTCCGATTAGATTTTATTTTTCAAAATATAATAATAAAATTTCGATTCCGAAGTTTTTAAAATATGAAATAACGCTATTTGTTGTATTACCTTGATCGGTACGTAATATAAACGAATGCTAACAAAAAACGATAAAAAAAATCCATAAAAAAAAATCCTGATAAAATATCAAGTCAAAACAAAACATTATCAGTAATAACAAACGAAACTAGAACATAATAATCGATATTGAAAAAGTGCACTTACTTAAATTTAAATCTTGGCATTCTTTTAACCGGTTTTGTATCAACCAGTGTAACCTCAGATCTGTCTTAGCTCGATCTTTAACTACACTACTTAAATCCACATTTTCCCATAACGATGAGGTAATGGCTACTTGTCGCCATAGCTTACACACTCTACACAAACTGGAAGAAACAACAGGTAAACAATCATTTCACTTAACTATTAAGTGTCCTTACTTGACAAGTAGCGGTAATGCACCCTGCTCATTGCACAAGTACTGAAAGACTTTTAGTAGTATTTCTTGGGGCAGTGTTTCACCCCAAGCGCTTTGAAACGCTGGATTTTCCAGAGGGTCTGATTCTAAAGGGGCAACTATAGCAGGTTCCACTTTTACCCGTTTACTTGAATCGTCGTAGTCGGAACCATCTGTATCTGATGCTTCCACTTTCTTCTGTTTCCTGCGTTGCCTCGATTTTTTAACAGGTGACGTTACCTAAGATACCATACTTTGTTGACAAATGTTTCAAAACAAAACAATACGATAGCTATTATGTTACTAGGCAGGAAAGTAATTATTATCTATTATTAGGCTTTTGAAGTTATAGAATTATTTCAAATAAGGATCGTATTAGACGTACAACTGCCATCTGTGTGTTACCTACGAAATAATTTTCTGTTCTACGTCTTTTATTAATTGCAGGTCAAACCGGCAAATATCAACTTTTTGTAATTTATTAGTAAAGTGAAAGTACTCTATTCATTAACTTTAATTAAGTTCATATTCATAAAGGGTAGTAATTTCGTACATTTTTATTTGGTTAGTTAACTCCTATACTAACGGTGCTGGAAGTCAAATTACAGTCTTTTGTAAGGAAGTTACAAGTTGCAATGCTTTCTGATCACTCAGACATAGCGGTATTTTTTGAAATTAAATTATCAGATGTACGATTTGATTGAGATTTATATATTTTTAAAAAAATATAATTAAATATTTTGTTTGAATTTCAATTAGTGATGTAACAATTGGATCCTGTACAATTATTTTTATTTTATTTTCTTTTGAAAGAGAGTGAAATAAATATATTAGTGAAAACGCGATTGCAAAGTCTTTCATGATAAGCGTGATTTTTAAAGTCAACATTTTGTTATTATTACGTATAAACGAAATTTATTTTTCATAACAAAAACAAGAACATATAGTAACATTTTGTCACTGCCAGGCTAACTCTTGCCGCATGCATCACTTACTTCCGCAAGTTTTGCCGGCGCGCGATTTTCTTTCTTAAAATCAGGCAACCAATGAAATTGTTCAGCACATATCACGTCACAATAAAATTTAATCTCTTATAGCTCGCGAACGAAGTAATATTTAAGAAAAATATTTTCAAAAATACTCATTAATTTATATTTTTATATTCTACTACAAAATGGTAATATTTCGGCAATGGTACAGGTCCGTATGGATTGAATTCTCACCTGCGAGCTGAGATCGGCCTTCTTTATCCGGATTTTGATGGTGTTCTTGTCACCGCTGATCTGACTCTGGTAGGTGGCAGCGAAAACCGATCGCTTAGGCGGCCGCCCGCGTCCCGCGCCGACCCTCTGTCGCGGCTTCCCCAGCACCCCGTCATCTTTATTTTTCCGTCTCTTTTTGATAACCCCGTTATTAACGTCCACTACATTACTGAACGACACACTTTTCCCCTGGGCCTCTAAACTATCACTTGGAGTATAACTTGGTGTTGATCCCGCGGAAGTTTTCTCATACTGGTCGAAGATTGGTGTTTCGAGTTTGACGATTAATTGCTTCTTGAGTTTGAAGTCTAGCTGCTCGGGCTCTAAGTGGGAATGTTGGTCTTCGCTGTGAGTTTCTGATTCGGAAATGGAACTAACACTAGCACTAGCACTCGCACTGGACACCTTACTAGCGATAGAAGTGTTCGACGCACAGCCACCGTCCATCAGACAGTCCAGGAGACCCTCGTCGCCGCTCACATTGTTGTTGGGGAGACCGTCGAAACCGTACGACGAATTGACACAGTCACCGACCCCGACTGGCTCCTGCAGAGGTGATATGTTCTCGGAGAAGTCAGATAGCGGCTTATAGTCATTTTGTGAGCAATTGCCAGGGTATTTGTGTAAGACATTGGTGTGAGCAGTGTCATTAGTGACTGCTGATTCGGCCATGGCTGCTAGTAAATAGCGGGTTTTACGCACTGCGTATTACATTGTATTATTACCAATTTATTTTAAAATCCAGCCCCAAAAGTTTCATTCACATTTTCTCTTACATCTGAAACAAAGAGTTGCGGTCCTCTGGTGAATAAAATCGATGATACAACAACTTAAAATATCGCACACAGACATGTTTATTTTGAATTCTTTTGTTGTAAATATAATCATCAAAGTGTTATTCCATTCATTTAATTGATGAAGACTAAAGGGATATGATGTAATTAGAGGTTTAGGGGTATGTTGTCATTTTTAAATTTGGCGGGTAGTCATATGCGTGTTCTGATTTTTACTCGTAAACAATCACATTTGACAGATCGTTTTCAAATGACAGTAATGTGTCATAAAAACTAAAATATGAAAAACACTTAATATTATATTTACCTGCCTTATGTAGACGGAACCGGAGAGAATGTTCATACCGAAAACCACTTTCCTACTCTCCAAATTATATTATAGGTCACAATACCATTGCAATATATATGCGAGTCTGATTGTTCCATTTCAGAGGTTATTCGAATTACTTTTTACATTCAAAAACGTGCAGCACTTTAAAATCACATTTCACATCATAATATTCACTTTTATTTACCAAAAACTGATACTTTTTATATAATTTTTGCCCAGTATTTAGTGTTGTTGACCTTGTTACCAAGATGCTTGCCTCTTTAAATATGTATCAATAGGTGGCGGTGCATACGTTCCTGTATTCAAGTTAAGCAAATATATCCCAAGGTGGTAGCACTGACTTGTACTTGACCATGGCCGTGAACACTATTCAAATGTATGGGAATTAAAAACAAATATATTCTACTCTACATTGTTTCTTTCACACCATTACCTTTCCATACCACCTGTTATGGTCCTCTTAATGATGTCGATTTCCTTTATATTCGTACACAGTTTTACATGTTTTAAACAATATAAAATGTTACAAAAAGACTTTCTTTTGAGCGTGCATACTTTTTATTACTTTTATTTGGCACAATGTTTGAGTAATATTTGCTTATTTATGTATTATTCTTAATACCGTATATTTTATAAAACACTTCGCTCGTATCAGTTCGATAGTAATATAAATTTACAAGGCCTCTATTTTTTTTCTCCGTTACCAGAACATTCGACATTTATTTATTTTACATACAGCCCCATAAATTTACAATAATATAAAGGATACCGAATTATTTTATAGATTTTAAACATTATATATTTGTTTTGATATTCGACGTTAAATTGTAGACGAAATAAAAGCACCATTTTACAGAGAATATATAATTGTATCAAATATTCATATACCCCAATATTTATTTAGAAAATTCAATATGAAATTATTGATAATTATAATAAACTATTTATATATAGAGGCAACGGGATTCATAAACATTATTTGCTAATAGTTCCCTGTTTTACCAGGTTAACAATAAGTATAAGAATATTTAACCATAGTATTCAGGTCATGGTTTTTTTGGAATCTATTCCTCTATTTTGTTAGACAATGAATTACAATTTATTTAAATAGAAATGTAGAAAATTTAATTTTCATAAATAAGTACTCCATGACAGCGAAGAATGAAAGAGATTTATATAAAGTTTGAACTCTGAAACCATCACTATTTAAATAATTATTCTTCTATGAAGTATATAATAGGTACATTTCATGGCCTAGCTTAGCAGAATACGATATATAATATCAACATATCTTTGCTAAACATTATAAAACTACGTCATTTGATTTATTAAACAATATCTTTTAATTTTAATAAGATCAAACAACAATGTTTAACAGTGCTCATTTAATAAGCTCAAGCTTTTCGTATCTAAATCTACGTAACAAAGAAATTAAAAAAATATCTAGAAGTGGGATATACACTATATATGTATGACAGAGATTGGTGTTTTATGATTTTGATGACTTGTATAAGAGATGTTCCTGAAATATATACATAGTATTGTGTTATTACATTATTGAAAAATCACAATAGGGTGCTTTAGTTGCCTTATTATCATGATCAGCATATTACATAGTTGAGCCAGTACAAGACAGTGTAAACATCAATGTAAAACGGCGGTAAAAATCTTAAGAATATGTCAGTATTACTATGATCAGACAATACGAAAATGAATTTGTACAGCGCAAAAATATACAAACATGAATGGCTCTTGTACCCGACCCTTTGTAGTTTGATAACACTGAAAGCTTTGGAATGAAATATTATATTGTTGAGGCATGAGGCTTCATGTCTATGTGGTAACTATGCACCGTTCAAAGTGATAGTAAAAAAATAATAGAGTACGCGCACAACTAGATGCGGCTTGGAAGAAGGACAGTAGGAATGTCAGTCCACATCGGAAGTCATATTGCTGCGAGGGCCTGGGCTATCGGTGGGAAGCTTCAGCTTGAGTTTATCAGGCTCGGTGACATCAGGCATGATGATGCACATGAAACTCTTACCGGTGTTCACATCTCTCGGGTACACTGTCACCGGCGCAAACTTGTCACTCTTTCCCTCCACATATGCACAGAGTTTCTGATACACATCAGGAAACTGGCGTTTAAGTGACACGCCCCTCTGTCTCAGCTGCCGTTGGATGTGTGCGAAACTCAGTTCTCGTGATTTCTGAACTGACATGTCGTTTGTATGCGACGGGGTTGTTACAATCACCGTTTTAGGCTCATCTCCTTCTTGGCCTGCTTTCTTATCTGGTTTTATTGTTGGTGTTATGGTCGATAAAACAGATTTACAAAGTCGTATTTTAGCGCATCTTGAAACCAGTTGACGTTCCCATTTCACCGCTCCGGTAGCAGGAACTTCGGAAACGACGCACACCGAAACATACAAAACGAATTTTGTATCTGGGTTGTAAGTTTTGCACATTTTTATCAAATCTGAATAAAGATTGGGGCCCATTTCTGAGGGAAGTAAGTCAGCCCACGGAACATACACAGGCTCACCCAGTGCTTTTATATTACCGGAGATGAATTTTTCCGCGCATTCTGGACTGGAGAAGAAACATTTAACAGCTCCATTTCCTTGTCCAAAAAATCCTTGCCTTGCCAACAATGAAAGATTTTTAAGGGTATCTTTGTGTTCTTTCGCAGCGGCAAGAACTTGTCTGCAGAGTGCTCCGACTCTAGAGAACAGACAGGTCATCCTGTGCTTCTCCCAATGTGCTCTTCTACATTCTCTGGAACAATAGATGTATGTGCAGTTATGGCAGTTCTTGTACTTCTTGCCCGCATCACTGTTCCTCGGATTGACTTTTCCGCAGCGCGAGTAGCGGCACTTGACGTTCTGAGCGTTGTTGTCGTTGGAGGGCGACGGCGACGCGTGGAAGCTGACCCGGCGAGGAGTTTCGCTGGACACTGCCGTGGGGCGTCCAGAGGGTTCGCTGCCTTCACTTCGTCGCCTGTATTGTTCCCCTCCTCTGTTTGCTAGCTTACTCGGACTCGTATTAGCTGATGCCGTCTCTGAAACCAGCCAGACACAATCAACAACGAATAAGTACTTTACAAAAAATATTTCATTGTGGGATTTAGTAAGAAATATAAATAATTTATTAGAATAGAAATAGAACAGATTGGACACTACTGCAACAAATTCATGCTAATATAAGATACACAAGTGATAAAAAAGGATCACAAATTTTACTGGTATATTTACTTTGACATCCTAAAAATATATATATTTTTTTAAATTCGCATAATTAAGGATAGTTAACTAGAAAGGGTAAAAGTGAAGTGCTAATGGATTTAAATTTTTATTTATTTCTCTAACTAATAATTAAAAAAAAATGTTTGCTCCAAAAACCTTAAAATTTTCGGATTTTTAAATTTATTTTTGATACGGATTCAAGTCGTTGAAATATGCGAAAATTTCACAATTTCAGGATAAAAGAACTGATAGATACTGCATGATGTGATGATAAAAAAATCATTTTTTTTTAATTCGTAAAATTAAAGACTGTATTTGAAATAACATTTTTAGCGCCATTGTTTTGGTGTGTTATAATATTTCATTTAGATTAAAAATATAAGTAATTATCTATTTCTACTTATATCTAATTTAAATTAATATCATTGGCGCTACAACGTCAGAAGAATTTTGGCCGAAGGTAAAATAGAAAAGCGAACTTTACCTTTTCCAAGACAAATTTTACTTGCATTCTATCAGCTAATGACCATACAAGAGACCTACAGATTATAGTGTATTCGTTTTTATAAAATAAATCTAGAGACACAAAACATGTGTTTTTTGAGTAAACTACCCTTAATTTTGTGAGTTAAAATTATTTTTGGTTCGTTTTCAGAATATCCTGTAGTGTCTGCATTTTTTTTATTATGAAGTTATGAAACGTCCTGTATATACCTCAAAATCTATAATCCTCTTTTTACCACCTAGTATTTGATGGAAATTTCATGTAAAGAAGCAGACACAAGTATGTATTTAACTTGTATTTTTTTGTTAGTTGATTTATTTATATTTCAAGAATTGCACACTGTACTGTAAGTAGTTATCTCTGTGATACCCTAGTAAAATCTGCTTGTTAGGGAGTACTTTATTACCAGCAAGAGTTAGTGCAGTGCTCGGCCACAGGAAACAGAAGAAGAGGAGATTGAGTGCTACCTACCTGTAGTGGCGAACTAAGAGAGAGAAAGCTGGTGTCGTGGGTGTAGTACGTGGTATAATGTCCTGGAATGAAACTTACACATGTCTCCTACCTTGGAGACTCGGGCTGGGGGCGCGCGTAGATGGCGGGAGGCCCAGCAGGGAGTCCAGCACATCCTCGAGGGTGGTGGACCCTGGAGATGGTCTGCTGGTGCTCATCTCCAGCACGTGTGCCATCATCTCTACAACATCATCCCACAAATAGCACTCAACGACAGGAACACTCATTTCATTTATACTAGCAATTATAGAGATTTTTAGTACAATTTTTCTCACGCGTCTGTGAGTCAAGTGAGATAAGTGGGAAAGACATGCTCACTTGTGCTAAACGTAATTTTTCCACAATCTTTAAATATAATTTTTCTAAAAAACAAAACATTATACTTTTTTTATTAATGAAAAACTCAACATTACATACAGGGTGTATTACGGAAAGTGAAACATAGGCGTATAACATGGCAAATCAGTTTTTCCGTGAGCATTGCTCCCCTAATTATTTTAGACAAAAAGTTTTAAATGGATGTTGTATAGCAAAAATTCCTACGTCCGAATCAATAAAAAAAATTATTTTAGCTACTTCATAACTGCAAAAATAAGATTTGAAAATTTCCGGAATTACAATAAAATAGTATTAGCCATGGAATTATGAACAAGAGACGAACAAAAGCGTAACGTTTTATACGTCAAATTATTAGTATTTATTTTGACAAATTGTGATAAATCGATATTAGTTAATTAATTTCAAAAATGAATAATTATTCAAATGAAAAAAAGTTACAAATAATTAAATGGCATTATTCTGGCCATAGTTTACGGCAAACTCGAGATTATTTTAGTGCTATTTGGCAAAATGATGATATTCCGGGTTTGTCTACTATTCAAAGATTTATTGCCAAGTTTGAGAAGACAGGTACACTGAATTTTAAAAAAGAAGAAGAAAATAACGAAAACTATAATCAAAATGAAGAAAATGTTCTTGCTTTCATAGAATCAGAGCCAACAATGAGCGTGAGAGAAATTTCGAAGGAACTGAATATACATTTTACGACAGTTCATAGAATTCTCAAAAAACATAAATACATTCCTTTCAAATTTCAAAATCATCAACACATTTTGGAACGAGATTTTGAACAGCGTGCATTATTCTGTGAAATAATTATGGAGAAGTTAAATTACGATAGAGACTTTTTAAGCAATATCCTATTCACAGATGAATGCTCATTTACCATGAATGGCGAACCCAACGGTCATAATTATTGATATTGGTCTCAAAATAATCCACATAATATTATAGAGTCTCGGACACAATATCGACAAACTATAAATGTATGGGCAGGAATTTTGGGAGATAAAATCATTGGCCCGTTCTTCATTGAAAGAATAAATTCAGAGACGTATTTGAATTTATTAATGAATGATGTTGGGCCAGAAATTACCGAAACAAATAAAGAAAATGTGTGGTTCCAACATGATGGCTGCCCTGCACATAGCGCAAGAGATATTGTGGAATATCTTCACCAAACATTTCCTCAAAGTTGGATAGGACGTAGTGGACCAATCAACTGGCCAGCACGGTCGCCCGATTTAACTCCGTGCGATTTTTTTTTATGGGGTCATTTAAAAACCGAAGTGTATAAAAAAAGATACCAAAATGTTGAAGAACTTAAAAATGCTATAACAGAAGAATTTCAAAAAATAAATAATAGACAATTAAGTAATGTTCGGCAAAGTTTCTACAATAGATTGGGTTATTGTTTAGCACAAAACGGAGGATTGTTTGAACATCTATTGTAATTTAAGAATTTGATATTTTTAGTTTGTTGTTTTTTATATTGAATTAAATTTCTTACATTTAATAATTGTTTGTTTTACTTTATTTTATTAATCTTAAACAATGAATCTAGTTAAACCTTTTGCTTCAATATTATTATCATTATTATTATTAAATTTCTATGTACCTACCACTAATTCCGTGGTAAATACTAAATTATAACTCCATGAATTTTCAAAATATTTCTGCAGTTATGAAGTAGCAAGTAGCAGATTATGCCATGATTATTTGTAACTTTTTTTCATTTGAATAATTATTCATTTTTGAAATTAATTAACTAATATCGATTTATCACAATTTGTCAAAATAAATACTAATAATTTGACGTATAAAACGTTACGCTTTTGTTCGTCTCTTGTTCATAATTCCATGGCTAATACTATTTTATTGTAATTCCGGAAATTTTCAAATCTTATTTTTGCAGTTATGAAGTAGCTAAAATATTTTTTTTTATTGATTCGGACGTAGGAATTTTTGCTATACAACATCCATTTAAATTTTTTTGTCTAAAATAATTAGGGGAGCAATGCGCACGGAAAAACTGATTTGCCATGTTAAACGCCTATGTTTCACTTTCCGTAATACACCCTGTACATATGTAATTGTTTATTGTACAATTTAATAATTCCACCAAAATGTATGTTTCCTGACGTAGATGGATTAATTGAGATTCAACATGCTACTTTGATCACTATAATAAGTTGAATAGTAATTAATTTTGCTGAAGATTATGGAAAAAATATTTTTTAAATAGTTTTTGTTATTGATTTTACTAAAAATCACAATACGTGCACTAATGATGTTAGTGCTTCGTGATTAAGTTTAAGATAAAGTTAAAAGCAATCTAAAGTTAAACTAAAATGTTATAACAAAAGCATTTTAAATAAACTAAGCAGCAAAATGCTGAAGCATAATTGACAGTAATGAAATGAACAATTCTATGCTCACTTTTAGTTACAATGAGTATTGCTATTAAATGATGTTAGTAATAAAATACAAGCGAGCATAGAACCAGTATCGAAAGACAAAATACATAAAGCATAAACTCACCGTCTTTTGCAAAACATAAACGCCCAACAATGTGCTGGAACTAAACACTAATAAAATAGTGTAAAACTGTGCAGAAATAAACGGAAATTTAAAATAATAAAATAATTTATTAAGATCTAAGATCTCATACATGCATAACATATCTGATAAAAATACATAAAACTAAAATATAGACGTTAACTAAATACAAAACAGGTAATTAATAAAATTTATTATAGCATACACTATAAATATGCTTTATATACAACGCTGTTTCATTAAATATCAGTATTCATTACTATCTATTTGTATTATACGAAAAATACAGATCCATAAGGTCCTAAATTTTTTTTGAGAATTATGGAAATTATATGAACTTATTTATTTGTATAATTACCACATTCTGTAAAAAAAATAGATCAGGAGTTTATGGTGCTGTGTAAATTAATCAGATATTATAACACGACAATAAGTTTGAAAACACAAGTTCCAAGTGTTAAAACGTGTATAAAACTTTAAATGCAAACATTACTATTACGTAAATAATTATATTAAGATTATTTGGGTGTACATAGTATTCACTTGGCAATTTCACATTTCGCCAATCGTTTTGTGATTGTTTATATGTTAGCAGTTAAGATTTTATTTGATTCGTCAAACAGGAAACAACTAAAAACATAATAAACAATAAAACGATCTGTTGCAACGCCCTTCAACATTTTAAAGCTAAAATCTATAAACTTTAACATGTCCAAATGTTCTCAACACTGGATCAACAATTTGATATGTTCAAATTTCAACAATTTTAGAATTTATGACAAGAAAGAGCTGAATGACAGAAAAGCGAAAAATAAATAGTAAATTGAGATGAAAATCAGTTGCAATCCTGGATAGAAACAAATGAATTATGTAGCAGGAACGCAGAACTTTCGATTTGAATTCTGCACTGCTGTTCCTTTGTCGGAATTTTCGCAACATCATCAAAACCATCACAATTTACACACTCGATAAACTATGAGGTGATAGCGGTCGAATCGTTAAGTTTATCGAAACAAAAAATAAAAATCTACACCAGGCTACTAGAAATTGAGATGATGAATGACAGAAAAACGGGCACCATATTATAATAGATAGAGAGCACTTTTTGCTTTCAGAAGCAAGAAACACTGAATTTTGTAGCAGTCCAATTCAGGCACGTAAGGACTCACCATTGTTGATGTTCTTCTGCAGGTCTAACCTCAGAGTTGTGGGCGGGATGGGCATAGGCAGAGGCGACTGAGTCGTCGTGTCGGCCCCGGACAGCGAAACTGGCGTTTGGGGCGAGTCTAACGGCCTTGTTCCTACGAAAGAACTCTCCAACCAACACAACTTCTGCGATCCTCTGCTTTGGGGACTAGCGGACCTTTGACTCGTGTTATCTTGATCGAACCTGCCTAACCTTGGGCTGTTGGTAGGACTGAGTGAATTCCTCTCTCCGTGTTCAGGTTTCAACCCGCTGACATAGTGTACTATAGCAGAAGTAACCTCTTTAATCGAGGTTTGTATCTCCGGATTGTCATCCTGAGGAGGATTATTTGGTAACAAACTGGTCGCCAGTCTTTCAGCGGGTGTCCTAGGTCTAGTGAGTCTTTCTTGTGACCTCCAGCCGAGGTAGGGTTGTCTATAACTGAAACTACTCCTTACTGAGATGGGACTGATGCCGCCGTTGGACGTTCTGTGGTTGAAGCTGGACCTGGTGGACGCGCAGGGCGACGACGCAGCCGAGTTGAGCTTGGAGGTGGACCACCTGGTGAAGGGTTGTGTCTGCGAGTGCGGCGTGGGGCTGAGCAGCACGGGCGAGTGGCCGGAGCCGAGGGAGCTGAGAGACGGCGTCTTGCTGTTGTTGGCGGGGCCGGTGCCAGTCCAGCGGGGCTCCTGACGCTGCTTCTTCAGGATGAAGCCCTCTCGGGGCACTTGAGCGGACTTGTACCAATCGGGAACTGTGAGCTTCTGCAGGGAGCGTTGTACTCGCAGCTGGTGCTCGGACATCACGCGTTCGCCCGTGCCTTTCTGCAGCTCGTTCTCAGGAGGCTAAAACAGAAAACAAACTTTAATACATCAATCTCAAAAACAAACAAATCTCACTTTACTATCACAACACAACAAAAGGAAGAACAATATGCTATAAAATCATAGTTTTATTATAGAATGTGCTATAAATATAAAATTGTGATTCTTGTTCGTTTAATTTCTGTTAAACCACTGGTTACTAAATTTTAAATATTATTTATGAAACGGTTTAATCTAGAGTTTAGACAAATGAATAATTGAAGAATTATTATTTTCTTTCGATTCTTCTGATGATGAAAATAATAGCACGAAGATAAATTTGTGTCACGTGGCATAGGCGATTGATGCAAATCATTCAAATATAATACTATAATTTTTCTACTCTTGTGAATTCGGAAATAAAACGCACAAATATTTTAGAAAACGATGTAGGAAAGGTGATCCACAGCACGATAGATGTAAAATAAACAGGAATAATTAATTTGTGGTTGTGTGATTGGCCGAGAAGAATGAATTTTGAGTTCTTATTTCACTGTCATGAAATGTGGCTAGTATAATTAATCGAAAAAATTGAAATAATGAGAATGTATTTAAACAGGAGTAAAAAAATTATTATTTTAATTGAAGATGACTGACTTTCTCTTGTAAACTGTTCTAAATTTCCTGTCTTTCTCGCAATACCCTCAACATAAATCTTCCGACAGTATTATATTACAATATAACATTAATAATAATAACACATGCATGGAATAATTTAAATTCATATCATGTTCAACAACCTGTCACAACACGGAAACAACATAAACCTTTTCACCTTACGCCAAAATACAATGGTAATAGCCAAGAAATATCCAAATCCAAACAAATAGCAAAATTCGTAATCTTCGCATTTCGTAATTATAATACTTTTATTAATTTTATAATTTCGGAAAAGTAAACCAAAATTCTGATTACAATTTACATATATACATACAATTTTTGATAACATTTCGAAACTTGTATTACACTACAATCCAAAATTCAGTACATAATACTGTAGATACAAAAAATTGTATCTTGCTATAATTTTATTCGATTTTTATTTATTTGTTGGTTGTTTGACAGTTTGGCTAGAAGTTCTCAATTAATGCACCATAAGACATTTAATTTTATAAGGTCGACAAGAGAAAAAAGTTTGAGAATCCCTAGTCTTCAATCTACAGCTTTTGCTGTAATCAGCTGTTTAGATTTCAGATAACTTTTTACAAATATTTTAATTAAATTTTCAAACTATTATATCTTGAGAAATACTTCTTTCAATTGTACTAAAATAGAAATAAGTCTCCAATGTATGTAGGTGGAAGTGACGTTATTTATGTTTACTACCAATATTAACAGGGTACTAAAATAGAATCAAATTAACACACTTAAGTATCGGTTTGTTTTATGAAAAATTAACACTTTTATTGTGTATTATTTTATAGCAGAAGAAAGCTATGTATGTATACTAGTAGTGTATTATTGTAGGGGTACGGTCAGTGCAGCATAGAAATAAGCTGGTGAAATTGTATATTTTAGGTGCAAGAGAAATCGTAGTGCGACATAAATAAACATTATAATTTCTTTTGTTTCCCAAAAGTATTACTTTCAATTTTCGCTTTATGTTATTATAGACATGTTCCCATCATTATTAGAATATTTTTAAATGAATCTGCTGTGAAAATTAAAATTAAAAATCTAATACTGATATTCGAAAAATATAAACTGAAGTAATTAAATGAGCACTTTATTAAACTAGATTATTTATATCTGCATTAATTTATTACGATAAACCGCAAATCCATTTAATACAATTTAATTATTTAAATTAAAATTTTATATTATTTGTATTTCTGTATGACATGCTTGCAATTATAAAATTTAATTAATTACAAATGTACAATAATTGTAGATTAAATTTTTATAGATACAATTAAATGATACTTTTCACAAAATTAAATACTTTAATTGTTTATTTTCAACAAATTAAAAAAGGGAATACGAGAATATTAAAAAAATGTTATTTCAGTTTAATCAATACTTAATACTTATTATAAGAATTATTTTTGCTTGCTAACAAGAAAAATGCTTTTTTAAATAATCTTAGATCGAAAGGAAATTAAAATTATATTTATTACATATCTGGAAATATTTTGTCTAAAAATAATAATTTATAAATTTATGAATTATAATTGAAGGTATATTTACAGATATTAATTAATAAGAAGCAATCAAAATATTTGTTAATTAAAAACCCAGCGAATTTCCTCATTAATTTCAAATTAAAACTCCTACAAGTAATCAACAACCCTAATTAATCAATCAATAGAAAAACTGACCTTGGTAATTACTACGATTGGCTCCCATAGCATACTTAGTCTGACCCATTCCCTCCTATAATAATCTTTCTCCAAATGCCCGGGTAGTTCGTACAAGCTAACCATTTTGTTTTAAAAAAAAGCACTTGCACTCGCGCACTAGCAATTGTTTCTCAACCGACGTATGAACAACTGAACAATGTCGAAGAAACAAGTGAACTTTTATAGTTTCGTGGGAGGGTAAGACGCCAGCGCTATCGTGGGGAAAAATGCAGTCAAGTAGAACGGCCAATGGTGATTACAGTTGGCTACGACAATTTTTTTTGTTTTATGCGTTTGTTCTCGTGAGAAAGTAACAATTTTAAGATAAAATAAGTAAATGAAAAGATATAGTGATGTTAGTAATTGGACAAATATTAGGACAGATAATAATAGTTATCAATAGAAAGTTTGGAAATGATAGTTGATATACAATTTTGCAATATGTATCTTTCTATATTTTAAATAGTTCTGTAATTATTTCAGGAAAAATATAATTGAAATGTTATTTAGTACGGATCTAAAATTAATTCTGTGGCCAAAACGATTGTAAAAAATGACATTTAAATCACAACAGCGAAGCTTGATTGAATTAAGAGTCATTTTTGACCCGAATTGTCGTTTCGGTGCAGGACTATGATTCTGTGGTTTTATCAAATTTCTTCACTGAAAAACTGTCTACGGCCATCAAATAAACTACTAAAACAACTAAAAAACTGCATATTTCCATTAAATGTGTGAAATAATCACTAAAAAACTCATGGAAGAATCAAATGAAGCATTCTGATTGTGTGATGATATGTGTGAAATAATTTATATAAATTAATAGTATCAAAGAAATTATTATATTGAAAAGTATATCGTACTTTTATAATATCGTATTAAATTTATATCTTCCATAATTATAATTTTACTTTATAAGAAATAGAAAAAGCTTTTGATAATCAAATGCTAATCACCCCTCAAAGTTTGGAAACTCAAGAGAAAATTATTATCTTTTTGCCAGTGGGCTAATTTTTTTTTTATTCTTTACATATGATCTGCAAATTATATTTTTTAAAGTTGATATAAAGACTACAATAAAGTTGCAGAATCCTGCCATCTTAATAATAGTACCATACAAATATTTTTTAAATAAAATAAAAATATATATCCTTTTAAATCTATATTTTTATTTATATATTATTAAAGTTTTCAATAAAGAACGAAGTAGAATTTAAATAAAAAGTTTTGTTTTGTTCTATAATAGTTTTTATTTATATTTATTGTATACTATTAATATTCTATTGCGAAATAATATTGTGTTGTATGACGCATATAGCATATCAGAAAACGAAACCAATCTAAGATTTATTTAAAAAATTCTTCGTATTTAAAAATGCTGTCTACCTGCATGCTTATTGATTTCCGATACACTTGTCACGTAATATGAATGCGTTAGCTTTAAAGAGAGCATTGTGATAGAGTTACCTAAGTTTTAAATGTCAGCAAAGAATGCCTGTCACATAGATAAATAGACTAGAAATAATGTAATCGAAAAGCAAACATTTGCGGAAATAATGGAGTGTCAAAATATAGCAGACTTTATCATACAGAAAGTTCTCTTACAGATAATAACTTTGTGGGAAATTGTTTCAAGCAAAACGAACAAATGAAAAACTTATTACAAAATTGAATTGTTAAGTTGCTATGACAAAGGAGGTTCATTGTTCAAATGTTTAAATAACTAATTAAAATATTGTTCGCCCAAATAAATTTTTTTAAATATCTGTATATTATTTGCAACATATTTGTTTATAAAAACATTTATTTACTATAATAATTAAAGTAAAGAAACTAAAATAAAGGAATTCAAAAATAATTTTTCGCGCCACCGACCAATATATAATTAGTATTACGGAACTCAAAATCGTCCAGAAACTCTCTGTAGGAATCTTTAATTATTAAAAAATATCAATTCAGATTCGTTTTAATTTTATAGGTTAGAACATATGTCATTAGATTTTTTCAATAAAAAAAGTGAATTGTTTATATATCATTGCGAATCGAAAACGATACCAAATAAAAATCTATACAGCCAGATTCATAAAACAGGATTAATTCTTAAACCGGTTTAAATAAGTAGAATTTAACTTCAATTTGACATTTAAAACCGTTTCAGACCTAAGCCTGTTTTGTGAATCTGGCTATTAATGTGTAAAATTTTACGTAGTAATAATATTTCTATAAAATTAAAAGTGTCAACGACTCAAAATATCTAGTGTATCACACGCCCAAAAACTCGCAAAAATTCAGTTTCTGGACTCGTGATAGAAATAACTGCTGTATTAATAATTTTTGAGATAAACAAATATTGATTATACTATGTAAATAAAAAAATTAAACTACATGTACATAAAGAGCAAAATTTTGTGCAATATTACGCTATTTTTCTATTTTCATTTAGCATCCTGCATAAAACTTACTGACGTTAGAAAATAAATCAAGATATATGTATAATGAGAATGCACTGAATGTATGCACTGAACTAGTTTATTACAATTGTATATATGAGAATATTTCTTACACAACTGTAAAATGCATACAGTTATATAATTGTTGTATAATTATTTATAATTAGTAACCCTTTTGTTATATATGGAGCACATGATAAAACATCTTGATACATTTTTATTTCAAAACCATTTTGAAATAAGGCGCAAAACATTTATATTATTGGTTGCAACGTATAATTAAAGATTTATTGAAAGAAGCAATTTCCAGTAATTATTTCCAATTGTCTTTATGAGAAAATCATTTTTAATTTTGGAAAATATAAACTATTTTATAATAATACTCTAATTACTGTCTCTTAATGAAATAACGTGCGCAATGGCAATTTTAATTTGGTCGTGAGCGTCAGCAACCAACTCATCATTGGTGTACGCGGATTGCTGTGCTCTAGGGACTCATATCCGCTGCGAAGTTGGCGCGAACAAAGCAGGTAAAGCGCGAACCTAGCAGCGAAATGAAAAATTCAACGCGAGATAGTACAGAAATGAGGGTTCCTTGTTTGGCGTCTCCAACCAATATTTGTTTATACGAAGCAGTAAAGAGACCTTTACGGAGAAAAAGGAATTTTAAATATTTCTAACAAAGAACACCTAAATTGTCATTATCAAAAGATTTAAATTCATCCCATGGCCCAAGGCCCTAAAAGTTTATGGTGTAATCTTTAGTTCGGAGAACAATATAGGTTATAACGTGTACGAAACTGGAAATTTTCCGTGAAAAATTTATCATTTAACACCTACTTATAAAATGACATGTTTACGCCATAAATTAGGTCTAATTACAATTAGATGAATGATACTTTTCCAATAATTAGGTTATAATTAGAAAATTATCTTAAACATTGTATGTTAATTGACAACTTGCATTTTCTATAGCTATTATGTAACTCATTTCTTAAATACCAGTGTCCAAATTTAATTTGAAAACTAATAGGTATGTTTGATAGTAAATATTCTTAAAACGTTAAAAATATTTTTTAGAATTTAGGTAAGGTAAGGTTTGTAACAACAATATTACTGTTAAATGTAAAATTTAAATAATTTTATAAGCAAAACGAAAATGTGTTTATTTATATGTGCCGTACACAGAAGCCTAGATAAATATGAATAAAGTTGTAGGGTTAATATTTAGATTAAACATTAAAACAGTTGCAAAATATTTACCAAAGCGTGTTTAAATGTACTGTATTATATTTGTTTTCATATTAGTATCAAACTTTGATACAAATTTACTGGGTAATTGTAGGGCAACCTAAAGTTTAGAAGTAAAGTAATTATAACATCTCTTACTATTTCTGTATCTTCAGTAGACTCCATTTGTATGCAAGCAAATAAATACACATAAAAAATTACCACTTATAATAAAATTTGACACTGCTTAATTTCGAGGAACACTTCAAACGTCAACAAAAACAATCGCTACCTGTCAGATCGGCCCTGCTACCCGCGTAAGCGGCAACCACTTGAACTATTCTTGTTTTATGTTTAAGTCAACATGTCAAAGTGAAAATTTACGTGCCTGTCGGAAGAAATATCTGGTCACACTGAGCTAGAGCAAACACAACGACCATGACCGCGACTAAACAGGAAATTTGCAGTCAGGGGAAGAGAAGGATGCGATTATGTCAATTGTTGAAGTTGGGAATAATAGCGTACTGAACCAAACAATGGCCTGTCGATATGTAGAAATGTAACTAGTGATGTTATCGACATAGCAACTATTATTCAAAGCAGGTGTCAAAGTGACACTAGGAGTGCCTCAAATAGATATTTTCTATCGCTCTATATAACTTTTGAATTAGATCAACAATAAACAAATTGCCATTTATATGTTTTGTTTTTTTACATGACGTAAGCTAATTGTTGTGCAAATATAGGTAGTCATTGTTGAAAGGTTTCTGTGACTACAATGACAAGTGTAATTATTAGATCATTTTATCTTTTTTCTGTAAATTACATACCTGCCCAATCAAATTAAAAATAAATAAAATTGCTTCAAGCTATTCTTTTCTCTTGATTACTACAAAGTTTTTTTGGTCAACACGATTTATTTTTCAAACAACCTCAATCAAATATGATATATAATTTCATTCATAAGTTTTCGTTTTATTTCTGGAAGTAAGTCATTATATTATATATTAAATAATTTCATTCATAAGTTTTCGTTTTATTTTTGGAAGTAAGTGCTTATATTAGTCCTTGTTAAAGATCAAAGTAAGATAATAATGGGATGTATTTATTATCTGCTTACTCTGAATCGTAATCCGGAAATGCAATGGTTGGCAAGTGCACATAAACATAATTTTCAAAGCCAAGGCAAAATACAATTACACTTGCAACGAGCGCAATGAAGTTGATGAGATACGCGAAGTGCGAATAACTTCATGTTGACCGGAAAACTGGACTTGATGAATGATAATGGGGCTGTAAATTTTCTTTGAAGTACAGACTGCATATTGATTCAAATGTAAGTATTCATCTGGAAATAGCACACGCGCTTAGACACTGCACCTGCAGAGTATTTTTAAATCTATCTAAAGTAAAGGCAGATAAAATACCTATCATTTTCTAAGAACTAGTTAATTAAGATGATTATTCTCATAAAAATACTGGCGATAAGACCTATTGAAATTATTATAATTGATATAAGGCTTTGTTTACTGTAACTAGACTATTTAAGATAATAGTTTAACCGTTACTTGCTCTTAAGTTAAGTGTACTATAAAGATGACAAGAGTAACTGTATTAAACTGCATTTTTACAAGCAAGTATGGTCAACGGAATGCCATATAAAATTATTATACACTTCAGAATAAAAATTCCAATCAATTTCTTATAAGTACTTCATCAATTACATTATATTAATACATTTTTTTTTCATAAACAATATCTAAATTGCCATCTTTATGAAACTAATGATTTATATTTGCTTCAAACCCCAAAACTATTCTCTTGTGTACGGCTATTATCATCTACCTTCATGTTTTTGAACCTATTGTAATCAGAGCCGGATTAAGCCCGCAGTGGAGCCTAGAAAATATAATTCGGGTCCCATTTTTATGTTTTTAATTTTATAATTTTTAAAATGACAATTTATTTTGATTGAAAAACAAATTCAGAGTATAGTCAATGTAAAATAAAATAAATAATCTCTATTTCATAAAATAACCGTAACAAGTTATAATTTTCAAATTTTATAGCTAAAATTTCTTTTTTAGCCAAAGTACATGCGTACTTTTTTAAAATTCCCAACTAATTCCACTTGTAACATTTGTAACAAACTTCACTTTAAGAACTATTGTTGTTTAATCATATAATTTTATTTATATAGTGTACCTCAAACTTTTTATAATTTACTAATTTTTCAACACTTTCTATGAAAAGATTTGTTTTTTTATTTCAGATTTTTTATAAATATAGTATTTTCCTACATATTATTTTGAATATATAAAAGTCCATCTAAATTCTACTCTGAGATATCGCGCGGGTATGTCAAAACTAGGAAGACAACACAATTTTGACATATGTCGTATATAACGTAATATTTATTACCCCAGTCGAATCCGGGGACCTCCGAATTATGGGCCTTGTCATTTGTCTTGTCTTTTGGTTAATCCGGCCCAGATTGTAATATCTAGTATAGACAAATAAGGCGCGTTGTTTGGTGTGTTAGAAAGAACAAAAGTGATTAGACTATATGCATACTGAAGATGATAATAGATCTAGACAGGCAGACGGCTTGTTACAAGCTGAGTGATTACCTCCATGACGTGACAACATACAACATTGGTATAGAAAGTAACCATAACAAAATATAATTAAAGATTGATGTACGGACAACACGATAAAAAATCATTTACTAGCCAACAGTTTCTAATTTATTAAATTTGCTTTAATCTGTGTTATTAACGCAATAATTTAATTTTCATTGAATACAACAACACTGTCACTAATGGATGCTACAGATAAAGACCATTACAGTTCTTCCTTTTTTCTCATTGGTAGTTTGCTCTTAATAATCCATATTTGAAAATACTCTGGACAGTTTTACTTGCATGTAATGTTTTAAAGTTTAACAATTCTTGCAGCAAAAATTTATGAACTCGGGAAAACCGACCACGCATCCATAAAATTTTTAATCGAAGCGTCAAATTTTGATTACTACATAACCTAACTTTAATGTAATCAAGAGAAAAAAATTGAAGTAGTTTAAATTGTTTTGAAATTTTTAATATTAAAATCTGCTTTAATATCTATTATTAACTCCACAATTAAATTTGTAATATAATCTCTTTAATTTTACGCCAATATGTGTAACATAATATTTTGGGCTAGATCTAACCGTTAAATTTATCTATCAATTAGTGAGATGAAATAAATTGTGCAAGCCTGTAATTTAGACAGATTCCAGAAAACTGTTATTTCCATTAAAACATTCCTATCTAAAAATACGATCGAAAACATTTTTGTTTATTTCCCAGAATCCAAGAATCTTCTACAAAATATTCATCTTATTCCACTCAAAATTCAATATTTCACCTTATCGGTAAAATATAGTAATATTTGAATAATTCAATCGCTTTTCAACTTAGATGCTGACTATAAAATTTGAATCTGTGACCTACAAACGAAATTCTACTTTCAAAAATCGAAAACTGATGGGTGCATGGACTAAATCGTGACATGAAAACTTGAATAGTGTTAGATGCTTTATACTTAATGCGTTTTTAAACTGCATTGTAATATATGGAGAGAAAAGAAGATGAGATTTTTCTTAAATTATAGTTATTTAGTAGACAAAAAATTGTAATTTGTTTAGAAATTATGTATAGGATGTGAGGTTATGTCCTGGTTACATCAGATTTTTAGGTTTGAGTATTCTCATGGTTCCCGTTTATTTAGTTATTGTCTCTTTGGTGTCCTTAGATCGAACCCGTAAATAATTGGTTGCCTCACCACTGATGGTTTACTTTGATCGAAAGCACATGGAAAGCTTTTAGCAAATCAATTCGAATCTCCCGCCTTCTTGTACCGGAAACACAATGGCGCAATTGAATTTCCTTTGATCAGAGAAGCGCGAATTATGAGCAAGTGACGTGTAGTGTAGCGTTAGCGCAGCGAGGGTCTGAACCAAGGACTTCTCTCGGTCGATAATAAAGCGGTCTGTGGCTGAACATTAAAGAGGATATTAACTGGAAGCCAGAAGAATTCTTTTCAAAGACGAAGAGGCGATTAAACGCATTGCAACTGAGTGGTATGATAGTAAAGTGGAATTAAAACATTCTCGAGATGATTGGAAGGTTCCTGCGAATTCGACCGTGCATTCATGCATTTTTCACTTGGAATGGAACGAGTGTGAGTATATTTAGACGCCATTGCACATGGTTATAGATACAAGATGTATTTATAAACTGTTTTGATGTTGATGTTTCACATTACCAACTAGAATGATACATTCGATACTTATTTTAATACCCTTTAGCGAATCAAAAACAATTTTGTAAATAAACCGACAGAAAATTTTACATAGAAAAGTAGTTATATTTAAGTTAATTATGTTATTTACATAGTATTATCCTTACTTCTAATATATTATTATAAATTTTTATTTAAAAAAAAAACTATGATCTACGAAATTATTATTATTATTATTAATTTCTTAAAAATGTACTAAGTAACATATAGTTTCTTCCCAGATATTAATACAGGATATTCCTACATCGGTACATATCTTTGGTCATAAATTTTTCAAATCTTTAATAATTATTTTCTCGTGAACTCAGAATAATGAATCGATTTAAAAAAAAATATGGGTATTTTATTTTTTCTATCATCATATATGTAAAAATCAAAATTTGGTCACATACCCCATTATGACATCACAAATGCAACCTTTAGAAATTAGAAAACAATATACTTTCATGTTTTTTTTTATTATTTTTATGATAATTTTGATATTTTTTCAAAACTAGCATTTCGGCATGTTTGAAAATTTCAAAAGTTGTCGCACCCTTACAATTTGAAATCACGAGCTGCCACTGGAACCAAATAAGTATTCCTTACCATTTAGCATACCGTTCTTTCCTCAAATATAAAATATGCATTTTGGTCCAAGAAGCTCAAATTTTAATTAAAGCATAAATTTATAACATGCTTAAATCTTAAACTTTCTGATTGTAGTATACTCGTCTTGTTTCTTTAACTCAAAGAAATATTTGTAATTCAAGAGTAACAAAACAAACCAATGTTTTCTTTAAATTTCAATGGCGCTGAAAACAAGTAAAGGTGACCCACGTTTTATTGTTATTTACGTAACAACATTATGAAAAACATGCCCCAAAAATAACTCAAACATGAAATTCCAAACACACTGCTCTTTCGGCAAACAAAATCCTACTATATTAAATTTTAATGGGTTTGAAACCCAATGTGCCGTGCTACAAAACGCGTGTTTCAACACGTGCACGTTTATAACATTTCACCCGTCAAAATCAACACGAAACAAGCAACCAAACACAGTGCATTTGTCAACAACGCCCAACGCCTCCATGCGCACGTGAAACAAAACAGCTATGTCTGTAACCCTTGAGGAAAGACAAAAGACACGTGCGCGCCGACGTGCTTTTGTTTTCGGTTCACTGGTTGCTGGTGACACATGCAAGGGACACGGGTTGCTGACACACAGGCGTTGGAGGTCCAAGTCAGGAAAAACAAATGAAATCTATCAATGGGAGTTCTACGTGAATTGAAAGTAGAATAGAATAGAAGATTTAAAACTGCTATTCTTTAACACAACAATTCAACTGATGCAAAAATAAAATTGAAAGAAATGTAAAAATATATATCTCTAACGTATTGAACTATTTTAAATTTGAGAAGCAGTTTAGACTAAATTATACTGCTTTGGCTAACAAGTTATTACAGGAAAATACAAAACACTGAAATTAGTACTGTTTCAACTATTTATATAAACGAGTCTGTGTATTTTCTGAATAGACGAACTCATTTATGTAATGTTATATTATTAGTATTTGTTATATTTGGTTTGATTTATATAATATACAGTTTTACTCAGGGCCGGATTATTTCTTTTTCATTGAAGTAATACATATTTTATAATCCTTTTCTGATTGTTTGAGGGTGTCTGTTTTTCGTTTAGTTTATCATCTACTAAAGTTATCATACGCGGCATAAACAAGCAGTATGAATGTGTTCCTTGACAGATCAAATAATTTATGTCCTGTTACAATTTAAAACTCATACATTGCGTCAGAAACAGACTGTAATGAAGAAGTTAATATTATTTAAACCAAAATTGACAAATTCAATTAAGACCAATGAAATTTATAGGATATACTCTGGGTTCCAATTCAGTTATAAGTTCAGTGGCTTCAAAAAGTTCCCATTCAGAAAAACAAACTGTTTACAAACAAAAGAAATATGCGATTGCCAATTGTTATTCAAAACAAAAACAATGTAATAAAAGTTCTATTATTTAATAATTACTTTGTACGTTTTCAACTTGTTCTAAATATGAATCATCGTGTACAATGACATACAAACATAAACAGTTATTATTCATGTCAATGTCCATCATAATATTACAATGATCACAAAAAATGTAGAAGCAATATGATATATTGATATGTAATTCTGAGAATTAGTAATCGATCAATCAATCGATTACAACAATCGAAAACTATTTTGACATCTAATTATTAATAGGAAACATCTCTTGCAAATAGTTATAAAAATAGCTATTGTTATAGACCATTAATTGTTGTATTATATGCCATAATATCAAAATAATCCCGTTCAAAATTATAGAGTGTTCAAATTATAATAGTAATCAATCCATCTTATTATATTTTGTAAAATATTTTTGAAATCAGTTCACAATCTAAAAAATATATCATAATGGATTTTTCCTACAACCGGGGATAAAGTACCAAAAACTTTATGCCCTCTTAAGAATTTGTAAACAGTCACTTTTCACGCACTGGTGGCAAATTTATCAATTGTTTTTAATTAATTTTTATTAATATTTCGGTTGTAGCAAATATGTTGTATACAACAGGTGTGTGACAGTGACATAGTATTTTAAACAGGATTCACCTAAAAAAACAATTATTTTACACACTAGTTGTATAAATTTTTGCTTCATGTATACAGAATAAACAGGTAATAAAGTAATAAAATTTTCATGACATAGGTATCAGAACAATAAGCGAAAAAGAGACAGAAGTAGTGATGTCCTCTTTTAAAAAAAAACACATGTTTGTCTTCGAAAGGGATTCGACGTCAAAGGGACAAGTAACTTATTAAATCCTGAAATTAATTTTTAATGTTTTATTTCAAAATAGTTTTCTCTGAAAACTCTACTAATTCTAGGGTAAATATCAGCTGATTTTTTGAACTGAGCCACCGTTTTTTTTTCTCATAAGTAATGTAATAAGAGGCATGAATTTATTAGAAAAAAATTATGAATAGTTGATGCGTAGTAACAGATAAACGAGTGTCAAAAATGACATTTAGATCAAGATTCAGCGAAGCTGGAGTAATTTAAGTCATTTTTAACCTGAGTTGTCATTACGTCGGAGGAATTATACGCGAATTTTATAAATTAAATTTATAGCTCCAATGTTTGTTTGACACACGTCATTTTTACCCAATCAGATTGCTTAATTTGATTGCAATAGTTTTCAATCAAGATATTTGATAAAAAGATAAAATCACCGTACCATAGTCATAGTTTATTTTGTTTATATCAAATATTTTATATATGAGCTATTCGTGAAATAAGCAAGCAAATATAATTCAAGCTATGAATTTAATATGTAATACTACGCATCAACTATTCGTAAATTTTTCCAATAAATTCATGGCTCTTATTATATTACTTATGATTATTGCACGACTGACAACAATTCTAAAATTCAACAAAATGTAACCATGACTATGATACTGTGGTTTTATCAAATTTCTTCACTGAAAAACTAACCTACGGGCATTGGGTGAAAATGGCATTTGTGGAATAATCAGAATAATTTAATAATGAGAAATTATACTGCCAACTATATCAAAATCAAATATATTCAATACATACAAAAATTAAAACAGGGAAACTGAAAATATTTACACTAGAATATTAGATTTTTTATTAATAGCGATGAGGTGTGGGATGTGAACATAGTTTAAAGTGATATATCTTTGCGAATTGTATTGCATTGTTGTGGTTGTAAAGGGTAAATTGAATAAATAAGAGTTCTTTCTTGTGTTGTTATTGTTTGTTTATCGTCTCAGTATATAATTATGATGTGAGAGCAACAGAACATAAGAAGATAATACGAGCCGAGAGTGAATACAGTGTACAGCTTGTCCTGCCCGCATTTGACATAGATGCATTCTATTAAATTACAGTTCATCAACCAGAATCAAGCATGTGGCTCTTCTTTCAACAGGACCGTACCCACCCAGATTAAAAAAAACTCGCATTTTAATGTTGGCAACACTTACTGGCAAATTCATAAAAATAGACACTAATTAAATTGTTAATTCCATATTTAATTTCATTTTGAATACATACCACAGACTAGGTGTGTAACTATTCTGTATTCATACCATAAATTAGTTGCTTGTCTGAAGTAGTTAGTCATTTGTTTTTCCTTCAAATATCAAATTAACCTCTTTATAAATTCAAAGCTGCGGTGTATAAAATTTTAAATAAAAAATAACCAGGTATAACAAAAAAAAAATTAAAAGTGTTTCAAATATAAAAATATTTTATTTTTATAATACTCAGTTGTAATCAGATTGTAATACTATGAATAGAGCTAAATATTGACTGCTAACTTAGGAATGTATGTTTACTGTCATGATTTTTATTTTAGCACAAAAACACTTTTACAGCTTTTAAAAGCAAAATCCTTTCGTGTAAATTTTATTAAAAAATAAAGATGTTTCTTTTAATACCTAACCTTGAAATACTTCAACATGTTTTGATATTTTACTTGGAGCTTGGAATTATGGTATAAACAAATGAACAAAGGGAACCTTACTACATGTCAAATCGATATTAATTGGGAATAGAGTTTTTCCGATTTTTTCGGTACTAAATTAGAAGTCCAAAGCCAAAACCGTTCGAACATTTTTTTTTCTTGATATGTGATTTTTATTTTTATAATATTTTGGTTATATTACCCTTCGCGCGATGCTTTTTAATTTCCAAAAAATATGTTCTTTTATATTTTTTGGGGCGCTGAACTTATTTTCAAATAATTCATAAAAGCAAAATACAAAAATTTAAGATTAAAAAATCACACATCTAAAGAAAAAAAAAAGATCGCGGGTTTTTAGTTTAGGGACTTTTCATTTAGTGCAAAAAGAAGTTGGAGAAAAAGGGGTTCCAATTATTATCAATATGGCATGAAATGAAGTTCAATTTTAAGTAAAACGTTTTTGAAAAATAATGTATTAAATTTAGGCAAAAGTTTGTACAATTGTGTAATCTAGTGAAATAAAATTTTCGTCATTTTTATACGAGTATAAATCACATGATTGTTAAATCACAATCATTTAAAAATTATGTACTTACATTATTAATTTGGTTAGTATCATTACGTACACCTAAATTCATTTTATTTTAACTCCCCTATGCTAATTTTAGCCAAATTATCATCACTGCTTAACTAAAACTATAAACTACACTTGTTTAACAAAAAAATATTTCACTTTGAAGTTCGGCACGGTCACGTAAACCACCGACAGGCAACTGTTATCGCTGTTTGTTTAAAATGAAATTTATTACTGCCTGGATCCAAGACTTTTGTTATCTTGAAGAGTGAGTTTCTTGATAAACAGACAGTTTTAGATAATTAAAAAGTTAAAAGATAAAGGCAATGAGTAGGTGTTAGTAATAATGTGAACATTGATTAGGGACAGAAATAGAAAAAAGTGTAACAATGTGCTATTAAGTTTTTCATTATTGTAATCGTAATCAATTTATGATAAATTGCTAATATTTATACCTGTTTTATCAAGAAAAGTGCATTGTTTTATTACAAAAAAATATTTTTACATATTAACCTTTATTAAGTTTTATTGATTAATAAATATTTGAAATAGTTTTACTAATACTTATTTCCTGATAGTTTTAACGGGGTTATCATTGTTCAATATTTAGTTTAATAATCTTTTACACACAATAAAAATTATGTAAGATAATATCCTTTAGTTCTTTATACACAATAGAATTATTCATGACAGTAATATATTATCTACTGAACTGTTTATAGTGAAAAAAATAAGTAATGAAGATACGTCATCAATATTTGTAACTAGATTATGACGTCAGGAAATACAACGTTTATATGTGCATTCATTTATTCTAAATCTAAATTAAAAATTGTAACATACCTCTAGAACAGCTTTTAACACGAAAACGAGCTATCACAAAAAAAAACAGTAAGACTCAAACAAAACAAATAAAAATTATTTGTAGTTAATTTGACAATTCGATCGATCGGCGTGATATATAAATCACTTTATGTAAACATGTTCAAATCGAGTTGAAGTCAAGGTATGTTGAAAAAAAATATATTTTAAATAACTTGCATTTATATTTATATGCGTCTTTTAAAATATTTTGACATAAAAACTTCGTAGTTTTATAAATATGTCATACAACCTAATGTCTCATATCAATTAAACATTTAACCTGCAAATACTATTGTCAATATTTGATGGTGTTTCTATTCTTTTCTTTGTTATTCTGTTGTTTATTTCGTTTATTTTTTTGTGTACTATAATTTATTAGTTTTATGATTTAATATGAACAAGTAAACTAATAATGATCGGTTGCATAGTATTACTTAAATTTTAAGTATCCCTTTAATGGACAATATCACATTAGAATAAAAATATCAAATAAACTATTTAACAGTGCTGTCAAAATTGGATATTTTTTGTTCAAATGTTCCTTAAAATTTAAGGTTTTTGGTGCAACAGGGCATAATTAAGTATTGTATTTATAAAAACAAAAATGTAGTTTCAAATATGGCCACCAAGCGGTGTAGGTAGTTTTCAGTAAGTAATATTGCCTGAATATTTAGATTAATTTAATATTTTCAAAAATAATATTTCAAGTACTTCTTGAAGACGAAATATGTGCCAATATTAATAAGTTTAAGTCAATTTTTAGGAAAATATGTCAGGAACCCATTATTTTATGGAAATAATTTATTACGGACCTGACAATCAGGTAAGCTACCCCATACTGTGTTGGGAAAAATAATACGGGTAGATTAGTACCAGTAAGTCAATGTCAAAACAACAGGCTATTCATAAAACATTTATTTTACTTCTAGGTAGGTATATTTATTTTGCTTCCAAGTTCTTGTAAATTGTGTGACCATAAATACAATTTCTAGAACTGTGCATTTTATATAAACTGATAAAATCTGTGCAATTTTCTCTAAATGCCAGGAGCATTTCTTCAAGCGTTGCATAAAATATCGTTTCTCATTTCCACGAAGATTTGTATCTAAGAAAATCAATCTATTATCTTTCTCTTTTTGACATACACAAAAATAAACAAAAGGCCTCAATCTGCATGGATAACTGCGCGTTGTTTTGCTTCATTTATTTTAACAAATGACGCACTGTGTAAACATTCATTTTTTCCTCTTCGTGCATTCTGACATGAAACGTGAAACAGATGCTAGCGAGAAGATCCTGACGTCACAATTGCTCTTTAGCTGTGTGAAGTGGACCTTGACGTGACGTCACTGTATTTTTAATTCCATAAAAGTGTTTACCAGCCTGGAGTGAAATGAATGAAATGTTTTTACGAGAATTTATTGTAAATCGAGTTTAAAAACATCGAAAAATACACAGGAATTTAAATTTTGATCATAGTTAAACTAGTGGGCGTATGCAGACAAAATACATCTGGGAGAGACAGGGCCTGATTAACACAAAATTTTCAAATAAAATAATAAATGCTTATTTAAAGTATGTACTACAGACTTACTTACAACTTACTGAATTAAAAATATATGAATTGATGAAAAAATTGTGAAAGTTTACCTATAAGATTTTTTAATTTCAAAAAACTTATAAATTAGAAATTCTGTATAAGTATTTAATTGATATACCCGTAAAAAACGCAAAAATATTTTTTTTTTCAAGTAAATATTCTGTAATTATACAAAAATAAATAGTTTAAATACACAGATTTATCAATTTATTGTTGCTATTGTTATTTCAATGAAAGTATTTGAAGTGACTTTGTATATGTAAATTAAAAATTATGAACATATTTGTATTTTTTTCATAAAATATGAAACAAAAATAGTAATAAAAATAAATTTAATGATACGGCATGAAGTAATTCACATTATTATGACATAAAGATAAAAATAAATATTACTTACATTACTCATTTCTTTCTCACAATAAAATAACCTCAAATAAAAACAACGAAAGGTCACATATTTTTAACTTTATGCACTTTCAATACGTCTGTTCTCTTCAAAACCAAAAAGAAACTAAACGAAATTACAAAATAATGTAAATGCATATACGAAATTCACTTTCACACTTTTATTTCTAAATGAAACCGTTAAAAGCATGTTTTTTGAAGCAGAACTAAAACTGGATTAAAATTGCATACAACTTGTCAGTAACCTAGTGGCCTCTGTGATTAAAATTGGAAATTAATTCTATCAGTGAATAGCCGATTGTTTTCATGGCCAACTTAATGCGCAAAAAATTCTTCCGTGAGTGCGGAAATTAGTTGGCTGTGAATTAAATAATGTTTTCACTTCTTTTGTTAACAAGTGCTGTAAAAATATTAAAGGGGAACTATTATGTTTTTGAAACGTATTATAAAGCAACTGAAGCATACAAAATGAGACATAATGGCAAAAGTAATTTGCAAATTGTATTACAGTTATTCTACACTCCGTAGGTGCTTGAAATAATTGCAAAATGTTTTGTAAACGACTTAAATACGACTTTAATAACAACTATGTAAATCTTGTTATAATTTTGATATGTAGCGGACATCCATCAAATGAATAGCCGCAGATAAACTTCTCTTTTATTTACCTATTTTTATAAAGCTTTGGAAAATATGAATAAAAAATATACTCATATTACGGACCGATTTTTCACCATCACTGGTTAAGTGCCGGTTATATCTTAAACATCGATTAAAAGAAAAATATAGCATCGGAAAACTAACGTAGGTACGTAGGAATTTGTGATATTGAGACAGTATCGATAAGTGAATATCAAAAATATATCGATACCAGTATTTTCTACCATGAATGTCAACTAAATGGGGGCGTAGGGGTTCATGCCCCCAAGGAAAAATTTCTTAGGGACAATGCCCCCAAGGAGACATTTCCTTCTTCGCCTGGTGGTCTGGCTAGACCGCCTTCCGGGACATCTGATGCCCTGAAGGTGATCTAGTTCAGCCGACCGGGAACTGGAGCCCGCTTCAGTGTGTGCTCTAATTCTTGATCTGCTGAAACCAGAGCTCATTCTGGAGTAGAGATAGTTCCTCTAGATTGTGTTCTGGCTTCAATATGTCGGGAACTAGAGCACTTAGAAGTGTTTGCTCTATGTCTAGGTCTGCTGAAATCAGCGTGCACTCTGGAGCAGGTTTAGCTGCTCTGGATTATGTGGATCAGGAATTAGGAATTAGACTACTCAGAAATTTTTACTCTAATTCTAGGTCTGCTGAAAGTAGAGCACATTCTAGGGCAGATTTGGCTGCTCTGGACTGTGCTCTGGTTTCAGTGGGTCATGAATTAAAGCATTTTAAAGCGCTTGCTCTAATTATTAGACCACTGAAAGCATTGCACATTTGGCATCTCTGGATTGTGCTCTATGATTTCAATAGATCAAAAAATAAAATAAATTTGCTGTTTCCCTTCTTGCACCTTTTTGTGTTTATTTCGGTCATTATAAGAAATTTTGCTCCCATGAAATTTAGTAATAAAATGTTCCATTCTTCATCACAAACACCAAGACAAACCAGTTTAGTAAGCCTTTTTCCCAGACGTAATAAAAAAGTTAGTTTCGTTTTAATGAATAAGAAATTTTCATTTTTGATTGAATTAATTAAAATTTACCGATAATGGGTTAACTATAATGGTAATAAAATATTGTTTGGTACCGATTCTAAAATATCGGTATCGAAAGAAAAGTACTTAGAAAGTTATCTCATGAGTAGTATAGGAATATTCCTATTTCTATAGAAGTAAATTATCAAAAATATACGTTATTTACTTTTCGATGCGATACTTTTCTATTAACTTATAATTAAGGTAATCAGCACTTTAACTAAAGGTGAAAACATCGGCCCCTTCATATTCCAAAATTTTCTTGTAAAAAATATCAAAACCCAAGATTTATTGATTCATCAGACATTTAAGTCTGAAATAGTAAAAGTTGTTAGCGAATCTCACCCAGGTGATTCACATATTCATCACACTGAAGAGAATTCCTCTCTCCTTGGAGATTCCTGAGTAATGTTATTCATGTGAGCGACGGCAAGGTTTACATTACTTAGTCCTGGTGGATTTATTCTAGTCCTCTAGACCTCTGTTACAATACTCTCTATGTCCGTCTGCGTTACTCGTGTTATTAATGTCTTTCCTGGATCCAGTTCCACTTGATGTGAGTTATTGCCTCAACAACGTCCCACGAAACTGATTCAGCCAGGTAAATAATGCACGACATCGAGGTTATAGCAAAACTAGTCATCGAGGACATCAAATTTGCATGAGCTTGTTTGGCTGTTTTAGTTTCATACTTGTTTATTTATTAATCTTAGCTTATTTGTAAAGGATCTTTTTTATTTTTATACTCATACCGATACACCTATAGTTAAAGTGCCAGTTGTCTTACTCTTAACCATCGGTTAGTAGGAAAGTATCAAATCGATATAGTAAATAACAAATATCTTTGACAATTTTCGTAAGTTTTTTGATGACATATTTTTTATTAACCCATGTTTGAGGTAACCGTTACTTTAAATCACCAGAGGTGAAAATATCGGCCCTAAGTGAAACTGTATGTTGTTAATTATACAGAGAATGGTTCGAAACCTACCATTACTTGCAGAGGCTGTAGGCTGCCAATTATCAAAATGCAATTAAACATATCTCGATTTCATCTACCTTACGTTCCTTACTAGAATAATAAAATATTATTATTATCAATATTTCTTGTAGCATTGATATAAATATATGTTTATCGCAAAAAATGAACTCTTATAATTTGTCTAGTTCTATTTTCCGCAAGAATTCTATTTAAAGAAATTTATACTGAAAAATTTTAGCTTAAAAAAATATCCAATCGAATTCCTGTATTTCTGATCACGTGTATGAAACTAGCCAATCAAAACACACTTACACTGTAAAGAACCCTAGGACTCATACGTCATTACGTTGCTAGCTAAATGACAACTGTTGCCGTCTGTCAAACATAAATTATTTATTGTTTTCAAAAAGTCATTTAGATTATGAAAATGAAAAAAATCGCAAAAAAAATTCTCACTGAATATTCCTCGATCATTGTAAATAACTCGGGTGGTTACCAACATGTTACCAAGCAACGTACTTTCGGTAATTGTCATAAAATTATTGCGTAATTATAAATGACCTAAGGATATTATAGCAGAAAATTAATTTTTTGTTTAAATAAAGTATAATTATGTAAAAATTATTATAAAATGATTAACATTTATTTGTTTAACAAACAAATTCGTTGGATCCCCATTAGAGAACGATTTGACATACCCTATGTTTACTAAAAGAGGACAATCATCATCAAAAGCATTTTATTCAACTTTTGGTAATATGCTATATAGAAGATGGAACCAATGTCTCTCCAGTAACAAGTAATGAAATGAACACAACTTGCAAAAAAATTTTAGTTGGTCAAAGACTTTTTGTGGATCAAGCATTTGCAAGGAATCTGTTTACCTTTTCTTTTGTTACCTGTCAAAACAAAATATGCGGGACTACTTTTTCTTACAAAATATTCGCTATTGTATGTGTAAAAGAAACGTGGTTCCACATATTTTCACGTATACCTGAACTATTTTAAAATGGCAAGAATGTTCAGTGAAAATAGTCAGTAAAATCATGCATAGTGATGAAATAAAATACTTGGTTAAATTCTGGTGAAACTAAAACCACAATTATAATGAGCTCATTGCAAAATAGTAAACAAACATAAATATTCTATTTATATATAATTTTGTTTTGATAGATGACATTTGATAGTGTTGTTATTGCAAATTTAACAAATTAAAAATTGAAAATTAAAGATCTTTAATTGAGAACAGGATAGTGTTGTACACAAGATTAGTTTTAATTGTTTTTTTTGTGCAATGCTATTATTTTATTTTTAATTGTTATTGGAAAGAACTACAATGAGAAACATAAAACTTGTCAAGGTTAAGGTTACAATTTCCTTGTTTGAGAATATTTATAATATACAATACGTAAAAGTAAAATAAAAGCAATATAAAACATAAACAAAACAAAATTATAAATTAATATCAATAATTTACATATTTAAAGAATCAACTGCAAAATTAAAAATATTTATTTATAATTTGCTTTAATCATTTTTCTAAAATTAAATTTTGAAAATCGGTTATGAATATATTGTCAAACAAAATTCATAGTCAAATTACTGAATAATATTAAATTCTTGAATGCAGCTATAAAACTTGGGTAAGGATCTAAGGATAAACTGTAAATTTCATTTCTGAAATTCTTTCCGGTAGATCCTTCATCCAAAGCTTCATAAAACCGCCGCTAGAAGGTAAGATCTGATAAGACGCAGGAACAATTTTTTGCTCCACTTGAGAATAAGGTCAAACACATTAATTTCTAAAACAAAAAGCTGCACACCACACAACAGTTGAACATCAGCATCAACACACCGCTGGGAGGAAAAACAAAACAGAGTTCAGGGGAATGACAAAGCGGAAAACAAAAGCGCATCTAATCGAACGTGTAGATGTGATGGTAATTGTAACGCATGTAACGGCTTAGTAAATTTACATACCCAATAAGGACAGCTATTGGAAATCGGCCCAAATTTAAATAAATACCTACGACCCATACAACAGCATTAATATATATTGCAATTGTTAAATAACAACAAACAAAGTCAACTGTGCTCACACAGGAAAACATCCATTGCGTAGGAATGCAAACTAATTGTGCACGGAATCATAAACTACAAGGAAAATAACACCAACTCAATTGTTGATGCCAAACTGTAACGAAAATGTAATTATTCCATTATTCAAATAATTCACTGTGTCTAGCACTGTGTATTTCCTTGTATGATATGTACTAAAAAGAATACATATCAGAAATAAAAGTTTTATTAGGTACATTGAAACTTGAACATGTTACTGGTTCATAAAATAAGAACGATAAGAATATTTTAAATTAAATTAATTAAAATTAGACCACTACTAAATTCTGTCAGTATCCCGTAATTTCGAAATTTCAAATAAATATTGGACGCTGTATCTATATATTCTTATTGAAAAATGGCCATAATATTGTATAGTATTTATTTCCAATTATACGAAAGAATAATTTAAGAAGAAAATTGGTATATTTCAATACTTTTCAATTCAATGAAAGATTTTTGTTCCTTTTTGTGAATTATAATAAATTAATATATTTTGCATTTTCCAAGCAATATTTTCATATTATAATAATTGTATTTAGTAAAAGTGACATTTATTAATAATTAAGTACATATGTATACATTGGTTTTATTGAAAATAATGTTCCCTCTACCGACAAAATGTCAGATGTTTGTCTTATTATTTATTTAAATACTTTACGCTATATATTTTTTAATGTAGTTAATAATTTGATTTGGTTTTACACTTTCAGCGCGTGATAACATTGATTTCACATCACGAATTAAACGTCACTGTATTAATGTCATATTCTCCTAATTTATATGAAACAGGACAGGGTCGTTTTGTATTTAGTTACGCTAATTACATATGCAGTTGGCAATGACAGGTATTACAATATGTATATGTATAAACCTACTGTGAACAACATCTATCAACATACAGCTCAAATTATTTATGATTCGGGTTTTGGTTCAGCAACTTTACCTTTTTGCTTCACTTTAAAAACCAATTCAATAACTACTTAATTAGTACGTATTAATTTTCATTGTATCATACCTGCGGTGATACATTTTAAAAAATCCACAAATACCTTGAGATATATGCATCGTACCGAACAAAAGTTTGTTTTTGTGGGGGCATCCGATCTTGTCAAATTTTCTTCAACCCACCTTCCAGAGGTAGGGTGAAATCTTAAATGAGAACTCCAATTTTTAATGCAGATTTCTGACAGATGGCTCTAGAATCGACAAACACTTTTATTTAGAATTTTTGTCGTAAGATACAAATTCCTCGAGATATCCTTCAAATACACATTCTGCTCACCGAGTCAAAGTGGGAAATAAGTAAGCTACTGTACGTATTTTATAGTGATCATTTACTAAAAGATAACTTACATTGAAACTGATATGACGAATGCTTTTATATGAATATTAAAAAAAATAGTTCAATTTAAATGCAAAGTGTTGTCCATTGCATGATTAAACTTCCTGAGCAATTTCTCTCTTTTCTTGTATGACATTGACAGAAACATTTAAATTTCCTGTATATCATGTGACTGGTTTATGAATATTCCTCGGTTTTCCATTCCTTTTGAAGCGGTAGCCCTTTTAGCTTGTCGACGCGAACTAATGTGCCTCGCTGACGTACATATAATTCATGTGTGTGTTATAATACAGTTATGTTTGCCTTCGACGTGTCGCGGCCCAGTGTGGGTGTCAACTTGACGCGCGAACCTAACTCAATTCCCGACTATTGTGAGCACAATACTCTCCTAATAACTACCGCACTCAGGGGTGGCAGACGGAAATAACCAAATGAGAATTGAGATTGAGATTGACCGAAAGGACATTAGCAGTTGGTCTTTAAATATAACATCAGACCAGACGACTTCCTTGTACGCCTACTAAAAAAAACCTTTTAGAAAAGGGCCCTTTTGGCACTGCTGAGTGTAATAAAAAAGAAAGGTGCACCACTAGATGTTATAGCAGTTCCATACACAAAATTTCAACATACTGCGGCTAATCATATTTGCGTTATGCGAGATACATACATACATACATACATACATACGTACGACGGAAGTAGTCAAAATGAATTCAGGGATTATCAAAATGGATATGATAACAGAAATTTTTCGCAATTACAATACTTCCTTTACTTCGTACAAGGAAGTAAAATGACAATTTGTTGCTTAATATTTCGATTCCTTAGGTCTTTGTTCTAACCCCATAACCATGTTTTAACAACTAATTAAATGTAATTCTTTTTTTTTTGTAAATTTCCTTGAACTATTATAAAAATTAAGTACGTATTAAACAAAATATAGTAAGTACTACTTGTCGTATTATTATCTTGTGCAATATTATGACTTTTTGTTCGTTATTAGTCGGGCAGTTTTTATTTACCAAAAACTATTTTCTAATGTTAAATAACTATGACAACACGTGTCTGATGCCATATCTAAATCATCTTTTCTTTGGTACTATCCTTTGTTTTCTTCAGCTTTTTAAGGTTCTCAAATTTTAAATACGATTCAGATTAAAAGAATTCCATAATTAGAAAAAAAACTAAAGAAAATATATGGTTAGTGAAGTAGAATGGTTCATGATATCTAACGAAGTCTAGTCTTGATAATCAATCTAGAAAGCCTAGATCTAGACGGCAATAGTAATATTTACTCTTTTTCACATTTATTTACACTATTAATTATTGTCACTGTAAAAACTTGTGATTTGAGTGTTAAAAATAAAGTTATAGTATGATTTAGCAATTATAAAAACTGCAATTAATATATTAAAAAATATCTGTAAATATCATATAAAATTTAATAATTATCATTAGTGTTTTTATAGCTAAGTATTGTTTTTTGTTTATAAGATTTAATTGTATCAATTATACGCAATAAACGTCCCAATTTGAATGTTTTATAAACCTTGCTAATTTTTTACACCAAAACATAATGAGATATATCCTTTCAAAATTAAAAGTCATAATTAATATTTAATTACAAAAACTGCGACAAAAACAAACGGCACCATTTCCTCAGTGTGAAAAACAATTGAAACTCAATCAATACAACTACTAGGTTTGCTGATGCAGCAGAAACAAATACACATCGAGGTGGACGTGAACATTGTTCCGGATGACATCCGTGTTGAATGTCACGTGTCCCTAGTTAGCAATTCCATAAGGCGGGAATTCGCTTGTATGGTAATTTGGGGCATTTTCGCAAAGTTAGTTCTGGGATAGCGTATTGTTTGGTAATGTGAAGTGGTCATGGGAGGCCATGACGAGCTGTGACACCGGAAGTGGAGTGACGCGGTGCGTTTGACATTAGTGCTTGCAGTATAGTAGGCGGCGAAACAAAAGACATGTCAACCAGACAGATTTATGGAGGAAAACAAGAAATAAGTGTGAAATTGTTATCTATTTAAAACAAATTTATTTTGCACGGATAATAAAATCAGCGTGAAATTTTTATGGCTTTTATTTTTAGAAATATTTATATTTTCATTTCGAAATATATTCTGATTTATAGATTTTCATGCTAAGATTATCTCAAATTTCAATATTATTCGAGGAATATTATATTCCTTTATTTTTTATTTAGTTTTTATTGCTAGATTTCATTGCTGTTTTGAAATAAGTACAACTTCTGTTTTTCTGTGTAAAATAATGTTTTTCATTTGATTTCCGGGAATCAAATCGTGCTTGCTTTTCAAAATAATGTGTTACACATACAAATATGATTTTTTTGCCATTTGATAACTGCAATATTCAATTCTTAAATATTTTAAATTAATTTCCTAAGAAAGTGGTAATACGGTTAATCTATACATTTTTCTGATATATTTATTTAGTATTTCCTCCAATATGTGCTCCAATTTCTCTACTTGCTTATATACTTATTGCCTCAGATTCTTTTTCTAACAATTATCATAGTTCTCCGTATATGAATTACTTATTGTCAGGTCATTGCTTTAGTTATTTGTTCCAGAACTTACTCTAATTTTTATAATTCCTGATCTATTCAATACCGCCTATATTCTTCTTCTAGTATTTATTCTAATTCCCAATAATAATTGCAATTTATATTGTTCAAATTATGCTGTAATTTGTTTGGTTAGTTGCTTACACTAATTACTTTTAATTTATTTAATTTAAGAACTATTCATCTCCAGTTTTCTCTTATTTCCGATACGTATTTTGCCCGAAATGCTCTAGTTTCGTTCCAATTTGTCCTTGCTCTCCTGTAGTTATTTGCTCCATTTATTACTAAAGTTCAACTAATTCTTAACATATTTATATGGCTGCGTATTCTGTAATCTAGCTCTAGTTTTCAAAAATTTTAATCTAGAATTTGTTGTAGTTTATGTAATTCATCCTTCATTTTTACTTACATACTGATGACACATTTTAAAAAATCTACAGGATCAAAAAAATTTAAAAAACATTTCAGTTAAAATGTATTTAGTTTTTGATGCTTTATACGAATCTGTAATAAAAAAAATTCTCCCCCTACTCGCTCCCTATGGGGGCCGAGGGCAAAAATTTTGACTGAGTCGGATGTACCCTTTCAAACAATTAAACTTATGTTCGAAACATTTTTTTGTACGATGCATATTTCTCGCGGTATTCCAGTGCATTTTTTAAAATTCACCGATATAGTGGCGTATTTATTTGATCTATTTTTAAATTTTATCGGTCAGCCGGAATCAAATCCACGTTTTTCAATTTTTTTGAACTTTGTTGGCTAACAGTTTTTGTAGAATTATAAATTATAATAAATAAATAAATATCCATAACAGTAAATTAATTATAAGATGACATTTATTATTATTATTCCAGTCATTCCGTTATTATATAATGATTTTTTAGCAAAATAAATATTCAATGTCTATATTTTCTTTCGTTCTTGACATAATTTTAAATGTATTTAACACTTCAAACGGAAAAAATAGATGCGCGACCGCACGTTATAATTATTTATAAATGTCACAACGCAATAATCATTTTCCTGTATTCAAATATATTCTCATATCAATGTCAACATTTTACTACAATAGTGTTACATCACTTCCTGATTTTAATCTTACAAAATTTCCCATTTGTAAAAAGTTCGAATTCAAATTTTCCCGCCTAAGGACTTGTCGGAGCTTGATTCGATGTCAGATAACTTTAATTGAATTCGAAATGAGGAGGCAAGTTCCTAATTGGAAAATGTAAATATTTAATTATTGTATTAGTTAAAATCAATTAATGTGGTAACAGGTACGAGTGACAGGAAGTTATCACTAGCCGACGCTCGGTTTCAAGATAAACCAATCAATAATTGCTGATTTAATTATAGACGACATAGATAAATGGATACACGGATGAACACGTAGATCTATTACGCAAAATTTGTTCGATAGCAAAAATTACATAGCATTAGTGCCATTTATTTTTAGCAGACAGTTTAACCCAGATACAAACTAGTCTACGTCGTAAATTACTATTTAGTGTTCCTAAAATATTTAGGAAATTTTACTGCCCATTCATAAAGTTACTAAAATTAAGTACGTATTAATATATGACTATAATATTTCAAATTAATGTTGGGTTTCATTTATTACAAAATGAAAACATTTATTCAGTGTTAAAACATGAAAACATACACGAAATAAATTTTCTTCTTGAAACATTGAATTACAAGTAATAAAGAATTGTTTCCATATAGAAATGAAAATTTAAAAAATTAGTACACAGTATGATAAATTATAAATGTGTAAAATGACTTTTTTTAAAAGTATTATAAAATAATTATTTACATATCAAGTGTGGGAACGCCATTTTTCTGGATGAGTATTTTGTGGGGTGAGCTGCAATAAAACGAATCCGGGGAAAAAGTTAACGCAAGAGGTTTGTACAATGCTTTTTGTACGATATTTTTGTACTCATATTTTTATTTATTATGTACATACAATATTTTGTAGTTATGTGTTTTAACACTGCCAAGTGCTGTCAATCTGTCAACATCACAACATTGTTGCCAACATTGTATACCAAATGTATTAAATATATTAGTCTAAATTAAATTTCATTCAATATCTCTTACTTTTTTTTATTATTATTAGGCAAAAGACTGTTTGAGACATGTTCCTTTTTTATTGTAAATATAGTTTTTTAAAAAATGCTCCAGAAATAGCAGTGTTTATTCCAAAATTTTCCGCACGCTAATCTGAACGACACGCGAAAATTTAAGATTCCCGACATTCCTTACGTGATTACAACCCTTGTAATTTTAATAACCATATTAAATCCTGATTTTTTTTTAAAAAAGAAAGGGTCTGAATTTAATAAAATCTGCATTTTACTTTTTCTTTTTCTGTCATTTTAATAGAAATGAACAAAGATTTATTAAAATTTTTCGCTTAAAAACTGATGTATGTACCAAAATTAAAACGTTTTTGCTAGTTTTATACAAAATTTATACAAAAATTGTTGTTATGGAAACATTATAGTCACATTAATTAATTCTGTCATTAATATTAATTTCGGCACGACATAGTTTTCGAAAAAATATTGTTTGATACTCGATTGGGATCTCGAATATTTTTTTTGTTGCAACAAAATTAAACTATTACCTTTACAGTGTAAGGTTTAAGCGTATTTTTTTTTCATTCGCAGATTTCAAACCCATGTTCTTACATAAGTAATATTTAATTCCCACCTTACTAAGCTTTTTGTACAATAACAAATATGTGTTTACTATTGTCATATTCAAATTAATTAATTAAAAAAAACATGGAAAACCCCATTCCATTTACATAAATTATTCGGAAGTTACTGCAATATAATTTAAATCTAACTATAGATGTGAAAGCCAATAACAAATAATATTTGGATACGTTTTTGGCATTGAATATAAATTTGGAAAGAACAAGTACGACTTAGGAAAATGTGTAGGAGTATTTATTGTCTATTTATGTATATAAATAACACCAATGCCAATACAAATAAGTATATAAATGATCTGACATCATATATATGCATAATTCAAACTTGCAAACATTGTTTAATAGTTAAGTCATTATCAAATATAAAATGTCAGTCTTTAATTAACTTTTAAGTTATGACTGTGTTGTCCATTGTTAAAACTTAACCTTTATTTTTAAAATATGATATTGTAATCTTGCTTATTGACGGCTTTAGTGCGGCATTTATTAGGTACTTCAATTTGCCCTTGAGATATTGGCAAATAACTATTATAGACAAAGTATACAACATTTAACTTTTTGTAAACTATGAATACTAGTCTGGTATAGTTTGTAATAAAGTTTTAAAATTATAACATTGTTTCAAAACGTTTTGCACATTCCATATGTGCACTGCGTTATTCATCATCATTTAAGAAAAATAACATTTTAAAAAAGAGTTTGTATTTTATATATTTGTAAAAAAATATTATTAATTAATATTTGAACGAAAATAAACCAATGAACACAACTGAAATCGAAAAATGTCTACTGTGTGTATCCATTGAAAACTCACTATCCGATTTTTAGCATGATTCCAATACCTCTTTTACTGAGTAGCGAGAGGTAAAATAGGAATATTTATTTCTGTTCTTACTTAGCTATCAAAAAGATAAATTAATTTTTATAATGAAGGTATTTTTTTTTGCTTTTTTATTAAATGTTGAGACAAACTATACAAGCTTGTAAAATAAATAAAAAAATTAATAATGTGTGATGTCTTGTGAATTTATAGTAAATTTATTAGATTTAGTTGATTGATAAATATACTTAAGTAAAAATGAAGTTTTAAATTTAAGTAGGTGGAGTATAATGTAGATCTAGGTGAAAACCCAATTGTTTATTCAAGTCCATACTTATATCATCAAATGTAATTCTAATGTTATAGAACATGAGCCAAGATAAATCTTAGAAAATCAAAGCACTTTGAGACTGATATAAATATTTACGTACCATTTCTCGAAATAACCTGCATTGTAATACCCAGTATAAAATATTTACATGAACCCATTTCTAAATTAAACTGTAACCTTTTCCGGAACTAACTACTCATATCCTGTTTCCTTCCACATCTTGCTCCCAGATGTGCATAGGTGGCAGTGAGAAACAATAGCCGTCTCAGAACAATCTTGACTTGTTGCGCGGGAACAGTTGAACGTCGAGCCAAGACAAGGGTGGAAACAGACAGATGAACATCGCGGGTGTAGCGTGCTCATTTTTTATTTATGGGAGAGCGAAGTTGGCTTTATTTTTAGTGGAATGAGGATGTTCTGTGAATGGCATATGTTTTAGGTTAAGATGTCCATAATATGATCGTTATAGCAGTTCTTAGAAGTTTATCGTCCAATATAAGGAAGAGATAAACAAATACTAATACTTCTACACTTTACTACACATTAAACTTTATATGCCATATAAATATCTTCTCGCCTTCTATTCATAATAAGGTTTCCCGAGAGAACAGTTTTTAATGAAATTTACATTGAAAATTAATTATACAGTTAAATAGAATATAACGATATCAAAAATATAACAAAATGTTTTTTTTTCAGTAAAATTTGATCCCACGTAACATTGGAAGATTAACATATTTATCATGTTTTTATTATTTGTAGTTGGTAATTGAGTCAAAACTGCTTGTTTGCTTTATTACAAAAAATTAATATAAAAATATAATATAATATTAATAAACTTTCATTCCATTTATGTGTATGAGTGTAATCTTAAAAGATTTATATAGTAGTGGTATTTTCTTTTTTAATAAGCTTACTGTAAAGTTATAAATATACTGTCTATTGACTAGAGTAATGTATCAACTTCTTTAAAATATTTAAGAAATTCTGTAATGTCACTTTTTCTTTCTATAACGGCTTTTATATGTTTTGGCCTGGTATTTATAGAATTTTAGTTTTTGTTTTTGTCCAAATTTTGTTAAATGCCTTACGCAGGGATAGAAACATTTATATTTGTATATTTTAAATGAAGGAAAATAAATAATTAAATATAAAAAAAATTATTTCACTACAATTACATTGATTTTAATTATAATTTAATTCAAAACATTTAATACGCTGAGATGTCTTAAATTATTTGAAAGGATTTTTTGTGTTTTAGATTCTTACGAAAAGTTTTGTTTTTTGCTGCTTCTTCAGAAGTAAAACAAATGAACATCGAAAGGGTCTAAAGTTAAACTGTCATTTGTTTTAACATCTAACTTATTTTTTTGCAGGTAAAAAGTTTTAATAAGGTATTTAATAAAAAGTTTCGGGCATTCAAAAAAAAATTAATCAAGAAAGATCCTTTTATAGTCTTAGAAAGCTACGAAATAAATGCCGAATGTTTCATAATAAAAAAAAAACTAGGATAATCTAAATTAAATTTGAGAATGTCTTCATTTCAGTTAAGTAAAAATGAGAAAAAAAATGCAAAGAAATAAATTCCGATTTGTATATTTTCGGCAAACTTACAATTTGAGCGGTCGTTAATCAATAAATAGACGTTCATTTATTTTGGTTGGCATTGCCGTAACTCCAATAATAACCTCTTTTCTTTTTTAAAATTTGAATGTTTTTTGTATATAATAAAAGATAAAATAAATAAGGTTAAATACCCATTGTCTGTCTGTATTTATAATTGCCTTAATAAACTAACCTAATTATTTCAATTTATATGTCGAATGACTCAAATGTTTTATATAGCCCATTTTCCCTTTCTATATTTTGCTATCTTTACCTACATTCCAACGTTATAACCGATAACTCGTGAATAAAGATTACAAATATTTGATAACAAAACATAAATGTGTTATATTCGCTACATTGTTACAAAGCTTAAGAATGAAAGAAAGTTATAGAATGGAACTTTACGTGTAGTTCTTATCAAGGCAGCTGTGTGTTCTCACCATTTGTTATTGTTTTATTAATTTTGTTCCAACATAAACATGAAAAGCTGATGTGGTTTTTACGTGGAACACGTGCTCAATAGTACAAATAGAATAGTTTTAAATAGTAACTTAACTACGGAGAAATAGACAACGTTAACGTTATTTATGTATTCCATTTTATATGGTAATTAAAATATGTATAGATGTGTAATGCTTAGTTGTTTCGTGACTACATTTTGTTTTAGAACTGTCAAACGCATATAACCTGAAAATTTATGATAAAGTTTGTTTTAAAATAATAATTTGTATGATATTCCCATACTTTCATCATTATTTTTATCGATCGCCACATATAACAAGGAAAGTATTCATTATATATCAATCATCCAGAAATTTTTAATTTAGCGGGCAATATGTCCACAAAATCTAGTTTTCAAATTCCACTGTTTTCCTGTCCTATCTATGTACTGTTGAATAAAGCATTCGTGCATGCGCCAGCACATTGCAGACTACAGAAGTGCAGAGGCAAAAATTCTCCTGCCTCAAACTTCATCAATGTGTGCTGTTTGTACATTATTATATTATAGAATGCTCTCAGCGTTTATCGATGTTTCTCTCGCTGTACTACCTGCTTTAGAAAAGGGAGTCTTGAGGCATGCCTCAAGGACATTCTGATTGATTTATTTGCACGAGGGCGAAGCGAACATGTGAGCGAAATGAATGATTTTTGAAATTTTGGCCGCTGCATTTACAGTAGTTCAAATGTATTATAAATGGGTGGCTTTAGGTTGTAAATTTAACAATTTAAGTTTACTTTTAAAAAATGGAAGCAGTTTTGTCTGGTATGCAAATAATAAATGACCTTTGGCACACTGAGATATTTTTTATTTACTGATAAATGAATGTCATTTTTTCAGTTTTTATTCAGTTCCTACCGCCTGCTTCACCAAAATTTTAGCTGAAGAGGTGTGTATTTTAGTGGTATAAATAAATGAAAAAAATAACATATTTTCATTCAATATCACAAGTTGATTAACTTTTGTTAAAATTCAGTGTACCGAAAATTCCAGTTTATTATTTTTTGTGAATATGCAAAAATATTTGAAGATGTTGAAAAATAAACAAGTAATAAACATTTTATATGACAAAAAAGATCAATTTATTTTAGTGACATATTATGGCATACATCTTCGATAATTATGTCGGTTCATTTTAGGGTGGTAAAAAGCTCGTTCCTTTTATATGTTGAATATTATATTATGAAAAATGTACAAGTTAAATTTTGGGTTAATTTATTGATGATTAATTAATAATTAGGCCAATGAATATCTACATGGTGGAAATGTTTTCCGTTCTGATTTTGGTGCGTAAATATATAAAGTACATAAAGTTTATTTATATTTAAAATAGTTTATTAACCAGTAAAATTGGGCGAATAAAGTTCTGTTTATTTTATTCCAGCATCAATTTAAATTTGTTATTTCAGCTCTTCTGTATAAATATTTTTACCTCTCGTGAAATTTTGCAGCTGATTTTAAATAAATAAAAATTTAAATGCACTCCAGGTAAAAATAGTTTTGAAATTTATTTAACTTGAGAACAAATTATTATTAAGGGCATAATCAAAAAATTATAGCACGAGGGAATATTTAAAGCTCGACTTTCGTAATCTACACATGTCATACTACACACCCTTAAATTTATGACAATTAGTTAATTTCCACACCGTGTATATTATTAAGCAATTATAGTAAAACAAAATACTGTATGCACTGTGGTAGCCTCGGCCATAAACATCTTTGTAATGCCCTTGGTACATAAAAAACGTAACCATAATATTTATTTAAGTATTAGCTCAGACATTGGCACACCTGTAAACGGTAAAAAAAGATTTAATTCAACTTTTGCTTTCAAGTGACCTATGACAAAAAACTCTCGGCTCGCTGAATTTAGCAATAATTCTAAAAGTAGCCTGGCATTCTAATCCACGTGTTTTGGGATCAGAGTGACCAGTGCCAAGGTCCGTGCCGATCGTCGACTGTTCATAACTTCCAGTCACGGCCAACTAGAATGCAGCTGTTGGCTACGCGAAGCCTACTTCGATCAGGGATAATTCCGCATTTATTCTAATAAAGATAACATGGTGTACGCAGTGAGATTACACTTAAACGATCCGTGAAATTAGAAACTATGTTCGTAGGTCGCTTCTTTAATTAAAACGGCCCAAAAATGACGGAGAAAGCAGAGGCAGAGTTACGGTGGTGCGTATATGGACATTGTTAGAGGAAATTTATTTTATAATAGTAGCGCAATGCTAGTTTAAATACTTTACTACTCTATTCAGCTGTATGTGTTCGGAAACGTACGCTATTAACATTCTTCTTACATACGCTACACAAGATTTATATATTGTTAAATAAATAAATATATCATCACGCTTTCTAACAATAATTTCAGCCTGATAACACCGATAAAGTTTTCATTTATCCTATTATTACTGACTGCAGCGAATTAATTCGCAACATACAAACTAATAAATTATAAGTAACATAAACTTCTTGAAATCTTTTCTAATTTGCAGTCAGCTATACGCAACCAATTATTTTATTATTGATAAAATATTTGTCCATTATTATTGAGCTTAAGGTACTACAGTCCAAGGGCGTCATCAATCTTCTTCTTTCTTCATAATTTAATATGTCCTCGGATGTACTTACTCAGATTTTTCTCTACCGTTTTGGTGGACGTCTTGGGAGTCGCTTAGTGGCAGGTTTATAGTCTCTCCTAATTTTTATTAATTTGTATTTTCTTCAGCTCTGGCTCCAGTCATTCTTAGAGAATTTTAAAATGTAAGTAATTTGACATCTTTCTCTTACATCCTGGTTACTTACTCTATCCATTACTGTTTTTCCTACTTTGTTTTCCTAATACTAATTTTAGTTGTTTTAGTCTCAAAAAATATTTGCGTTATAAAATCAAAATATCAGTAAAGTAATTTCATCGACGAACTTAAACAGATTTAGAAATAAAATATTGCCACGTGGTAATATTACCCACACGCTTTTTCCCCCAATTTTCACAAATCCGGAATAATAAATGACAATTGCAGAACAAGTGATTAAGTCAATGATTTAAAAAAAATGAATGTGATTTAAATCTGATTTGTCATTGAATTAATTCAATGAAACCCTGATTTCAGCACAGGATATTTGACTTATTGTTGAGTATAGTAGTTTTTTTGGTAGAATATTTGTAAAAAAAATCATCTGTAGTTTTCAAAATATAAAATAAATTTTAATAATTTTACGTTTTCTTCTATGATCCTAAGCCATATCAGTTATTATGGATTTGTCTCATCAATCTAAGGGCGTCAAAGAATGTTTTTTAAACCATACCATTGAGCTTGTGGTTAAAACTTATGCTTCACAACCAAGGTGTTGCGATTTCGAACCCCGTAGAGGCATAGATGTGTGTATGTGTATGTTTTTCATACCACAGTATCTCTCTGATTGTATTCCATAGGAGTTTAGTAGTTAAGCAGTCGTTAAACATTAAAATTAAATTTTGAATAAGAATTTTATTTTTTTAATATTTATCTTCAAAATTCCTGACAAAATATGAAGCAATAAGTGCCTATATTAATTGTAAGAAAAGTAAAATTACCCCTAACATTATAGGATTTAGTTGTGTTTCGAGAAATATGTTCTCAACATTATTGTACCTGCGAAATTAATATAGTATTTCATTGCTTAACATGTGAACCATGACCGAGGTTAAAAAGTAGTAATGAATTATATTGGTATCTAGAACTGGTTCTGATATGATTTTAAATGACCTATCTTCTTTTAGATTTGCGCAGAACTTTATAATTCAGCTGTAATATCAGTCCTCTGGAGTGCATTTCACCCTCAATTTGGTTTGATAAAAGTTTAATCCACCCTTTCACAATTACCCACAATCCCGTGTGGTGTAACAAATGCCAGCGACAGCTATATTTAGCGTAAGTAACACAGGGTATCGTGTATCAAACAACCTTCACACACACACTCGCACGTTAGTAAACATCCGAGGAACAGAATGCATGGAGTGTAGTTTTATTGTTCCCAGCGAAGAACCTTGTTGGAATGGTTAGTTTTAATGGATTTAACACAACAATGACAATTTAGCGGAATGTTGTGTAACTCGATGATGTGACAAAATTGGAGATGTACTTGCAAATACTTCAAAGAAAACTATCTTACATAAATTATCACGGAAAATCAACACTTTTACGCTTTCTATACAATACTGTACACTTGGTTTATCCACATTTTATATAAACAATTATTTACAAGGGCGTCGGCAGGATTTTAAACAATTTTTCTATATTTTTGGCAAAAACTTTTTTATTATTCATCTCAATTTCGAAATTTTAAATATGGGATTGCTATAACATCTAGTTGCACCTTCCTTTTTCATTGCAATAGGCAGTGTCAAGAAGGAACTTTGATCGTAGTGTTTTTCTAAGTTTTCGTATAACTCAAAAACAATTAGCTGTAGAATGTTGAAATTCTATTTATGTAGTTACTATAACATCTAGTTCTGCACCTCTATTCTTGTTCCAATCGGCCTTTAACGGCAGTTTACTTTTGGCAGAATTTAATAAAACTACCTTAATAATTTAGTTAGCTTTTAATTATTGTAGCAAATATTTGATAATAAATGTACATTGTCAGAATACATTTCGAAAGAAATATTTACGAAATAAATTAAAACAATATCTTTCTTTGCAAGTTTTTGAGCGATTAAAATATTGTATGTAATGCAATAAGAAATAGTAACATTTTAAAAGATGGTCCATTTCGAAGGGAAGTTTGAAGAGATGAAATGAATGGAAGTTGAAGAATGATTAGCTGTAGAATGATGTCACTTTCAAGTGAAATAAGTTGAAATGAAGTGCAGCAAAAAAGAGATCTTATCACTTTATCATAGTTGATTTGTGAAAAAAAAATGGTTAGAATAAGTGAATTAGCTGATGTGATATATTAATTTATGTAAAAATGAAGCAAGTAATACCCATAATACAAAATACTTTCTAGAAATATTTTATATATAAAATAACTTTGTATAATTATAGAGGTTCATATTTTGCAAGACAAATTGTAACAAAACTTTGTGTGATATCTGAGCCTTATTCATTTTACAATGATAACAAAACAATATTCAATAAGGTTGTTTGTTTTTGATTTAACTTTTTGTTTGTTGTGCTTCTAATTTGTTGAAATGCAATTACCGATAACTAGTTTTTGTTTTTCCATTTGTTTGTTTTACATAATCTGTAGCAACACCTAGTTACCTACAAAGATAAATAAGTAAACAAAGATAAAATCTCAACAAAAGAAAACGAAAAAGAGTTGAATTTATAGAGAAATTTTTCCCCTACACTTTCTTTGTTTATTATGACATTTTATTGTCCCGTTGGACATTTAAATGAAGATAGAAATTATGATAAGCATTGTTTGTGATATTTATATTAAAAATGTATTTTACTGACTTTGCGTGTGGTATAGCGTGAGCAATGTATGTCTTGTGTATAATATGTAACTGAATATATTCATACAACTGTTTTGTTAGTATTAAATGGTTCAGTGCTTTCTCCATTATCATGCAACCCTATCAGGAAAAATGGACTCACTCAATCGTGACAAAATAATATAATGTGTAGATAATTTTAAACACAAGGTTACGCTTTAGATATTAGGGTGTAAAAATAATTTGTAGCTTTCAATGGCACAATAAATCCTTGCTAACTTCTATTATTTTTATTGTAAAAAACTCAAATTTTGACTTTAACGTTGTAATAAGATGTTTTCACATAAAAATAGATGAAACTAAAAAAAAATTAATCTAATATGAATCTCTTTTTGGTATAGTGATATTGGTCTTTAAAGTTTGGCCCCAATAAGGTCTTTTTAGAGCTTTGACTCAAAAGCCCAAAAATGTGCAACGTTGTAGCCTTAGAAATCTCATCAATCGATTGTACAGAAAAATTTACATGAATACAGAAAAAAAATCATAATTTTTACACAACACAACTTTAGTGAAAAAATTTTGAAAATATTTGAAACTCAAAAATCTTACCCTTGTAGTTCTTTCTTTCGGTTTTCTTTAATAAAAAAATGTATACCAAATTTACTGAAAATAGATAGAAACAAATTCGGACTATAAAATTTTTGCTAATGTTATAATATGAAATTATTATTTATAAAAATTCTCATATTTCTGAAAAATACTTCAGATCTTCAAGAAAACACCACTTCCGGTTTCCCGTTTTGCACCAAAATCTATTCAGATCTAATCCAGGGTGTCACAATGTTGTATCCAAAATTTCAACTTTTATTATTCACAAGTATTTGAGTAATCGTTACAACATTCATCTATCCACACACACGGACAGACATCATTATAAAAATATTAAAGTCGTGTTCTAGGGACTTCAAAACGTGCTTATCCACTGAAAAATTTAGTAATTTTCATAATTTGTGACCAAGCATTACAATTTTACATAGTTTAAAAAAATGCTATTTAAAAAACAAAAGGAATTATCCATAATGTCCGCAAGATCTTAATTTTTTTATATAATTTTGCAAATGTATGTATTTAAAATCTGTAACTATATTTTTAGAATTAATTATTTCGTACAAAGAAACAACAGCTTCCCTGTCCAATTAAAGACAAAGTAAACCCATCAGCCAATCACCAAAACACTTATACTTCGTCTTTCAGTTCCCATGATTGTAATTCCCGGCCAAACAAAAATAGAGGAAGTGAAGGGCAATTTGTATAAAATATTGGGTACTTCTGTAGTTCGATGCGCCGTTGTTGGGAATGTGAAACAGTTGAAGGTGCGGTGAGTGCGTGACTGCTGCTTCCACCTATACCGACGCCTATATTTGTACACACCGACCGTCAGTTGTTTGTGTGTGTGGGGAATGTTAATCAGTAAGATATTGCGTATTGAGCCATGATTCATTGATGATTTTTACTGTAATATGTAAATGAAAGTACGAAGGAGGAAGATACAAGATAGTAACCATGGTATCTATTGTTGGCAGATTATTGTTTTTTTGTCAATAGGTCGTAAATAATAGATAATTGGTTTGGCTTTTTGTAACACAACACTAAAATAATGACTTAGACGTTTAGATCATATTAATTTCTTACAAGTCATAACAAAGCAACAAAATCCATAGTAAATAAACTAACCTTAACGTCGGATGTATTATTTAATAAAATATAAATTTTCAACTCCGTAAATTGCAATGACTATTTTTTATTGAAATCAGAACAAAACCTATGCGTTCTAGATTTATATTGAAATTAAAAAAAGTGATAAAAGGAAAATGAAATTTGATGCCATATGCAATGATTAATATTTAAAAATTCTTCTATTGCGTAGAAGCAGTATATTAGCAAATACTGTTTTATAGTTTTTTATTTCTTTGAGGAGATTAATATTCACAGGCAAAACATTTTATAAATCCAAATATAACTTTTTCTATATTATTATTTGCTGAAATTGAGTTTTGCTTTTGTTAAGAAGTAGATTATTTTATAAAAATTGAAAAATTTATTGTAATTTTTGTTTAATTGTTCGTTATTTTACTTACTTGTTTATTAGTTCTTTATTTTGTAACTTCTTATAATATTAAAATTTAATACTTCTGTTTCACGTTAAAAATACTCACGGTAGTGCACAGTATACATATAGTTTCATTTTGTTGAGATCATATGAATTATTATAATAAATGAATATTAGATACTTTTGAAAAAATAGAAGAGTTTTTCTTCTTCAGAGAAACTGAAGTAGGTACGGAAAAACAAAACACGGCATTTATTATCAATGCGTAATTGGAAGCTTTCAAAGGTTATCTACCAAGATAGATCTTCTGTACTTTAATTTTGTACTTCTGATAGTTTTTATTTTTGTATAATTTATAAATAGATTTGCATGGCAATTGGGTGACGTAATAGATAAAAAGCAATATATTGATTGTCAAATGTTTTTCACTACGTTTTTATTACAAGAAAATTGCTGTGTTATCTATATATGAGATAATACATATATATGCGTAACATTTTTGTAAGTAAATTCCTTCGGTTATGAAATAAAAATGTAGTTCTACAGTTGATATTATGTAGTATTCCAAACAACGAAAATATAATAAAAGAAACATTTTGTGTTGAAAATAACATTTTAGGGCTAGTGTTGAAAAGTTTATTTCTTTGAATTTTAAATCTTTAATCATTAAGTCAACAACACCCAGGTATACTTTCGGTGATTGTTGCTTACCATTATTAAGAAAAATCATTGTTTAAATTTCAAATTTATAACAATTGCTAAAGAAACGATATTTTATATGCTTTACGATTTTGTATAAATAATAATTAATTTTTAATCGACTACTTTATCCCTAAAAAGAAGAACTACATATATTTGGTATGATTCTTTATTTCTTATCTACATTTCCTCGTCTCTTTCTCTTTCCTTCTTCTGTTCCGCATTTTATCTTGCACTAAGCTAACATTTCCATATGTGAAATAAATTATATTTGAACAAACTGACTACACAAATTTTGCCAACATGTGGCATGGAATGTTATCTCTACACTAAACAAAAACTTTTTTGTTAACAAACCGGATGTAAACAGATAATTGAAGCATAAAACATTTTTGAAACTGGTATTCATTTTAGGAAAAAGTACAGGTATTTGGAATTTAATTTAATGTGGAAGTTGTTTATTAAAAATTAAACAATAAACGTATTTCACATTTTTAAAATATTACCTCTGTCTGTATTCTTGTTTATTAAAAATATTGTTAAATGCTTTTAAAAAATATCGTACTATAACAGTATATTAATTATGAAATATTATTTCCCGAAATAATTATCAAGTCATCCATGCCAAACATGTCCTTTGTTTTAAAAATATTTGCACACAATACATTTGATCATTTGTATTTTGCAAAGTTCATTGTTTCTAAATTATTACTTCGGTAGGATAACTGTATCAATGGTTACTATAACAGTATAACTGCAATTAATATTGAAGAATGCATATGGTGCATATTTGTTCATGTAATTAATAATGCAGCTGTGAAATATGAATTATAACGTATGAGACTAATTTATGCAGTAGATGTTCTTATGTCTGTTTCATTGTGTGTGAAGAAATGTTAACTAGTAGATATTAAGAATGAAAATATGCACAAATTAGATTAAAAAATGATATTATATGTCTTCATTATTACGGTTCGTTATTTTTCTTGCTTCATAACAACATTTGGTATTATTATTTAATTCGTATAGAAGACGATAATCATTACATACTGCATCGTAGGAATTTAAACCTAACTCACTATTTAAAATTAGTATATTATGCACCAAGGTTGAGAAGACTGCCATTCCACAAATATAAAGTAGGCTGTCGTTGTTATTATATTTTACGTTTTAGTTTTATTTAATTTAAACAGTAATTTAAATTGTGAATCCATACTTCACACTTTTCTAGAATTGAAACAATATTTGGATTTGGAAACTTAAGTTTCTTTAAAATGTGACAGTTTCCTTTATCGACCATGGATAATAATAATTTATTATTGAACTAGGTGAACATGTTTACCAAGTAACGGTAGTGAAAAACAATTTCTTATGTCAAATAAAGGTTAATAATAGTGGGTGTCTAGGCTATATACCTATTAGTATATGGTCTATGCTAGTAGGGAATGTTTTTCATGAACTTGCAGTTGCTCTTTTTGTTAGCGTATTCCGACTAGAATTGATTGAAATCTGGAATTCATATGCCAGCTTCGTCAATCTTTATTCAAATAAAAATATCACTCTATCTGTGTAGTTCGAAATACACTACAAATTGCACTGTTGCAGAAGCTGTAGGCTAATAATATATACCACTCAAAAGCAAATGTAACAAGAAACAAGTACCTTAGGTAAACTTTAGTCCCTGTTCCATCTAAGAATGTAGTGCCACAGATGATGATAATGATGGTCTGGGTCGGGACATCTTTCATATTTTATAATTACAATAAAGTAAATAACTCATTCACAGATTTTTTAAAATTTGACAAATGTAGTAAATGGGACGCGTTATTTTAAAATAATGAAAACAAAGATGTTTGTGTAGGTACTTGTAATGTAAGAAAATAAAAGAAATATGTACGGCCATTTAATTAATCGTATAAAGACGGATGTGTTTTTCACATTAGATTTTTTTAATGCCATTTGTATCGTTCATATCGTTTACAAAATTTTACTTTCCTGATTCATATAACTTATCATAATATTGCTGTATATTGCTTTTGAATAAATTACAAATGTCGCATCAATCTCTGTTCTACATATTTATAAATAGAACAGATATATTTAGCTATCTTTCCCAATCTAAACGATTATTATAATTATCAAAATGAAAACTACCTTTTTTAGACATATACGAGTTTATGAGTAGATAGGATAAATAATTTTAAGTTTTTCATTGGAATTTTTTTTACATAGGCAAGTAGTAATAAAGTTCTAATAGAAATTAGATTTTGGTCGGATTTCACATAATGCGAAAATCATAGGATTATCCTAAATATGTCTAATTGTAATATGTTTTAAAAATCAGACTTGCATTTAGAAATTTTTACTTGATTGTTGAAATATGATGATGAGTATTCTACACACGTCGTTTTCACCCAAACAGAGTGCTTCATTTGATGAGTTCATCAGGTTTTTAGTGATTTTTTTTATTAAACCACAGCAGTATCGTCTTGGTTACATTTTGTTGATATGAAAATTTATTTGTTTGAACTGTTGTCATTCGTGAAATAATCAAGCAAATATAATTCTAGCTATGAATTTAATCAGTAAAATGTACTCAGTCATAATTCCTGCGATGTAAAAACAACTCGGGTCAAAAATGACTCCTAAATCACAACAGCGACTATTTGTAAAATTTTCCAATAAATTTATAGCTATTGTTATATAATTGATATGACAATATTTTACAATATTCTTTCTGTCATTAAGAAAACTGAATCAATTTTAAAAGTAATTCTTGGCATGTAAAAGTAAACCGCACGGATTATTGTGTAAGGTCAATTATTTCTGTTAAAACTAGACCATCGGTGTCCCCAGAAAAAAGTTCAGTGTCGAACATTTATTCCCATCGATTCTATAATAACAGATAAGTTAAAAACATGCTTTGTATTCAGTGCTTGCGGCTAGAATTGCACATATTTCAAGAACAAAATTACTTGTAATCTAAAGTGTAGGTTGTCTGTCTACACATTTGGCAAGAGCTACTGATTATTTAGATATTTTTATATTAATATACCTTCACTACATCTATTTATAGAAACTCTCTATTTACATAAATGTATACGGTAGTTGTCATTACTACAAACCTTTTAAAATTAGTGAAAAAAATACATGTAAAGGTAATAACAGCCAACATAGTTGGGTTTTGCAATCTAGCTGCATTGGGTTTGAATCCCAAGAATGTATCACCTTTATTAGACTGCATATGTCAGTGGATGAGTGGTCGTTAAACATTAGTCTAAAATATAATAATAACAAAAATTCACAGATTATTACTCATTGTTAGGTGTGCCAATTTGTTTTGTCGCAGATTTGGTAATAATGACTTTTGTTAGTTATTCACTTATTTATGCGATTTAAAATGCACAAATTGCACAATTTAGTAAACAAGTTTGGCATAGGTACTTTCATTTTTTTTAGATGGAATTTAAGATATTGCTTCTAGCCAATTTTTATTATGAAACATTTGTTTTATATCAGTAATAGAAAGTTCTTTTAGTTTATGATACTATAATTATTATTACGAATGTTACAAATACTCCTATTAAAATATAGTTATAATAATAATTACAGGGAACCTGATACTATTTTGTTGTTTATTGCAAATCAGTTTAGAAATTCTATTGATATAAATCTTATTATTTGAAATACGAATATTGTTATAAGTATTATAGCATGAAATTTGTAAACTAAAACTAGAAAAATATGCGCATAGTCTTCGGTCGCCACTAGTTTTATAAATAAAAACTAGGAATTATAGTTAAGTGAATTATTTATTTATTTGATACAATTATAAAATCTAAGGTCAATAAATTTTTGGCACAATTTTTTAATGGTGCATATAGTTAGGTACATTAGGACTATGGTTTTTTTAATAAATAGAATAACACAAAAAATATAAATTTTATCTTTCGAGTATTCCTAGCTGGTGAAGAAAATACACCATAGGTTATTCTTTTGTATAAAAATAAAATCTCTATAAAAAGATCACAAAAAAAAGTCCAAATAGGTAATACTTAATATAATTTATTATTATTAATATACCAACAGTAACCACATTAACATTTTTTTTCTTTTTTCCTGTAATATGTAAATACCCATATTGACATTTTCAATAAATAAACTATTTAAAAATAAATATATATCTCACTTAATTCAATTATTCATTCTAGTCTCAGTTATTATAGTATTGCAATATTATTGTGAGAATAACAAATGATTAACAATTATTATTAATCTGTTTGAAATGTCATTGTATGATAAATGTGTTGGAAATTACCATAATAATAGTTAAAAAGAGAAATGCTAAAATAAAACTAATATTTTCTAAACTAGTTGAGTGTTAAACATCAATGTTCCATATTCTCAAGTTATTAGTATATGTAGGTCGTCTCAACCTAAACAACTCTCATCTTCATTATCAGCGTAATCTAGAATTAATTTGATTATAATTCACCTTATCACAGACAGGAAAAGCCTTTCAATAATTGATGAACTTTTATAATTAATCACGCTGTATCAGATGTAGGTTTTAGCAGTATCGATTAAAAAAATAAAAGGCTTTTAAAATATCTCTTCCTTTTTAGACATTATTTAATTTTTTCAGTTTCCTTTTAACTTCAGTTTATGTTCCATTCTATTTCCTTCATTTAATTGAGTATCAAATGAATTTTTAAACCATGGGAACTTATAATGCTTCATCTGTTATTTATAAACTAAAACAAAACCCTAAAATTATCTATAATTATCTCTGGTAAAATACTAATTTTATTTTAAGAAAAAATGTCATAAGCTTCTTTTTAATATAAATACCAATATTATGATATGTACTGTTATTAAATATGTTACTTATATTTATTACAAAATAAAATATTATTTTTTCACGACATGCATAGAAAGCTCTACTTTCTTCTCGCGAAATAGTGAGGAAAATTACTTTTCCCTCTCTTGAAACATAGATATTATTATAGAATAAAATATTGGAAAAATAATTATTATTTTAAAAATTCTTATTTAATAATGATTCTTTTTAAAAATATATGACAATTCTGTCTTGCTCTTTTCTTTTTTGATATTATTTCACAATTTGACAACTTGCACTTGAATTCGCATATTGGTAATACTGTAACAATTGCACTGCAAAAAGTCTAAGTTATCAACCTAATTTTCCCGTTTATCATGTTACTGCGCCTTTTCGTCCAAATAAATCGATTGATGTCGTGAAAAAAATGTTGTGTCTAACAAGAAAGGAAAGCACTTTTCCCAGCTTGACAAATAACTATTATAATACAAGTGTGTTATATTGCTAGTAAAAAATAGTATAAATTGTTATTATTTTAAAAATTTTTATCCTTTAAAATAAAAATTGGAAATTTCCCATATGACAAAGAATTAGATTAACAATTTCAGTGATTCTGAAATTAACATTTATTTATTGAATTTAATTTCAAATTTATGCATTTATTTAAAGATAATTATATTCGACTTACGAAAAGTATTTGCGGCCAAAAAGTAAAAACATTTAACAGATTACAGTTTTTATGTAGAAATTAGTACAACACATTTCAAAGGTCAATGGATTTTTTTTTAATGTTTATCAATTTTTTTATTTATGTCCAGTTACACAAGACTAAAAATTTAGTTTTATTGAAATTTTGACAGCAGATTTAAATAATTCATTTGACTTTTTATTTCCATGTGATATATTGTGTTTTTAAAAGAAATTTAACATTTACTAATATTGTTGTAACCGTCCATTAAAGCATAATTCAATGAAAATAAAATCATAGTGATATATTGTTACTGTTTACAATGACGATTCAATTTTCATTTTCCCGTTTTCCAGATGTAGATAAAATGTATAGTGCCTCTATTTTGTTTATCTTCGTTTGTTAACAGTGGAAAGCGCTAATGTATAGTTTCTAATTGTTGACATAGGAGTATGAAATAGAAAGCTTCCATTCAATATATTTGTTTACGAATTTCTCATTTTCCTGATATGAATATAGATGAGTTATAATTATTAGGAAGTTGTTTAATTAAGTTGTAATCCTTTCTACATTCTAACACATTTCCACGTTTATATTAAAAATATTTACGTAGAATGAAAGTAAAATGAAAATAGTAATTATTATACTTTCTTTACATAATTAGCATATACTGTATGCATATTTGTTTTTTTATAAAAAAAAAGTTTTACTACTTAGATGTTATCAATTTGTCATTACAAACTTATTGTTTAGAATGAAAAATTATTAAAGTTTAGAAACTAACATATCTCATATTCTTATTTTTCTTTTTCAGAATATTACCTAACTTTATAACTTTTAAGTACGAAAATATGTGTAGGTACGTTGATTGCAAAATATTTTCAATCAACGGTATGTATTATTAGATAATTAATTAGAGTAACTAATTAGTTCGCAAATTCTAACGATGTACAAAGCTCATATGAAAATTAATTTGTGTAATTGTCATTTCCATATATTATTATAAATTAATAATATAATTTCTATATACTGTACATGGATTAAATTAATATATAATTATAATTTAAATTCTATATATTACATGAACACTATTCATAATAATGAAAATATAAATACAGATTGTGTATATTTAGGAAATGATATTGAGTTTTCAATAGTGAAGCAAATAATACTTCTTTAAATTCCCAAAGTACTACATTTCCATTTCCATATATGAATACCCTGGAGAGGTCTGGTTTTATTTCAAAACTAAAATACATTTTCTGCAGGTATACTTTTATGAAAAATAACAATAAATCTCAACAGACCTCGGTTGCTATGGGGACATGATTTGATTTTGTTTGTTTTTGGTTATGACTACAAATTAAATAAATCATTCCATTGTTTTTATTACGTCTTATAATTATAGTTTTCATGTATAATGTTAAATATTTTAGCGTAGTTTTAATAATTAGGCCAAAATTATAAAACATTTTTCCATGGAATCAAGAAACGTTTTCAGATACAAGTTTCACAGAAACTTCTAGATCCTCTATATTGATGCATAAGATTTTATTAAAAAAATATTATTTATTGTTGTATTGATTTAAATCACATTGATTCTTTTAAAAAAATCATTGATTTAAATCACTTGTTTTAGATAAGTTATTTACCATTTCAAATTTACGTAAACTGGGGGAAAAAGTGGGTAAACTATACGATATTTGTTTAACTTCGTCGATAAAACGACTGTAATGGCATATTATTTTTAATTTATAACATAACGCAGAAAATTTTGGCAATAACGTGTGATTTTTTGTTTAATTCACTTTGAAATGTGTTACTGTGAAATCTAGTTATAACGATATCAAAAGGGATCCCATTAATTTCGTCGCTAGAACCGGAAATTGTTATAACTGATAGAAGTAAAATAAGATTATCTTATTTCGCTATTATAACCAGTATCGTTATAAACCGATTTTACTACAACTTTTAATTGTTTCTTCAAATTTTTATGTATTCCTTAAAATTGTTTTTTTTTTCATAATGAATGCTATTTTGGGAAACAAGTGCTTTGAAATTATAATATACATTTAAAAAAAAAATCTGATTTAAATAAAAGAAATTTATATTAAAAAAATATGATTTTTTTGAAATCTGATTTTTATGCAACCTTTGTTTTAAGAACAAATATAAAGGGATATAATTTATAAAGAAAATGTATGAAAATGGCTACTAATTGGAAAAATGATATCTTAATTTTTTTTTTGTTCATGCCACCTAGAATTTTTTTTACTTTTTACAAAAATTGTAAAAATAATCGAATATTGAAATCAAAAGATAATATTATATAAATTGGTTTGAAAATTTCAAAAACGTGGAATATCTAATAACAGGTTTAAATTTATAAATTTTGAATATTTTTCCTTAAAATATGTTTGTCTTTTAAAATCAAATAATACCTACAACTGATTTACATAATTATAAATTGCACCGTCATTATTCTATGTTAAAGTTACAAGTTAAATTACTTTTTTTAATGTTAAAAAAGTAGTATCAGAAATTAGTAGAATGACATAACAAATGAATAACATTACTGTCAAAATGACGATGTGCAATTTTACATGCACAGCGCATTTAAAATTAAATGGTTCTTGGCAATACCTAAACAGCAAATTTTCCCATAATTCCTCTCTTGTTGACCACCCACGGCGCTCTAATAATATTCCATCCTTTTCTTCGTAAAGCTAATTACAAATACGAGAAATTAGTGCTTACATTTGGCTTAGTCTAATGCTCTCATATCCAGGGTATAATTTTCTCAGTAGGCCATGATATATAATAGATTACCATGCCTACCGTTACTTAGATTATGAGACTTGGGTTTAGGAGATGAAATAAACACGCCTCTATAATTTTATTACTAATAATACATATTGTAATTATGGGTTTGAAATTTGCAATGTCTTCATTTTAGAGTGGATCAATTATTTTATTGATTTGCGAAAAATAGAACAAGTGATATATAATATTTAATTACAGCTTTACTTTAATTTAATTGATTTTTTTAAATATTGATGAGTGCATTAGCTGTATTTACAAAAAATCTCAACTCACATTAGTTGACTCACTTATATTAACCGTTCTTTTTGTGACAATTGTGATTGAGGTTAAATCATTTCGTAAGGTTGAGCTTCCTAAGTTTTGGGTTTTGATTTGCTGTTAAATATTACGGCTTAGCAAATTAGAATTAAGACTTTCTGAAACTACACCTCGCTTTCAAATTAGATAAAGTTTCATATAAATAAATGAAAAAAATAGAGGACCCCTATTTTCGTTCTTTTTAACAGAAAAAACTCATCTCACCTTAAAATTTGGTGAAATGAGACGAATAACTAAAAATGCTACTTTTATTGTTAGGTTACTAGCTGGAGATTACAAAATGATTATATTGATTGTACTATTTAATCAAATGATGGTCAATATATAGTCATCTTCTAATCTGTAATCATAGTACTTATCCATTCTTTTTAATATGGTTCTTTTTTATTGGTGAATTTATTGTTATCGTGGCTATAGTTACGTTACAAATTACATTTTTTGACAGTTACATTTTAGATTAAAAATTTTCATTATCATTAATTTAAAGGTAACGAGCATGTGAAGTCCTCGCAATTTAAATTGAATCGGAATTTTTAATCTACATTCTGTCACATAACGCTTGGATTATTTCGGAAATTTCAATGCAAAATTACATCATGTACTGGTTTGTATACCATTTAAATGAGATCATTTCAAAAGAAAACAGATAATCTTTTAATCATCGTGGCTTTGCAAACAAAAGACGCTTGCAGCAATTTTAATTCCGCGAGGGTGAAAGTTCATTTTAATTTGACATTCATTTCACATGCATTTGAATATTTTGACTCTTAATTAAAATTGAATCGAATTACGTAAATATTATGCACGAGGTAATATTTTCCACGAAATGAAACATAATACGGAATATTAAATTGAAATAAAATTATTTGGAATCCAATTACTCATATAAGATTTATATTTGTATGGTATCATCTTCTATAAACCGCAAAGCTCATATTTGTCGTTCGCAACGATTTTATTCCGTGAACAATTGTTTAAAAACAATACATCATCTATTTTTTAATTACGTGACAAAGCATGTTTTCAACAATGTGTTTACGCGATGTTTCCTTGTTTCTACCAGTTTTTCATTCCTGTTAAACAAGGAATTATTTCGCTTTATTATTCTCGCACGGTAAAACTGCCTTATTTATATTTTAACAGATGAAATCATTTTCAAATACGAAACTTATTAAAAGTAAAGCAAAAGACTACCAATCGCCTATCGAAGTATCCTTGTTTCGAATCATGTACAATTTTATATCATTACAGAAAAACGTTGGTTGAGTTTTTATTTAAAAACGTCAGTAAACAAGACATGTATGTTTAATATTCTTATTATTTGACACATGTATCAAATTTAATTTTCAAAACAGTTTACATTCTTTCTCTTTTTTCTCCCTGTCTCACATTTTAGTTTTAATATAATATTACAGATAATTTTTCTTGTCACAAAACAAAAATAAATTAAATTTTACAAAGAAATTCAAGTCGTGGTGGTTTTATTTGTTGATAGAAACCATGTTGTTTTATGTTTAAAACCCGAGTTCAAATGCCGTCGCGTCAAATTCTTATAATCTATTTTCCATATAATAATAGTCCCTGGGGTGCACTTTCATTGTTAGCTATAATGTCCCGGACGTCTAGCAAACAAATCCCACAGAGTCAATTTTTACTATCCATTTAGCATATAATAAAATCTCTAGGGATGTACTTTTCTTGGCTTGTTTAGCAAACAATTTCTGTTGAATCAAATTCCTTACCATTTCCCATATAATAGTTCCTATGGTGCTTTTTCCATGCTAGTTATTAATCGGGCGGTGACGTTTAAGGGCTCTCTACGGTTTAAGTACAGGTGTTTCAATAAGCTTGCTCACTATTGGTAATTTTAATTTTTAACGAAAAAAAATCGCTGATATGAGAAAAATGTACATAAAAACATTCCGCTATTGGAAAGAGAAATATTCTTTGCAATAAAACAATAAAAAATGTATCGTTCTATTTATAAAAATAAACTGTGTTAAATTTTGGAAACATTTGATACACTTTTATTTTGTCGACTTGACTAATTTTCTTCTTTAAAATGGCATAATTTTGCCTGATATCTGATATCTCCTCAAATTAAAAAAAAAAAACTAATAGTTAACAAGCTTACTAAGGCTCCCTGTAAACTTGTATTATTACCGATATATGCAATAAAAATTTAATTACAAAAAATAAAGAACAGTTTCTCAAATATAAATTTAAATGGCTGGTAATATTTCAGAGATTTTCAATAGTTTTTCTGTATTTTTCGTTGTCCAATAAAATGTTGGCTTAATGCCTGTTAGGTCACGAGTGCTTGTGACACATTAATTAATTACTACTCTATCATTATTAATATAAAATATACCATCAGTTAGTGCCTGTTTGAAACAGTAGTACAGGCTATAAGTAATCTGATAATGATATATTTACTGGTATTCTGGTAATGCAACTTGTTCGAAATGGAGTACAGATTTCTTTCTATCCATTTGTCATGTATTGATTGATGAACATTTTTGGCTGTTCGGCATAATTTATTTATTTTATTGAATCCGCAGCCTTGATATTTAGATTTAAATGTCTTACTTCAGTATTTATGGAGATATAGACGTATTGATAAGTTTAAGTAGATCAGTAAAAACCTGACCATAAAACGATAAGTAAACAAAAAAGCTTCAGTGTTTTTGTTTAAAAATTATTATAAAATAGTTAAAGAAAAGTACTATTAACAATACTTTATTAATAATAAAACAATTATACAATAATTGAGGAACATAAGGCAGATAAAATCGAAATGAGAATTCCATTTGTTTCTAGAAAAATAAAGTGGGTTCCGAAGTCGGACACAGCATTATTTGGTAAAGCTGGGATTTGAACCTCAAGTCTCACAATCCACTCAATGCGAGTAGGAGCACGCTAACCAAATGAGCCACCACTGTTCGTAAAACCTTTCAAGTAGGAGACCACAATCTGGATTATTTTATCTATAAAACAAATCTGTTCTTGAAGAATTAAATCACGGTCTTGCATTAGCATTAATATAAGGAACAAGCCATAATATACAGAAGTACCTAAACTCAATGTCAATTCTTAGTTATCTTGGTCTATAAACTTGTATGTAAAAATAAAAATACCGCAGTGTTCGAATGATTCGAAACCCATTATAAGTTATAAGTCCCTTGCAAAGATTATTAGTTGACAACAATTCTAATAAAATGCAAGTAAAAATATTCCAGCAATATATAAATCTCGATGCTACAAAGAATCGAATATCGAATCGAAAGTTTTCTTAGGTTCTTACGATCTTATTAAAATTAGAGTCAATTATTTGGATTTTAATAATTCTTTTACAAAATTATTTATGTTGAAACTATAGACTAGTCATGTATTGAATTTGTTAAATATTTAAAATAATTGCCTTAAAAACAATTTTAAAATTAACGGTAGACGGATTTTTCTTGACTGGTCAATTGATGAAAGGAAAGAAAACTACTGGAATTCAGTCAATGGGATAAAATTTTATTTCCTCTCCTACCGGTTTCGACCCCACATGGGTCTTCCTCAGGGACTATTGATATATCATATTGTTAGTTTACATGTAATTTACAGGTAGGTTCTTTACTTACGTGAAAGTCATTTTATACATTAATAATGTTTTGTAAATACATTTGTCTATAATTGTAACAGTACAGTTTAAAATCAAATCGTGATGTTTTATAAACTCACAAGTCAAACATATGTAAAACTATTTTATAAATGCAGATATTAAATATATAGTAATTTAATAATTTTATTTTTCACAAAAAACGTGGTTTCGTGCATCTACGGTAAAACCAGCTAAGCATTGTAACAAAGATATACTTGTGTAATTAAGCCTTATTAAGGACAGTTGAGATAATTGAAGATAGGTATAATTTGATATATTTAGGGGATAGAATAATTATCAAAATGATTTAAAAATGATATCTAGTTGTGTTAAATTTGTTATTTTATGTATTTTAATTATTAATTTTTAATTTTTTTATTGTAATCAATTTTTTATTTATTATTTTTATATTTATATTTTAAGATGTTGTTATATATTTTACTTAAATACATTGTGTCTGATCTTAAATTTATATTCTTATCATCGTTATTAATGTGAAGCATTTCTAACGTGAGGCGTTTATTAAGATTTGTTTCTGTTGTTAATATTTTAGTGTTTTCAAAATCGAAAGTGTGATTTTTAGATTTGCTATGTTCTACTAGTGCACAATTCCCGGGATTTTTACTGTCTCTCATGCAATTTCGTTTGTGTTCATTCAGTCTCGTTTCCAAGTATCTTTTAGTTTGCCCAGTGTATTGAGCTTCGCAATTGTTGCATGGGATTTTATAGACTACATTTGATCTAGAATTTTTGTTAATTTTTGATTTTAATTGTGTGAATGTACGACCAATGTTTTTAATAGTTTTGTATCCTAGTTGAACGTTTAAATGTGTTTTTAATAGTTTTGAAATTTTTGAAGCGACGCCATCTATGTATATGTATGATGCGTAAGTTGGTAAGGTAGATTGTTTTATTTCTGGTTGTATTATGTGTACGTTATTCTGAGAAGTTATTGTATTGTTTGTAATTTGTTGGTTATTATTGTTTTTATTTTTTTTGTAATTGTTATATATACTGTTTATTATACCATGTGGATATTTGTTTGTTCGTAACAACCCCTTAACCTCTTTAATAGTTTCGTTTTGTAATTCAGACGAGGTTAAGTTCATGGATCTGTGTATGAGGTTAGTTGCCATATTTATTTTTTGTGTAGTTGGATGTTGTGAAAAATAATGAAGATATCTGGTGCTAGCAGTTGGTTTTTTGTACCATTGTGTGAGAATGAAACCGTTGTCCTGGTGGAGGAGTGTGATGTCCAGGAAAGGTATCTTACCTACTTGTTCTACTTCTGCCGTAAATTGAAGATGACTGTTGTAACTATTAAAAATTCTAATTGTTTTATCTAGTTGATCTGCGGGAATTGCTAGTATCAGATCGTCTACGTATTTTTTTACAAATGGCACTTTAAAATTTAATTTTGGAATAACTTGCTCAAGAAGTTCGTCCATCACTAGGTTTGCTATGACGGGGGATAAGGAGGACCCCATGCAGGTTCCCCAAACTTGTTTGTAAAATGTGTCGTTGAATTGAAAATACCCTTCATCTAAGCAGAACGTTGTCAGTTCTATTAAGTCAGATTGTGGAATTTTTGTACGTGAACTAATTATGTCCCAGTGTTTTTTTATAGCTTCGATAACTAATGCAGTTGGTATGTTGGTGAAAAGTGAAATTACATCTAGTGATATGAGTATGTAATCTGATGGTAATTTTTGTTGAATGATAAACTGTTGAAATTCAAAAGTGTTCTTAATGTAATAATTCTCATGTTCTAAACCTTTAAAAAGGTTAGCTAAAAACTTAGATAATTTATCTGTTGGTGACCCAATGCCGGATACAATAGGTCGTAAGGGTTTATTTACTTTATGTACTTTGACTAAACCGTATATTCTAGGTGGTATTGCATTGTCATGCCTTAAACCAGCGCATATTTCTTTTAAGATGCAAACAGGGTAATATCTTTCCCAAACACATTACAAATAATTTCAGATGTCTCAATAATATATTATTAAAAGACAACCCCTATAAAAATGATACAAATAAACTTGTAAAAAACTTTAAAACCCAAACCCTTAATCTTGAAATTAAGATTTCATGTTGGCGTATTAATAAATTAGAACAACAATATAATTACCATTTTAATCAGATTAAACAAAACGTAAGTTTCATCCATTTTCATAAAATACAAATAATGTTCCAACGTAAATTCGATTATTACAATAAAAAAATAAAATGCATCCAAATAAATAAATTCAATAACCTACAAAATAACACACACAATAATAAACATATTCGAGGCGAAGAGAGTTGGTTTCTAAATCTTACCAACACTGAATTCCCAACACACGTAGTTGACATGCTGTCACTAGGTCCCAAGTTTGCCATACCTTTAAATATCAATGAAATCCCAATTTTCCAACTTATTGCAGATACAGAATTTATAATCAGTCAAACACAAGACGTAGATGTCCGCAACATGGTTAGAGCTGAGTTCACAAACATAATGACTAATTTCTACAACAAACATAAACAAACAAATAATTCCACAGAATTACATAAAAACTACAACAAAACAAAAAAATTTTTAAAAGAAAACCCGGACATAATAATATTAAAAGCGGATAAATCAAATAAAACAGTTGCCATATCTAAAGATGAGTATAATAGTAAAATGAAAGAATTATTACAGGATCAAAATACATATAAATTATTAACAACAGATATTACTAAAAAAATACAAAATAAAAACAACAAACTAGTAAAAATTTTACATGACAAAAAATACATAGACATTTCAACAAAGAAAAACTTAACATGTGACAATGCAATACCACCTAGAATATACGGTTTAGTCAAAGTACATAAAGTAAATAAACCCTTACGACCTATTGTATCCGGCATTGGGTCACCAACAGATAAATTATCTAAGTTTTTAGCTAACCTTTTTAAAGGTTTAGAACATGAGAATTATTACATTAAGAACACTTTTGAATTTCAACAGTTTATCATTCAACAAAAATTACCATCAGATTACATACTCATATCACTAGATGTAATTTCACTTTTCACCAACATACCAACTGCATTAGTTATCGAAGCTATAAAAAAACACTGGGACATAATTAGTTCACGTACAAAAATTCCACAATCTGACTTAATAGAACTGACAACGTTCTGCTTAGATGAAGGGTATTTTCAATTCAACGACACATTTTACAAACAAGTTTGGGGAACCTGCATGGGGTCCTCCTTATCCCCCGTCATAGCAAACCTAGTGATGGACGAACTTCTTGAGCAAGTTATTCCAAAATTAAATTTTAAAGTGCCATTTGTAAAAAAATACGTAGACGATCTGATACTAGCAATTCCCGCAGATCAACTAGATAAAACAATTAGAATTTTTAATAGTTACAACAGTCATCTTCAATTTACGGCAGAAGTAGAACAAGTAGGTAAGATACCTTTCCTGGACATCACACTCCTCCACCAGGACAACGGTTTCATTCTCACACAATGGTACAAAAAACCAACTGCTAGCACCAGATATCTTCATTATTTTTCACAACATCCAACTACACAAAAAATAAATATGGCAACTAACCTCATACACAGATCCATGAACTTAACCTCGTCTGAATTACAAAACGAAACTATTAAAGAGGTTAAGGGGTTGTTACGAACAAACAAATATCCACATGGTATAATAAACAGTATATATAACAATTACAAAAAAAATAAAAACAATAATAACCAACAAATTACAAACAATACAATAACTTCTCAGAATAACGTACACATAATACAACCAGAAATAAAACAATCTACCTTACCAACTTACGCATCATACATATACATAGATGGCGTCGCTTCAAAAATTTCAAAACTATTAAAAACACATTTAAACGTTCAACTAGGATACAAAACTATTAAAAACATTGGTCGTACATTCACACAATTAAAATCAAAAATTAACAAAAATTCTAGATCAAATGTAGTCTATAAAATCCCATGCAACAATTGCGAAGCTCAATACACTGGGCAAACTAAAAGATACTTGGAAACGAGACTGAATGAACACAAACGAAATTGCATGAGAGACAGTAAAAATCCCGGGAATTGTGCACTAGTAGAACATAGCAAATCTAAAAATCACACTTTCGATTTTGAAAACACTAAAATATTAACAACAGAAACAAATCTTAATAAACGCCTCACGTTAGAAATGCTTCACATTAATAACGATGATAAGAATATAAATTTAAGATCAGACACAATGTATTTAAGTAAAATATATAACAACATCTTAAAATATAAATATAAAAATAATAAATAAAAAATTGATTACAATAAAAAAATTAAAAATTAATAATTAAAATACATAAAATAACAAATTTAACACAACTAGATATCATTTTTAAATCATTTTGATAATTATTCTATCCCCTAAATATATCAAATTATACCTATCTTCAATTATCTCAACTGTCCTTAATAAGGCTTAATTACACAAGTATATCTTTGTTACAATGCTTAGCTGGTTTTACCGTAGATGCACGAAACCACGTTTTTTGTGAAAAATAAAATTATTAAATTACTATATATTTAATATCTGCATTTATAAAATAGTTTTACATATGTTTGACTTGTGAGTTTATAAAACATCACGATTTGATTTTAAACTGTACTGTTACAATTATAGACAAATGTATTTACAAAACATTATTAATGTATAAAATGACTTTCACGTAAGTAAAGAACCTACCTGTAAATTACATGTAAACTAACAATATGATATATCAATAGTCCCTGAGGAAGACCCATGTGGGGTCGAAACCGGTAGGAGAGGAAATAAAATTTTATCCCATTGACTGAATTCCAGTAGTTTTCTTTCCTTTCATCAATTGACCAGTCAAGAAAAATCCGTCTACCATTATTCAGCAGGAACGCAACAAGAGACCAGCAGCATCCCCTTTTCAACATGGATATCTTCAATGAAATAATCCAAACCTACGGTAACGAAGCTAAGTACCACGTTAAGCATATGTTAAATATAACTTACAAACTTGTGTCTGCCTTAAACCAGCGCATATTTCTTTTAAGATGCAAACAGGGTAATATCTTTCCCAAACACATTACAAATAATTTCAGATGTCTCAATAATATATTATTAAAAGACAACCCCTATAAAAATGATACAAATAAACTTGTAAAAAACTTTAAAACCCAAACCCTTAATCTTGAAATTAAGATTTCATGTTGGCGTATTAATAAATTAGAACAACAATATAATTACCATTTTAATCAGATTAAACAAAACGTAAGTTTCATCCATTTTCATAAAATACAAATAATGTTCCAACGTAAATTCGATTATTACAATAAAAAAATAAAATGCATCCAAATAAATAAATTCAATAACCTACAAAATAACACACACAATAATAAACATATTCGAGGCGAAGAGAGTTGGTTTCTAAATCTTACCAACACTGAATTCCCAACACACGTAGTTGACATGCTGTCACTAGGTCCCAAGTTTGCCATACCTTTAAATATCAATGAAATCCCAATTTTCCAACTTATTGCAGATACAGAATTTATAATCAGTCAAACACAAGACGTAGATGTCCGCAACATGGTTAGAGCTGAGTTCACAAACATAATGACTAATTTCTACAACAAACATAAACAAACAAATAATTCCACAGAATTACATAAAAACTACAACAAAACAAAAAAATTTTTAAAAGAAAACCCGGACATAATAATATTAAAAGCGGATAAATCAAATAAAACAGTTGCCATATCTAAAGATGAGTATAATAGTAAAATGAAAGAATTATTACAGGATCAAAATACATATAAATTATTAACAACAGATATTACTAAAAAAATACAAAATAAAAACAACAAACTAGTAAAAATTTTACATGACAAAAAATACATAGACATTTCAACAAAGAAAAACTTAACATGTGACAATGCAATACCACCTAGAATATACGGTTTAGTCAAAGTACATAAAGTAAATAAACCCTTACGACCTATTGTATCCGGCATTGGGTCACCAACAGATAAATTATCTAAGTTTTTAGCTAACCTTTTTAAAGGTTTAGAACATGAGAATTATTACATTAAGAACACTTTTGAATTTCAACAGTTTATCATTCAACAAAAATTACCATCAGATTACATACTCATATCACTAGATGTAATTTCACTTTTCACCAACATACCAACTGCATTAGTTATCGAAGCTATAAAAAAACACTGGGACATAATTAGTTCACGTACAAAAATTCCACAATCTGACTTAATAGAACTGACAACGTTCTGCTTAGATGAAGGGTATTTTCAATTCAACGACACATTTTACAAACAAGTTTGGGGAACCTGCATGGGGTCCTCCTTATCCCCCGTCATAGCAAACCTAGTGATGGACGAACTTCTTGAGCAAGTTATTCCAAAATTAAATTTTAAAGTGCCATTTGTAAAAAAATACGTAGACGATCTGATACTAGCAATTCCCGCAGATCAACTAGATAAAACAATTAGAATTTTTAATAGTTACAACAGTCATCTTCAATTTACGGCAGAAGTAGAACAAGTAGGTAAGATACCTTTCCTGGACATCACACTCCTCCACCAGGACAACGGTTTCATTCTCACACAATGGTACAAAAAACCAACTGCTAGCACCAGATATCTTCATTATTTTTCACAACATCCAACTACACAAAAAATAAATATGGCAACTAACCTCATACACAGATCCATGAACTTAACCTCGTCTGAATTACAAAACGAAACTATTAAAGAGGTTAAGGGGTTGTTACGAACAAACAAATATCCACATGGTATAATAAACAGTATATATAACAATTACAAAAAAAATAAAAACAATAATAACCAACAAATTACAAACAATACAATAACTTCTCAGAATAACGTACACATAATACAACCAGAAATAAAACAATCTACCTTACCAACTTACGCATCATACATATACATAGATGGCGTCGCTTCAAAAATTTCAAAACTATTAAAAACACATTTAAACGTTCAACTAGGATACAAAACTATTAAAAACATTGGTCGTACATTCACACAATTAAAATCAAAAATTAACAAAAATTCTAGATCAAATGTAGTCTATAAAATCCCATGCAACAATTGCGAAGCTCAATACACTGGGCAAACTAAAAGATACTTGGAAACGAGACTGAATGAACACAAACGAAATTGCATGAGAGACAGTAAAAATCCCGGGAATTGTGCACTAGTAGAACATAGCAAATCTAAAAATCACACTTTCGATTTTGAAAACACTAAAATATTAACAACAGAAACAAATCTTAATAAACGCCTCACGTTAGAAATGCTTCACATTAATAACGATGATAAGAATATAAATTTAAGATCAGACACAATGTATTTAAGTAAAATATATAACAACATCTTAAAATATAAATATAAAAATAATAAATAAAAAATTGATTACAATAAAAAAATTAAAAATTAATAATTAAAATACATAAAATAACAAATTTAACACAACTAGATATCATTTTTAAATCATTTTGATAATTATTCTATCCCCTAAATATATCAAATTATACCTATCTTCAATTATCTCAACTGTCCTTAATAAGGCTTAATTACACAAGTATATCTTTGTTACAATGCTTAGCTGGTTTTACCGTAGATGCACGAAACCACGTTTTTTGTGAAAAATAAAATTATTAAATTACTATATATTTAATATCTGCATTTATAAAATAGTTTTACATATGTTTGACTTGTGAGTTTATAAAACATCACGATTTGATTTTAAACTGTACTGTTACAATTATAGACAAATGTATTTACAAAACATTATTAATGTATAAAATGACTTTCACGTAAGTAAAGAACCTACCTGTAAATTACATGTAAACTAACAATATGATATATCAATAGTCCCTGAGGAAGACCCATGTGGGGTCGAAACCGGTAGGAGAGGAAATAAAATTTTATCCCATTGACTGAATTCCAGTAGTTTTCTTTCCTTTAAAATTAACAGCAAAAAAGCTTACTGAGAATAAGAGGTATTGTTCCAAAACTCTTAGTCACAAAAAAAGAATAATTGTAAATATTTGTCGATTTTCGAGATTTCACTTAAATTTTAAAAGGAAGCGTGCTAACAACTGAGCCACTACACCCGTCTGATTTTATGATTTACTGTCTCTTGTTCAGATGTTGAAGTAATTGTAGAATTCCTGTACCTTGAAAGGTAAAAGCTGGATATATGGCACTAGGTCACGTATAAAAGTACATTTCTCAATATTTGTCGAAAAGCTTTTACCCGTAAAGTCCTACAAAAATAACAAAAAGGTCAGGAAGGGTTTGTCATAAAAATAACAACAAACTTCACGGTATACCTAACCTAACTCCGTCAAAACAACCCTGAGAAAATCATCCCGCAGAATTGGTTACGGTAAAACAGCCGAACAAAAAACCCTCGTGATCCGACACTCAAAAAACAAACGAATCTCAAAAAAAAAATTCTTCATATATATTTTATACGTTATACGTAAGTATTACTCGTATAAATTAATACGGGGTATAACAAAAGTAAGTATTTTTAAAACCGCATTAAATAATATCATATTAAAAAAATAATTATTGTGTGTTCATTTTTTTATATTCAGCCCTCGATGTTCAAATGTTTCGGGTGCACAAAAACAAGCGGAAGGCCGGATATGACCCCTGAGTCGTAGTTTACTGACCTCTGGTATAACCAACAAATACAGCTGTGTTTGAATAAGTAGGAATGCTTATAAGAAATTATAAACCCTTCTAGGGGTTATAGAGTAAACTGTTCTACTGACATATTTTAAATTGGCGTTTATTCAATTCAAATGCAATTTAAAAGCTGTGCACATGTATGTACTTTCTTGGTAATATGTACATTGAAATGTAAGTAAAACAGGGTCATTCCAATAGACACATGGAAGAAATAAACTATTTTATAAGTAAAAATACATTTTTATTTATAATTAAATATCAAATTATAATTTCTATACACACATTAAAACATTTTAATAGAGGTTTGTAAATTTGGCAATATTAAAATGTGACGTCAAATAACAATTGAAGCCAAGAAAGTTTGCAAGTATATAATTAAATTTTATATTTACTGTAACTGTTTATTTTATAGACTATAATTGTTTAAATTTAGAAAATTCTCAAGCTATTTATTTATATGAAAGTAATTTAGAACGACTTAACAAAATAATCAAGATTATTTTCAAAACATGTTCTGTGCTTAGTGGAATACATATTTTGTATACACAAATAAGACAGAAATATTAAACCGAATCTGAAATCTTGTTTCTCTTTTTTGAAGTCTTGTCTTCAAATATTTATTTGAGAAATATAAATAGTGACATTGCAGTAATATATGAAGCTAGGTTACATGTATTAAATATAAATATTAATACTGACCATTTCAACAAAATACTGACCCAATAAATAGCATCTTCAATAATATATTATTAAAATATATTTTTTTCGTACATATATTTTGCGAAAATATTTTTTTCGCGACTCGCGAAATAATGAGGATAATTATTTTTTCCTCACTAGAGAGGAAAATGTACAGTGTTACCAATATAGTATAAAGATAGATATTATTATATAATGAAATATTGGAAACTTTCTTATTTAATAATGATATTCTTTAAGAAAAATAGCAATTATATCTTGTCGTTTTTTCAAATTATTTCACAATTTGACAACTTGAACTTAAATTGGATTATGGCAATATTGAACAATTGCACTGCTAAACATCAAAGTTTACATAACCTAATTTTCTAAATTATCGCGTTGCTGCGTCTTTTCGTCCGAAGAAATTGATTTTTGATACATGTAACAAAAATGTTGTGTCTAACACGAAAGGAAAGCACTTTTTTCACTCTAACTCGAATGCCCCACTCGCTACGCTCGTGAGTCAAACTCGAACTCAAGCAGTAAAAACAAACGCTTACTCTCCAGTTTGACAAATAACTATTCCATGTGCCAACTTGATATACAATTCAAATAAAACTACGACACCTATAAATTTTAGAAATAGGGGTAAAGGTATATCATATTTTGTCTGTTTTACAGTAACTTTTACCTTGAGAAATTGGCGAATTTAGCCATAAAAGATAATTACAGTGCCTATAATCTTTGTTTTTATAGCTCTTCCTCATAAATCATATCGTAAAGGTTATTTAAACAAGTCGTAAACATTCTACGCTCATTATACCCTCTAAAGCCCTCATTGCTTTTTAATATGCTGCCCACTAATTCAATTATTAAAATATAGGTTTCGGGGACGCATTCTTCAGCAAATAATTCAATTATGGGTCAAAACCTTCTCGCGTGGAATTTAAATATTTGATATGGAAATGTGTTATCGATTGTGGATGAAATTCAAATACATTCGTCAAATAAACCGTACAATCAAGGTCAAATAAAATGCGGATTTGTTATCTACGAAGTTTATGATATTCTACAAAATATAACTCGCAAATATGCTATAAGGAATGTCTCCTATTTAATGGCCATGATGTAGTTTGTTCAACATATTTAATATTATTATGTCCGTATTCATAAAACGTTCGTTAAATATTTTCTCCAATAACACAATACGTCTTATAAGAAAAATAAAAATTTTAGTTTGTCTACAGTTTTATAATTTGTCAAAAAATTTAACATTTAACATTTTATGAATACGGGCATTAGTGTATTATAATATAAGCGAATGAAATAAGGCATTATCCACAATGTAATTTCTCACGAATGTAGAATGACATTTCACTCACATGTGATGTTTTATTTAACAGTAAAGCAATTTCCTATATAAAATTAGTTCAAATATATGAAAATGACGTTTTTGGAAAATTAACCTAAATTACTGAGGAAACATCAATACTCGGTTCCTATGGTACTTTTTAAAAAATGAGTTGCTAATTATCGTTATTATATTTTTTCTACGACTACTAAAGTAAATATCCGTTATTGTACAACTTATAGGTTATCAAAGTGTCACATTACAGAAGGCCATGTGTAAAGTACGCGATCGCACAGTTAGGAAATTTTTGATTTATCGAAATTTTGTTAGCTGTACAAATAAGTCAAAATTATTTAAAATTAACATAAACAGTACGAATACTGAAGAAATAAAAAATAAATGTACCACATAGTAGTGTTTTATTGGGTTGTAAATAGTTTCAATTCATTATTTTGAGGTTGACAGTTTGTTGTTTTTATGTATAAAGTCGAATAACTGTCGTAAAAAAAGTATAGTACATAATTCGAGTTGTAAAGTAATTACGCACTTGGGGAATACAAACTCTCGCGGCTCTTATGTAATTTTTTCACCTCATGCGTAATATGCAACTTACAACTCTTAATATATAATTTACTGATAGTATTTTGTATAATGAAGCATTTTACTAACTTATGAATAATTAATTTTACTCACTAAAAATAAATGAATGAAGTATCTACTATAAAATAAAATATAAACTTTAAGTTGTTTAAATTTTCATTTATAATATATTGAAATCTCACATTTTTAAATTGTCGCATTTTGGATTTTCCTTTTTTTCCATATTCACAGAAAATTAATTTGACCATCACATAACCGAATGAATATGTACGTTATTTTTTATTGTTTGTTTTTGTAATATTTTTTTCAAAATATTTATTTCTTACGAAATACTAAAAAGCTAAAAATGACAAAGTAAACTGTCATTTCCGATAGATACATTTAAAGAATTGTTTTTAGCAAAACTGCGACAATTTTACTATTCCTACTCCTATTATCAAAGACAGCCTTGTATCTTCATAGCAATATAACAACATTACAACTACAACTAGTAAAACACTTGAAATAAACTTGAGAATTCTCCTTATACAACTGATTAAAACAATTGGAAACCCTTGTCGCTAAGTAAACAACAATTAAACAAGTGATGTTCACTTTAAGATAATTACCGTACGATTAAAAAGATCATTAACTAAACCTAACCACGTATTATTTTAGTTCTTGACGTTCTGCGTAAATAAAACGTATAATTAAAATAATTGCCCTCAAACAAAAATATCGTAGCAAAGTTCACGTATTATATAAACAATTAATGCAGTTTTCTATTAATAGAATTTTCCGGGCTTTTTATAAGTTGGATATGTGTCAATGACCGAAAAGAATTTTCGAGTGGGTTTGTTTTATCATATGGAAATCAAATGTAAGTTAATCGATTTATGTCGCGAATATATCATCACAAACGACGTTCTGAATTCTATTTGTATTTTCATACGAATTTACATAGAGCACATAACTTATACTAAATTTAGGTGATTTGTTGGTGTATTTTGTGTCTATGTAGAAAAGGTCTACATTTTCAATAAAAAGTCGTGGTCACCACAAAACTGACCGCTCTATTTTCACTATAATAATATAGCAGGATTGGTTAAAAAATTGACACGTAACAAATCATTTCATTGATTTAAAGGAATGCCAGAAATAATAAAATAAAAATATTACACACCTATTTTTTATTATTCAAAAATTAAAAGTTTAGGTTTAGAAGAGGTGAAAGAAAAATAGTGTTGACTTAGTTAACGTAAAAGTATACCATACACAATTGTTACAGAATATGATCACAAGGTACAAGTTTTATTTATTTAAAGATATTGAATTTTGAATTATTGTAATACAATCAATAAAAGGTAAAAAGTTGTTGAAATATATTTATTTAGTATATTGTTTTTATTAAAAATGTAATATGTTGTGAAATTAATTGTAATGATTTTATTTTATCACGAATGTTATTAAAACAAAGCATGAAATGTGCGATTTTACAATTGCTAGCAAATTAGTGTAATATGTAGTATTAGAAGTGAACTAGTTGCTTCAACACTGCACAAGGTTGAGATATGATCTTTCCTCGTATTGATTTTTAGATTCGTTTACATGATTTAGCAAATACATGAAATTTTATATAAATATACCATATTATATCTACATTTTATGCTATTTCTTTCTTTTTATAACATTTTTCATCTATATTTATTTCAAGGTCAAATGTCAACCAACATAAAAAATGAGGTTAAAAGTTCGTAACATTGAATAATACATGAATTCCACATCAGATATTATTTTCACTAAACTCTTGAACTACAATATTTAATTACTTTTTTATCTTATCACCACCCGCTAGAGGGAGTGTTTTATCAGCCGAATTTATGGCCTATTAGCTAAATAACTTTGGAAAATTCAATACCCATGCACTCTTACCTTATACATATGAGTATATCTTATGTCAAAACACATTGATATGAACTTAAAGCTGATATACCGAACTGAGAGTGCTTTAGTGCTTGAAAGCTCAGTGAAAATATGTGTGGGGTAGGTCAGGAGTGGTTCTTGCACCACTCGGGTGCATATTCCTCCTTACCACTTGGAGAAAAGGTTCTAGAATGGTTTCACAACACTGTCCATCGTTGAGTGGACACAGACAGGTTTTTTGGTAATGTTTGATATGTTAGGTGGAATGTTTTAACTGTTTTCAGCAGAGAGACGTACTAACAAAGAGCTTGCACGAGACACACTGCAGCCTGAAAGCTGAAAGCGAGTGCGCATGGCCCGATAAACCACCAATTTATGAACGGCAAGGGTAGCGTGCAGATATCAGGAAATATTTCTCATTATTTTTCAGCATGCACGCTTAGAATAAACAAATTGTTTATATATTATTACATTCCAACACTGTTTAAGTGTTAATATATTAATACATATAATTAATTATTTTATTTGCTATTTTTTATCACGAAATGTACTTCGATAGTGATAAATACTCGAATAAATATTATATTTAGTAAAACAATTCAAATTTACTTCATCCACATTTATAATAAAATATGTTGATAATCGTTTCGTTCTTCCACACATCATTCAAATCGAACGAAACTATTATATTAAATACAACAATATTACGTATATGGTTCATTCACATTTATTGTAAAAATATAGTGACCATCGTTTTATTGTTTACCAAGAAAATGTCAAAAAATAAATCATTAATATACAAGGGTAGTGACTCGAACACCCGAACATACGGATTAAACATGTAAAAACATTTTCGCAATTTCCTGTTTCCCTAATTATTTTAGGTCAAAAAGCTTCGAATAACAATTGTAGAGCATAAAATTTTTCATCTGAATCAATGAGAAAAAATTATTTTACATACCTTGCAAGCTATAAAATTGTTATATTTTTTTGCGTAACTAGACAAAACAGTAATTAGAAATAATAATAAAATAAATTAACGAGTTACTTTGACAGACAAACCGTTAAACATTTATTAGTCTCAATTTCATGGCTACTGCTATTTTTGGGGTGATTTACGACAAGTTTCATACCGAATTTCTGAGCTTAAAGGCAGGTAAAATTAATTTTGCTTATTGATTTAGATGCAGAATTTTATGTCCTTAAATTATTTGAAGCTTTTTAAACTATTTAAAATAACTAGGAAAACAGAAAATTACGAAAATATGATTTTACATGTCAAAACCTTATGTTCGGGTGTTCGGGTCACCACCTTGTATATTACTAAAAAAATTAATATTATTATATTTCATAAAACAATACTTAGCACTTGATTTATTTAGTGGAGAGACCATAATTCGTTCTTTTCGGATTTTAAACTTAGTATATTTTAAAAAAATAAATGGAAGTAAAATAATTGCAAATTTGTATTGTCCAAATATTTTACTATTATTCTTATATTTCTTTTATAGTGTTACTTTTCTTTACGTAAAATACAAGCATTTTCAAATAATGTCTTATTACTGATGATTTATTTTTATAATTTTAATACCCAGTTTTTTTTTATTTTAATACACTTTTTCCTTCATAGTTAAGATCTTGTAGAGACACTCTTTCCTAGTGTTTAGACTGCACCAAATTGTTTATTTTTACACCAGGAAATAATGTAAAATATGTGAACTAAAATAAAATTGCTTTATTTATAAGTATTGTAAAATATTGTAATATATGTTATCACTTTTACAAGGTTTAATATATTTTGCTATATGCGCATATATTTGTAAATGATGTATATCTTTTGATAAACCTCTTTATTTTTTATCTATATAAAAATATTGATATTTCAACATTTCAAATAAAAGTCGTATATACCTTTTACTATACACATGTGAATTATAAAATTATGACCACCATCAATGTCCGTCTACGTGTTCTACATTTTGCTGCACATTAATATTCCTTCCGTTTCCGTTTTAAACATTAAATTCTCCGGGTAAGGACACAAGTTCACGGGATGACATTGAAGGTTGTACTACAGTGCGCATGATTCAACATTTTGAACTTGTACTACACACTATATGTAAACAACGTTATAGAACAGCAAAATAAGGGATGCAAAAATAGCTAGGGTGCATATTAAAGTCAAATGTGGCCTACTGAACGAATAACCTACTTATAAAGGCGAGGGGTGATAAAATTGGCAACATTTCATTATGGAGTTGTGTTGTTTTAAGAATTTTATGTTAGAAACAATCTATTGTTTGCTTGTAAATGTTTGTTTCTGTCAGAATTTTATTGTTTAGGTACATTAAAATTTTATTTCCAATTATTATAGTTCTTAACCACATAAATGCAATTTTATTTTTTAAGGCACTCGAAATGTGAAAATTAAAGCATCCAGTTATAAACCATAAAAATATTTTAGATCAATTGTTTTCTGTTTAATAAGGGTATTTCATTACATTGTTCACCTAATGTACGGCTTTAAAAGTCAAAGAAATGAATTTGACAAGAATTTATTTTTACATGTAAAATAATTTGTGTAAAAATTTTATACGTTATATTCAAAATTTAAAACAAATGATTATACTAGTGCAGGTTTAGAAGAAAATATTTTATGAAATGTAAAAATTAATTCAAAATGCAAAATATGTGCCCGAATATTTCTTAAGGTAGTGTAGGTAGTACAAAGATATGTAAATGAATTCGTGATAGTAGTAGTGTACTATTGTAGTGGTAGTAACCTACTTTTCACATCTCAGGTTATGTAACAATATTGGTCAAAATTCAATTTTTAACTTTAAATTTTTGGTTTTTTATACTGTATTTAAATATAATAGATGTGTATAAAATGTAAAATATCTTCATGTACATATTTTACTAAAATTTAAAAGGGTTGGACTTGTCGGGCCAAAGATTAAGTTATGTAATTGAATTTATTCAAAGAGGGCTATTTTACTTGAAAATTTAACTGTTTTTCTTTGATAATATATATTAATTCTGTACGAAGATAAAGAATTGTGTTGGGGTTAATATTTTAATTTAAATTAAATACGGTTAAATTTGAATTAAATTGTATTGTAGAAATTTGTACCTAATTTTAATGTCAAAGATTTTTATTTCGTTGTTTGATTGTTTTATTATATAAGATCTGTATATTTTTCGGGATTAATAAAGTTCAATATTTAATTTGTAGGTACTTTAAGTATATGGTAGAACAGTTTGATAGTTTTCGATGTAATTATTGTTTTATTGTTGCTTGGTTGATTATGAAAATAAGTATCATGTAAGTGTAAACAAACATTTACAAGAATAATTGTGTAAATGTTTCGGGGGTTAAACGTAATAATATTTTAATTGTTGGTATTGTATGAAGGGTGTAACCTGTTCCTAATACTTATAGGTATTTTTTGAGGGTTAAACTAGGTTGATTATTTACGTAATGTAGGGCAGTTTAACCTAACATTTGAGAGTGACAGAGTGGGTAGGTGCCAGGTGGGTTAAGCAAGCAATAAGAAGCGGTGGCGGACTCACCTCGACCTGCTTGAGATTCTGCTTGTCGAGGAGGAACTCCATGGACTTGTGGGGCCGGGTGGCGGAGTCCCCGGGCACGAGGTGCAGCGTGTGGGGCGGCGGCTCCGCGTCGCCCAGGTTCATGAGGCTGCGCGTCTTGGCATTGCCGGCGGTGATGACCGTCACCTGCGTGTCCAGGTCCGTCTCGATCAGGCCCATGGGCTCCATCGAGCCCGCATGCCGGCTCGCCACTGCCGCGGCCGCGGAATCAATAGGGGCGCCAACCCCGCGCTTCACGCATGCGCTCACCACCCGCGGCGGCACGCGCGGCAGCGGAGGTTTCCCGCTTATGCACACCCCGTTGTTGTTATCACTCGCCGGCACTTTCACTCCGTTCACCACTCCGCTGTGGCCGCCGCCGTTCAGCACCGCCTCCCGCTTCTGCAGCTCTGGCGGCAGCGGCCCCTTCAGCGGGATGTAGATGTAGTCCTTCTCCGTGGCCACGGCTTGTTGCACCACACTCGCACTCGCTGGCGTCTTCTTCTCACTAACACTACTGCTCTTCTTCTTCTTGTCATCGTGGCTCTTCCTCGTGCTGAAGCGGAAGCTGGCGAACCTGTTGAGGAAGCCGCTGAGCTTGTTGCGTTTGGACGGCGACGTCTGCGTGGCCATCTTCTTGTCCTCCGCGAACAGCGACTTGGCGAGGTTAGCGCTCGGGACGACCGCAGCGGCCGTGGCGTGAGCGTGTTGTGGTTGTGAGTGCGGCCGAGCGCTGGACTGGGCCACGTGACGCGCTGGAGGCGGAGGGGGCTTGTGTTGTGGCTCGGAACTCCTCTCGGCTACGTTCGGACTGCTGGACGCCCACTTTGCCGGGTTCAGAGGAATGAAGATGTACTCGGTCTCCTTGTCGCCGCTCTGGGGCAGCTCGGGCTGACTGGACGACTTCCTGGGGGGAGTTTTGGGGAGGTCGTATTTCCGGGGCGGCTTCACCGGGATTGGGGGTGGCGAGGGTTGTTTTTCGGGGGTGGAATCGTGCGCATTGCTGGATATACTGTAGCTGGACATGGATTCGGTGCTGCTGCTGTCTCTCCAACTAACTTCACTCACGATGGGGCAGAAGTGCACGCCCTTGGTTGTGCTGCCCGAACCGCTGAAGGTCTTGGACGTGATTGTTTTATCGTCGGGTTCCGACACACCACTGGAGCTGGCGCTGCGGTCGACGAGTGAACTCTTCCTGGGGACATTTTGCATTGACCTGCGCATCTCACTTTTATCTTCAAACAGGGTTTTTTCACAATTAATCGAAGATAAATTAGGCGTGCTGGTCACATTCCGCTTGTTAATCGGTGTGGAATGAAACATCAAACGAAGCTTGGTTGTATCGTCATTAAAGCTTTGGATACTGCTTTCGGAAATAGCCTTTTCTATCCTTGCCTCTATGTCTAATATTTTAGGTTGTGTCTCTTGGTAGGAATCCGCGACGACAGACTGTTCATCGTCTGTGATTTCAGTGATGTCGAGATAGTCGGAGATGGCCTTGACGTAGCTGCCTTCACGCCGGTACCTCGGGACGGATATATCCGACCCCGAGCTCACACTGGAAGACTCTCTTTGTCTGATCATGGCTGTGACATTGCTCCCTTCTTGCCTATACACAGCCATGTCTGCATCGTCTGCGCACTGCTTGAGGTTGCCGATGTCCCAGTTCTTAGCGGCGACGGACTCCTCGGTGTTGAAGCAGTTGTTGAGGAGGTTCAAGTCTTTGGGGACGCTGCTCACACACACACTGTCCCCTGCTGTGGCGAGACTGGGCGGTATGAGTAGGTTTGGTTCACTTGCCGATGTATATTTAGCCGAGCATTCCGACGGCGCTATGTTTAGCACATCCGCTTGGAGCGCTGCGCGCTTGCTCAGGATGAATCTGTCGATGAGGCGAAAAGCGAAGGGTTCGTATTTATCAAACACCGTTAAATCCTGATAACTCGAGCCGAAGTGCGATGCGAAGCCCTGGAACCCCTCAGCGGCGTCATACGCGTCGAAACCGTCACTTATTTTAATATTTTTTAGTCGATATATATTTATATCTTCCGTACTATTATTCCGAATATTAGCTCGTTTTAATTCTCCATTTAATTTTGCTGTACTTTTTTCTGGAATTTGAATGCCCTGAACTTGAATATTTGGAATACTACTTGATCTGTTTTTCATGTAGTTGCATAGATGGTCACTGTAACCACTATCTTCGCTGAGGTTTTCCGCTGACATTTTCTCTTTCTTTTTAACGCTTAAACTATCGAAACTTCTACAAGATTTCAAGTGTACACTTTTACAACTATTAGACCTACTTGCTAGTTGTAGTGTTTCGTCACTATCCTGCGAATCACTGTCACTTTTATCACTATCACTAATGCGTTTGGTGTTGTAGAACAGGGAATCTCTGTAGCGCTTGTTCTTGTTCATGCCGGTGTCGACCTTGAGAGTCTTGTAGTAGTCTTGTTCGGACTCGCTGTCGCTGTGGTCGAGGCTGTCGGGGGAGAGGTCGTTCTTGCGCTGGTGCTCGAGGGAGTCCTGGGAGAAGAGGGACAGGATGCTGGGGCTGCTGGAGTAGTCGTGGTCCTGGCAGTGCTTTTCAAGGGTTTCGAACTGCAGAAGGCTGCTGCTACGACTAAGGGAGTGGTTTGAGTCTGTGTCGCTGTAGGGAATGGATAGGAGATTCGGGTCCTGGCGACGGCGTTTTGCAGGGCAGGCTGTTTCTGATTCTGTCTCGCTGTCGATTTCATCTGTAAAGAAATAATAAATGTAGCAATGACAATTTTAATTGCATTTTTTCTAATGTTTAATAAAAGAATGTTGTAAGCAGTCTAATACGTCTGATACGATGAGATGAAAGACATACATCACATTTCTGCTCCGCGGGTTTTGAACCTGCAACATCTGGGTTCGAATTGTAGAATTTGCTTAACGGCAATGGCACTATAGTAGCAAATTTGGAAATTGATCATTTATAGCCAATGTAGACCTTAATTCTGTTTGATAGGAACTATAAAATTTAAAAAATTTATTAGTTTTTAAATTATTCGAGTTTTTAATGCCCTTAACATCTACGTCACAATATTACATTTTTCTCTCTCACACATCTATCCATTTACAAATTATTGCTACTTCCAACTCTATTTCCAATGTCAGATGTCATATTTCACAATTAATCTAAAGTTGGTAATTAAATACAAAATACAAAGCATATTTCAGAGCTAGAAAAAATAGTTGAATATGTTGAATGACACAGGCAACAAAATCGTGCCATTGGAAATACAATTATTAATTAAACAAAATTATGTTTTTATTAGTTGTAACAAATAAGAACTAAGACTTTCTGAAACCTTGCTTTCAAATTAGATAAAGTTTCATATAGAAAAATAAAAAAAAATAGTGAATTATATCCCATTGCATTTTAATGATGAAATTGTTAAGTATAACCCTCTAAAATGCAAATAAGAAAATAATGTCTGAATTATTTACAAATTTTCAACTTCATTTAATAGACTCCTTAGATGTGAGTTCCGAAGTTCTTTTCACGTCCTTTAATTGTTATATAACTGGGCAGCAGAATTTATTTGAAGGCGGAAAGGTGGAATATTTGGACGGTGTGATTGATGTACAGGACGAACTGCTTCTAACGATAAATTTAAAACATTGTTATTAATTTTAAATTAACTTTTCTTCTACCATTTATAAAAAATAAATAAATTTACTAACACAATAACTTAAATATTATTTGCAATTTTGTAATTATTATAAACAAAAGTAACAATATTCATTAAAAATAATCATCTAAAGTAAGAATTTTCAATATGAATCATGAATCTTAATCAATCGAATATTCTCTACTTGTGTCCATACATTTACAGACGGATTGACTCATAGACATACGTTAAAAACAACAAAAACGTAGTGCAAAGATTTAATTTCGTGGATATCATAGTGGGTATATATAGGTAAATAGGTACTACGTTCTCCGTGAACTTCTGTGAAGTCATTATATTAGAAAATTTAATTTTTTGAAAAATCTAGACATCTATGAGTGAAATTTAATATAAAATATTACTTTTGAAGACAATCTTAATTAAATAAAAAATAAAATAGAAAAAAGGTAAACTTCCCCATTATAAAAACGTTCTTACATACAATGGTTGGTACAATAATTTAAATATATGTAGTGCATTTTTTATTCCAACCTTGAATACTCAAAAATTCTTTTATATTTTATCTGTGCCAAAAATCTTTCAAAGAAATTAGCGTATTTAGCTTTTAACAATGTGTTATAAACTTAAAATTAAAATTTGGATATATTTATTCATTTATTGTAAATAATTTTTAAATGCCAAATTTAAACAAGTGTTGTAACTATTAAGACTAATAGCCAAGTAAAATATTTAGTTGTCCTCATTAGTTAAATCTATTTGTTTTGGTATAATTAACGTAAAACTATAAAGCGAAGGAAGGAAACTATAAATATATTTATGCATAAAATTGTGTCTTCCTTTTCCTAGTTTTATATTTAGCAAGGAATGTTTAACGCTTGTATCTTACAACTATTATCAGACATGAGTCAAAGGATTTAAAGATAATAAATTAACCGCAATATAATATATCGCAGTTTTAGTAGAAATATGTCATTTAATTACGTATGCATGACTGGATGACGTGCAAAAACTATATCATCCAATTATCAAAGTTTTAGGAAAATAATCGTAGGAAAACACTGAAATAAATAGTTGTCACTTTTAAAATAATTATTTTTATGAAAACAATAAGGAAAACAGGGCCGCTGAAATCAAGATGAGAATTCCATCGGATTCTAGACAATTTTAACTTGCATATTAGCGGAACATGTAATCAATCTATTAGCCTCTGCAAAGAACCTACAGTTTATAGTGGGTTCCGAACCACTGGGACACATCGTTTGGATCAAAGATTGGCAACACTGGGATTCCAACCTTAAATCTCACAACTCAGTTAAGAGTTGAAATGCACAATCAAGTGAGCCACCGCTGTTCTAATATACCAATCATACCAATTTTAACATTTTAAGATTTTACGGATGTTCACGAATTATAATTTTAATACGTTTTGTTTCGTAGATCAATGGTGTCAAAAAATGATAGTACTATTTCGAAAAAAAATGATGAAATAAAAGTAAAAAAAAAATAATTATAAAACGGCAATAGCTATTTATGTAATAAGTAAGAAAACAAAGGTGGTTATTTAAAGCATGCGAAAATTACAAAGCGAGACGCAGGCGAGTTTCGTAAGAGCAGAAGTTAAATAACCATTTACTTTCCTTACATGTTTAATACAATATTTTTTACTTCCGTTTGAAAAATACAAAAATGTATTTAAAATTATAAATTTTGGACATTTCCATGACATTTGCAAAATAAACAAAAAAGACAACATTAAGGACACCTTAATTTTGTGCGTTACTAAGTTACTAGAACAAAATTGCTGGTTATAAACAGATAAACGATATTATTTAATTTGTCATTTAATTTTGTATTGTAAAATATGAATCTCTGATGTGAATCTAATAAATGTAAAACTATATTAGGTATTAATATTTGTAAGGATAATAAAAACTAAATATTCTATTTTTGTATCTGTTAAAGTTTTGTATATATACCTACTTTCTTTTATTTCACTAGTGAAATAATGGCATCAACAACCTAACTAAAATTAGAGAAATAAAGAGTCTCTTATTAAACAGAAGTAGAAAAAATACAAAAGAAAGATATACATAAATAGGTACATTTTCAAAGAAACATTTTTTAAGAGAATATTGATATTTAAACACTCTTTAAATTTTAGTGCGCAGATTACAGGAACGCGTTCTGTCCCGAAAAGAAGGTTCCAGAACGATTATCTCAATCGTTCTGACTCCAGGACATCATTTCTCGTGATGTCTCATATTTCTATGAAACTTTTTATTTAAGCTTCTGACATTAGTGACATTAATTGATCAAGTTTTGGTAAAAATCACTTAACCAGACATGATAGTTACTCTTATTCTTTTTTAATAAAAGTGAAAATAAATAAATCAAGTAATCATTTTTTGCAAAGCTTATACTAGTTCTAAATTATACATAAAATATATAACTATGTATTTACCTACAATGTAAATAAGTACGTCCATTAATACACAAAATAGTGTTAATATACATACATAAAAAAACTTCTATAAATGTGCAATGCAAATTTAAATGGTGTACTCTGTAATTTATTTCGAAATTTCTGAATAAAACACAGAAAACTTCTCAAGTATTGAAATGAACACTATTTATGTAAATATAAATTTACATTTTCCTTGTAAGTGAAAATCAAGTGACATGAGAAATAAAAAAATCGGTCTGTAATAACAACTCCGTTTTACATATACTTTATTCCCATAGCAATTTAATATAAACAAAAACAAAAGAACTTCTGCAACACTTGACAACTTTAAAACAATCGCGTTTTTTTGTTTGAGAAAAACCGTGCAGAACACGTGACTTATTTTTTCATTGTTTACACCGAAAAAAGAGTGTTCCAATTATGGCAGAGTATACATTGTATTGGTTCTACATCTGCAGTATAGCGTACTATAAATATACGAATGCATTTGAGCTATTTCTGATTTTATTGGAATTTTTGTCCTCTTGTTCATTTTGTACCAAAACAAACAGTGTTACTAAATTCCATGCATGTATGCTCACTCTTATTTTCATCGTTCTACCTTTTCGCAGCCTCCTTTATTACATTTACAAACTTTATTTGACAGTTGAAATATTTTGACTTTGGAAATAAATTCATACGGTTTATTAAACCATAAGTAACATTCCCTTCATTAAACTTTAGAAAAGTTATATAGCATAATGTTTCAGAAGATATACGAATTTTAAGAGAAAAAAATACGTAAATGTTTTTTAAGCCTACATGATTCTGTCTTTAAAAACTATATACGTATTTAAAATAACAAAATTTTCAAAAAACTTGTTATGGCTTAGGTACACTAAGTAAATTAGTCATTAATATACTGTTATCGTAAAATGCTTGTACTTATAAAAATATAAAAAAGAAGTACGTCAATAATTTGGTGTCTTTTTCACTAATGACGTTATTTTATCGCAACTTTTTGTTATTTACAACGTATTAATTTTTGTAATAGATAAACTATAAAAAAGATAAAGGTACCTATATCGTATAATTATGTAAAGACGTCTCGATTTTTTTGTAATTGGAAACGACATAAATTTATATAAGATGCATGCAGTTTTCATAATTCGAGATAAAAATAAAGAGTAATACAATACAGCGTGGAATATGAAATTGGAAACACCCATTTTGTCGCCAGTTATTGTAGATACCCGAAAATTGTTTAAATATAGTTTTAATACTTCAATATTATTCGTAGATATTGTCAAATTTGTACTAATGGAATACCCTGTATAACTTTTTACTAATTATTAGAAAATAATTTTTGCTTTAAAAAAGTTTAAGGGTTCCTACCTTCCAAACTTGATAATTAAGAGAAATATTTAAAATTTCTTCTCAAAATAAAGTGTGCGTTGAAAATAGAAATTGTTGACAGTATCTTTTGTATTGTATTTGCACTAAAAAAATTTCAACGCACACTTTATTTTTAGAAGAAATATTTAAATATTTTCATTAATTTCTCAAAAACTATTAAGACTCACGAGCCGTAGGTTTTATCTTCGCGAATAATGACATAATAATCCCTTTATACGTATAATACTACAATTTTTCTACTCCTGCAAATTCGGAAAAACGCATAAATATTTTAGAAAATGACAACATAAAAATACACAATGACAAATGAATTTACCGTCAGCTGTCAGACAGACAGTCATAGGAAGGGTGATCCACATATAAAATAAATGTGAATAACTGATTTCTGGTTCTGTGATTGGCCGAGAAGAGTGAAATATGAATCATATTTCACTACCCTGAAATATGGCTACTATAATTAATAAAAAAAATAAATAATGGTGATATATATATACAGGAGTAGAAAAACATTTTAATACCAAAAGTTTGATAAGTGTTTTTAATACATTATTTAGATAATGACAAGATAATATTACTTAAATTTTAGATTCCACCTACGGTGGTATTGTTTTTTTTGTCATATCACTAAGTAACAAGACTTCGTGATCAACAGAAATCTATCCAACAAAATAAAAAGCTCTTGTGTAATTACAGCCGGCAATTTTTGTAAACAAACAAATATTGTGTTGTATAAAATGTCAGCTTCAAAAATAAATACTATAAAAATTTTATGACTGTCTTTTTTTGAGAATTCTTGAGATTTTAAAATTACCAAGAATCTGATTTTTTTTTAATGCTATGTAAATCATACTTCGATTTTGGCTGTTTTCCAGTTTTCTTAACCATTCCTAACACCTAGCATGCTATGGAAACAAACCTGTCAGACACAAAGTTTTATTGTTTCTGTGAAAGGCTTCAACAGATGTATTTAATCTTTTATTGCTATAAGTAGCATTTCTTAGAAATTAGTAAGTAACCATCAGGTAGTGTATGATCGTACATGAATAGAAACACCGTTATGTAGCTGTCTGTATTCTAATTACTTCGTGCGTACGTACAAATGAAAATTAATTAACATTCTTCAAGAAAGAGTTTAATATCAGAAAATTTATTGCGATCCTAACATCTACACCATCGAGAAAATAGTTATTTATTCGATGAGAGCATTCTACACATTTGTAGCAAACAAATAATTCACTTATGACATTGTAAACTAATGTTCAGAATGACGTTTTGTAAAAATTTCTTTTTTACAATATAAAAATATAAATTTATGTATCAAAATTTGTCCATAAGATGTACATTTTAAAAAGAATACATGTAGGTATATGTAATAATTTTCGTAATATTTAAACAACTAACAATTATCAAAATTAATAATTATATAGTTTCTGATATTTTCATTATAAATAAAAATAATTTCAATATTTCTTTAACGTACAAACATAAAATTCTATGCGAATTTTATAATTATTTATTTTTTGTAAAAACTATTTGATGGCCAATAACAAATTAGCTTTGGTACATAAAAATAATAATTATTCATAGCTTGGAAATCTGTAAAATATTAACATTTCAAAAAAATATATATTTTACTTTGGAAAACTAATAAAAAGTTAATGGAAAATTAGTTTTCAAACATAAAAAACGTATAAAAATTTACAATAAAAACAATACGTAGTTTCTTTTTTCAACGATGCATTGAATCAGCAACCCACCATGCATTAATGTAAAAAGAGTGTACATATAGAGGAAGTACATAATCTTTTTCCAAGTTGAACAAAAAATATCTTGATCATATATCACAGCGACAATAATTAATGGAGTAAGCACTTTAGAATCAAAATAATTTTGTCTTAATTCGAAAAATTATACAAATAATTCAATACCAAATACCAATTGTTTTTCATCAACTTGAATATGACACTATTATGTCAACTATATCAAAATATTTATTTTTGATTCTAAGTTGCGAAATGGTACTTTTGCATTTAAAATGCAAAAGCATTTCGCAATTAAATAGCAAACATTTTTTAAAAACTATGTCCTAAAATAAGTAGAAATGCAAAAAGAAAATTTTGTCAAATCAGTTATTCTTTTTTGATAGTTGACTGTTAGTTGACAGCAGAAATCAAAAAATTGTTTTAAATTATATAGATTTTAAAGTGTAATATTTTAATACTTCTTTGTTCAGTACTATTAAAATGATATGAGAAAGCGACGAAGACAATAAAGTGACAGGTTTGATTAAATTGTGATTCTTTATTTTACGAAAAAAAAAAATGCTGGATGCAATTATTATATCAAGTGTGGGAACGTCATTTTCCCGGACGAGTATTTTCTTGTATGAGCTTGGGAATCCGGGAAAAAGTTTGTACAATATTTTTGTACAAAAATCATAAAATCAATAATTTGTTTTTATTTTGGACAAATATTTTTAATTATTATATAAATACACTATTTTGTGGTTATGTTTTTCAATACTGCCAAGTGCTGTCAATCTGTCAACATGACAGCAATTGTTGCTAAGTATGCCAAATGCAATAAATTATTTTATTCTATATTAAAATTCATTCAATAATCCATTGTTTTCTTTTATTATTATTATTATGTAAAAGGATGTTTGGAAAATTATATTTTTTTATTATAAATATAACCAATTCTCAGGTTTTAGATATAGGAGTGTTTTTTTTCTCCAAAATTTCCCGCACAATAATCTGGGGAAGATGTGGGAAATTGAGATTCCCGACGTTACTTACGTGACGAAAATCAGCAGATTTTATTGTAAGAGTACAAAATAGTTACTTGTGCATAGACGTACATACGATGGGTGCGGGCGAGGAAAAGGCAAACATATACCTATATTATTCTCTCACTATTCATAGAATTTGTTACTTTGTTACTCTTCTATTTGAGAAGACTAACTAAATTTATTCTGCCAATTTTTTAAAATTGTGGCAATATGATATTTTCAAGGTATATAGTGACAGAGTTAAAACAAACCAAACATCATTATTCAATCAAAAATTGTGTTGATAAACGCGAAATATCCTAAAAATACTTATTTTTGTACCCAAAGTTTTGATTTCAGAAAATAGTGTACATTTGATATATCTCGACGCGCTGATTACAAATATTCAAACGGAATTTAATTAACTTTTTTCGTTTTTAAGATATTTGATGCCAAAATGGCACCTCAAAAAAGTGTGTTTTTTGGCTGTATCTCTAAAATGGGTAGAGATACAATCTCAACGATTAAAAGTTACATGAAGAAATATTTTCTCCGCATATTCGTTCTTTGGAACGATTAGGTGAAAAATGAGAAAATCGAAAAAACCTAAATTTCTAATTTTCTCCAAGGAACTTTTTTTCTGCAATACTTTTCATTTTCTAGACTTAAATAAATATCGATGCGCTGTTTTCAAGTTTTCAAACCGAATTGCATTATCTCTTACCGTTCTCGAGATATTCGTATTCAAAGTTGAGTTTTGGCAATACCTAAAAAACAGGTTTTTTAGGTATACCACTTTAAGGATTAGGTTTATGACTTCGGCGACTTCACCAATCGATTCTACAGGTAAAATTACATAAGTATACCAATTCTCAGATTTTTATTCCAACGGATACAATTTTTAGAGTTAAAAAATGAAAATTGGCAAAATTGAAAAAAATAGTAAGGGGTATACTTTAGATTTTTTTCAATTTTTGGCCATTTTCAGTTTTTTTCCTTCTAGAACTTCTATATGTTCAGATAAAAATCTGAAAATTGGTACACTTATGTAATTTTGCCCGTAGAATCGAATGGCGAGGTCGCCGAAATCGTAAACCTAACCATTTAAGGAATATACCTAAAAAACCTAATATTTTAGATATAACTTTGAATACAAATATCTCGAGAACGGGAAGAGATAATTGAATTCTGTTTGAAAATTTAGAATCAGCGTGTCGATATATACTTAAATGTAAAAAATAAAAAAAATTGAGACAAAAAGTTTTGAGGTGAAAAATTGAAATTTAGGTTTTTTCGTTTTTCGTATTTTTCACCTAATAGTTCCAAAGAACGTATATCGGGGCAAAACATTTCTTTAAATAACTTTTCCCTTAGAATCGAATGGTAAATTAGTTGAGATTGTTTCTCCACTCATTTTTTAAATTTACTTAAAAAACACACATTTTTGAAGTGCAACTTTGACAGCAACTATCTCTGAAACGAAAACAGATAATTCAATTCTGTTTGTAAATTCAGTATTAACGTTGCTAATTCTTTAAAACATATTACAAACAAAATTCTGTAAAATTTTTTAATTTTCGAGCTAAAAATTCGATATTTTCAAATATTTTTGGATTTACGGAAAAATACAGCATCAGTGGCTTTGCGAATTACTTCCCCTGTTATTACTATATAAAGTAGTAAAATAAATAGTTCCAGTTAGATCTAATACTTTTATTTTATAATAATTATTATAAACATTTATTTTGCACCTCCAAAAGAAAAGTTCTGCGCACGCCTATGTACTTGTGTACCAAGGATGTAAAATGCTACACTGTCGCACGCTCTAACAATTAATGCTCGAAGACAATTGTCACATTTTAACATTCAATTTTAATTTTGTAATAAATTAATAAATAGAACATGTTTTTCATTCTACGATTATAATATTTAATATGACATTGATTTTAGTTTCAAAATTTTATGTGCAGTTGTGCGTTTGTGTGCAATTAATTTACAATAGATTTATTTTGATTAAGTTTCTATAATAAATTTAGCTAATTTTGTAACAGTAAATTAAAGTGTTTGTAACCCTAGAACGCAAAGTACCACACGTTCCCGGAAAACATTAGTGTTGCTTAGAAAATTTTGCGCATCGAAAAGAAATTTTAACTTTATTGGACTTGGACAGTTATAGGAAAAAGACTTTTACATCCAGGATGCAAAAGACTGATTCAGGACCCTATTGGTATTTCCATTTAATACAGCCAAGCGTACTAAAATTTACTACTAAAATACTAAATACATTTTTACTAGCACCCTAGGCACCTTTTATCGCGAAAGATAAACCGCACCAATTACTGGTGTCAGTCGTTTACTTTTATTTCTGTTAAAACTATAACGTGTAAGTGTATATTATAAGATTTAAAGAAACAGAGGTAGTAATATTTCTTATGTTGATAAACAAGGAAATATGATTTTCTATTTACATATATTTTTCTTTGCGATGTATATGTCTCATAAATCTTAAAAAGTAAGAAATCTCATCATTTTAAGCAGAATTTCTCTTATTTCTCTCTGTCGTCGCATCAGCACGTAGAAAATAAATGATCCTCGCTTTCAAACCTCAGCCGGGCGGTGTCGTAATAAGCTCACACCTAACCTAACTGTTCCTTCCCAGGTAACATTCGAAAGCGCATTAATATTCATCTGTTTTTCACAGCCGATCTTCAAGTGTCTGCTGCTCTGCTGTCTATTTCCTGCACGTATGGCTTCTTGCAGTCTGCCTTGGAATCATTTGTTTCTGCCGCCCTGTCATTTTTCTAATGTTTCCACGACGCCTACGATCGCATTCTTATAACCAATTATTGCACTCGCCTACTACGAGGGAATTGTTGGATTTTAAAACTTTCTATTTTGTTTCTAGCGACGTTGGTTGCTAATTGGTGTAATCAAGGACCAAGTTTGGAAAAAATACACAAATTATAATCCCATTTCCATATTTATATTCACTTTGCGTTTTTGTTTTAGTACTGCTGAGGCGGTAGAATCACAAATTAAATATATATTTTTACAAAATCCGAGAAAACTAAATTCGAAAATACTTATTTACCAGAAACTTTTAAAAATGTCAATTTATCAAATTGTCAGTAAACTTTAAAATCAATACCTTTTAACTTATTTTTAAGAGAAAGAAAAGAATAGTTTTAAATTAAAAGAATAATTTTAAATTTTGTTATGCTGGTTGTTAAGTTTGATTTTTAAATTTAATTTGAACAACAATATTTTTAATATGAATACCTCACATTTTATTTTAAATTATATTTCTTACGTATAAATAAAGTTGCTTATAATCTTGATAGTTTCACTGTGGTATGGTGTAATAGCAATATTTTGTTCTCCTTTTATAGATTATTTATATTTCTTTGAATTATATTCATTTCGATAATTAAAAATTTCTATCATAAATGTAACATAAAAGAGGTAACGAAATCAACTTAAGGAAATTATAAATAATTTATCAATGATCGAGGCATATTAGGTGAGAATGTTTTTTGTAATTTTTTCACTTCCATAACTTAAATATGACATTTTGAAAGTAAAACAATAAAATAATTTATGTTTGACAAATGTCAACAATTGTCATTTACCTAGAAATCTCCTGACATACGTGATGAAAAGTTTTAGGGCTTTTTAAAGTGTGTTTTGATTGGGTAGTTTCGCATACGTGATCAGGAATAGAGGGATTTGATTGGATTTTTTTGGCTAAAAATTTTCAGTATAATATTGTTCCCATTTGTTGAATTTTCAAGTATTTTGCATCATGAACATGATTAGTTAAAAATTAGACATTGGATTTATTTACCATAATGTAAAAGAAGGTATTCAATAGCAAAATTTTTCTATATATTTTTTTTATTATTAAAACATAATTATGTTTTCTTTTTTTTTTAAATCACAATTAAGCTTTCCCAACATTTTGAGTAATACATTAATAAAATATTTTTATTTTAATTTACTAAAAATAAGTAAAATTTTAGGATAGGAAGTAATGTATTGACCACATCAAACTTATTAATTATAAAAAATATTTTTAACGCTTTTTTAAAAAAAACATTGTTTTTAGGTCTTTATTTTGATTCTTAAACTAAAGAGTATATTCTACACAGTACATTATAAATAATACCTACGAGGTATTCGATTTTGAATTATCAAAACCACACTCAGTCAGTTCGTGTGCTAATGTAAAGATGATATACTAATATGATTACGTACACGAATGTCCATATTTGATTACAGATTATGTTCTATATTAAGCCTTACTTTAATTATGCACATATCCTATTACTGCCCCTAAAATACCCAGGAGATGCGTTCTGAACTTGTATATGTAAATGGTCTTCCCTTGAGATACCGATAAATAAGTTTAAATTACACTTAACCTTAGATTAATAATACCATAATTAAAAAAACCACATGCAACAATGGGTACTTATGCATTTTTAAAGGCTTTCCTAATTTTCTTGTTTTGGCTTGTTTCTTTTGAAAAGAATGGAAATAATAAAAACATCATGACACAACAATCAAACTTAAAAAAACAATTCAATCTCAATGTCTTTGTTTTTCATCTGTCAAGGCTTTAACAAAATCCGAACAATTGCTTGTGGAAACCTCGTGGGAGTTCAGCAATGAGAGTAAGCATTGCAATCTATAAATGCAAATTGGATTGTGCTGTATTGTATTTCAATATTTAAATAAGACAAGTGACAGCGCGCATTGAGTATGACAGAGGAAACGAACACGCCTGAATGTAGGTGAATGCTGCAGAGAAGTGAAGCGAGTTGCGTGATAACGGAATGAAGATGAATTTAAATGAATGCAACCAACAATGCATGACTGTATTGCGTGCTGCAAGCAATTTGGTAATTTAAATGATGGACGAGTTTGTAAATTTAAAATTTTATAAAAGGTTTATAATAAATTGTGAGTATTTACTTCACAACTGTGTGAATAAATAATATTTACACACAAACTTTCAAAGTTGTGAAATATATCATAAAGTTTATTTTTGTCATTCTTATATGTTTTTTGAAAATTTGCAATTCAAGATTTAGGTTAGGAATGAGTAGATTTTATCGTTCATCGAAATAAATATATCGCTATTTTGAAATCAGATTCTACAGAGCAGTCTACTTTCATACTACTTTGCGGAATTAAACATACAAAATATCAAATAAATAAAAATGTTTTACATATTTACTGAATTTTTGTATCTACTAAAATAGGTCTTTCAATAATTCATTGGTATATTTTATAACAGAAATAATATGTATTAATAATTATTTGACGTTTGCTATTCTTCTATATTTGACAAAAACGCCTGATATTCATCAAAATGCAACCAGACTGACAGTTATGTCAATCATTCGTTTGTGTTAATAACTAAAATAACTAAAGACGTGTATATTTTATTCCATTAATTTCACTCTTGACTTAAGCAGTCGTTACATATTAATATAATAAATATTTTTTTTCGATTGTACTAAAACTAACACCTTACCGGAAACCGGAAAATGCATTATTCCGGTATTTTAATTAGTTGTTAGGCCGCGAAAAATATCATTTTGTTCGGCCGGTAACAAAGCATTCCCGTACAGTACGCAGTCCATTGTTTTCCGTAAATAAAAATACAATCATATGTATTTCATTATTATTCTATATAAATCGAACGAAAAAAAATAGTACATGTATCAAGTAGGAAAAGTGACTTCCCGAGTTCCTAGTGTTGCTGGCCTCACCTAAGGCTTCCGCAATTTTCACCACCGTCCGGGAATAAATCACTTTTTGTACTAGATACACAATTATTATTTAATGTACGAGTACTCACAGGTAAAAGTTTAATAATGCAAATTAGCACACGCAACAATACGTAATTGCATGAGATGAGATAACATTTTTGTGTTGAGGACAATACCACCGACAAAGTACCAAGTAATATTTATTTTCCTATAAAGTGTAGCTTTCTAAATATGACACCACTTATGTTTTTCAATGAAAATGATACTCTTGCAATTAACTACGTATGTATTGGTTATGTGTTTATATATAATTGTTATTTATTGTATTGTATGAAATTATGATTATGAGTACAATAATAAAGGTTGCATATGAGTCACCTGCATTTGAATAGTTGCATACAATTACAGCCAATGTCATCGCAGGAATGTCTAACTGCATCGGGACACTTAGTAGTGCATATCTTCTCGATTATGTTGCTCATATACATGCACGGAATTTTGATTGCTGAAATACTAGGAAGTTGAGCTTCGAAGAAATAGAGTTGTTTACTTTAAGAAAGTACGAGAAATCAAATTGTTAAAAACATGCTACACTTTAAGCATAAACAATAATAAAAATTAACTGTTGCCACCAAAGAACTCACCGTCAGTATCAAATACATCCAGGATTTCACGGCTTGATTTGATTTTCAAGTTACTTGACTTAACTTGAAATCAAGTCAATCTCAAGTCAAATAGTACCGCATAAGACAAAAACGCACCAAATAGTATTTTTTGTTACAAAAGCGTACCAAAATATATTACTTATGCCCGTTTGCACCAACAAGGCTTAAATTTTAAGCCAGACTTAAACAAAAAAAATCTAATCGAATTTTTGACAGCAATGTTAAATCATGCAATTGACATTTTATTTTTTGTTTCGATATTGTCTATGCGCACCAGTATCTGTATAATTGAAATGTTCATATATTAATAAATTTGATATAACTATTTATTCAATGATGGAATAAAATAAAGTAAGGTTAGATTAGTTTTTTTTTGATAACTTTAGGTTTGGTTAGGTTAAATTAGGTTAGGTTAGGTTAAATCAGGATATATTAAGTTGGGTTATGTTAGATTAGATTATATTAGGTTAAGTTAGGTTAGGTTTCCATACCTAGGGAAATTTCCCTAGATCTAAGGAAATTGAACATTGTTTTGGGAAATTAGGAACAAAATAAACATTTTAGGAAAAATCAAATAATTTTTTTCAAATCATATTTATTAGTATAAATATATAGGTATACAATATATTTTTTTGCAGTCATATAAAAATGCATTAAAATGATGAAAATTCAGATTGAAATTTTTAGGTTATCAATTTAAATTTGTTAGTTATTAAAAGTTGCTTTATTCTCCATAATTTTTCAGTTTTTGAATTTAATTATTATAGATACGCTAATTCCAAATTTTCAAACAGAATTCAATTATCTCTTAACGTTCTCGAGTTATTTACGCTAAGTTAAGTTAAGTTAGACCCAAAAAAGAGGTTTTATTATAGTTCTCATCTTTCCCGAAACAAGATATTTCGAGTCGAACGAGCGAAATTCTAGAAATATTTCGTCTTACTCGAATCACTAGTAGTGGGTTCCGAACCATTCGGATACAGCGGTTATTTTATTTGGATAAGGATTGGCGAATATGGGATTTGAACTCTAGATCTCACACTCCGCTTAATTCAAATCGGATCGTGAATAACACGCGAATATATGTATGTACGTTTTCAGAACCTCTAGATCTAAACTACAAATCCTATTAAATTTCAAAATAAAATTTTATACTTCATTTTTTGTATTATTTATGAACTGAACAATAGGTATTGTTAAAAGTTAATTGAAATTTTATTGTATATTTTTTATTTCTTAATAATATTGTTTTTCGAAAACAAATCGTATTTTTATTTTGTTCAATGATGTAAACAAGAATTTTTCATATACGTCGTTTTCATTCAATCAGTTTTTTAGTGAAAACTTTGATTAACCTCACAGTAGCAATCGCCATGGTTTATATTTTGTTGATATGTAAATTTTATGTTTGAATTGTTGTCATTCCTGCCAAGTAATGACAACTCGGATCAAAATGATTCTAAAATCCTTCCAGCTTCGCTGTCGTGATATTAATGTCATTTTTCAAATTCGTTTCTCTATTACTACATCACAACTATTCGTAAATTTTTCAAATAAATTCATGGCTCATAATACTTATGAGAATCTCTTACAGGAAAAAAAAATATTTTTTAAAAGTAACGGACCGAAAAATTTCATCCGGACGAAATTATAGATGAAAGTATTGAGATTATAAATTGTTATAGATAACTGAGAAGTGATTTATCATAACCAAACTTAATTAATTCATTAGTTTGACAGTTTTTGACATAATCTACAATATCTACAAACTTGAAAATTATATCATAAATCATAATTAATCAAAATTAGTGCTTTTATAAATTTCCTACATAATACTTTCATTTCTCGTGTCATATGTCACGACATTGATATAAGGACAAATATATATTTATTATTAAAAATATATCATTAATTAACACATATTTTTTCTTCAAATGAAAAATATAATCAATTCTTAGCTAACCTTACTTGATTTACAAATCTTATAATTTTTTAGTAAACTAGCTCTTCTTTAAAATCAGGGTTGGCAAAAATCATGATTTTTTTGATTTTTTCAATTTTTAAAGATATCAGAGTATTATTGCACTTTTTAATAGTTTTAAAAAGCAATATGTATATTTTATTTCATATGCGAAAACGAAATCTGTAATAAAACCAAATCGATTCATCTGAATAAAACTAGGAAGAATAACAAAGAATTTTTACTTTTAGTTACATATTTAAATTCTTATATTTTCCTTCTGCTATGTGAGAATTAAAATGACACAATACCATTTAATTTAAAGATATTATTGTATACAGAATAAATTTCAGTTATTATTAATTGTTTCGTAGCTAATAATTAAATTTTTGTTATAATTATTATATTTTTTCATCTTTGATAAAAATCAATGATTTTTATTAAAAAAATCAGTTGATGTAAATCATGATTAAAATCGTGATTTAACTCAAATGATTTAAATCAATCCAACCCTGTTTAAAATATTGGAATTCTACACTTTAACGGTACGTACAAATAATACTATAATGAACAGTGGTGGCACAGTTTGTTAGCGCAACTATAGAATTGAACGTAGTGAGATAGGAGTTTCAAATAATAGCTTCGCAAATCTTCATCTAAATAAAAATACCACTGTTTGGAACCTACTATAATGCTAGTAAAGCTTGTCATGAATTAAGAACCTTATGTATGTATAATCGGAGAAATAAGTGTAGCATGATTTTTAAACATGAATATTCGATTTACATGTGTATTTTAATGATACTTGAACATAAAATATGAAAAAATATACATGACTTACATGTATAATAATTTTTTAAAATTATATTATATTGTTATTTTATTAAGAACAGGATTGGCATAATTTAAATCATTTGATTTAAACTGTGATTTAAATCAATTGATTTAAAAAAAAATCATTGGTTTTTAACAAAGATATAAAAATATATACCTATTAAAATAAAAAATTAATTATTTGCTACAAAAATTAATAATAACGAAAATATGTTCTGTATATAATATCTTAAAATTAAATAATATTTTATCACTTTAATTGTCATATGACAGAAGTAAAATGTAAGTATTTAAAAGTGTAACTAAAAGTAAAAATTATTTGATATTCTGACCTAGTGTTATTCAAATTAATCTTTTTGTTTTTATAACTGTTGTTTTCATTTATGAAATAAAATATTTACGTATATCGTTTTTAAAACAATTTAAAAAATGCATTAACACTTAAATATCTTTAAAAATAAAAAAAAAAAAATCAAGACATAATGATTTTTAAAAAAGAAAACAATGATTGTTGATATTTTTAAATAAATCTTTTTCCTACAATATGAAGTGCAAAAAGTACTACAGCAGGAAAAATAATTGTACAATTCTATTATACAGGGGATAGCTAAGCAGTATACAATTTAAAATAATTGCCTCTACTGGATTAGAAATAGGGCTATCGGAACTACAAATAGTCACGTTTATAGTATCATGTTTGTAAGTCAATAAAATAAGTAGTTTATGACATGCTTACACACGTAGGTATGTCATATAGCATAATTAACATAAATACTTTTATTATAATTCTCATTTTGTGATGTTTTTCTGTGCGTATAATTGGCAAAAACTTCTCTAGTTTTTGAAAGTGTTTTGCATTTCTTTTTAGGGTCACATACTAAATATAGTTTCTTTACAACTGTGTAGGATGAAGTGAAGAAAGTAATTCTCATTTTCAGAGTAGGGCACTCTGTCCTGATGTCCTGAATTTTGTGTATTGGTTAGTAGGTAGGTAAGTACTACTCACGTTTGAAACAAAAGTTTTACCACGTGATAGTAAGTTCACGTAGGTTTAAATTACAATTTCTAAGTGTCGACTTTATAATTATATGTTTTAATCAATAAATTATAGAATTATTAATAAATATATCATCACACCTTTCCCCAGGAGTGGCTATTAGGAGTCAACTCACGGACACTTATTGATCGGAGGATTACATCAGTGACCCTCAATAAATTTTCAACTCGTACATTATAGATTTTCTTGTTGGTAATGTCCTCCGTTGTAAATTTTAGATTAGATATTCTATAATGATCTATCCTATCTGGTGCTCTGGCTAGACCGCCTTCCAGGGTACCTCATGCCCTGAAGGTGATCTAGTTCAGCCGGCCGGGAATTGGATCACGCTTCAGCGTGTGCTCTATTTCTTAGCCTGCTGGAACCAGAGCACATTCTGGAGCAGTTTTGGCTGCTTTGTATTGTGTTAGTGGTTTAATGGGTCAAGAATTAGAACACTCAGAAGTGTTTGCTCTACTTCTTGACTTGCCGAAACCAAAGCACATTCTAGAACAGATTTGGCTACTCTGGATTGTGCCCTAGTTTCAGTGGGTTAAGAATTAGAGCACTGAAAAATATTTGCTTTAATTTTAAGTCTGCTGATACCAGTGCACATTCTGGAATAGATTTGGGTGCTCTGGATTGTGTTCTGGTTTTAGTAGGTGAAGAATTAGAGCACTTCGAAGTGTTTGCTCTACTTCTTGACTTGTTGAAATCAGAGCACATTCTGGAGTAGATTTGGCTGCTCTGAATTGTGGTCTGGTTGATGGGTTAGCAAATAGAGCATTTTGAAATGCTTACTCTAATTCTTGGTCTACTAAAACAAAATCACATTCTTGAGTATTTTTGACATTTCTCTGGATTGTACTCTGGTTCGAATGGATCAAGAATTAGAGTATTTTAAAGTATTAGTCTAATATGTCTTTTTTATTGTAATATGTTTAGACATTATAAGAAATTTTGCCGCCAAGAAAACTTTGAAAAGTCGGCGCCGATGAAGTCATCAAATTAATGACATTCAATTTCTATATTTTTGTTCAACTGTAGTCAATTTCAGAATAAGAGAAAGTAATATTTCAGAATTTGCAAGAGTAATATTTTTCAGCTAAACAGGAAATAAATATACAAGAAAAATTAGATGTAACTCCTAGGATGCTCATAGAATGTCGCACGTATAATACATGGAATGAAACTTATTTCCCGAACAAAATACCGCTATAATAGTTCCGATAATCCCTTTTTGACCGAAACATAAACGTAGATGAAAATTTTCAGAATGATCGGTTTAAGTATTTATATTAACTAAAAATTAAAATGCCTTATCAAAATTTATATTTATTTCAATGTATTCGTATAATATATTAAAGATAGTCAATGAGTAAATATAAATACAAATACAATAGATCTTTATCGAATATAGTCTTTTCGACTATCCCTGCGCAAAAAATTACTGGCACGCCATTGGAATTCGAACGGACTATAGTATACATTGTCCCAAAATATAGGAGAACTACATATTTTGGTTTTTTGACTCCCAGAAATTTTGTTTAATCTTCTTACAATGTTACCTTTGTTTTTTTTTTGTTTATTGACATAATGATGTTTCACTTACCGAGTCCTTCCAAATCGACATGAATAACAGAACCGGATTCAGAATCAGTTGCCAGCCAGCCCACAGGAGACGCCCTTGAACCGGACCTGTCGCTTTCGGATCGTAGGTCATCGCTCGTTTCTTCGATAATCGTTTCCAAAAATACATAATGTGGCCCTGCTCCTCCTTGCAGAAATAAGGCTGCATCTGCAAAATAAGTAAATGTTACTTTTTTTAATTACAGAGATATACCTATATACATAATATATACGTAATAAATTATTACAAAAAAAAATATAGCAAGCAATTTGTCAATAATAATTGCTATAATGAATAAATTAAAAATAGAATATTAATATTTATTTCCTTGTCACAGCAAGAGAATGTTTGACGGTCACTGTTTTCCGTAGTTCTCACAACGCTCACTTGGTGGCAGCACATACTGGAGCGCACTGAGCGCACCCCGGAAAACTTTCAAACATTTACATATTGTTTTACTTTGTTATTTATTCTCCATGGTAACGCACCCAGACGCAGAAACCGTTAAAAATCTTGATATATCACAACATGAGAAAGTGTGATTTTTACCTTGTGATAACAGTTTTTTACAGATTTTTCTGATCTTGATTCAATTGTTAACTTTCCAACACTTTCTCTTTAAAATAAATCAATAGTTTATCGATTTTTTTCTGGTTGACTGCGCTAATTAAATCTAGCGTTTAATAATAACTTTTTCTGTCAGCAAAAACTGATTCTATTCGCGATACAAGTTGCTATTTATTACTGCAAGGTTTTTTCTCACGGTTAATATGTTTATCTAGCAACGAATGAAATCTTACATATATTATTACTGTTTTTCTTAAGCTTTTTCCACTTCTGGGAAAGACAGTAAACTAGCGTGATTTTCACATGTTTTCAAGAAATAAATCTCACGTTGAAAACAAAAGCAACACGAGTGAGGACAAATGGTTTTAAAGTTTAATAAATTTTAAGATTTATTGTTTTATTTCCGGTTGATGTTTTTAAATAAACTTTATCTGATTCAAAACAACTATAAAAATATAAAATTATCTGAAAATATACCAAATTTAATTTTAATATAAATTTTAAATCAGTTATTAATTTTTTATTTGACTGCATAATTTAGTTTTCAATTTGACTTTTAATGCTACGAATTGTGAGATCTGCGTTGAAATCTCCAGTTCGTCATTTTTTAATTAAATAATAAAATTTCGCTATTTCCGAGTAGTTCGGAATCCACTATAAGCTGTAAATATTTCGCAGAGGTTGGAAGCTGTCAATATTTGCCGCTAAAAGTAAGTAAAAAAAAGTAAAATTGTCTAAATCTATATAGGATGATTAATAATGTTAATTGTACAACAAGAGTAAATTAAACTTATTACCAATATTACAATAATATAAATAAATTTATGGTATGAGTAATATTATTAATATTAATAAAAAATAAGGTTTCGGTTATCGATATGGTTTTTTGAAAATATTATATTGGTTTTTGTTTCGGTTAAAATAAACAAATAAATTTCGGTTTCCTATAACATGTTATACCTCATCTAAGGTTAAAATGGTAAATTGCGTTACGTTACATTTGAGTCCCTGATTGAAACAAATAATAAAATTGCATAATTAAAAAAACATTTTTTCATTTTTCCTGTGACCTTTTTACTGGAAGGTATAAGATAGATTATGATTTTGATTCTGAAAATCCGAGTTCAAATCCTAAATCTTATTATTTACTACAACCTATTCCCAATGTTCCCTCTAATTTTTTTGCTGACTGCGCGGTGCAAAATATATAGGAGCAAAAATTTTCAAAACGTATGTAAATGTGTGCAAATGGGATGTCGAATTTTGTGCCATTTTTTTCTGAAACCATTGATTATGATAAACCATAATTTTAAATTTAATAATTAAATCAGATTTTCTAGTAGTAACGGTCAGTTTGTCAGTTTGCAGTTTTATTACGTGCGTTTATATTAATTTGCAATGAATTGGGAAATTAATCACAGCGACGAGGTTCCTGTGGACATAAAATAAGCGACAGCGATATTATTTTATTTTGAAGTTAATCTCATTTTATTATATGTAAGGGTTACAAACCACGTGTTTGCAACCACCACACTCGCTATGCTGCATACAAATCGCACATAGACACAACAACGAACTCCCCTTTCTTAACATAAAGCAAACCAAGCAACGCTGGATGACGTGTCGACGTTTAAATGTCAAAGGCCGATTTCAAAAATTTTGTTGACCATCTGAATTTTTTTTTGTGGAATTTGAATTTTTGTCATTTTTACATACAATTTTTTATAAAATGAAATATAAAAAATGGTGCGCAGAATACAAAAATTAGTGCGCGGCCGCGCACCCGCGCAACTTACAGGGAACACTGCCTATTCCCCACACAAAAATTGTCCTTGTGGTACACTTTCCACACCAGCTAGAGTGCTATAAAAATGAAGTCTAGTAAACGCTCTTTATGAAATAAATACATCATTATTTGACATCTGCAATAAAGCGATCTGGCACACCAAGTAATGTTTAATAAGCCATGAGAAATACATTTATTTATTTTTACATTGATAGTAACAATAATGTACCAATGGGTAACAAACCATAACAATATGTCTATTTCATTTTTAATTAATTTGTTGTTCTTGAAAACAATTATTGCATTTAAACTTGAATCCTGAAAAACCTGCAGTATTTTCTTTTTCCCCGTTGAGTCAAGTCAAAGATGGTAAATCTGGTCGTACACGTATAGTAATTCGATTAACGCAGACTGTTACATAAACTGGTTAGTGGTTCATCAGCAGAAGACATAAAAGTAAAAGAGAGAAAGAAAACTGCTACAACCGGAGTTGCAGTCCGAGTACAACCGTTGCGTCGCGTGGATAGGTCAGGTATGACGGTGACGGTGGCTTCTCCGAACACGACAGTATTTATACAATAATCTCGTAAACATACATGAGAAATCATGGAAACTACAAACTCTAATTGTCACACTCAGGGTCAGGAGCAAACAAACCATTAGGATATTTCATTTGTCCGCTACCCAGTGGCGTAACTAGGTGGAGCACAAGCCTGCAACGCGGGTAGGCCTCACAGGTCAGGGGTTATTAAACCACAATAAATACATAAATAAACAGTAGCGACAATATATCAGCACCTTTGACTTTTCATGCCTTTTTCAACGCCTGCATATTAAGCGCGTTTGAAATCTACCGCTGCCAATAATTACAAGATTGTCGCTTCTGGGATACTACTTTAATTAAAATGATGTCAAGGGAGTATGTGACCATAGTCGAAGCACAGAATAGTTACATACAGAAGCGACACTTCGTGTCGGTACCTTTCATGTTACCCTATTCAGTTCTATGATCTTGGAGCATTGTGTAGACCTTTAAATTTGTTGCCTTCCCCAATCTCCCTCTAAAATGTGACGAAACTTTCTGATTTTAAACAATGAGCCCTTTAAATTTGTTTACTTTCCCCATCCCTCTCTAATTTTCGTTTCTCTGTCTTACTGTCACTTCTGTATAAACCTATTCTGTGCTCAGGGTCACGAACAAACAAACAAAGGATACTTCATTTGCCCGCAACTACTGGAACAGTTTCAGAAAATTCACAAACCACGTGTAGAATTAGTAGAAATATAGTAAATTAACCTGACTCCAGTAAACAGTGTAGTTTACCTTTTATAATATTTTATTATTTGCTACAAAACAATTAATAATAAATAAAATATATTCTGAATATATTAACACCTTGAAATTAAATGGTATTTTATCATTTTAATTCTCATATAGCTGAAGGAAAATACAAGAATTTAAATATGTAAGTAGAAGTAAAAAGATGTTGTTACTAGATTTATTCAGATAAATATTTTTGGTTTTATTACAGATTTCGTTTTCGTTTATGAAATAAAATATTTATATTGCTTTGTAAAACAAGTAAAAAGTGCAATAGTACTTAGATATCTTTGATAATTAAAAAAATCAAAAAAGTCATTATTTATTTGATTTTTTCAGAGAAATGAATGATTTTTGATTTTTTTTAAATAAATCATGTTTTTTGCCAACCCTGTTTACAAGTCTATATTAATAAATGAGAAGTTAATTGTGAGTCAAAAAGTTGCCGCAACATTTCTCGATTTTATAGGCGCCGTTAACTTTCCGGAAAGTTTTCAGTACTTCTTCTTTGGCAAAAGGCTAGCGGGATAAGAATGGTGAATCGGCCCCAGAGGCATTTCAACTTGCCATCGATCTCGCCCTACTAATTGCGTTAAAAACACACTTTAGATGGTTGCTAAGTTTTTAGTGATCAATCCTGACTTCAAATCTATTAAAACTAGGTTTATTTTTTCATATTGACTTATGATTTTTTCATCGCTTTTCAAAAGCTGTTAAAAACCAACTAAAAAAGTAAAAAAATAACTGCTTTTCCAGAAATAACTAGATATTTCATAGGGTTCTTATTAGAGATGGGACCGAAGCCGAATAATTATTCGGTATTCGGCCTATTCGGCCATATTTTCACGTTTCAAGAAATAAATGCTGTTCAACGCTTTTTTGCTATGTTGAAATATATAAATACATAGATAATAAATTTTAAATAAAAGATATACATATGTTAAATTATTATTTTGTATCTACAATAACAGTAAATAATTTATGTAGTTAAATTGTTTGACGGTAAATTTCTTGAAGCTGAAATAATTAAATTTACTAATAATCAAAGAAGAAATTACTTTAAACAAAAATTAAGCCGAGGATTTCAGAATAAATACACCCCTCTCAACGAGGACCACCAATCACGCTTTCAGATTATACAAAAATATTCGGTTAAAATTTCGCCGAATATTCGATATTCGGTTATTCGGCTGAACTACTATTCGTCACATCAGTAGTTCTTATTGACCTTCATAGTTTACCTACAAAAATGTAATCAATTTTATAAAGTTCATTCCAATATCTTAACCCGTAAATAATGTAATTTTAAATATGAAGATGTAAATTTTTGATTTTAATAAGGCAAATATCTTTGCTATATCTGCTTACGGAGTAAGATAAAAGTAACAAAAAAATTAAATAAAAACAGAACTGAAATTTCAATTTTTTTATTGTTCGTATATTTCTGTTTACCTATTGATTTTAATATTAACTATGTAGCAAATGCATTCTTTTTTTGTATCCACTTTTACTACTCTAGTATTATTAGCAATAAAAGTTTATTTTTACCTATTTCTAAGCAATTAAACGTCCGTGTATAACGTGTACAGTACACTGTGTTTCATAAATAAAGGACTCAATGAATTGAGCATGTAATGGAAAAATAATTACACGTTGCTGCAGTGGAAAATATTAATTGTCTACCGTTGCCCAATTAATTACCATATATTTCAACGGCTTTTCTTACTGAGTTATGTACTCTAATTAAATATTTCATTCATAATTTACTTCACAAAAACTCATATGAATATTACTGTCCCATATTCATAACAATATTACTATAGTAAAACAACATTTCTTGTTTCTATTTTTTTCTGTATACATATAAATTTTAAATAATACGAGAAATACAAAATATAGTAAACTATTTTGAAGTATTAGAATTTAAATATTTCGCAATTTTACACCAAGAGTATTATAAAATTTTGTCAACAGGTCGAGACACGTTAAATCACCCTTCTATTGTACTAACGCATCGAAGCTGCCAGAATATTCCAGAGTTTAATTTCTAGGGTATATAAACCCAAGCAGAAAACACCGTGAGGACATTAATATAAAAGTGACCATAAATAGTTGGTGATAAAAATATCGTATAAATAAATAGTTCGTACTATTATGTATTTAAATAAATATTCTTAGTGTTTAGGTTTTTATTAAAAATTGTTGCTCTTAAATTAGTGTTTTATATGTTTATTCATATTGTTAATTATTTTTATTATATTTCTAAAATTTTTTATTGATTCATTAAACTTAGTTTTATAAATATTCGTGTTTCTATTATTGTTACACTTCACTCAAATAAATAAACATTACAATATTTATGACCGAGGGTATTAACTATGAAAAAATAAGACATGCTTTGGATTTATCCCTTTCTTTAATTAATTTTTATTAATACTTCGATTGTAGGAAAAATGTTGTATGTGTGTAAAATAGCGTTGTTTATCTTGTGCTATTATTTTCGTATTCGACTACGACTCGTGCGTTAAACATCGTACTCGACTAAAACACCTATTTTACCAACTTGTTACATACAAAACTAATTTTTGAAATAATACAATAATGCGACAAGTGTGTCATATTATAAATAAGTCATGCAACCTCGTAAGTTCAAATACCCGTGTGTTCAGATATTTTTTTGACGTGAATTCTGTAATTAATGTTTGCCATATTTAATTTCCTTGAATTTTATCAACCAAATGCAAAGATTATAATGATACTTATTTTAAAGAAAGTTAACGATAAAGCCATACTTTAAGAAAAAGTGAAACTTATTACGAAAGTCCTTAATGTAATTACAACCCACTGTCGCAAAGTTCACAAAAACTTACAAGTATGTGAGAATGTGAGTATGCGTTCTACTTTAAAAATTCACATACATACAATTCTCTATGTATGTAAATGTTTCAAGGATTCAAATAAAAGCCAATCTTTCTAGCAATAAAATAAATTGCATGAAAAGAATCTCAATTATTCTTTTGTTAAACATTTAAATTTGCTCGTTTTATCTTGCAGGATACCGTCTTGTTTCTGCTCTAGTTTTCAAGGAAATAACATTAAGAGTTGGTGATTTGTATTGACGTATTTGTCGTGAAAGGAACAAGTTATATTTCAAAACAATTTAATAATGAAAATCGTTATTTGTTTGTAGATGAAATGTTTGCTAAGCTGTCGCCAGAGTAGAGTAGTTTACAGCAGAATTATCAGGAATCAATTAAAGTAATTGCTACAATTTGTGGGCAATTTATAACACGCATGACCAAAATTCTTTCCTATGACTCTGAAACTAGAGCTAGGAAGAACTATGTAAAACGTTCACACAAATTTATAAATAAACAAAACATGGACATTCCAAACAAATTTAAAATATTTTAAGGAGTATCTACTCCGAAAATGGTTAGGTTTACCAATTTTAATATTTTCAAAGCATATAGAAAAAAAACTGAAAATGGCAAAAATTGTAAGAAATAGTATCTAGAAATAGTATTCATTGGTATACAGAGTTCAGAAAATGAAAAATTTTGCAGAAAAAAAAATTCCTCAAAGAAAAACTGTTTAGGTATTTTATAATTTAATCATAATTGTTTCAAAGAACGTACTATGTGAAAATAACATTTCTTTATGTAATTTTTTCTATAGAATCAAATGGTAAAGTTGTCGGTATAGTATCTGAATCCTTTTTTAAAATATTTCTTTTTTAGAGTCAGATTTAATACAGGAATATATCATGAAATAAAAAAGATAATTCACTTCTGTTTGAAAATTTAAAAGAATATAATATATTGGTGTTTCAAAAAATTAAAACTTTGACTAAAACCAAAGAGAATTTATATATATACGGAATAAAATATATACACTCTGCTTAAACAGAAGATATGTACCTATATATGTAAGTACCTATTTTGGGAATATGTCAGATGTAATCATAATTTTGTGTATAAAACTTACAATTTATAATTGGAAATAATTAAAAAAATGCACATTAAAATTTTAACTAAAAACATGAATTTTTAATTCTGTACCGCAACTAGGAGCACCCATATATTTTTTTCGGATTGATTGATTTCTACCTCACCGTCTTTTTTTAGAAACATTTACATGCTTTCCTCTTCATATCAAAATCATTTCGCATATTTCTTTGAAACTTGATGTACATATCATAAAGGTCAATTATTTCAATAAGGATCACATCGATGTTATGTAGTTTGTTCCTGTTAAATTGAACCTTGGATGTAAAAATTCCCATTTTTTTTTCATGAACAAAATTTCTAAACGCTCCATTTGACTCCAAAATCCTTTAACTTTTGATATCTTAAAATCCTGTGCAGTGTAGATCATATCAAGTTTTACAACCAAATTGAAGATGGTCCAATTAATTGTTCCCTTGTTTAGGGGCTTCAACTTTTGGCTAATGACATAAATTATTTAAATTATATTTTAAAAATAAGACTTCAACAAAGTACAAAATTTTTAATAAAAACTAATTACTAGACTACCATTTCTTTTCTGCACCTTACGACAAACTATAAACATAAACTTCCTTGTTAGTGTTTTATGTGTAAAAACCAAGGAAACATGGCAAAACTTGTGCATAATTAGCTGAGCACATACAACGCACTATACGTCTCAACCTCCTCGTCCTCCGTGGTTACAAAAGTGTCTGCACGTTCCCAGGAATAGTTCCCCCATTGAGTGAAACGCCGAGACAATGCTGGCTTTGTTTCTCCGCAAGATTTACGAGACCAGTGTGGGTTACAACTACAAGTGACTTGCACTCACCAAATGTTTATAATAATTAAAATTCTGCCCGCGGTAAACAAACTGCTTGCAAGTCTTTGAAGTTGAAGAGTTATGGATTGGAAAGCTTCAAAGAGTACAATATTGATTGGTTTTTAAATCTAATTTTTGGAAAGTTATAAATAGGAAAAATTGGTGCTAGGATTTATTTTTAGAGAGCAAATTTCTATAAATAGAACAGATTAGTTAGTTTTTTTTTAAAAGATAAAACAATCTTTTAAGTTTAATTATAGTATATTATGTATTAGAACGTTAAGGATATTTTATCGATCGAAGAAATTTTTTGGAGGAGGAGCCAAATATTGTTTGAGATCGGTATTTCTTACCGTTCGTAATGCTTATATTTTATAAGATTCTTTTTCACGAGCAAAATTAAATTTCCTTCAATGCCAGTATTCAAAATGAGGTGTTTTAACATTTGTTCTATTTTGTAATTTTACAATGTCCGGTCATTTGTGATTGTTTTGTGTAAGAAATAAATGCGTAAATAATTCGTTCGGAGTCATTATTTATCAATAATTATAATATTAGTAACTATACTTTAAATTTTAATAACAATAAACGAATGTACTAAATCATTTATGTGCATTTGTTTTTATTTGCATATGAACGGTAAATAAATACTTGCAGTTTATTTAGACGTAGCAATCAGTAAAAGCAATTTTCTGACTTGGAAACTCAATCAATATAGTTATTTATGCAACTAATGTGTGAAGTGAGTCTTTTTTAGTTGAGTGCTGTTTATGGAAATTATAGTACAAGATAAAAAACACTATGTTACACACGTGTTGCATACAACATTTTTCCTACAACCGAAATATTAATAAAAATTAATTTCAAAAGTAAATAAAACCATTGATAAAAGTGACTCTTTAAAATCTCTAAAGAGGGCATAAAGTTGTACTTTGCGCCCGGTTGTAGGAAAAATATTTTTTAATGATCTACCGTGCAAAAATATACTTATATTAATTTCAGATTTATAACAATAAAATTGTAAATTATTGTTGTACCATTGTGTGCAGGAATTTCAAGTAAACAAAAAGATATATAAATTTCAAATAAAAAATAATAATTGTTTATTTAAAAACGTAAATATTATACTATTAAATTACATATGTATATTAGAAAAAATAACCTTTTTTTCAAAACGAAAACAATTTGAGAAATTGCTAAAAAACCGAAAAAAAAAACAGTGTACCCATTTTCAATTATTATAATGTTATTGTCATTATTTTGATCGTTATAGAGTCGACTTAAAATTTGAAATATATTTACTGATTACTAGGGAAGTAAATTCCATTTGAGATTTTTATAATACATATAAGATAAAAATAAGAAAAATTAATTAAATTTAGCAGAGAAAAGAACGTTAATACGGAACTGTCGAAATACCGTTCTATATTATAATAAGTATTATAAATACTTTTCTCATAATTTTAGGAAAAATGACCACTTAAAAGTATCAGATAGAAAGTAGAGATAACAATAAGTAAGCAATTATACGGAGATTTTTTCCATCTTGGCAGTTGAAACTTCTAACGAACGTTTAAGTTGTTTATCATTATCTCGTATTGTTGCCGAGTTGTCAGAAACTGAAAACGTCATCCAGGATATGCAGAGTCAACTGCAGACTAAACTTTCTCGCTCGGCGATTCCTACAGTATCAGGTTTATCAAGAATATTAAAAAACAATGCAATTATTCCACGTGTGTAACTTGATTATGTAAGAAAACGAGCGCGAAACAGAAACAGGTAATATTACAATGTGCCAGAAAATGCTACAATACTTGTACGGATATACTCTTAATGAGGATTCACATATATTTTTATTTATTACGTAATACAATTATGGAAATAGCAATGTATGTGTGGGAAATATATGCAGCAGGTGAGGTTTTAATTATTATATTTAATTTATTTGGTAATTTTCCTTCATACGCTCATATTGAAATAAAAAAAATGTTGTATCTATTCATGATGCACTTGAACGCAAACTAAATTTTTAAAATCTTTGTTTGCTTTGATTTTTAATCAACAGAAACTAATAAAATCTACATATGCTCTGGATTGTGCTCCCCCTCCTGTACGTTTTATCCCATAGGTTTTTCAATAGCACAGAAATTATTAGTACTACCGTAATTTTTTCAAGAGTGATATTAAATAATTTAGAAACTAGATCAACATATAATTTGCGATTACTGTTGTGATTTGTTCCTACACAAGGCATTTAAAAAAACGCAGCCCCTGGATTTTGCCGTCCTAGGCTATAGCCCCTATAGCCATTCCCTAAATCCGCCACTGCAATTAGAGAATTCTTAAGTGTTTAATCTAATGAAACTCAAACTCAGATCACATTTTGGAGCATCAATATATGCTTTGGATTGTGCTCTTGTTTCAGTAGGCTAAGAATCAGAGCATTCTTAAGTGTTTACTCTAATTCTTAACCTACTGAAACCAGAACACAATTCAGAATAAAAATATCTCCTCTGGATTACGCTGTTGTTCCAGTATATAGGTCAAAAATCAGAACATTTTTAATTGTTTGCTATTATTTTTGACCTACTGCCACCGGAGTATTCCTAAGTGTTTGCTCTAATTCTTAACCTACTCAAACCAGAGAACATTTCAGAGCATTAATATCTGCTCTGGATTATGCTCTTGTTTCAGTAGGCCAAAAATCAGAACATTCTTAATTGTTTGCTATTATTCTTGAACTACCTCTTCAAAAAATGTAAAATTTAAATATCTATATAAATAATTTTCGGAAACTTAATATATTTTTTAATAAAAGTTACATATGTGTATATTGTACATTCATGGATTTTTAATTTGGTCCCTGTGTTCATAAAGGTCGCGAGCCGCTACTGCAATTTTCATAATTTTGTAAAAGCAAATAAGACTTTTAAAATGTGAAATATTATGAAAAATATTTTATGACACAAAATGATTTTACTTGCGAGTAAATATGAATTAAATAATAAGAATATAAATACCACAAAAAACCTCCTCATTTATATATAATCTTTTGATTTTGACATTTAACAATTATTTATTTATTTATTTATTTTAGAATCACATTACATTTTGATTATATTCTATTTATTTGAAATAATAAACTACATGCAATAAAAGTTTTAAGTAGTCTTTAAGGTGAATAAATAGTCAATTTCCTGTAGTTCTATTTTTATTTTCAGTTCACAAACATTACTCATATATTACGTACTATTATATTTATCAACATCCGATAAGTTTTCTAGCACATATACGCGTAAATGATGGATGGTTCTATTGGTAGTCTGTCACATGTGTAGCTAAACGTTAGCTAACGGAAAGAACTACTAAACAAACCAGTATCTTTACCAGTTAAGAGCAACGTAACAGTAACGGCTCGTATCTTCACTATCTACTTTTTTATGAGTGGAATTATGAATTACTTTACCAACATTTTTTCTTGATGGATGGAAGAGATTTTATCTTTGTATATTTACAATGTGAAGAAAAATATGGAGATGTATATTCTTGGAGCCAGAATTCGTTTTATTAACAGTTTACAAAATCTTGGGTGGTATATTTTCTTTACTGTTTTAACCATATGTATGTGAATAGTTTCTTTAAAACTTTAAGTAGTGGTCGTTAAAAATAAAAAAGAGAAATAAATATAAAGATTATTTTCATCATATTACTAATTGCTGTGTGTGACAATTTCTGTAACAGATGTCGGTATTGATATATTTATATAGACGTCACCTCTCGAGCACTCTTGCTGGTGAAGAGAAAACACTGCAGAAGCCATTTTTATGTAAGAAATAGTTAGTAAATAATTTGAGTCAGCATCCAAATGGCTAATTTTTTTGTTAACATTTTTAAAGGTTTAAGAAATATTTTAATGAAGTTTTCTGAATATATTTACGTACTCATGTTCTCGTACGTGTAGGAAAATATAACAGTAAGTGTTAGTCATAATAGTAAGCAAGTGTAGAACTAAATATACGAAACATATAACGGACGGAACTAATAGCCAATGAATAAGCATAAAAATAAATATCATGTGCTTAAGCATCTTAGAACGTATTTTTATTATGCTAATCATGAAGTACATGTACACGTGTCTAGTATTAGTAAATTCGACACGTGGAAATAGAATTTGAAAAATTAGAACAATTTATTTGTAGTAAATGTAAACAAACTTACTGACTACGAGTAGTACCACATAATCTTTCTCGGAAGTTATTTTCAAATTATTCTTGCAACTTTGTTTTAATATTATTTCGGAACTTCTAGTACTACATTTTGTTAAAAATATTCTTTATTGGTATAATAATTTCTGGTCAGTACAATATTAATTTTAAAACACCACTTTCAATCGAGTTTTCAAAAGCTTTCATAAAATATAAGATTTGTGTTATAACTGAAAACTTTAACTGTAGAAGTAAAAAAATTCAATTGACATTTACGGCGGTCATGATACTCATAATTATCCTAGATATGTTAATAGTTATAATTCGTGGAAATTTTATAAACATCGTTTAACCGAATTTGTTCTACTTGTGTCTAAGTACATGTACATTGTCAAAATCAGTATAATCGTAATCTTTCCCGGAATTTGGAGATTGACAATTGACATTAGTTTAAATAACGAATCATATTTATAAAATAGTTCCCACTTAAATACTCGTTTATAATAAAAATAAATCTTAAAATCTAAAATAACAGTTCTGAAAGGGTAACTAGAAACAGATTAAGCTTTCCATATTTGGCTTCAAATGTTTGAAATTCAGCCTTTAAATTTCAATTAGACATATTTTATCCATTAGCAAAAATGTGGGTCAAAATCGGCAACAATCATATGTCACAAAGTTCTCTGATGGCTAGTCTGTGTTTGGCACAAAAAACCCGTTAGTCTCCACTAATGCAAATCTCATGTCAGGACAGAGATTCGTATCGAATTACCAGTCATCTAAACCGGTAAGGCAACTACGCACTACAATAGTTTTTTATAGTGTTTACACTTCCGACACAAAGAAGATGAATAGTGCGTATGGGAAGATTTTATAGATTGCCCTACTTATGAGATTTAAGAAAGAAAAATTATTTCTTAGAAATTATCTTGAAAAACTTTTACAAAATAAAAACATTCTTTTGTTACAGAAAATTAAATTATAGAAACATAACATCAACTGTAGTAACAAATTGTGATGACTGATGAGCGAAACTGTAGTGGTTTCGAATAATATTGTGATTTGTAAAGGGGTATAATTAAGCATATTTAAGAATGGGGAACTCGAGAACTACGAAGTCGGTTAAATTAGACAAAAGTTGTCTTATGTGGGGGTCATTTTATACATGTTTTCATTTTTCAAAAAAAAAATGCATAGGTGACTAGATATAAATAATAATGTTTTTATTTTTCATACCGTTTTCGAGAAATTGATACCAAATTTCAATTTTCATAAGAGCCTCAAATTAGGTTGTGAGACGTTAAATAGGGTTTAAATTTAAGTTTTATTTTATGCTTTTTAAACTTTATATACGCTACGATAAATAATCTATCTTGCAATATCATCGTCGATCAGATCTCAAATGTAGAAGTTGTTCTCATCCTCTCATCAACTAGAACAGAGCTGATGATATTCAAAAGCCAGAACAGATTTTCTTGTATCATAGCTAAAACACTCTCTATCAAGTCACTTTTCAAACAAAGAAAAACTAAATCAAAATTGGTTCATACTTTTAGGAGCGATATCAAAGACAAACATTTAGACACACTCTTTAAACCAGGTTTGAGGAAAATCAAAATTTCCAAATTTTACGGCTCATCATTTTTGAGTTATGCGAGATACGTACATACGTACATAGGTACAGATGTCACGCCGAAACTAGTCAAAATGGATTTAGGGAAAGTTAAAATGGATATTCGCAGTTAAACCTGAAAATCGATTATTTTGCGATTACAATAACTTCTTCACTTTGTACAAGAAAGTAAAAATAAGAATTAGAAAATTGATATTTTCAAATAAAAGAAAAATATCCTGTCCGAGAAAATTGAATTCCACATAAATTTAATAAATTCTAAATTCGTCATAGTTATCCACACTAGCTATAAAACTAAAAGAACTTGTAGTTTATGAAAGTTGTAGAAATTGAATAGAAAACAGTCTCTAGAATTTTTGAAAATATGAAGTATTGCAAAATACTTCATTTTCTTATTATAATGATTAAAAACATCATCTTCATCATTTGAAATGCAGAATCAACAGCGCACGTGGTCTGAGATACAATTCTGCTGAATTTATGTAACGTAGCAAAAGAGAAAAACATTCCAACATTTCTGCGTCGTCAGAAGATGGATGGTGATATTTTAATGTCTGCAATTTGCAAGAATAAGGAAGATGTTTCACTTGGGTGCACATTTTTTATACAGGACACTGACCGATACATGAGGTAGAAACAGAAACCGCAAATTCATTCGCATGCACCTAATTTGCACTTATTTATATATTTATATTACCTATGTACATATCCATCCAAAAATTTATATTGTATTTATCAATAAATCATTGCGAAATTATTTACCATATTTAAAAACTGTTCTTTAAAATAACAATACACATAAATAAGTATGTCGATGTGATAAGCAGAACTTTATCAAATTAATAAAATTAGGTCATATGTTACACCAAATTTTAACAGTTGATCACGTGACTGGCCATAATTTTTAATCATCCTATATACTTACTAGGAAACACACTTAAAATTTATGAACCAGTTTTCATCCAACTTTTCATTTTCATATTTAAATAGCCTAAATAATTCTGTATTCAAAATTGAAAGAAGCTTTCAGAACTAATAAATAAAATAATATTTGGGTTAAAGTTCTGTGAATATATATTCAAAATTACAACGTTTCGACAGCGAAATGCACTTTATTTAAACTTATTTCGCTTGAAAGTGAGATCATTCTATACAGTTAATCGTTCTTCAATTTCCATTCGTTTCGTATCTTCGAATTTCCATTCGAAATGGATAATCTCTTGAACATTGTATTAAAATGTTTATCACTGTTCCTATTTGCTTTACACAATACTTATTTTTTATCCTAGATTGGGAAATGGTACTTTTGCATACGAGATTAATTTTAAAAACCATTCGAGAATGCAAAAGTATTTCGCAATCAAGTACGCAAAAAAAATTTTTGTCGAAAACTATGTCCCAAAATTAGTAAAAATGCAGAATAAGAGTATTTTGACAATAATTATCAAATATTCTTTGACAGCTGGCAGTTAGTTGACACCAGAAATCAAACAATTGTTATAAATTATAACAATTCTCAAGTGAAATATTTCAATACTTCTTGGTTTAATACTATTAAAACGCTATCAGAAAGCGACGAAGACAATAAAGTGACAGATTTGATTAAATTATGAACCATTTTACCAAAAAAATTGCTGGATGCAAAACACTTTTACATCCAGGAGGCAAAAGACTTTTACATCCCGTAGACAAAAAACACTCACTTCACGTGTTGATAGTTGTCTTGTAAATATTAACTTCTCGTGATAGTTTTCGAAAAAAATATTTTAATCGCTCAAATCCTTCTAAAGAAAGAGATAAAGCCAAGAAATATATTCTGACAGTTATCAATTTCTATTATCAAATGTTTCCTATAAAAATTAAAAGCCAATTAAATTATTGTTTTTATTAAATTTCTGCCAAAAGTAAACAGCTTTTTGAAAAGGCCGAATTATAAAAATAAAATTTCAATTTTCTACGGTTAATTATTTTTCAATTATGCGAAAAATTCAAAATAACCCTACGAACAAAGTGCCTTCTTGGCAATGTCGATTGCAATAGAAAAGGAGGTGCACAACCAGATGTTATAAGTTATAGCAATCTCATCATAGATTAAGGAAATATATTTGTAGAATATACATATATATATATATATATATATATATATATATATATATATATACATATATATATACATATATATATAAATAGAATCTCATATACAAAATGTCAAAATTTTACGGATAATCATTTTTGAGTTATGCGAGGTATGTACTTATGCACATAGAGATGTCAAGTCGAAACTAATGAAAATGGATTCAGGGATAGTCAATATGGATATATTCATTGAAATCTGAAAACCGAAATTTTTCGGGATTACAATTCTTCCCTTACTTTGTACAAGGAATTAAAAATGCATACCTACAATATAATCGAAAATAAAACGAAATTAATTTAAAAGTATCGATTTGACAGTGGAAGCTGAGAGCAAAATAGTGATTCGTCTGTAAAGGTTAGTACTTGTTATACTTGTTATATATACTTGTTTATACACATTAATAACGAAATATATCAGATTCTGTAATTTATTCAAATAAAGTGAAAATGACATCACTAATTCAACGGCTTTTTACCAATGACGCGAATTCACCATTCCGTGACTACACTAACCTTTCTTCAAGGTGAGTTCAACCTAAAGTTGTCTAGAGAAAATAACTGTCTGTGAAAGCACGATGATATATTTATTTATACACCCATCTCATCTTTTGCAAGCTGCGTGTAATTCTACATGCTTGTTTCTATTTCAATATCGCGTTGCGATCTGTGAGCTAGCGGCTGCTGATGATGCCAGTGCTGGTGAGTTGTTGAGAGAGACCTCAGCGTGATATGCGGAGATATGGTAATGTGTGTAGCTGTGCGTGCTGCTCTTTACGCATCGCGGCACCACCGGAAGCCATTGTTAGGTGCGTAATCAGGCCAGGACTTAGGGTGGCTTATCGTAAATCAAATTCGGGAATGGGCGGGTACTAGAAACAATGAAAGGTTCAATTTTTATGTTTAAAAATTAAATGTGATCATCGTGTCGACCACCAACACACAGTAAAAGATCTAATCTAAATTAAGCAAAAATTTTAGCCATAAATTGATACTTGATACAAAATCATTATCTGTTTATGCCAGGAAGAAATAAAAAATTGTTCCAAAGAAAATGTATCTGGCGAAAACATTTCTTTTTTCTGATATATAAAAAAATTACTCTATTAACCTAAAAGTTGTTACTTTTTAAGGTTCGTTATTAAAGTCCTGCGCAAACTTCCTTTAACAAAAATTCAAAAAAAGGTGAAATTTCAAGTTTTAAAGTTGAAAATATTAAAAGATTTTTAAAATATGAAATTTCAAGTCTTAAAATAGTGAAGTTTCAAGTTTAAAAGGTGATATTACAAGTTATTTCTTATTGAAATATATTATATAATAAGTAGTGAATATCCTTACCGATTTTGACGCAGCGATGTGACTTTTTTGTTAAAAATAAATATGTGGCACAAAATTATTGCCTGATGAGGAATTAAAAATTCACATTTTCAGTTAAAATCTGAAAAGCACATAGCATTGCCAATCTATATCCAACTAGTTTTAAACGTAGAATTGTGCTCATACAACAGAAATTTTTTCAAAAATACATATTTTCGGTTAAAATTTCTAGTTCTATATAGATCTTGATGCGCTGATAAAAGAGATATTAATTTTTTTTTTATTATTATATTATATTATTATAAATTTTTTCTCGAAGTTGCATCTCAAAAAAGTGTCGGTTTTGAACATGTTCCAAAAATGATTTCCTATATAACCGGACATAAAGTACATACTTTATGCCCTCTTTTGAGTTTGTAAAAAGTTACTTATCACGCAGTAGTGCTTGAAAAGTACTTTTAACGCACTAGTGCGTGAAAAGTAACCGTTGCTTGGCAACGTAAATACATTTGTCAATGGTTTCATTTACTTTACCCACTTGTTGCATAAGTAACTATCACCCATTCTTCGAGAAAAGTTATATAAAGAAATGTTCTTTAGGATTATTACCTACATAATAATATGAAAATCTGCATTTTGAATTTTCATAAAGAAATATTTTCTCCAATACTTTTATAGGTATAAGGCTTAGATGAGGTATAACATAGAGATATGGCACACTCCTATAGCTACGTACTACTGAGCAAGCAAAACATGTATGTTCGAGAATCGCCTAACGCCAGCTGAGTAGTGCACACTTACAGTTAGACGAACGAAATATTGGTCAGATCTTTCGACAATATATTTGGGCAACGCCATATCTCTATGTTATACCTCATCTAAGGGTATAAGGTGTAGTTTACTTTTTATCCGGTGCATTTTATTATAAAAGGTATATTTCCTTATTTGTTCTTTCAAATCTAGGGAGTACATGGAAGTAAAAAACAAGGAAACAAATGACGTATTCTCTCACAAATATTCCCTACGCTCGTTTACTTGACAGAGTAGCTCCTATGGAGATGTACATCTTAGGTTTATTTCCTGCGCCGTCATTTGTAACCTGGTGTAATTGGGCTGTATTTTACGTCATAATTAACCGCAGGAAACAACAATGCAGTCTGCTCAAATTAATCGCTAGCTTCGCATTGCATCTACACAACCAATTTACAAAGACTGCTCAACAGATACGTCATTATGTTTCACATACGCACTGCTTTCCGACATGTCAATTCTCGTCTAATAAAACTCAAGTGCGGTCTGTCATTTATAATAAACCTATTTTTCCTATAGCTTTTATTAGGACGGTTACTCAAGGTCTCGGAAAGTTTTGGAGTAAAATTTTTATAGTTTTTTGTTGAATGTGGTACAATAAAAACACTTGATGCTCATTTCACAGTTTATTAATTTTACTGCGTTATTGATTTTGCTTTATTAGTCTATTTGCAGAACATAATAAGACGAAATCGATACAGCAAAAAAATTAATAAACTGAATTACATACCACGAGTTTTTATATTCAATTTCAAATGTTTTACACACAGTCTAGGACTGATGTTTTTATATTTTAAATTCTTTAAGTATGCGAATGTGTTATTTTTGCTTGGAACAAGCTTTAATTTTATAATAATCTCGTGTAAAATCCCAAAATTTTGCTTTTTATCATTTGTAAACAAATAACTTTATTGCTTTTTATTGGAAGAAACAATTGTTTCATGACATGTTTTACTTGCGTTTGAAAAGTAGACATTGTCAGTTTACAAATTTTGTAACCGTAAGTTAAGAATTTTATCATTGTCCAACAATATATCAAATTGGATGGTCATATTGCTTACGAATGATAACCAGGCAACTTTTCTCTTCGACAGACAATCATACAAACTCATTGTTTAGTTCGATTCGAACTGATTACAATGTGAAATCTAGGCTCAAAACCAGCATCCTCAAAAGATGTGGATGAAACAATGAACTATTTTGGTATTTGCTTTTTATGGCCAGATATAGGTATGACTGTTGGCTACTGCCATTGTGTAAAAATGGCTTGAGTCTGAAAATAGACCAGTTTATGTCCAATTTAATTCGAAATGTTAAGCACCAAGCCTCGTAAGTAGTCAAAAGAACGACAAAAACTCTAAAATCATCTACAAACGCTCACGACGAAATTCGAATCTGCAACAACTATATTGGTACAAGTGAGTATTTTTAACGTGAAACATGGAGATTTATCATATCCATATTCCATTAATTAAAAAAATATCAATGATTGACAGTTTGAATCTATCTAAATCGGTTGAAAAAATTAAAATGATCTGGATCTTACAACGTAAAATCTATACACCACGTTAATAAAATCTATTAATTCTTCTTCATCGGCATTCTCACAAAATACATTATATTAATTCTATACTTTGACGATATTATCAAAAACTGTCAAAAAATTGACAAATGCTAGAGAATATGATACACTCGGCCATATTAATTTAACAGAGACTTATCAGGATAATGAAAAACCTGACCTAAGTTTAATTTAAAATGAGACAAGTAAGTATACATTGCTGTCAATCAAAAATCAAGTCGGAACCATGGATATGACAAATCCCATACAATACTCACGTATATATTATATAATAATTTATTCCACAAGAAATTTGAAACGTAGAAGATATTACTTCACGTGCAACAATAACCGTTCTGTATAATCTACATAAATGATTATATGCAAGATCATAAATCAAATTGCAAATGAATCATTTTGTGTATCTGGACCAGACCTACATTGTTCCAATCTCCTTCACGCCTATTATTTAAATGGTGCACTGGTATTACTCGTACGAATTAATTCTTGAAGAACGGTTAGCCGTATAACTGTACCGCAGCGTGTTCAAATCTCCTCGGATCGAGATTGACCTCGAATTTCAGATTAATCTCTCAATTCGAATCTAAATAAACCATGAACCAAGTGCCTCTGTGGTTAGCATACCCGAATACTCTCACGTACACGCCGTTTCTTACAACCAATATAAAGATATTGAAGGTGTGTACCTGTACAGAGATCTTATACATTTTTAAACAAGTAATAAACTACTGCTGTAGTCTGTAGTCGTGATTCTATGTTCAGAATTTAAATTATAAATCACATAATTAGAATGTATAGATAAGTTCTGTTATTAATACATCAAAATGTTCGTAATAACCATTTTCCACCACAGTTTAATATAGAGATTGGCTTAATCTTAAGGAATACATGTATGTTTCATCCAAAACAAAACTTTTTTAATGTAAAAATAAACCGAAATCCATTTCCTACACAACCCAAAATTAGAAGTGAAACTGAAATTTTGCTTTGTAATAACCAAAATTAATGTAATATATAAAACAAGAAAGAATACTTTAAAATTTCTTGCAATTAGTGATATTTCAGTTACTTTCTGTATTTAATTCTCATGTTAACAAATGATGAAATAACAATTTTCGACAGATAGTAACAATAATAAGTATTTCTTCTATGTATGTTTTCTAAAGCTCTTCTACAATAAATATTAAGTGATCCCTATATAATGATTATTATTTTTGTTTGAAATGTTATATTTATATATCAATTAAAAGAAATTTAAAAATGTAATTGATTTTACATTTTCAATTACTAATAAAATTAGTAATTCAATTGCTTAAGTACATTTTGGAAAAAAATGAGAAATTTGTAAATAATTACTATTTTTGTGTAATTTACCCAGATCTGTAAATATATAATATACCATGATTGCAAAGACGACTATTGACAGTCTTCTAAAGCTATTTTATTATGTTAGGGAATAAATATTACGTACTCAGGGTGCATTATAAACCAATAAATTTTATAACTGTAATATACAAATAATGAAAGAAAATAACTATTTTAAACTTGTGCAGAAAATAATGTGGCAGGAATTTAATTATCAACTCTATGTTTGAAATATGTTGTAATTCTAAGTGAATTTGAACCAGTCATGCACATCGAAAATATTTGAGTAAATTAATTACTTTGTTGACAACAATAATTAGGTTTTTTGTTTCAGCGGAATGTATGATTATTCGCCTGGCTATCCTTGAAGCCTGATAAATCTTGCCGCCATTCGAACCGGTAAGGTCTTCCTTTATTTTGACACGGGTATACTGTACTCTTGGCGATTGGTAGTGGCATTTGAAAGTTCATGCATGACTAACGAGTTAAATATAATTACCAAGATGGAGTGTTAATTATAACAAGACTTTTTCTATCACGTTTTATAATAAATCGAGCAGTTAACACAGGAAGACCACGACGGAAATGATTAATTCACAATAAAGAGCGGTTTCACTTTCTCGCTGATGTTCAAGAATAGATGAGTGAATCTGCCGGTAAGCGAAACTAATAGAAATCACATTGAAAATATAATTGAAAGAAAATAAAACTGCAAACACAGACGGTACGCGGCAACATTTAATAGGACATTTATGACATATATTCATATTAATAATTACTTCTACTTTTTCCTGTGACGTAACGTTCCTATGTGCAACAGAGATTCAAATACCTGAAGTTCAAGGCACTTATTTAGTGACAAATTTTACTTGAATTTAGTACAATAAGTTTTTAGCCTTATAGTCTCTGCACAGAATAGTTACACACAGAAGCGACACTATTAAATTTGTGCTCTTTCCCTATCTCTCTCAGATGTGAGGAAACTTTCCGATTTTAAACAATGGGCCCTTTAAATTTGTGCACATTCTCCATTTCTCTCTAATTTTCGCTTCTCTGTCTTACTGTCGCTTCCGTATAAACCTATTCTGTGGTCTATTGGGATAAAAATTGGCGAAGCTGAGATTTGAACCTTAGATCTCACACTCTACTAAATTCACGTCGAAGCGAGCTAATCAAGTGATACACCTCTGCCTATAATAATATAGGACCTATATTAAATACTAAGAACGATAAAGACATTTTTCTCTATTGAACACAATTGTTGCCTGAGATCGGTATTCCTTACCGTTCGTAATGCTTATATTTTCTGCACAATCAAAATTAAATTTCCTTCAACATCAGTAAACGATTATCCAAAATTAGGTATTTATATAAAATTTCATTTAAGAAAAACGAAAATCCGTTTTCATGGTATTTTCCAAACATTCGTTCCATTTTATAATGTTGTCATTTGAGGTTGTGTTTTGTGTAAGAAATAACGGCTGTGTTTTTGTTGGATGATAATTACACGAACCAATTTCATATCCAGCCAAAATTACCAATAGATGTATCTGGAAAATAGCAAATCTAGGTTCTCAATGTTACGAAGTGTTCAATAAATTTAACTTATTTTGTTTTCTTTTGCTCATATAAATGTTCTCGTCCTTAAAGGCTCTAATTTCATTTTTCAATAATCCACAAAATTTAAGTTTGTTTTCTCAAAGAATGAGTAGTAGTATTTTCAATTCGTGAACACGATTCAATACTCATTGGACATTGACAGCAGTATATGATATGAAGAAAAATTATTCAAATGCTTAGTTCGTCCAAACTAGAGTTGTGAAAATACATACGATGCTAAATTTCATACCACGCCTGCGGCACCCCTACAAGCATTGAAAGGCAACTTAAAATTTAAGTAATATTGCTTACATTATTAGACGTTATTTTTTGTTACTATTATTCAAATTTTTGACAATATAATAACTGTCAGAATTTGGTTTATAAGTGAATAACAAATAAGTTAGACTCGCCAGTCATTTTTTTCTATCAGTAAATGAACAGATTTACCTTGTTACTAAAGTAAAATATTATTACATTTTAAAAGAAATTTAGGGTAAGTGCAATTAAGACAGTAATTTGCACAATAAGAAATAGGTGTTGACTTATATAATAGATACAATCTAATATGTAATTACACACATCCAAATATTTTGGATGTAGCAGGAATTTGCGAAGCATAACATGAACCCACGTTGAAACAGCGGCTAATTGTGTTTAATTACCATTTACACATCCACCAGGTGTTGTGGGAAGGTCACTGTTCTCTGGATCGTTCACATTGAATTTCAACGCTACGCATACTAGATCGCGGTTTGACAACGATAATATTACCACTAACTCGGAGGTATAGCTCGGGAGATTAAGTTACTTCCAATTAGTGGGACTATAATTTCCAGATGTTGTACGGACTACGGACATCAAGTCTAAATTATCGCCTGTCTTGAATAACAGTTGCATCTAAATTTTTATAGTGATTTATCTTCTTATTATTCTTGTTTATGTTTGTTTTTCCCAATTTTAAATTATTCAAACAAAAATTCCATTAATTCAAAATTATTAGCATTATAGTATTACGCATTTACATTTTTTAGTAGAGTTAAGACATTTTTATTTTAAGATGACGTATCATTCATTGTATTTCTTTATTGTATTTTAATGTTTTTAATATGCTGTTTTGAAATGGATAAACATGTTTTGACATTACTATGAAATTATTATTATATTTTATCAAAAAATAAGTAAATAATATTTACAAAAGTTTAGCGTATCAATCATTGTTATTGGTATTTGATTTTATTAGAGTACACTACTTTTTTATTTTTTATATGTCGAAATTAGTAATCTCTAGACATTACTTGCAATTCAAACATGATTTTATATGAGTTCTACAATTTGCAGAACTTGGGAACTTTGGATATCGCGATATTTTTTGTAGTTAATAATTAGCAACAATGAAAATATTTCGATGTAATTGAATATATTCTTTTTCATCATATTAACAAACTTATAAATTAGATAAAAAAAAGGAAACAAGGAAAGCAGAAAAACATGGAAAGTACACTCTGAAACCTTCTGCAACTCAATATTTTTTTCAGATGAACCAAAATAAATGTTTTCAGGTCAGATGGACGAATTATTGTTTGGAAAAGGAAGAACAAATAAAAATGATGCCCAATAGTGAAGTAAGGAAGAGGTTCTGTGCTTGTATGGGACTGTATGAGTACAGAAGGAATGGGAAACTTAATTTTTATTGATGGAAAAGTGGGTTATTGGAATATTTAAAAAATTATAAAAAAAAAAATTGGAAAAATGTGCTGAAAATTAGTTTTAAGGGATTCTTAAATCTTTCAATAAGATAATTACCCCAAACATACTACAAGTAAACAGGTCCGTGATTTAGAAAAAGAACAAGACGCCCAAAGAATATAAAAGAACTACTACATTTATGGTAGAAAAATGGGGTAAAATTGATTCCCAATTGATTACGGAGACTAATTGGTTTGAGTGTAAATGAAATGAAAAAGTTGGCGAAGAATAGGAAAAAATTGCAGGAATGGGTAAAACATAAGGAAGTCCAAAAGCCAAACAGGTATAAGGAGAAGGTGAAGAAGAAGAAGAAAAGAATAAATTATAATTAGACCAATCAACATTCATGAAATCTCCAAATATTAGGTATTTGTGAATGTACAATACATTATCAGTAAAAATTCTTAAACAATAAATAATTTCTAAGTAATTACTACATAATAATTCAAGGTGGAAAGTCTTTTATATATGTATCAAATAGTTTATTAAAATAAACAAGTAATATTTTCTATTTTCTTAGTAACTATAAATAAGACATTCTTCCTTTCATTTACTGCACTCCGATGATATCTGTGTAGACTCTTAATATCATCTGTTTGAATCAGACGTAGTTATATCAGCCAGTGAAATCTGCCTCCCATTGAATCCAAATACCAGAGAAGATACATTAATAATATCTTAGACAAAGGACACGAGTGTCTAACCATTTGTCTGTCTAAATTGTAGACATATTAATAATATCTGAATTATATTCTATACCACCTACATGGGAACTTTCTGGATATTAACATAACAGACAATTTATAACCTCAATTCATTTTCCCAGACACATACATCTACTTAAACGTACACTGTATGTCATATATAAATATGAGAACTTATATCATATCAATTGTAATTTAAAACAAGTGTGAAAATAGAATACAAGAAGACGGAATCGGAGGGAAAACCAATAATATTGGGAATGGATCTGAGGAAGTTGAAAATATCTAATTAAAAAATACTAACGAAGGATAAAGAAACAAGGACAATGAAAGAGAGGACTTTAAACCATTAAAGAATTAGTACAGTTACATAACGTTACATTTACATTTCCAATTCACATGGTTTTTGGTAAAAAAAAGCTGCATTAGTCGAAAATAACTATGATTAGTCGCTTCGAATAAACAATGATGTTGCGTCAAGTCAATCGTCACCAGTTTTAAGGAGTTTTTATGCGTTTCTTGTATCTATTAAATAAAAAAAATAGTTATTTACATACCAAATGCGGGAACGACTGGTTTCCGGAGGAGTGTTTGGCGGCGCGAGCTCGCGCAATCGATTCCTTGGAGATTTCTCTATAATATTCATGTTACTTTATATTTTTTCTTGCATTTTTATGGGTCAGCCAATGCAATATATAAAGAATGGTATAATGTGTCACATAAAAATCTAATCAATTTGGAATATGGGACGACATAAGAGCTTTACTGTCGATATTAAGGAATGTTCTGTCATAATATTCATTTTCTTGACATAAAGCAGTCCACAAATATTCTTTAGAAATAAAATTACCTTCTAAATTTTGTTTCTGAAATATTTTAACACTTAAAATATTTTTTTCGTAAATTGACAACTATTTGAGTCGGTCTGTAAGTCTGTGATTAAAAGATTTAAATCTGATAAGATAATTTTTCAATTAGTTTGACAAATTATGAATTATAAACCTACTAAAAAAATACAGAAGATCTAGTACAATGTTAAATTACCTCAATTTGAGTCAAAAATTTTGATTTTTTAAAAGTCTATATTGATATTCCACAATGTTAAACCCAATGAAACTGATTTAATTTATTCCAAAACAATTTGGGACAATATGAAACCTTACACAACTGTCTAAAATTAATCCCAATTGACTTGGAACAGTGTTGACCCTTATATAACGATGTTAAACCCTAAATAATTATATTAACTTTGTCCCAAACAGTTTGAAACAATGTTAAACCTTCCACAACATTCTGAAATTAATCCCAAACAATGTGGAATAGTGTTAAACCTTATAGAACTATGTAGAACATTGATAAATTAGTATAACTTTCTTAACTTAATCCCAATTAACTTGGAACAGTGTTGAACCTTATATAACAATGTGAAACCCTAAATAATTATATTAACTTTGTCCCAAACAATTTGGAATTCTGAAATTAATCTCAAACAAATTGGAACAGTGTTGACCCTTATATAACAATGTTAAACCGTAAACAATTGTCGTAACTTTGTCCCAAACAATTTGGAACAATGTTAAACCTTCCAAAACTGCCTGAAACTAATCTCATACAATTTGGGATAATGTGTAACTTTGTAGAACTATCTAGAACATTGTTAAACCCTGTACAAGTGTCTCATCTGAATCCCAATTATCTTGGAACAGCGTTGAACCTGATACATTTATGTTACACCCTAAACAAGTTTCTAACTTTGTCCCAAACAATTTGGAACAAAGTGAAACATAGTGCAACTGTTTTTACTTACTCTAGAACACTTGGAACATCTTTCTGCCTTCTACAACTGTCTTTTTAAGTCTTCCTAGCAATTTCCAATAATAGTTGTACATTAAAACTTACAATTTATAGTTTTTCACTCTAAAATTTTTCATGTACAGCCAAAAAAATCCAAAAAGACTCATTTTTAGGTCCAAAATTTTGATTTTTGAAATAATTCCAAGTTGATAGTCGCCGATGCGCTGATTTCAAATTTTCAAACCGAATTCAATTATCTCTTTCCGTTCCTGAGATATTTGACCTCAAAGTTGCACCTCAAAAAAGTGGGTTTTTTGGATATATCTCTAAAACGGGTAGAGACACAATCTCAACGACTATACCAGTGGATTCTACAGGCAAAGTTACATAAAGAAATGTTTTCTCCGCATATACGTTCTTTGGAACGATTTTGTGAAAAATGAGAAAAACGAAAAAAACCGGAATTTCAGTTTTTCACTTGGGAACTTTTTGTCACCAAATCTTTTCATTTTCTATACTTAAGTAAATACTGATGCGCTGATTCCAAATTTTCAAACCGATTTCAATTATCTCTTACCGTTCTGGAGATATTTTGCGTTCAAAGTTAGACCTGAAAAATATTGTTTTTCAGGAATAGTCCTGAAATGAGTCGAGATACGACCTCGGCGACCTCACCAATCGATTCTGCGGGCAAAATTACATAAGTATACCAATTTTCAGATATTTATTCAGGCGGATAAAATATTTAGAGCGAAAAAACGAAAATCGCAAAAATTGAAAAATCGCCTGATGAACCCCTTACGATTTTTTCCGATTTTTGGCCATTTTCGTTTTTTCGCTGTAAAAATTGTATCCATTAGAATATAAATCTGAAAATTGGTACAAAAATGTAATTTTGTCCGTAGAATCGATTGGTGAGGTCGCCTAAGTCGTATCTCAACCCATTTCAGGACTATTCCTGAAAAACTGAATTTTTCAGGTCCAACTTTGAACGCAAATATCTCGAGAACGGTAGGAGATAATTGAAATCGGTTTGAAAATTTGGAATCAGCACATTCTTCTTTACTTAAGTCCAGAATATAAAAAATTTTGGAGACAAAAAGTTTCCGAGCGAAAAACTGAATTTCCGGTTTTTTCGTTTTTCTCATTTTTCACCAAATCGTTCCAAAGAACGTATATGCGGAGAAAACATTTCTTTATGTAACTTTCCGCGTAGAATCAACTGGTATAATCGTTGAGAATGTATCTCTACCCATTTTAGAGATATGGTCAAAAACACCCTTTTTTGAGGTCCAACTTTGAGAGCAAATATCTCAGGAATGGAAAGAGATAATTGAATTCGGTTTGGAAATTTGAAATCAGCGCATCGACGACTATCAAGTTAGATTAATTCCAAAAATCAAAATTTTGGACCCAAAAATGGGCATTTTTAAATTTTTTTGGCTGTATATGAAAAATTTTAGAGTGAAAAACAATAAATTGTAACTTTTCATGTATGTCTATTATTGGAAATTACTAGGAAGACTTAAAAAGAAAGTTTTAGAAGGCAGAAAGATGTTCCAAGTGTTCTGAAATAAGTAGAGAGACTTGCACTATGTTTCACTTTGTTCCAAATTGTTTGGGACAAAGTTAAGGCACTTGTTTAGGGTATAACATAAATGTACTAGGTTCTCAACACTGTTCCAAGATAATTGGGAGTAAGATGAGACAGTTCTACAGGGTTTAACAATGTTCTAGATAGTTCAACAAGGTTTAACTTGTTTTCGGAAAGAAGGTGGTTATTCCTGTGTTTGTACTGCTGGTTTTACCGGTTCAAATTGTGACATAACTTTAATTAAAGACGCATGTAAAAGAGATATTTGTAAGAGTGGTTCAACTTGCACTCCCCTTAAAAAAGGAGGGTTTATTTGTGAAGACTGTTATCCCAATAATGGGTATGAACATGATACAGAATTATGTGAGCTTAAAAGTAGAAGCTTTGGAAAAAGCTCGTTTCTTACTTTTCCAAGTTTGAAACAGAGACATCGTCTACATTGGACTAAATACTAAACTAAAAGCTTTTTTGAATTTTTTTAATGGATTTCTCTAAGTTTTTTTTATAAGACACATTTTTTATATTTTTACTTTAACTTGTACGGAACAGGTTTACCAAAATAAAACAACATGCAAAATTAATAAAATTAAGTTTTATAAGCTTGTAACTCAAAAACTGGTAAAGATATAGTCTTAAAATCAGAGCATGTAACCGGTTAATAAAAACCGGTAACCGATATTTTCAACGAAAATTGCGAACTTTAACCGTAATTTTAACCGATATTTTTCAGGCCGAAAATACCGCTAACCGTTAACCAAAAAAAAAAAAAAACCGGTTTTAGCGAACTTTAACTTTTTTTAATTTTTGTGAATATTCATTAATTAATTTGCTTTTTTTTAATTGTTATATTTTTCTCAGATGGTATTTTTTTATTATTTTTTTAAATTAATTATTCTGTAATTTTTTTACTCAAATTTTTATAATTAATTTCTTTTAATTAATTTAATTATTTTTTAGCCAATATATTAACCGGTTTAAACTAGTTTCTAATTTTCAAAAACCGGTTTTCGAACTAAAACCGTTATTATTATAACGTTCTCTATAAGGGTTAACCGTTAACCAGTATTTTTTTCGGTTACATGCCCTGAAAAAAAATTAATTGAAAAATGTTTACGTAAGCATGGGGAGAGGGGGTAAGAGCTTTGCTTACTTTGGTGACAAGGGGGATGGGGGGGTAAATAATTGTAATAAATCTGCTTACGTAATATTTGAACGGCCCCTAAATCAAAGATTAAAAAAAAATCAGTTGGATTTAAATCTGATTTAAATGAAGTGTTTTTCACCAATGGAACCCTGTTTGGCAGGTAATGAGGATCCCTTTTTAGAAGCCATCGACACCAACAGTTTCCCTAACAATTCTAGCAGAAAATTAAATATTAATTAAAGAATACCTACTTTCGACGAAATCAAAGTTTTTGATTTATCGCAACAACAGGTGTAAAATTTATTTTCACGTCCCAAAAATTCATTGGGGCTGTTACGAAAAACTTGGCCGAATTATTGCCAGTCCGCCTTTGGATGTGTAAATCCGGAATTGTGTAGAGAATTATATAATAATAAGAATCAAATGAAGAGAAAATATTTTGCGGAAGGGAAGAAGAATCTTTGAGGCATCTAAGGACATGGCGCAGGGCAATAGAAGATGTTACGTTAGATGAATTGGAATCAGGAAAAGATTACACAAAAGAAGATATTAAGAATATAGGAAAGTTAAGTATGATGTATCACTATCGATTATAAATAAGCTTTAAACATAAATATAGACTTTAAGCTAATTAGAAAGAATGAATAATCATACATAATACAATAAATGCACTTTATATAAGCATGTGGCCTTTCACATCAAAAGACATTTTCGTAAATGATTGAATAATTTGAGTTTTAAAATGAAAGGAACGGCGATATATTTATCTACAGTTATTTACTCTATTAATAGTTTTAAGAGTCACACATTTGTACAGGAAATAGTAAACACAAAATCACTCCACTCAATATCTATTTCCGTCCAAAATACACCTAATATTTCATACCGTTTACTACTCTGCTCTTTCAGCCGTAACCCTCAATTACAATTCGTTCACCGGAAGCGGTTCAGTGTCAGTAGCGTTCACCGGAAACGGATCCACCTAGTGCAGATGGCGGGCCGATCAACTCTACCTTCAACTGTCTCAAGGGGACTGTTTTGTTTCCCACAAGTGCATGGTGTAAACCAACAGGAATGAACTTGTTGTGGTGGAACAACAGGTGGTCACGGTTGGAGAACCAACGGATGTATGTAACGAATTTTAACGGTTACGTTCGAAGGTGTCACCTTGAAGATTCGGTGTTTGTATAGAGCCCATCCTTTATGTATTCAAATCTGTTAGTGTGAGAAATATTACATAATTGGATACTTGTAAAAACTCATTGGATCTAGAAACCGTAGAGGAAAATGTTACATACCAATTTCAGGTAACCCATAGAAGTAAGGTAAGAGGGGGTAAGATAGACCACTTTTTGGAAAAAAAAAATAATTACTCTATAATATTGAATATTTAAAAAAACAAATTTAATTATAACAATAAATAATTTAGACTTACTTATAAGAATGAAGAAAAAATCACACTACGTACTGAAAACGATAAAAAAAAAATTTCGAGTTCAAAATACTACATTCTCTACTATATAAGAGAGACGAACCAAGGTTATGAGGAGATGAACTGGTTAAAAGATTGTTGTCATTTGTCAAAAACGACCACAAATTACACATTTTATCCAATCATCTTTCTTTACCGTTTTTTAGAAATAATTTTCCATGCATCCTGCATATTCAATATCATCACCCTCTGATTAACCATTTAACAACAGTTCTTCAGAACTCATGGAATAGCAACTATATACATATATGGCTAAATAACATCAATTAGTTTCTAGAAATATAATATTAAACTTTGGTTAAGTATACATCTATTTCACCAATTAATATGGACTTGATCAAAATAATATTGTAATGCTTATTTATTTGGGTGAAGTGTAAAAATAATTGAATCACGAATATTATATAATTAAGTTTAATGAATGAATAAAAATTTATAAAAAGATAATAATAATAAGTAAAACTATGAATAAACAAATATTCAAACTAATTTAAGAGTACCTACTAAATATTTATTTAAACACTTAACAGTACGCACTATTTATTTACACGATATTTATATCACCATTTATATGTTCATATCTCCTATTAAAAATCAAACAGTCCTTGCGGTGTTTTCTGGTTGAGTTTATGTACCAGAGCAATTAATTTCTGGTATTTTTTAGAAGCTTCGATGCGGTAGTACAATAGAAGGATCCCTACTATATTATTACATTAAAAAAAATGGCGTAGATCAAAAACTAGATCAAGATCTAATTTAAATTTAGTGAATAACATTGAAATGTTATTAAAAAAAACTTTGAAAATAATTTAATAAGTGTAGTTAGCTTTGATTGCAACTCTAAAATTAAAATTTAATTGAGATTGATAATTTATAGTTATGACCTTTCTTAACTCTTTTTATTATGAAATATCTACAGCTTACACAGTAGTGACAACAATTTCAATAAGATAAATTTTATTGCAACACTATATTCCCACAATTAAATCACAGCAGCCTTGAAAAACAAAAATAAAACAAGGAATGAATCAGCGGGCAATGAATGAACCTCTTATCACCGACGTTTCCACAACAAACATCGGAGTGTAGGTTGATCTTCTGCTGTCTTTGTTGTTGTTTTGCTGTCTAATTTTACGCTAGGCAACTGTCTGCATCAGTCTCAAACCAGTGAATAACTACGCGCGACAAGATAAAGTAGAGCTGCTTGCAGACCGGCTGTTGGCTGCTTTGGTTACAGACTGCAGTGTCAAGGCCGACAGATAATTTATTCAATCTAGTAAGCCAGGACGACGGACGAGCACGATACAACAAAAAATATATTATTCACAAGAGAAAAATATTTAGATAATATTTCAAATAAATATGACAACATACACATACTTTTTAACGAACGCCACATATATGGAAGATATGGTAATCATACCGATTTGAAATTTTGACGGATGTACACGAATGAGGTCTTTACATTTTCATTATTTTTAGCTTTATATCTGTCTGTCTGTCAACCCGAGATATATATAAACATATGACATGATTTGATAAGGTTATGGTAAAAATCGTTTTTTGATAAATTTATGTTTGTTACATAGTTACAATGTATTTTCTACTACTAAACTAGACACCCACCAATTATAATTTATTATTGACCTATGTCAATAGTAAAAACTGTTACTTTTTAAAGAAATACAAGTCAAAACGGAGGAATACAGAAAACCCACAAAAAGACATTTCCCATAGTGCAGCATTTTTTGGAATTGTTATTATTTTAAAGAATTATCATACTTCTTTCCATTTTTAGTAACTGAGTACTACTCTAATATGAGTATGATTTATATCCTTAAAAATATTGCCGATGAATTCCTCGCGTCAAAGTGCTTATGTATAAAAAATTTTCATTTGAAAATTCCCACTGGTACAGCCACAATTACAGATTAAATATCAGCCAATCGGAATCCACATGACCAGCAATAATGCGCGTCTCAGGATATACCAGAGATCCTGAGACGCTAGCACTTAGTCCCGCACTGCGGGGCGCCGGGGCGGTAGTGGGCCCTTGGGCCTCCGCCCCGCCTGGTGGTCTGACCACCTTCCAGGGCATGATGCCCTGAAGGTGGTCTAATTTATCCAGCCGGGAATTGGAGCATGCTTCTGTGTGTGCTCTAATTCTAGGCCTGCTGAAACTAGACCACATTCAGGATCAGATTTAGTTGCTCTGGTTTCAGTGGGTCAAGAATTGGAGCATTCTAAAGTGTTTGCTCTAGTTCTTGACCTGCTGAAACCAGAGCCCATTCTGGAGCAGATTTAGCGGCTCTGGATTGTACTCTTATTTCAGTGGGTCAAGAATTAAAGCATTCTATAGTGTTTGCTCTAGTACTTGGCCTACTGAAATCAGAGCACATTCTGGAGCAGTTTTAGCTTCTCCGGATTGTGCTCTGGTTTCAGTAGGTCGAAAATTAGAGTATTCATAAGTGTTTGCTTTAATTCTATACCTGATGAAACCAAAGCACATTCAGGAGCTAAATTAGGTTCTACAGAGTTTACTCTAATTATTCTAGAGCAGTTTTGATTGCTTTGGATTGTGCTCTGGTTTCAAGGAGTCAAGATTTAGAGCATTCTTAAGTGTTTGTTTTAATTCTTGGTCAGCTGAAACCAGAGAACATTCTGGAGCAGATTTGACTATTCTGGATTGTGGTCTCGTTTCAATGGATTAAGAATTAGAGCATTCTAAAATGTTAGATTTAATTTTAGGCCTGCTGATAACAGCACATTCTGGAGCAAGGAATATCTGGATTATGTTTCGGTTTCAGTAAATCAAAGATTAGAGCAAGTATTCAGAATGCTGTGATTTTTGGCCTGCTTAAACCAAAGTACAATCTGGAGCACTGATGCTCTAAATTTTGCTGTGGCTTCTGTAGTTCAAAAATAAAAAATGATTCCAGACTTACTAAAACCAAAGCAAATTCTAAAGCGCAGGATTGTGTTAATTTACTCAGGGATACCAATTAATTAAAGTTTCAGTATCCCTTCATCTCTTTTTAGAAAGGAAATTTTAAAAAGTTGACGTCCGTGAATCAATTTAATCGATTCTGCTTATGTTATTGTTTTTGATGCCAATCGCCAAGACGATAAAAATAACAATCTATGCACAAAATTATAAAATGAAATGTAATCTAAATTCAGCACTTCATATGCAGTATAAGTTTTTAAAGCACTAATGCCGTTAAAAACACTCTGCTTCACATCGTGCACGTAAACCCATCATTGCGTGCTTTAAAGAGTACCTTATACATTTATATTATAATACACTATTAATTAGTTGGTTTTTACCGACCAACACATTCTAAGAAAGGTTTTGATCACGCTAAATTCCATATTTTTAAATTTTGTGAATGTTGACAAATTAATGTCTCTACTATAAGTTGCGTCTATTTTTCATCTGATTGTATGTGTGTATTACCATAGAGAAAATTCTGTCGTTTTCGAGAAATTATTACTAACTTTCAATTTTCATATGGGCCTCAAAGTTGGCTGTGAGACCGTTAAATATGGTTTATTAATTTTTAATGATATAAAATACATGCATAGTAAAAGTATAATAAATATAGGTTATTTAATATAGATTAAAATTACTATTTTATGACAACATATCTTTTATTTACTTTTATTTTTTGTATATTTTGATAAAAATAATTGTTTTTGTTTAATTTATGGCAATTTTAATAAATTTATCGAAATTTATTAGTCTTTCGATAAGAAATACTTTTCTTTATTTTTAATATTCTTGTAGGTATATATCATAGAAAAAAGAAAAAAATCTATATTTAACGGTCTCACAACCCACTCTGAGGCCAATATGAAAATTGAAAATTGGTATCAATTTCTCGAAAACGGTGTGAGAAATATAATTGAGTACTATATACAGATAATTCGTCGTTAAAAAGTGCCTCAATAATGAGCACGTTAAAATATTTTTTGTATTGAAATAAGTTATGTAAGTTATAAGCAGAAAACAAAAATTGAAAAATTTACGTTCTTGTTTACATCTAGTCACCTACGCATTTTTTTGGAAAAACAAAACCATGTATAAAATGACACCTACAATAGGCAACTTTTGTATAATTTAACCGATTTCGTACCTCTTATAGTTCTCGAGTTCCCCCATTCACTTTCTTTGGTCACCCTGCATAATACTAGTAGTAAACTATTATAATATTATTAAAAAAAATACATTATTGCGGTGGTTTGCATACTTGCAAATGTTCTGTACAACTGCAATATCAGTAAAATTGTCACGAACAAAATATACTTGCGGTCCTGTTCCTTATTGAATATTTTGCCAAAGATGATGATTAATTTGGAAAATAACAGAACGTTAAAAAGAACAATCAAGAAATTAAAATTGGTTAAAAATATCTGTAATTTGACCATATCGAATAAAGCATAAATGCTAGTTCGAATGTTGAAGGTAGTATTTTATTTTTTAATATGTTTGCATTCTCTTATTTTTTCTCCCGGATTTGCCGGTACCGGCATTTTTTAGAAAGTCAAGGCTGTCTAAAGACAGACATTTCCACAATACATATGTTAGTCATGACTTGAGGTAATACTCGAATAACAGCTGTAATTTCTTCGTTGCCTCACGCAGTACGTACGACAGTATTTGTTCTCGAGTTAACTGTGCTGTTCATTGCTTACGTCCGTCTAAGATAAATAGGTTGAAATATTGTTGATTTGTTCGTACGTTGCTAAGAAATTACATCATTGTTGATAAGTGATTGATTGTTTTTTTTGCGGATAAGGAACTGTATGCTCAACATGAAATATGTTTCTTTTCACCTACGTAAAATGACAATGAATGTTGCAAAATTATTCGCAGATATAAATGTAAATAAATATATCAATAATATACTCTTTTTAAGAGCGGAAAAAAATGTTTCTAGCATGCAAGAAGTTATCAAAAAAGTAAAGTATTCTCTGGGAAATAATACACAATCAAGAAGGAATTTTCGATAAAACTAAAAATCTAATAAAAATAGATAATTTTACATTTTTAATTATAAGTAATTCTCATTACTTTGTTCATTGTATACCCTGTATCCTGTTTTCTTGCATTTTTATGGCTCAGCTAATGCAATATATAAAGAATGGTATAATGTGACACATAAAAATCTAATCAATTTGGAATATGGGACGACATAAGAGCTTTACTGTCGATATTAACCCTCCCGTGACCGTGCGGGGTAACTCAGTTACCCCAAAATGAATTTTTTTGCGATAACTTTTTAAATAAATTTTTATCAAAAAAATACTTCTAACTATGCCTCTGTGAATCTTTTTCTTACATTATTGTAACGGATATGTCCAATTTTAATTTTAAAATGTATAAGTTTACTTAATTTTTATGCGCTGGGGTAACTGAGTTAAAAGTTTAAGATGTGAACTTTGTCCCAGAAAACAGGACCGGAAGTCCAGAATTTCCTCAGCCACATGTGGCAAAAAGGTTTGCAATCTTCACAGAAAAGAAACAAAAACATATTTATGCTGTGAATGTGAAGAAATGGCCATTTAAAATTTTTTTATTCATATTTTGTTTTACTGATGCATTCCAATTATTTTATAAGTTATATTTGTGTTTATTGAAGTAAAATATCTTTAAAAACTTATTTTCTTATTTATTTTAACCTACAAAACCGTTACAGTTAATGAAATGAAGATATATCTTTAGAATGTTAAAAATCTGTCCGGGGTAACTAAGTTACCCCGCTTGGGCTCCGGCGTAATTTTCAATAGCACGGTCACGGGAGGGTTAAGGAATGTTCTGTCATAATATTCATTTTCTTGACATAAAGCAGTCCACAAATATTCTTTAGAGATAAAATCACCTTCTAAATTTTGTTTCTGAAATATTTTAACACATAAATATTTTTTTCGTAAATTGACAACTATTTGAGTCGGTCTGTAAGTCTGTGATTAAAAGATTTAAATCTGATAAGATAATTTTTCAATTAGTTTGACAAATTATGAATTATAAACCTACTAAAAAAATACAGAAGATGTTACATACAATGTTAAATTACCTCAATTTGAGTCAAAAATTTTGATTTTTTAAAAGTCTATATTGATATTCCACAATGTTAAACCCAATGAAACTGATTTAATTTATTCCAAAACAATTTGGGACAATGTGAAACCTTACACAACTGTCTGAAATTAATCCCAATTGACTTAGAACAGTGTTGACCCTTATATAACGATGTTAAACCCTAAATAATTATATTAACTTTATCCCAAACAGTTTGAAACAATGTTAAACCTTCCACAACATTCTGAAATTAATCCCAAACAATGTGGAACAGTGTTAAACCTTATAGAACTATGTAGAACATTGTTAAATTAGTATAACTTTCTTAACTTAATCCCAATTAACTTGGAACAGTGTTGAACCTTATATAACAATGTTAAACCCTAAATAATTATATTAACTTTGTCCCAAACAATTTGGAATTCTGAAATTAATCTCAAACAAATTGGAACAGTGTTGACCCTTATATAACAATGTTAAACCGTAAACAATTGTCGTAACTTTGTCCCAAACAATTTGGAACAATGTTAAACCTTCCAAAACTGCCTGAAATTAATCTCATACAATTTGGGATAATGTGTAACCTTGTAGAACTATCTAGAACATTGTTAAACCCTGTACAACTGTCTCATCTGAATCCCAATTATCTTGGAACAGTGTTGAACCTGATACATCTATGTTATACCCTAAACAAGTTTCTAACTTTGTCCCAAACAATTTGGAACAAAGTGAAACATAGTGCAATTGTTTCTACTTACTCTAGAACACTTGGAACATCTTTCTGCCTTCTACAACTGTCTTTTTAAGTCTTCCTAGTAATTTCCAATAATAGTTATACATTAAAACTTACAATTTATAGTTTTTCACTCTAAAATTTTTCATATACAGCCAAAAAAATCCAAAAAGATCCATTTTTAGGTCCAAAATTTTGATTTTTGAAATAATTCCAAATTGATAGTCGCCAATGCGCTGATTTCAAATTTTCAAACCGAATTCAATTATCTCTTTCCGTTCCTGAGATATTTGACCTCAAAGTTGCACCTCAAAAAAGTGGTTTTTTTTTATATATCTCTAAAACGGGTAAGTACACAATCTCAACGACTATACCAGTGGATTCTACAGGCAAAGTTACATAAAGAAATGTTTTCTCCGCATATACGTTCTTTAGAACGATTTTGTGAAAAATGAGAAAAACGAAAAAAACCGGAATTTCAGTTTTTCGCTTGGGAACTTTTTGTCACCAAATCTTTTCATTTTCTAGAATTAGGTAAATACAGATGCGCTGATTCCAAATTTTCAAACCGATTTCAATTATCTCTTACCGTTCTGGAGATATTTGCGTTCAAAGTCAGACCTGAAAAAAATTGTTTTTCAGGAATAGTCCTGAAATGGGTCGAGATACGACCTCGGCGACCTCACCAATCGATTCTGCGGGCAAAATTACATAAGTATACCAATTTTCAGATATTTATTCAGGCGGATACAATTTTTAGAGCGAAAAAACGAAAATCGCAAAAATTGAAAAATCGCCTGATGAACCCCTTACGATTTTTTCCGATTTTTGGCCATTTTCGTTTTTTCGCTGTAAAAATTGTATCCATTAGAATATAAATCTGAAAATTGGTACAAAAATGTAATTTTGTCCGTAGAATCGATTGGTGAGGTCGCCTAAGTCGTATCTCAACCCATTTCAGGACTATTCCTGAAAAACTCAATTTTTCAGGTCCAACTTTGAACTCAAATATCTCGAGAACGGTAGGAGATAATTGAAATCGGTTTGAAAATTTGGAATCAGCACATTCTTCTTTACTTAAGTCCAGAATATAAAAAATTTTGGAGACAAAAAGTTTCCGAGCGAAAAACTGAAATTCAGGTTTTTTCGTTTTTCTCATTTTTCACCAAATCGTTCCAAAGAACGTATATGAGGAGAAAACATTTCTTTATGTAACTTTCCGCGTAGAATCGGCTGGTATAATCGTTGAGAATGTATCTCTACTCATTTTAGAGATATGGTCAAAAAACACCCTTTTTTGAGGTCCAACTTTGAGATCAAATATCTCAGGAATGGAAAGAGATAATTGAATTCGGTTTGAAAATTTGAAATCAGCGCATCGACGACTATCAAGGTAGACTAATTCCAAAAATCAAAATTTTGGACCCAAAAATGGGCATTTTAAAATTTTTTTGGCTGTATATGAAAAATTTTAGAGTGAAAAACAATAAATTGTAACTTTTTATGTATGTCTATTATTGGAAATTACTAGGAAGACTTAAAAAGGAAGTTTTAGAAGGCAAAAAGATGTTCCAAGTGTTCTGAAATAAGTAGAGAGACTTGCACTATGTTTCACTTTGTTCCAAATTGTTTGGGACAAAGTTAAGGCACTTGTTTAGGGTGTAACATAAATGTACTAGGTTCAACACTGTTCCAAGATAATTGGGAGTAAGATGAGACAGTTCTACAGGGTTTAACAATGTTCTAGATAGTTCAACAAGGTTTAACTTGTTTTCGGAAAGAAGGTGGTTATTCCTGTGTTTGTACTGCTGGTTTTACCAGTTCAAATTGTGACATAACTTTAACTAAAGACGCATGTAAAAGAGATATTTGTAAGAGTGGTTCAACTTGCACTCCCCTTAAAAAAGGAGGGTTTATTTGTGAAGACTGTTATCCCAATAATGGGTATGAACATTATACAGAATTATGTGAGCTTAAAAGTAGAAGCTTTGGAAAAAGCTCGTTTCTTACTTTTCCAAGTTTGAAACAGAGACATCGTCTACATTTGACTTTAAAGTAAGTACTAAACTAAAAGCTTTTTTGAATTTTTTAATGGATTTCTCTAAGTTTTTTTTATAAGACACATTTTTTTATATTTTTACTTTAACTTGTACGGAACAGGTTTACCAAAATAAAACAACATGCAAAATTAATAAAATTAAGTTTTATAAGCTTGTAACTCAATAACTATTAAAGATATAGTCTTAAAATTAGAGCATGTAACCGGTTAATAAAAACCGGTAACCGATATTTTCAACGAAAATTGCGAACTTTAACCGTAATTTTAACCGATATTTTTCAGGCCGAAAATACCGGTAACCGTTAATCAAGAAAAAAAATAAACCGGTTTTAGCGAACTTTAACCTTTATTTTAATATCATTTAGCGACAAAAAATTTTAATATTTTTTTTTATATCTGTGTTTTCTATTTGTATTTGAACATGAGTCATGACAGGTTTTACAATTAACATTTTATTGGAGTCATAAATGTAGGTAGTTTCTTTGGCCGTTAAGGTTACTTAAAAAGTCCCAAATATATACGGCCTTTGTCAACACAGGCAAGTTTAAAATTGAAAAGTGACCTGCGTTTTTCTGAAGATATTACGGGAATTATTGTGAATATTCATTAATTAATTTGCTTTTTTTTAATTGTTATATTTTTCTCAGATGGTATTTTTTTATTATTTTTTTAAATTAATTATTCTGTAATTTTTTTTAATCAAATTTTTGTAATTAATTTCTTTTAATTAATTTAATTATTTTTTTAACCGATATATTAACCGGTTTAAACCGGTTTCTAATTTTCAAAAACCGGTTTTCGAACTAAAACCGTTATTATTATAACGTTCTCTATAAGGGTTAACCGTTAACCAGTATTTTTTTCGGTTACATGCCCTGGTTTCTCATTAACAGTTCAATTCAATATTCGCCGAAATTTATACAAAACAAAAGCAAATACTAGCCTTTCTGAATAACGCTGAAGATATGTTTCTAAAGTAATCTACTTTATTTCATCGATGCGTAGCATATTAAACATATCCCGCTTGGTTGAAATTTTTTTACGGAAAATGCTCAGTAAACCACTAATTGAATTAATTAGTCAAAATGTTGTTTGAAACAATAGATTTTCGATTTTTCTTACAAAGCACACTTGATTAAAATGAATAAAATCAGTAATTTACCAGTTTCTTAGTTTATTTTATTATTTTAAATATCTTTACAATTTAGTTAAATAAATGTTTAATATTCAACGAATTCGAAGCATACATTTTTTTTTTCTTTTAATAAAACAATTCGAAATATGCAACAAGATTTTAAAGAAAAATATGTCTAAAAATGGGCGTTATTTTAAGTTGAGGAAGGGCGCCACATGCCCTACTGCCGGCCCTGCAAAACAGTGATCTCGTACTGCACAATTTTATTTGAAACTTGCTAATCAGTGAGTCACCACTGTCATTGTCTGTATTGTATTATTATTAATTTATTTCATTTTGTTGGGGTTCATGGCCTATTAGATACAATATATAAATTTAACTGCTGTTTTACGAACCCGAATTCAAATCCCGTCCAGTCATATTATTCACCATCTATTTCCTCATGGTGAACTCTTCACACCAAATAAAGTTCCCAAGAAAAGACATTTAACCCTCTACAATATCTGACACACCCAGCAATGGGTAATAAGCATTGAATGATATATTAGTTTTTTATAATATTTTTTTGAATCAAACCTGAAAGAAACGGTAAATATACTGTTGCAATATTATGTTGAGTTTATATTTTTCCTGACAGCATTTGTGCAAGTGGCAAACAGTGTAGGTAGAGTTAATCGTTCCCTGGCGACAAAACTTAACCATAAATTGATATTTATAGTTTTACAGGAAATCCCATAAGTATAAGAACATATCTAATTGGAATCGCAGTATGATAATGAGCCCATTTGCGTCAGTTGTTAAATTAAATTATTATAACCTGTCAATTAATACAAGAAAGTGCGGCCAATCAAAAAATATTATTTATTTCTACCTTATAAACCGTATCATTCGTTGGTTTTTAATCAAGAGAAACTTACATCTATTATATTTTTCCAATAGCGCGTACACGTGCAAAAATTAAATTCATTTATTAGTTTTTACACATGAAATATTCATAGTTATTGTGATTACACACGTAGATTTCTTTCAAGTGATAGTTTTATTGCAAATGAATAATTCTCGAACTATTATATATCGTATCCCATAATTTTTATAAATGTAAATAATACATATTTTACAGGTCAAGTTTCCTTAGTATGAATGTCATGGCTCATTCCCAGCTATGGTTTTAATTTTAATTTTAAATTTAGTTTTAATTTTTCGTTTTATTTTATTTTATTTGTTGAATGAGCTTATTAAAATATCCCTTTTGTACACTGATTTATAGCGTGAACCCACCATCGTGGCCTGTCTTTAAATTTTTTTATTTTTTTTTTGTCAAAATTACAGCTACAATACCACACATACTTCTTTTTACAGTTTCTATGTACAAAACTGCACAATCCATTTTAAATTCGATTTTGGATATTATAAATATTTATTTATGGTACACAATATCAATTTTCTTTATATTTTCGAGGACATAAATTTGACATTTTGTGACAGCTGACAGTTCTAATTTTTAGTTTTAAAAAGTATGAAGTTTGCATACTCTTGCAACTAAAAATTGAAATTAAAACTAAAACATGTGCAGGGAATGATTACGCACAAAGCCATATGATATACTTTTCTTGCGACTAAAACATAAAATTAAAACTAAAATTAAATCAGTAGCTTGGAATGCTACTTAATAACTAATATCCTTTTTTAAAAATAATATGTTTTTTTCGGTTCCAACATCAACCTATCTAGGCTATAAAGACAATGGCGGTATTCCGAGCTCACTTTTTATAATAAAATCGCTTTTGGGAAGCCTGATTTTACATTGTAATTAGTGTCCGACCGAAATTTTGGTTTAACCTTAACGTAACTAGATATATTTTGATTTCTGTTAAATTTTCGGCCGAAACTAGAAGAAAAGCCGAATATTCGGTTACGGTTTCGGTTTTGACTGAAAATCGTATTTCGATCGGACATTAATTATAATCTTATAAGGCCAAACGTCACTTTTAAAAAAAGCACTCATAAAAGTGAGCTCGGAATACGGCCCATTACTAATAACTATTTTACGTAGGTACTTTAGTGGAAAGTCCTACTTTAATGTAAACCATTAACTGATTATTGCAGAATTAGAAAAATCATCCATCAAAAAATTTCTACATTTCTATACTTTTAGTATTTCCTGGAGAATAGTAGTAGATCTACTTCAGTAAGTAATTGCAATGCGCTAATCATAATGACAAATTTATTATTATTGCTATCTATTTAGCCCATCAAAATCCTATAAATAAATCGCTATTGTTGTTTATTTATAATACTAAGTATAATTATAAATGACTGGAGGTATTTTAACAGGCTTCACTTTTTAGTACTAATTAATTACCGCAAAAACAAAGGCTGCCAACAATAAGCTGCATAACAAACGGAACAGTTGAAGTTCACGTTCCTTTTACGGCTCCCGGTGAACAAATTCAATCAAATTTCAAGGCTTATAAACCGCATATTATTACTTCTACTTCCTCTTTAAACTATAACAGTAGATAGAGTTTTAAGAATTTGATAAAAATAGTAAATACAACTGACTGTAAACAAAACAACAACACAGCGATAAAATTAAATGTAAGGAAGAATAGATTTCAATCAAAGAGTAATAGTACATTACGTAATTAGTTTAAAATTCTCTAAATCACATTCACATGGATATGTAAAAAATTTCACTTGTTTTATTCAAAAAATTTAGTAACGTTGTTCTAACCCAAAAAATTCAACGAATGTGAACTGATATTTTTCAACAATTAACGTAATCATAATTGTACATCACGAGTATAATATGAATAATAAATCAAAAACAGTTATTTTTATTAACATTTTAAATTTTCGATAAAATAAAATTAAAAATTTTGACAGAATGTAATGCTAAAATAAAAAGTTGGCATCCCTACATTTTTCAGGCCTAGGCCTGCAAACAGAGAATTTTTGGACGATTTTGAGTTCTATAATACTAGTCATAGTGAAACGACCGCCTGAAAAAATATTTTAGATTAATAATTATTAAACAAAAAGAGCAGTTCAATCTATCAGTATACCCATGGTAACCTGTACGTTGAGTTATATTATAACAGGAGTAAAAAACTATTTCCTGCAATAAAAGGACTTTTCGTTATAGTTATAACGTTATAAGAGTGTCGGACAGGTAATGAAACGATACAATAAAAATATGTTTAGCTACCAAAATGTGTTGCTAATCAAATTGACATGAAAAGCTAATAAAATATTAATGATATATTTATTTTATTGTACATACATATGTACTTTGTCACTGAAACCAGAAAACATACTCATTTAATTTTGTAAACACATTATGTAAGATATAAATGTGAAATATGAATAATAAATAATATTAAATTTAAAACTATAATTAATAGTATTATTAGTAGTACAAAACTATTCGCATAAAATAATGAACATAAACAACTATGTATTATTACCGTATTTACTAATATAACAAGATAATAAAACTAAAATATAAGCTATAATTTTGTGTCCATTTTAAATTAATGATGTACACGAATTCAGTGATTAGAAAAATTTGAATACAAAAAGAAAGTTCTAATTAACAATAAATTTTAATTATTTTAAAATTACCATGTTTATTAACCTTCCCTATAAATTAATATGGAGTCAAAATGTGCGTCTAACCTCAATTATTTATCTAAGAATAGATAAATTTTATTTATGCGTTCTACATAACTTTACTATCGGAAAATTATTGACGGAGTAATTTCTTTCAGTTACTTAACTATGTATTGTTTTTTGAATTAGTTCTCAGTAATATTATGTGACTTTCATAAACATATAGAATGAGGAGAAATAGTAATTATCTTCTCAATATACTTGGCGCCGACATGTTATTGTATTTACTACAAGTGATCACAATGGTAAATATTGCCGGTAAAATTCTAGTCACAAATGGTATTCGGCATAACAATACCTCTTTTTTTCAATCAATTACAAGTCACTATTGTGAGAGACGTTGTATCAAAGTAACGGGTATTAGTATTGAAATTTCTGTGGCAATTAGCACTACTGATAATATCAGTGTAATTTGAATGTGACAGCGATTCAATTTACCAAAATAATGTGATTTAATTGAATGCAAAATTATGAGTGCAATTAATATAATTAACTTACCAGTAGGGCTGTTTTTTATATGACAAAGGTAACTAATCAGTCACGTAAGACTAATGTTACTATGCAAGTAAGATATGCTTACGACAACAATGGCGCAAAAAATAATTAAGTAAATATAAATGAAGCGTATAGACACTGCGCAACTGCAGCACCTCCAAGTTTTACGATATAAAATAGCATATTGTACAACAAGTGCAGAAAGTCGCCTATTTCCACACGAGACGAATTAGAATACTGGAATCACACAAGGTGAGAAATAGGTGATTCTGAACGAGTGGCACACTATACTTTTTCTACGATCACACTGCTAAACGTGAAACAACAAAAATATATGCTCGAAACCTATTTGACATAAAAAACAATATGGCGCAGATAACCTAAAAAAAAAAAAACAATATGGCGCAGATAACTCCAAAAAAAAACTAACTTCACGCATACGGAATGTTGGCAATTACTTTGAGAAATAATATTTCCCACATTGTACGTGCGAAGTGTTGGCAAATACTGTGAGAAATGATTTCTCATACTTTAACCCACGATTGTAGTTTGTAGGAAATACGCAGCTTTCAAGCTTTATAAACAAGTGCTTCTTTCTATAATGGTCGTAGAAAAATATGTTTATTCATTTATTTATAATTGTTTATAATAATTAATTTTATCATGTCTAATTGTAGGTATATAGATCTCGTATGTAGTATAAAAGATTAAAAAACATATCTAGCAACATTAAGAAAGGCAAAGAATGCTAGCAGCACTGTGTGCATCGCAGTGTCATTTCAAATAGCAAGATAGATTATATGGATGCGCGCGCAAGCATTTGTACTTGCAGGGAGAAGCGTAATTCGGCACTGCAAAATAAGCAGTTCCTTTGCTAAATCAGTAGTGTAGCAGCGTGCTCATAATATTTTCGTGTTTATACCATATTTTTTACATATTTGGACATTACAATTAAAGAATTATAATATTTCATAGTTTATAGTTTAGAACATTATTAAAATTATTCACTATTATAACCTCAGAAATGCAACTTCAAGAAATAACAAAACAAAACAATATATGTACTTTCAATTTTTTTTTTATTTTTACGATAATTTTGATATAGTATAGAAACACTCATTTGCAGTTTTTTTTGAAAATTTCATAAATGCAGTACCGCCATAATTTAAGGCTATTATTAGAAATTGCTCATTCGCCTAAAATTTTTTGTTACTGTGTACCTATTTCTTGATATACTTGATTAAAATTTAGAATAAAATCAAAACAAAATAACTTTAACTTATTTTAAGCACCATGTTATGCGTATGTACAATGTAATAGATATCCATTTAAATTATCTCTTTAAAAGACATAAAACCCTCATAAAAAGAAATAACACTTGTCATGTAGGTGTTAGGAATATAAAACATTTTTGTTGCCCATTTATTATGTATGACGGACGGCACTGGCCTGCTATCGTCTACAACATTTTATATGTGTACTCACAACTTGTATAGAATTCATAATCACGTTTGCTATAACAACTGTAAAAAGTGGCTCGCTGCCAAACGACTGTGTATGACAAACGATACTAAACAGATCGGACGACAGATTCAATAGGGTTGTTTATGCTTTTCTGATTTTTTTATATGTTAATCTATACTTAAAAATATGACATACGTATTTTTTTATTTTGCAAAAAAATACTGCATATAGCCACAAAAAATTCACAAAGTTACAAAAATATACTCTCGCGAGAAACAGTAGTATAAAGTGACGTCACGCTCACTGCTTAGAAAGAGAAGTCTGGAATGAGTGAAACATGCATAGTGATAATACCTGGCGTATTTCGTTTCTTTCTGAAGCGGCGTCAAACACAAACATTCGAATGATGTATGAAAAGACAAACGTTCTTCACAACTACTTGTTTACGACTGTTGTGCGCATGCGTTAGTCGTACGGCTTTCGTCAGCAAAATAGCGTTCGTTTTGAACACAGTGAATTTTTAATTGATAATTAGTAATATTAAAATGTCAATAATTTAACATTTTTCTATTTTATTATATTCTATTCGCAACTAAAATTAAGATGCAACATGTTTTTTTTAAAAAAGCAGAATAGTGAAACAGGCCTATTAAATCCAACTATTAGTTTCCTTTTCTTTGGGCTTTAGTCTATAAGTAGTGCCTAGATACAGATACTCTTTCTTTTTCTATAATAAAAACAAACAGAAAAAATACACAAGTATATTATTACTGTTTTAAAATTGTATAAATATACAAACTTCATTAGGCTTATTATAAATTGAATGCCAATTGTTTTTTATCATTATCTACTTGAAATTTTATAAAATAATTATTTACATAACACGTGTGGGAAAGCCATTTTTCCGGATGAGTATTTTGTGGCCCAAACTTGGGAGCGCTGCAGTAAAACGAATCCGGGAAAAAAGTTTGTACAATAATTCTTTGTACGAAAAACATAAAGTTAATAATTAGTTTTTATTTTTGTACAAGCATTTTTATTTTTTGTATACCTCACTGTATTGTGATTGTGTGTCATCAATACTAACTAACAAGTGCTGCTGATATCAACATGACAGCGGTTGTTGCCAACAAATTAAATTTCATTCAATAATCCACTATTTTCTTTTATTATTATAAGGCAAAAGAATGTTTGAGACATTATACTTTTATACTGTAAATATAGTTTTTCTAATAAATGATGTAGAAATATTTTCAGATTTTACTGTAAGAATACAAAATAATTTATTGTACAACAAGCATAGAATGATATTTATTTCATACAAGTATGACAGTTTATAGCATGAGCCGAGTTGTACACGATACTTTTTCTACGACGACGAAATTATTTCCTGAATCATGTATATTTTATTATTAAGGATGCATGTCTTTATTTCATAACTTCCTAGCAACTAGCTACAAAACAAAAATTGTACAATACAATTTTTGACAGATATGGGAGATACGAATTTATACTTCATTATATAGTCTATGGTTACCGTGGGAAATGAAAATGTGTTTACAATAGCCTAACATGTATCCGTAGCCCGTAGCAATAACAAACATACAACAAGCAAATATCTTAATAGTCGTAGAAAAATGAATTTTCAATTACACACATATATTTTATTTCACTACTTATTTATATAAATGACAATAAATCTTATAGTTTGGTACCTTTCGTATAAAACGGTAATTCATTTGATAACAGTTAACAAGCCCAAAAATCGAGTCCTACATGTTGTAGTTAATGTAAAATAGTCAAAAATAGACTAATATTTAATTTAGCGAAGTCGGCTAAGTACCAATCAAAATCACTTTTGCTTGTTTATGTTTATGGGTATCTATGTCACAAACTAATCTTTGTTAAGATACAATCAGGATGGCAAGGTCATTAGTTTATTAGCTCATTAATAATGAAAAATTAGTCCATTACATCTAATTTAATTTGATTAATTCAAAAAATTTGTTTTCAATCAAATACAATTAATTTTCCTTTGAAGGTTACCCATCCAGACAATATTTTTTTCGTGAATTCTTCGATTCATTGGTTTCATTTGTCTAATATACAAAACGTTCAAAACATAATTTATTTTATTTGGATCGATTATTATAATCGACCAAAAACTAATCGCTATTAAAGCCAATGCGAAAAATTTTTATATTTAAAATAAACATGTTTACAAGTTGTTCAAAAAATTGGTGACACTATTTGAGGAGATATCATACTTAGTAAGATAAGAAAAAAATGTGTTTTTTCTTTAAATTATTAAGGTAGTTCTAGCCAATCTAGCCTATCATACCTATCCATATTTGTAGTCTCCAACAAGAAGTTCCATTTTCTCGGAGACGATAAATATTTTCCTGCTTGGTAGCTTTTTCGATTAGAAAATAATTGTTCTGAGAAACAGTCAGTGCATTACCATGTGCAATGAAAATCGTCTACGTTTGCATGTATAAACCTTTAGTAAAAAAAAAAAAACAACTAGTACGTAAAGTCAGATTAAACCACAATTTATTACGGTCACAATAAAATATGACAGTTGGCGGAGAAACGTAATTAAACAAATTAATAACATGACTAAGAATAAAAGACAAGATTACACAAATAGTTATTTATGCAACTAGTGTGTAAAGTAAGTGTTTTTTAGTACTGCTGTTTAACTAAATTATAGCACGAATATTAATAAAAATTTATTTCAAAAGTAAATAAAACCATTGATAAATTTACCACCAGTACGTGAAAAATGTTTATGTTGCATAGCAACGGCTACTACTTTTCAGGCAACATAAACTTTTCAAGCATTAGGGCATGAATAATGACTCCTTACAAACTCTAAAGTGTAGCAGAAAAAAAGTGTTTAAAATCAGGGTTGCATAAAAATCCATTTTATAAAATATTAAAAATCAGATTTGTTTTTATTTAAAATCAGATTTTTTAAAAAGACTTCCGGCCATAGTGACAAAATTTTTGGGATCTCTTCGATGTATAATCCGACTTTTACTGTAATACATTTCAAAGTAAATTTTTATACCATCAGTAAAGTCGTTTTACCGACAAAGTTGAACAGATTTAGTAATTCTTGAAAGTCTTACCATTTGGTAACATTACCCACACTTTTTTCCCCCAATATAGGTACTATATTTATATTTGCAGAAGATTATTCAAACTGTCAGTTTGGAAGTTAAGACAATCATTCCGTTCACACAACATTTAAAAGTCACTTATAAGAGTCAAGTCTAATTTATTTTAAGCTTGACTTTACAGAGAAAAGTAATAAGGCAAAGGTGTTCACACAGTGGTAAAAGTCGCGTTTTCAGAGTAAAAGTCGAATGTAAGTACCTTTTTACGGTACGTGTAAACGTAGTCAATATGGTTGACGTTTGAAACGAAGTGAAGTTGGGTAAGAACCTAGATACGTCACTGGACAAGGGAGAGAAGTAGGGTAATTTATCAGCCGCGTTTTGAAGGATATAATTTTAATAACAGATTTTCAAATTATTAAAAATTAATTTTGAAAAAAATAAAAATTCGGGTCTAATATTTTTCATTATTTTATTGATTAAAACTAAAAACAAAAAATCGTGCAAGACCTCATTCCCCAAATATTTGTCCATTATTTTTCATAAAAAAAACTTTATATTTTTAATTTTTCATCTTTAATTTTAAGTGTCAATATTACGCGACCCAATTTCTCTTAAAGAGACCACCCGTCCAATCTCCACCTTGTCGCATTTTCACATCCTTGTCTTCGCCGTCCACCTATCCTGCAAGTCCCCTCAGCTCTGTACAGTCAAGGTAACAAAGTGAGTTATTATTACAGTGCTATAATAAGGCTTGTTTCTTTCTGTCTGCCCCCTATTTTTACTTGGGAGAGGCGCCACTTGCCCATCTATCTCTCTGGGAATGGGGCACACCTCCGTGGACGGAGGAAGGCCGAACGACCGCCAAGAATGCGGAGTACACTCCGTGCAGCAATTCCTGGGTTGCTGACCGCACTCCGACTACACGGTAAGGATTTCACGGGAGATGTACCCGAGATAAGGAAGACAATCTTTGGCATTACACAATCATAGTTCATAGATGGGAAGATATCGGATACTTTCTCAGGCTAACTTTATTTAAGATTAGATAACAAAATGATCATTGTCAACCTTCAAATTGTGTTCTATATTTGTAAATATAAAATAGATAATAAATTTGTGATCTAGTAAGCAGAAATACTGACTTTAGACTCTGGTTCTTGCTAGGAATGACGAAACCTGAAAATTTTGGTACCCGGGTACCCGACATGAATACCCGGGTAGAACCGGATACTCGATAATTACCCGTTACCCGATAATTACCCGTTACCCGATAATTACCCGATACCCGATAATAACCTGATACCCGATAATTACCTGATACCATTAAAATATCCATTATTCTTCCACATTAATTTTTTTATTATAAATTTTTATTATTTGCATATAAATTTATTAAATGAAGAAAAAAAATATTATTTTCTGGTATGTTATTTTACATAACATACGAGTATCAGCAGTATAAAATTATAAAATTAAAACTTATTAAGGAAGTATATTTGATTTAATTATTTAGGAATATCTCATATTTCTCGCAAATATCAGCATGGATGATGTATCTGCACCATATACCTATTATCTTATTAGGTATATGATCTGCACTCAGTCTTGATCTTCGTGTGGTTACAATGTTTCCGGCAGTTGAAAACTGTCTTTAACTGGCAACAACAGTTTTTAGGTAGATTTTGGGTAATGGGTAATAAACGGGTAACGGGTACATTTCGGGTAATCGGGTACTATTTTTGATACCCGGGTACATTATTATCGGGTAGGTTCCGGGTACCCGGGTACCCATCGTCATTCCTAGTTCTTACAACTCCAGTTCGAATACCGCCAAGTCATGTTCTTTACTACTTACTTCTCACTTAAAAGTAAAAATAATCCTTGTGGTGTACTCATCACACCAGCTAAATATGCATCTGGCAAATGGTAAAAAAAAATACCGACATTTATGATAAATGGAATCTATGTCACACTCAGTAATAGGTATAATATTGTGTGATTTACATATTTATTTTATTAATACTGTAGCGAACCCAGGGTCGCGGCGCGGGCGGCGGCGCGGGCGGCGACCGCTAGCGTGCAGGTCAGAACACGTCCGCTCGTTCCCCATTGTTCTGATTTCAAGGAATCACAGAATCTTCTAGAATGATGTATTTTAATATAAATACCCCGACCAAAAGATCGCGAGGACAGTCTTGTATTGATACGGGTAAAGAGAGAACACATGGTGATATAAATAAATAGACAGTGATATAAATAGTGTTGAAATAAATATTGCGTAGTTTTAATTGTTTAAATAAATTATCTTAGTGTTTAAGTCTTTAGTAATAAAAATTAGTTCTTAAATTAGTGTTCATATTTGTTAATTCTTAGTGTTAGTTATTTTTATTTATTCTTTATAATTCATATTTCTTTAATTAAACTTAGTTATATAAATATTAGTGTTTTTAATCAATTTTACACTTCACCTAAATAAATAAAAACGTTACAATTGGTGTCAGGTGTGGGGTTAATAAACTGTGAAGTGTAAATAAAAATAAATAAAATGGCTAAATTAAGTGAGTTAAAAGTGACCGATCTCAAGAGAGAGCTGGAAGACCGAGAGTTAGAGACATCGGGATCCAAGGCTGTTCTGCAACTTCGTCTACGGCAAGCTTTAGTAGAAGCTGGTGAAAATCCAGATGAGTTTGTATTCGAAATTGCGGGTGGTTTCACCGATTTTGTTAAAATTCTAAAAGAAACTTCTAGAACATTAGAAGATAAATTGGAACAAAAATTAGAGGAAAGTTCTAGAAAATCTGAAGAAAATTCTCGATCATTGAAAGAAGAACTGATGGAAAATTCTAGAAAATCTGAAGAGAATTTAAAAGAACAAATGAAAGAAAATTCTAGAACTTTAGAAGACAAATTAATAGAAAATTCTAACAGTTTAGAACAAAAATTGGAAGAAAAATTAACAGAAAATTCTAGAATATTGAAAGAAGAGTTAATGGAAAATTCTAGAACTTTGGAAGAAAAACTAAACGAACAACTGAAAGAAAGTTCTAGAAATTTAGAAGAGAAATTAGAAGAAAAAATAGAAGAAAACTTGAAAAATCTGAAAGATGAATACGACATGAGGATTTTAGAATTACAGAAAAATGTCTCCAAAATAACGTCACCAGCGGTTTCAAATCCTGATATAGTAAAGATGGATGAGATTCAAGAAAAGAAGCCAGAAAAAGAAAATAGTTCCAGAATCCATATAAAAACACCAGAATTTGACGGCAAGACATCGTGGCCGAATTATTTAAAACAGTTTGAAGCTGCTGCCAAAGCGAATGGCTGGACTTCCAAAGAAAAAGCTACTGCGCTGACAGTTTCGCTACGTGGAGAAGCCATCGATATCCTACAAACGTTAAAAGAAGATGAACAAGAAGATTACGAACAACTTGTTAAGAGATTGGATATGCGATATGGCAATGCGCATCTGGAGCAAGTGTACCAGACGCAACTGAGGAACCGATATCAGAGTTCTAAAGAAAACCTTCAAGAATTCGAAGCTGATATAGCCCGTTTAGTTCGTCTTGCACATCCCACAGCTCCTGACAGTGTTTTGGAATGTCTGGCCACTCAATCATTTATCTATGGGGTCCGTGACAATGAAACTCAACAAGCACTGCGATTGGCTCGACCAAAAACTCTGGTTGACGCACTTTCATATGCCTTAGATCATGAAGCAGCCAAACAAGCTTCACGTAACCAGTCGCGAGTGCGAAATATCGATGCTGAGAGTATCGAGGACCTAGATGATAGGATAAGACGTATTACATCCGAAATTCATGCTTCTGGAAGAAAGAAACTCCGCTGTTGGAATTGCGGTGAAGTAGGTCACCCGCAAAGGCTCTGCAGAAAACAACAGAGGAAAGCAGAACCAAGAAAGGAAGAAAAGGAGTCGGAAAACTAAATCGGGTTGATGCGAAGGGGCAATCGTCGACCCGTAATCCAGTAGCCCCAGAATCCATTACTTATGTCGCATCCCTACATCATCAAGCTAATAGCATCTATGTAGACGGCTCTATCGACAGCAAGCCGCTTAAAATGTTGCTGGATACGGGTGCGACAAAAACAATAATCAGACCCGACTTAGCAAGAAAACTGTGCAGAAAACATCTACTTCCAACAAAATGGCAGATACGCACAGCCACCGGAGAACAAGCTACCGCATCTGGAGAAATAGATTTGAGCATCACTGTTGGAAAAACGTGCATTAAACATCGTGTGCTGGTAGCTGATGTAGAAGATGAATTCATTCTCGGCATGGACATTATGAAAAAGCATGGATTTAAACTTGACCTGAAGAATGGAGTGATGATGGTCAATGATGAAGAATTGGTATTAAATCCACGAGACGACAATGCTATGCGAGTACTAATAACGGAAGATGTAACCCTCCCAGAACGAAGTGAATCAATCGTGGAAGCACAGCTAGAGGGTAGCTTCTGTGAGGGAAACATTGTCATGCTCCAGCCGAAAAATGATGATGCCAAGACTGGGACTGGAGTTGTAATTGGAAAAGCCTTGCTCAAAACCGACAAGGTTATCCCAGTTCGAGTAATGAACATAAATTTTTATCCCGTTATACTGAAGAAAGGGACCATAGTAGGAGAATGCTCAACGGTATCATCGATTATTCGAACTGTAAAGGCCAAAGACAACACATCCTGCGAAGTTCCAGACAGTCTAATCAAAGAGCTGTCATCATCGTTCCAGGACTTGACTGCCGACCAGAAAACCAAGGCTAAGAACTTAATTGGGACCTTTCAAGATGTGTTCCAATTTGACAAGAAGGACAAAGGACGAACCAATGTTGTCCATCATAAAATAGACACCGGAGACGCAAGACCCATCCGCCAAACAGCAAGAAGACTTCCACTGGCTAAGCGGGAAGTAGCGGAAGAAATTATAGAGGACATGAGAATGGAAGGTGTGATTGAACCTTCAAGCAGTCCATGGGCTTCACCAGTGGTGCTAGTGAAGAAGAAGGATGGCTCTACAAGATTTTGCGTCGATTATCGTCAACTTAACAACGTGACGAAGAAGGATAGCTACCCGCTACCCCGAATAGACGATACACTGGACACATTGGCAGGATCAAAGATTTTCTCTACTCTTGATCTAAAGAGCGGATACTGGCAAGTGGATTTAGACCCAAGAGACAAAGAAAAGACTGCATTTACCATCGGTACCGGTCTTTGGCAATTTACTGTTATGCCATTTGGGCTCTGCAATGCCCCTGCAACGTTTGAACGGCTTATGGAAACCGTGTTGGCTGGACTATCGTGGAAAACATGTTTGGTCTATCTCGACGACATTATTGTGGTAGGAAAAACGTTCGAGGACCACATGAAGAACTTGGAAGAGGTTTTCCAAAGATTGAGAAAAGCTAACCTGAAACTCAGTCCAAAGAAGTGTCACTTATTTCAAAAAGAAGTGCATTATCTTGGACACGTAGTTTCTGGTAAGGGTATTGCAGTTGACCCGGAGAAAATAAGGGCTGTGAGTGACTGGCCAGTACCGAGGGATAAACATGAATTGAGAAGTTTCCTTGGTCTCTGTACATACTACCGACGTTATGTACCTGGATTTGCCAATATAGCGAAGCCATTGACAAGGCTTACTGAAGAAGGCAGAAAATTTATCTGGGAGATGGACTGTCAAGCTGCGTTCAAACAACTTAAATATTCCTTGACAAGCGCACCTGTCCTAAGTTATCCTTTACCAGAAGGAGAATTCGTTCTAGATACAGATGCCAGCAACGTTGGAATTGGTGGCGTTCTTTCCCAGATACAAGAAGGACAAGAGAAGGTTATTGCCTATTTTAGTAAGACCTTGTCAAAACCAGAGAGGAATTATTGCGTCACCAGAAAAGAACTTTTGGCAGTCGTGAAATCCGTGGAGCACTTCTACAAATATTTGTACGGTAGAAGATTTCTTATAAGAACTGACCACGCTGCTCTCAAATGGCTGCTACAATTTAAGAATCCTGAAGGTCAGGCAGCTAGATGGATTGAAAGATTGCAAGAATATAACTTTGTTATTGAGCATCGAGCAGGTACAAGCCATCGTAATGCTGACGCATTATCAAGAAGACCTTGCCAGGACGAATGCAAGCATTGTAGTCGTCTAGAAGAAAAACTCTCTACCATCGCCAGAACAACAGTAGCAAATGATAGTTGGCAAACGGAAGACCTTCGCAAGGACCAAGAAAATGACTCGGACTTGAAAACCATACTAGATTGGAAACGTGGCGATAGCAGACCAGTTTGGGAAGATGTTGCACGACACTCACAAGGTGTAAAATCGTATTGGGCGCAGTGGGATTCTATTGTGGTTGAAGAGGGCCTCCTGAAACGTGTCATAGAGAATACTGAAGGTACTGATAGTAGGACCCAGCTGATAATCCCTAGAAATAGAGTACCGGAAGTATTGCAAGAGATCCACGACGGATCTGGACATTTTGGAGTAAATAAAATCCTCGAGAGATTGCGCCAACGATTTTACTGGGTAAATTGCAAAGAAGATGTTAAAGAGTGGTGCAAGAAATGTGTGGTCTGCGCGGGAAGTAACGGGCCACATAGGAAAAGAAGAGCTCCTATGCGCCAATATAACGTTGGAAGTCCCTTTGAACGCATTGCGATTGACGTGGCCGGACCATTCCCCGAAACTGATGATGGAAATAAATACATAGTAGTAGTAATGGACTACTTTACTAAGTGGGTCGAAGCCTATCCATTACCCAACCAGGAAGCCGTAATGGTTGCTGAAGTCTTGGTAAAAGAATGCATCTGCCGATTTGGTGTACCGCGAGAGATACATTCCGACCAAGGAAGGAATTTCGAGTCTGCTCTGTTCCAAAATATCTGTAAGATATTAGGAATAAAGAAAACCAGAACTACTGCATTACACCCGCAGTCTGATGGCATGGTTGAACGGATGAATAGAACAATAAATCGGTATTTGTCAAAGGTAGTCTCTAACCATCAACGAGACTGGGACCGACATCTTCATCTGTTCTTGTTGGCTTACCGTTCATCCGTGCATGAGACAACAGGGCAGACACCCGCTAACATCTTATTCGGGCGGGAGTTGCGCTTACCATGCGACCTGGTATTTGGCAGTAAACCCGGTGAAGATCTAGCCGGGGAGGACTACGTAACGGACTTACGAAGAAGAATGAATGACATCCATGAACAAGTCCGTACAAATATTCAAGGTGCCAGCGATCGGATGAAAGACCAGTACGATGTCAAGGCTGAAAAAGGTGGTTATCAACCTGGGAATTTGGTGTGGCTTTACAATCCACAAAGACGTCGTGGCTTATCACCGAAGCTGCAAAAGAATTGGGAAGGTCCATACGAGATTGTAAAAAGAATAAATGATGTGGTCTACAGAATTAGGAAAACACCTAATGGAAAGCCGAGAGTAGTCCACTTCAATCGGTTAGCCCCTTTTGCTGGTGATAATTTTGACGATCATCGTGGAGCGACGGTTCGCCGGGTTGTAGCTGAGGAACCAACATTTGATGACTTCATGGAAAGCCATTCCACTGGTCACAAGGCACGATATGGCGTGACAAGAGAAGAACAACGAGATCTGTTCACCGTGTCCCCAGAGTTTTCCCTCGCGCATTGTGTAGCGAAAGACATTAAAATGTCCCGCGGCATCGCTTCAGTTTTTAAAAGAAAATTTGGACGGACACAAGAACTGGCCAACCAACGTCCAACTGTCGGAAAAACGCTACAACTGAAGGATGATGACGAAGAACACAAGCGGTACATTTACTATCTCGTTACGAAGCAATACTCATATCAGAAGCCGTCATACCGCAATTTATGGGACTCGCTGTGCGACATGAAGGACCATCTGTTGGAAAACGACATCATGAAACTGGCAGTACCGAAGATAGGCTGTGGACTAGATGGCTTGGATTGGAGGATTGTTAGAAGTATGTTAGAAACAGTCTTCCGCTTTACCGGAGTGGAAATTCTAGTCTGCAGCTTCAACTCTACCGGCCAAGAAGAGCTCAAACGGACCGTCGACTGTTACTTCTTCAAGACTTCCAGATGCACCAAGGGTGATGCATGCAGATTTCGTCATAACGAACTGTTCCGGGACGAAACAGTCTTAAGGAGGGGGCAATGTAGCGAACCCAGGGTCGCGGCGCGGGCGGCGGCGCGGGCGGCGACCGCTAGCGTGCAGGTCAGAACACGTCCGCTCGTTCCCCATTGTTCTGATTTCAAGGAATCACAGAATCTTCTAGAATGATGTATTTTAATATAAATACCCCGACCAAAAGATCGCGAGGACAGTCTTGTATTGATACGGGTAAAGAGAGAACACATGGTGATATAAATAAATAGACAGTGATATAAATAGTGTTGAAATAAATATTGCGTAGTTTTAATTGTTTAAATAAATTATCTTAGTGTTTAAGTCTTTAGTAATAAAAATTAGTTCTTAAATTAGTGTTCATATTTGTTAATTCTTAGTGTTAGTTATTTTTATTTATTCTTTATAATTCATATTTCTTTAATTAAACTTAGTTATATAAATATTAGTGTTTTTAATCAATTTTACACTTCACCTAAATAAATAAAAACGTTACAATACTAATATGAACAATAATATTTTGTTATATTTCACAATTTAATATATACCTATTCAGAACTGAACTTTTTATTTTCAGCAACAATGTTATATAGCTGAATGTTTAATGGTAAATAGTACATTAAGCACCAAGGGAGGAAAACTCGATTTTGCTCTCGCAGGTGAAGTGACAGTACGAGACTGACTTGACGGCCGCCACAGGCAGTCAAGAGATTCAGCTGTTTGCTACTTGCTGTCACTTCACTCGAGACAGCAAAAGCGTCAATATAATATCTAGGGATTGATTTTAGACTCTTGTCTTGTCTAGATTATCAAGACAAGACTGGCAAAGAATTTGTCTTGAAATTTCAAGACATGACTTTCTTATTCCAGATCAAGACTAGCAAATTCTAGACAATTTTCAAGACTAAATTAATTAAATCCGAGCTGAAACAATGATTGTAAAATAGAAAAAGAACGCTGCCAAAAAATGATCTGCCCTTGTCTAAAGCGTATGCACAGATTAATATAGTCTTGAAACAATATAGAGTCTTGACTTTTTAATCCAGACTTAGACAAGTCTTGACTTGAAATTTCTCGACAAGACCAGGTTTAACAAAGTCTTGTCTTGTCTAGACGCCAACACTATCTACCGAAAACAATACACTGCGTACTATACAGAAATGTTTTGACACCGGTCAGAAAAAATATTCCCGGACTGTTATTTTTGTAGTTTAGCTACTACACTAAAATACACGAATAATGCACTTTCCGGTTCGAAAACACACTAGAAAGGTGTCAGTTTTCGCCCGATCAAAAAAAATTATCTTAAGAATAAAAATTATGTTTAGAATAGTTATATTACAATCAGTATTTATTTTATGATGAAATTCCATTTTTATTTATTTATTTTCTTTTGTAACCCTTTTACACAACAATGTCGGATAACTAATGCTTTTTCTATAGAAATATCTCTAAGGATGTAAGGTACTTTCATCTTATAATTGGTTCTAAACCACTTTTTGTTAATTATATACCATAAGCACTTTTTTAAAATTGATGCCCAGTAACGCCCACTGTAGCACAATGAATAACCTAACATTATTTTCAAAATTAGTCTAAATCAGGGCATGTAACCGAAAAAAATACTGGTTAACGATTAACCCATATTGAGAACGTTATAAAAATAACGGTTTTAGTTCGAAAACCGGTTTTTAAAAATTGAAACCTGTTTAAACCGGTTAATAAATTGATTAATAAAACAAATAATAAAAAACTTAATTAAAAAAATAATAATATTAGGAACAAATGAAAAGCGATTCTGTTTCATGCTGCATGCAAAATCAAACTAGAAATTCAGAAAAATTCCATACATTCAGAGAAATGTAAGTCATTTTTTCAATTTTAAACTTGATTTCTAAAGCTTACAAAGGGACTACCTATTTTTATGACTCTCCAATAAAATCGAAATTGTCATGACTCATATAGTCTTATTCAAATACAAATATAACAGATATGAAAAATTCAATTTTTTTCGCACTAAATAGTATTATTAAAATGAAAGTTAATGTTCGCTAAAACCAGTTTATTTTTTATGATGAACGGTTACCGGTATTTTCGACCTTAGAAATATCGGTTAAAATTACGGTAAAAGTTCACAATTTTTATACAAAATTCAAAAAAGGCAATAAATTATTTTATTTATTAATATAGTAAGTTATAATATAAAATTCATTTCGTGTATATAAATATTCAATAAAAAACTTTAAAATAATAGAATTTTTTTTTTCTTTATTATGTTGTACGGGGACTAGTTGGTTTGAGTGTACATCTGTTATAATAAAATAAAATAAAAGGGCGTTTCCACATTTTCAAACACACTGTATTTTTTTTACTATATGGCAGAGCAAAAGAAATATGTAACAATTATAATTAAATTAATTAGAAACATATATTTCACTTATGTCTTCTTACCCATTGTTGGGTGTGCCAATTTCGTACACTATAATTCTATTTACATGTATTTATTTTTTATTTAAATTAAATTTTATACTTGATAGTGTTAGCTAATACCATACTATTAATTTTATATAATAATTTTAATACAACGTTGAATAACTGTTAGCTAGTTCGTAATCCCCCTACCTTCATTCATTTATTAAAATGATAATTAACGACACAGAAATCTTCAGTGTCTTTTCAGCAGTCATCAGGTGAGCACAATTTATAATTTTATTTTTTAATTTGAATTTTAATAATTGATTGTGATTTACTGCTACTATATTTTTATTGAAACTAGTGTGCAGTACAAATATTTTTTTTATAATTATTAAAATCAAATTTTGTTATAAATAAACTAATTCATATTTTTTATTGTTTCAGGTTCCAGCTACTTTCTAGAAATAAGATATAGACGTAAGGGGGGAAGCAGGTACTTCTCAGATTTTTTCTTACCACTGAAACAGTAATTCCAATTTTGATATTTAAGAATATCCTCATTGAATATTTTATGACTTCATTAAATTAAATTCCCATAACATTTTTAGTTTAAATTATTTCCGTGATACATTGTTGACATTGTTTAATCTTAACTTTAACTGATACCGTATCATGCAAATATATTGCATTAAATTTATTCCTAAACAAATTAATAAGACTTGGCACATTAGGTATGAAATGAGATCTAGGTATAAAGTGTGGAGTGAACATGTGAAGTGTGATGGTTAGGTGTGATGTTTAAATATAAGGTATGATGGTTAGATATAAGGTGTGCTGATTAAATATAAGGTATGTTGAATGCAAGGTAGGATGGTTAAATTTAAAGTGTGATGCTTAGATATAAGGTGTGATGATTAGATATAAAGTGTGCTTCTTAGATATAAAGTGTGATGAATATATATAAGGTATGATGATTAAATATAAGGTGTAATGATTAATATAAGGTGTGCTAATTAAATTTAAGGTGTGCTGATTAAATTTAAGGAATGATGATTAAATATAAGGTATGATGATTAATATAAGGTGTGATGATTAAATATAAGGTATGATGATTAAATATAAGGTGTGATGACTACATATAAGGTGTGATGGTTAAATTTAAGGTGTGATAATTAAATTTAAGGTGTGTTAATTAAATTCAAGGAATGATGATTAAATTAAAGGTATGATGATTAATATAAGGTATGATGATTAATATAAGGTGTGATGATTAAATATAAGATGTGATGATTACAAGTAAGGTGTAATGATTAACTTTAAGGTGTGATGATTAAATTTAAGGCGTGATGATTAAATTTAAGGTGTGATGGTAAATTTAAGGTGTGATGATTAAATTTAAGGTGTGATGATTAAATTTAAGGTGTGATGATTAAATTTAAGGTGTAATGATTTAATATAAAGTATGATGAATATAAGAAATGAGGATTAACTATAAGGTGTGATGATTAAGTTTAAGGTGTGATGATTAAATTTAAGGTGTGATGATTAAATTTAAGGTGTGATGATTAAATTTAAGGTGTGATGATTAAATTTAAGGTGTGATGATTAAATTTAAGGTGTGATGATTAAATTTAAGGTGTGATGATTAAATTTAAGATGTGGTGGTAAAATTTAACGTGTGATGATGAATGATAAGATGAGATAATTGAATATTTGGTGTGATGATTAAATATAAGGTATGATGATTAAATATATGGTGTGATGATTGAATATATTGTGTGATGATTAAATATACGGTGTGATGATTTAATACAATGTATGAAAATGTATATATAGTGTGATGTATGAATGGAAGCAAATCCTTACTGCAAAACTACCCAGTTTTCAGTAAAGGCGAGCTTTTAGGTACAACTTATTTTAGGTTTATGTACCTTGTTTTATTAATTGTTTTGCTTTTGTTTATTTATGAGTACATTATTTAATTTACCTACTATAAATGTAAATATTACACAACTTTTACTATGCCATTTTTGTGGAAATATTACTAGATATAATTTTTAATTTACTCCTATGCTAATTTCAACCATTAATTTTTCCTTAAAAAATAATTTCTGATTTTAAAGTCCTCCAATTATAATATTTGAATTTTAAATGTGCAATACCCCGTAGTAGATTATAAGTCGAGGCACTCCTTTCTCTGCTTACAGCATTCTGGTCGTTGGTATGGGTTGCACGGAAGGGTTGTGATACCGCCCTCGTATTAGCGTGTCTATAAGTTAGAGTTACGGATGTGCTTGGTGCATCTTGCTGCCCTTTTACCATTTTGGGCGTTAGTACTGGAGGGCCGGAAGGGTGTCTGACCGCTAGCGTGTTGAAATGTCTAATTGTGGAGTGAGTTTGTACATAGACTATAATAATTAATATTATATTTTCATTTTCTACTTCTTCTTTGGTTTTCATGCCAATGCCCCTGCCTTTTCGCTGGAAGTACACTGCATTAGTTTAAGTCGCGCCGAATAACTTTTAAGTCGCGGTTAGATTTAAGTCGCGATAGTTTTAAGTCTTCCTCCTTTCCTTAAACACAAAACCATCCCTTCCCCCCTTGCCGTCGTGGAGAGACCTTGTCGTGGTGGCAGGGCTTAACCATCCTCTAAACATCAAATGTAAAATAATAGAGGATGGGACCAACATCTCCACTTTAATATTATATTGATATAATTTACAGATGAAGTAATTTTTATAAATTTCTTTCTTCAGACATTTTTAGGGAATTATAGATGGAAATGAAGCAGAACCTATTTCAAATGGTATAATTTCTTATGGAAGCAGCAATTTTTCTTGGTGAGTGCAAAATATTTTTTTATAAATAATAGTGCAGCAAACACTGTAAAATATGTTCATATATTTTAATAATTGTAAAAGTAACTAATAGTTTTTTTTATTAATGAGTAGTTTAGAAAAATATAAAATATTTTTTATTTTGCTATAGTTAAAGAAATTGTAATATAATTTTCAATTCTTAATTCTTATGTGTTATTTAAAAATGTATAGTAGTAACGAAAATATTAAATTATAACCTATCCAAAAGTTATATTTAAAACATTATATTTTTATAGACTGACAGTTTCAGGTATGTTTCTAATGACAGAAATGCAGAAAGAAGAAATATTTAAACCGTGAAAGAACCATGGTTGAAAACATTTCTAGAAAACTGGATGGATCAGAGCCTCGAAAATCGTAAGTACTTTTTCCTAAATTTATAATTTATATTTCCACTAATTGCCTAATGATTAATTGTTATTTATCCTTATTTGACATGAGAAATTGTTTTTCACAACGATTTTACTTTGTAATCATGGTAACTTTAACATGTTTTATGACGAATTTTTCAGAATAAATCAAATCAAAAAGTTATCATTTTCTTAAGATCAGAGAAAATTTTTTTAATGAAAATAATATTTTTAAAGTAAGTTACTTTATATATTATAATTTTTTTTCAATGCAGGTCGAAAACATTGTTAATTATTTTATTTTCATAATAATTTCAATAATAATTATAAAAATATAATAAAAAATAATTATAAAAATATAATAAAAAATAATTTAAAATAATAATAAAAAATTACCATCTGAAAAAATATAACGAATAAAACAATGCAATTTATTTAACGAATATTCACAAAAATTCCCGTACTATCATAAACCTAGGTCACTTATCAATAGTAAACTTGCCTAATGGTGACAACGGGACTACCTACTTTTATGACACTCTAATAAATTATAAATTGCAAAAACTGTCATGACTTAGATTCAAATACAAATAGATAAATAACACAGATATAAAAAAAATTAAAATGTTCGCGTTAAATGATAGTAAAATAAAGGTTAATGTTCGCTAAAACCGGTTTATTTTTTTGTTGGTTACCGGTATTTTCGGTCTTAAAATTATCGGTTAAAATTACGGTTAAAGTTCGCAATTTTCGTTCAAAATATCGGTTACCGGTTTATATTAACCGGTTTTTTTAACCGGTTACATGCCCTGGTCTAAATCTATCTAAAATACTTATTAAATAGTACATTAACTATTTACAAAACAACTAGATCTAAAATATTAAGTTAGGTTAGTTTACATTGCAAACTGAATTATCCTTATTTATAATTTCTAATCTGTTGATTGCGTATATATTTATTTATTGTAAATAAAATACACAAGACACAAAAATTTGGAACACAAATACAGGGATTTTTTGATTAACATTTCAACAATGGTTCAGGGCCCTATTCAAAAATAACTATTATTTGATAAAAACTGAATTATCGTCAATATATCTTCCTAAAAATGCTGAAATCGAATTAGGAACCTTGAATTGTACTTATTCAACAAAAACGCGATATGTGATTTTTGTTTTATTAAATATATATTTCCTTAATCTATTGACAATATTTAGATAAAAAAAAATACTTTGTAATACATAAATAGTTACAAATTGTGAAATTCATTATTATCAAATAAATAATAATCTATATCTAAGGAACATTAACAAGTAGTATATATATATTTTATATGTCTTATCAGCCGATTTATTATCAACACGTTTTATTAATTTCGCTCCTTATAAAATAACATAAGTACAATCAGCAACAAATATGATTAAGAGTAAAGTAATCCGTATTTATATCCAACATTCCTAAGTTTATGTCATTCTGAGAACTTAAGTTGATATGTATATATATCCAATGTATATGCAATTTCCTCAGAATTTATTAGCTCCAAGTAAAACGAGAATAATGCTAATTTGCTCCGGTTTATGAAAAGATGATTTATTTTTGTTTGCAATGATTGATCTAGCTAGAAAGTAGGTAAATACGACGAAGGAAATATTTTATTTTCTTCATTACATTTACTTATTGTTCATTTCCTGTTGGTTTTTTGCAAGACTTTCCAATGATAAAACATTAGTTTGCATTTTTCATTAAATGCAACACCTGGTGACTGAAAATTTGCATTTACAAACAGGTTTTACATCTGACAATAGTAATAGTACATCATTACGGTGCCTAGGGCTAGGAAACCGGGAAAACGAAATGGGGCGCCAAAATCCTCATTCGTTTACATATATTCAGTGAGATTTACCTTGATTTTTTTTATTTTTTAATACATTAATTTGATCATTCCACATACAACATTTTAAACCAATCAGAATACTTCATTTAATCGAAGAAGGCAATTTTTCTGTGATAATTCCACAATGTCATTTTCACTCATAAGAATGTTTCATTTGATTCTTCCATCAGTTTTTTTAGTGAAAATTTTTGAAAAAACCACACTAGCGTCGTTATGGTTATTTTTTGTTGATATGATTTTTTTTTGTTTGAAATATTATTTGTGAAATAATGAAGCAAATATTATTCAAGCTATGAATTTAATGGGGACTTCCGCGTTGCGAGCTTTTCACAAAATTTTAATTGCATATTAATTCTATCTTCAAATAAGTTCGTAAAAAGTTAAAAAAATATATAAAATATTTATTAGACTTAAACATTTTTTAGAAAAACTAATTCAGCAAATAGCCTCGTTACGTATTACCCCTGAAGCCAATCGGACTTACAGCGCATGTCTCGAAATCATTTAAATCAGCAGCCAGTTCAAGCTTGTTTCATACTTCATACTTATTTACTTGTGTTTTGAGATACATATACAATAAAATATTACCTGATAACATATTTTGTCCTTTAATAAGCACTTAATTAAGAAAATATATTAATAAAAACAAGTCTTTGATAATAAATGCGCGAAATTCACAAACAAGCGTGGTTGAAACGAGAGGTTATGTTTGCACGACCAGTTTGATAGTAAGATGGTCCGTGGTTTGCACTGGCAATAAGTTTGAATTTGACGTTACGCGCGGCATTTGTAATGCTATGTTCACGTTGGTTACTATATCTATCTCTTTCTAACATCTTGTCTTCTTTGTCTGTCAGGGATAATATGTCACAAACCTATTTGCGAACATTTTTTAGCAAAACTATTAATTTATTTGCAAAATAAAAAAATACGGGTCTTTTATTTTAAAATTTAGATTCATTTAAAAAAATTTAAAAAAAATGACGGAAGTCTCCATTGGTAAAATTTACTCATAATTCCTGCGAAGTAACGACAGCTCGGATCAAAAATAATTCTTAAACACTCCAGCTTCGTTGTCATGATCTAATAGCTATTTATGTAATAAGTAAAGAAACTTAAAGCATGCGAAAATTACAAAACGAGACGCAGGCAAATTTTGTAAGAGCAGAAGTTAAAGAACCACTCAGTTTCCTTTTACGGGCTTCATACAATATTTTTTCTACTTCCGTTTTATAAGTACAAAAAAGTATTTGAAATTATGAATTTATGAATTTTTCAAAATTGATGATATTTGCAAAATAAACAAGAAGACAATATCAGACTGCTTAATTTTGTGCGTTACTAAGTAACTACACAAACTTGTTAGTTATAAAGAGATAAACGATATAAAATAAAATTATCATTTAAGTTTTTTGAATTGTAAAATACGAGTCTGAGAATCTAATAAATGTAATAACTATATTATTAAGACTTGCAAAGAATTTTTTTCTATTTTTGTAGCTGTTAATGTTTCTATATATGCATATTTTCCAATTTAATTTCGCATGAAATACTGATCTCATTATTTCACTAGTGAAATTAGGGAAATAAATAGTTATTAAACGGAAGTAGAAAAATGTCATTTTTGACACTCTTTTTGTCTGTTACTACGCAACAACTATTCGTAATTTTTTCCAATAAATTCATAGCTGTTATTATATTATTTATGAAAAAATTTGATAAAACAGCAGTAGCGTTGTTATCGTTATATTTCGTGATGATTTCGTTGATATGAAAAAAATATGTCTGAACTATTATCATTCGTGAAATAATCAAGCAAATGCAATTCGAGCTATGAATTTAATTGGTAAAATGTACTTATAATTCCTGCGAAGTAACGAACTCAGGTCAAGAAATGACTCATCACTACAGCTTTGCTGTCTTGATCCAAATGTCATTTTTGACATTCGTTTGTCTGTTACTACGCAACAACTGTTCGTATATTTTTCCAATAAATTCATGGCTCTTATGACTTCTGATAAAATTTATTAAATCTACAATAACTGTCATGGTAACATTTTGTTAATAGGAAAAATTTTATGTTTTAAGTGCTGTGAACGTCAAAAATTCTGCTAATCTAAATATGTATTTTTATCGAGTGAACCTAACCTAACTAAAAATATAACTAAACCTCGCATTCTGTGTATGCAAATAATCATATATTTGCACATACTGAATGTGAGAAAAGTTTTAATACGTATTTAAATTTCTAATTATAGTTAATCTGTTCATTTTCCCACATTTGTCATAGGTAATAACGACTGCACTATAAAATGAAAATAATTTATTAAATGCACCATATATCCATAATATGTTAAATTATATTAGTTGTTACTAAGCTTATTACTGTCGAGATAAGAAATTACACTTTCAAATGTTTTACAAGTAAATATCTTTGTTATTTGCTGCGGTAAATATACTTTTAGCATATACTTACGTTTTAAAACTATTTAAGATTTTTTCAATATGTTTCGATATTTTTAAATGATTTACATATATTTTATGATAAGGAAAATGAACATGCACTACGTGTAAATTAACTTTAAAATTTGCATTGTCTATTGTGTATTTACATGATAATAAAATTATTTACACATACATAAAATAAATTATCACTAAAACAAATTAATACTTGTCAATTTTGTTTATTCTTGTAGTAAATAGTAAATTATAAATTGTAAATAATAGAAAGTTGAGATATTTTGTTATTAACATATAAATCAGTTTTTCATTTATTTTTTATATGTATACATATATAGATATACTGAAATTATAGAAAACGTACATGATTAAGCATAGACTGACTAAGTAATGTAATACAGGGTGTTTTAAAAAGCTAACCATTGGGATCTTAATAACCGTAAGAGATACGAAGTCGGTTAAATTGGGGCAAAGTTGTCGCATAAGTTAGTCGAAAAAAAGGCATAGGTCATTAGATATGAGCAAAAAACTGATTTTGGCCAATTTTCTTTTTGACTTATAACTTTCTTGTTTCAATTCATTCTATTTTCTAGTTTGCCATTGTGAACACTTTTTAAGAGGAATTGACAACGGTCCTCAAAACTCGAACACTTTTCGAAAAAATCATAGTAACTTTCAATTTTCATACTGTTAAATAGATTTTTTTTCTTTTTAATGATAAAAAACACAGGTATACATTAAAATAAAAAATTAGAAAATTATTGATATTATTCATTTCGGTCAAATGTGCTTAGGAAACAAAATCGAAAATCTGTTATTTCAAAAAAATATTAACACTCAATTTCTACAAAATAGAAGCAAATACTCCGGGTACGGTTATAGCATTTCTGGATAAAGCTGAAAATATATGTTTCTAAAATAATGTGCTTATTTCGGTGACCAGCATATAAATTCCTCAAAATTTTGTTTGATAATTATTGTTTATTTCGTTCTACTAAAACCATTTATGTCAAAATTTTAATACAACAAAAAAAGCAATTTTTCTAGCGGTACCAAGAAACAATTTTACGAGATTATTTATAAATTATAATTAATTTACATTTTGCATAATTTCCAAACCGTTTTAATAATTATCTACCTATGAAATTCCTGTAATTAACTTGGCGCCATAATTTTTAAGATGTCGTACAATGGTTGTAAAAAGATCTGATGACCTATTTGTCCCAAATTGTTACACGCCTACGGTCATTCATTTAAGGTAAGACGAGTCGGAAAAAATATAAATTATATTCTTTAACTCAGTTGGCAGTGACATAAAAATGGCACTAAAAAACGATAAATAAACATCGCACTTTTAACTTATTTTGAATTAGTGTACAAGATCTGACAAAAGATCTATTGTTAACATAACTTCTTGTTGTAGAAATAGTTTAAATAATCTTGTGTGGGGTGTACAAGAATTAAAGGTCTATTGTGCAATATGTTTTGAATATTTTACTATTCATTCGAATGCTCGTTCGAATGTATGTACGCAAGTGTAAAAAAAATCAGCTGAACAGATTTTAATGGAATAATATTTAAACTTGCGAAATCAATGACAAGAGTTCACTATTTTTTGATAAAAATTTATCAACCGGAAGTGACAGTTTAATTATCATTTTTTTTTAATATTTTGTAACCTATACAGGCTGTTCCAAATAATTATTAAGCATGGGGATCTCGAGAACGGTAGGAGATCTGAGGTCGGTTAAATTAGACCAAAGTTTTCGCATTAAGGGTTCATTTTAACGATGTCTTTGTTTTCCTGAAAAAATGCATATAAATAATTTTTACTCATAACTTCCAAAATTAAAATATTAAGTGTTTTTGGTGTGCAACTTCTTCAGACACTTTTTAACTTTTTACGGGGGTTCACAAATTTTTGTTATCACGTACCGTTTTCAAGTTGACGATGATAACTTTAATTTTTCATATTGAGCTTATAGTAAATTCCGATAATTTTGAATAGAGATTTTTTTGCTCTTCAACCATACATAAAAGTCCTATTTAATCTTAAATATCTTAATAAATAATATGATCTCGTATCTCTTACCGTTCTTGAGATCCCTATGCTTAAAAAGTTATTTGGGACATCCTGCATATTTAAAAAAAAGCTCGAAAAAAAGTTACATGAAAAAAAATTGACATTGTTATTGTACGTTTTTTAAAATAAAAAGAAATAAAATTTAAAATATCTGCTTCATTTTGTTTACAGTTTACGACTCGGTTTAAATTAAACAAACAAGTAAGTATGAAATTAAAAAAAAAAACATCGTTGAGGTTATTTATTTAACAATAATTTCCAACTAACACATTAACAGACTCACATATTTAGATTATATTGCAATCTGAGGAAATGTTTATTTTTATAAAACGCAACTTAATTACATTTGCAAGAAATATGAAGGATGTTATGAGTTTAAACTATAAATACTTAAGTTTTAAAACGATTACTTCAGAAATAATTAAGACACATATTCGAAAATTGTTTAGACCAATATATACATAAATTTTAGACACATATTGTAAAGTATTTAGTGATGTAAGTTGGGTAAATACCCGATGGGTATTTAAATATAATTTGGGTATTTACCCGGTACTTTCACGAAACTTATTTATCTACCCAAAAATTTAAAAATTACAGCCATCTCCAAATAACTGTTTATTTGCTTTTTTAGTTTAGCAAGAATTATTTTTTGTTTAATTTATTAACAAAAATAAATATTCAATAATAATAATTAATTATTTTAATAAATCTATAATATTAATTATCCATGTTTTACGAAAAAATGTTTATTTTTTATTTACCCAAAAAATTCATACCCCTGTATTTAAGATTACCTACTAATTTCATTTTTTACAATTTTTAGCTTATATTTTTGGCGTATTATGTCTGCCTTTAAATTTTGTGATTTGATCAATGCAGTTTATTATAAATAATTCGTTAAATGAATAATTACCGACATGTCAAGGACATTATTGCAGGTATAAGGATATTTTAAAGAGCAACTACTAGGAAGTAATAAATAAAATTAATAAATACGTCGTAAAAAATATAATGATCTGTTTGTTTTGATTAATGATAAAATGTGCCCGTTTTGGTATGTCACGTACACCACTGGCATACAAAACAAAACACGAACATTCCGCAGAAAGATCCTCTTTGTAATTCCAGGGCCGGAGAGACAGCATTCCAATGAAAGTGGACCACACATTAACAATAATTTTATGAAAATTACACGTAAATTTGAATACATAGTTATAATCCCTAATTTTCCTATCGTGTAAGGAATTTGTAATTTGTGAACAATTTTAATGAAAAAGAAATTATCAGATTGCAAAAAAAGCGAAAGTCAATTGCAATCCAATATTACAAAACAAATGAATATTCTAAATCAGTGCAGTCAGTTGTTTTCACTAACTGTCAAAGATTTCCTCAACACTTAGCGGATCTAAAAATAAACAAATTTGAATGTCGCTGACCTGGATTGCCTATGAAGTCGTCTTTATCCAAGAGAGCAGATGGAGGCTGATATCCATACGCTGGAAGCCACGGGTTGCTCCCAGACAAATCAACAGGTTGTCCAGGCCAATCGCTAAATGCGATGTCATCCATAGTGATGATTTACATTGATACACTCCCACACACTGTAAACAACTCGCGAATTTTGGTTCACTAGGTTAAAATTTTAAAACGCCCACTTTAAAAAAGTCAAAACAGTTAAAACCAATTGATTACTCGATTACACGATCACTTCCGTGATCATTGTTATTTATATCTTGTGTGTGTAACTTGTATTCATTTGTTATTAGGTTGCTGCATTTTAACTCAACACTATCACTAATTTGTTTATCACTCGAGATGAAACACGTCATTTGAATGGTCCATATTGTCAAATTCCAAATGCAAAATTGTTTGTTTACTTAAGACTGTCTACTATTTAATATAAATGTTTCACAACTTTAATTCTACGGCAGTGTATTTTGTAAACAGAAACACGTTTACGATTCTTCTGACGAGAATGGTAGCGCGTCTATCTCACTATAGCAACGGCATAACAATGAACAACAAAAAACATTCAGATCTACTAGCAACGTTGCAGACCACGTGACCGGTTTAAGCCAATAGAACAGCGAGACCAATGCTGATGGAACCCCGTTATATTCAATTATTAAAAAACCTAATGAGTTACTTTGCAATATTTCTTAAGATTTATTGTCATTCTTCACACACCAATCGATTGACATTATATTATTTATGTCAAAGTTGTTATTGTTATCTTATAACTGTCATTCTACAAATATTTAAGATAATATGAAAAATAAATATTAATAATCAAAATTACGTTTAAAGTATTTACTAATACATTTACTATATCAAAATAAATATTATATGTAAATATTTACACAAATATATACAAATTTTTGCATAATATCGCTAATTAACCGTTTTCATTCAACAAAGTAATTTTGAAATTAAATATCCATCTAGTGGCAAAGTCGCGAACTAAATTGTACTGCGCAGCTCCAAATTTAGTAACTTTTAAAATACCAACCTTAGCATAAAATCTCGGGTTAGTCTTTCAAAATGACAGATTTAGATAAATGGATAGATATTGTAAAAGAATGTAAATATTTGCCAGAAAACGATTTAAAAAAATTATGTGAAATTGTCAGTGATTTACTATTGGAAGAATCAAACATTCAACCAGTTTCTACGCCAGTTACAGTATGTGGAGATATTCACGGACAGGTAACCTCGAATTACATATTGTTCAATTATTCATTTATAACAACGCAATTATAGTTCTACGACTTAGAAGAATTATTCCGATGTGGTGGACAAGTACCTGACACGAACTACATTTTTATGGGAGACTTCGTAGATCGAGGTTACTACAGTTTAGAAACTCTAACAAGATTGTTAACACTCAAAGCTCGCTGGCCGGAGAAGATTACTCTGCTACGTGGAAACCACGAGAGCAGGCAAATTACACAAGTTTATGGTTTTTATGACGAGTGTTTAAGTAAATATGGAAATGCTAACGCTTGGAAGTATTGTTGTCAAGTATTTGATTTATTAACTGTTGCTGCCGTAAGTATTTCATCATCTCATCATTTCTTATATAAAGTTTTCTCTCCTAGTTGATAGATGAACAAGTATTATGTGTACATGGTGGATTAAGTCCAGACATAGTTACTTTAGATCAAATTAGGTCTATAGATCGAAATCAAGAAATTCCACATAAAGGAGCATTCTGTGATTTAGTGTGGTCAGATCCAGAAGACGTTGAAGCTTGGTAAGAATTTAAAAATGTTTTTATTTGGTTTATTAATCAATGTTTTAATAGGTCAATAAGCCCTAGAGGGGCAGGTTACCTTTTTGGTGCTAAAGTTGTCCACGAATTTATGCAGATCAATTCACTTGATCTCATTTGTCGCGCTCATCAGTTGGTGCACGAAGGTAGGGAAATATTTTAATTAACTCTAATTCAACTTCTGTTCGTATTTGCAACAACTGGCAATTTAAATTTAATCTATTAAGTGATAAGTCAACTTTATGTATTTGTTCTTTTAAATAATTGTGGAATGTGTAGGATTTTGTTGCGTGATGAAAAAAATTAGTAATTTATGAAGACAATATCTTATTGCGTAATATTTGTGTTGAAGGAGATTTTTTGCAATTTGAGAGAATGTGAGAATAAAAGAAATGTATAAATTTTATTGTGAAATATGAATTACAAAAGTTTTAAATCTAATTATATTCTTGCATCATATTTATTTATGGTATACATTGCAGACTGTTTATCAGTTTATTTATTAGTAATACTGATAAATTGGAAATATGATTTCAATTAAATAATGTACGTATTTTCAAACTAATTTGTATACATCAATATAAAAAATAAATGAGATCTGGTTGGTAGAATGACTGACTGTGGTTTAAGAATATGAGTTTGAATCCTGCTGAGTTAAATTATTTACCATCTATTTGTCAAATAAATATCTCCTGTTATGATTTACTCACTCTATTAACTAGAGGTTTGTTAAATGTTCTCTGCGGTATAAAAACGTTACCAATATCTGCGGTAAAGCAAATCTGATAAACACAGCAATGTGTAAAAGTTGTGATATTATTATTTATAAAAATATTCTTGATCCGATAAAATTGTAACATGTGTTTCATTTCAAATTGTATGAAAACGTAATGAATAACGGAAAAATAAAACGCAGTATACAAATTTTAAACAAGTCAGTTACTGACCGTTCAGCATACATCGAGTCCTCAAATGTGTAATTTTTTTAATGACGTTTTACGCGTTTGTATCATATTTAGGTTTTCATGTTTATTATTTCTCTAATTTATTGTTTTTATTATTATTCAACGTTATTATTTGTTATTATTATTAGAGTGAATGTTTTTGGTAGGTTTGTTCGAACCTATAGTTCCAAGCAGTTCTTGAACTAGTAAGCATGCCCATTTTACTAAAAAGCGTTCTGTAATCACCTAATTGTTAAATAACTATTTTGTGCTGCAGTTCTGGAATTTGAAGTTCTGAAAATTATCAGTTCGGCGTTCGGACAGGTCAAAATTGGCAATTCAAATTTTAACGGAATGGTTCTGACAGTTTTTGCTAGAGAACAAGTATTTCAAATTCTGACTATGCGCAATGAAAAAGTTTAAAAATCTGCTATCTGCTACTTACGAAATATATACCCACCAATTTTATTAATAATATAATAATACTCTATTTAAGATTAAATAAGAAGAAGGCTCATAATTTAAATTAATCTTAGAACCACCCGACTAAATAAGAGAACTCCTAATTCTAGAACAGTTCCAAAGTGATGGTTCGAATAAACTAATATTTTCTATTCTTGATTCTCTTTGTTGAGGCGCTATACCATGTAGGAATGTTGTGCCACAGATTATATGTTTGTTTCGTTAGGGTACAAGTACATGTTCGACGAGAAGCTAGTAACGGTGTGGTCGGCGCCAAACTACTGCTACCGATGCGGGAATATCGCCAGCATCCTGCAGTTCAACTCCATCGACCAGCGAGAAGCGAAGCTGTTCCACGCAGTGCCAGACTCGGACCGAGTGATCCCGCCTCGAAACACCACGCCCTACTTCCTGTAGCCGTCAACCACCCCGCAGAATGTGATACCGTTCATCCAACCCTCTCAGTGGTTACTCAACAAATTGTCTAAGTTCTCATCACGGTTATTGCAAGGGACATGTACTCTTGGACTTGTGGTCAAATTTCAAAAATAAGCTTTAAATAGTGAAATATATGAATGAATGAATATTGTGTTCCTTTTTGTACAAATTGATTGTTGCATTGAACCCTAGGTTCTAGGTAGGACTGTTGAAGTGATAACCGTGGTTTTTAAGTTATATGCGATACGTACACGTAACCTATTATATTTACGAGTGCTGTAGTTATTTTTACAATATTATAATTTATTCAGGTGGGCACAAAATAAAAATGACAAGTTTTTCCAAAACAAAACCATTTTTATTACATTATTATTTCTTTTAATAAATTCTTATAATTTCAAGTATACTGAAAAAATGTTTGCACAACAGTGTATGGAGGAAGATGAATGTTTATCTAGTTTTTTCAACCCATATTGTAGATAATAGCGTAATTTTTTTAACAATCCATAAATGAACTGAAATAATAAAAAAATAAATTTGATATGTCGGTCTGTGAAATATAAACCCTTCATTCGACACCACTCGGAGTATTAGGAAAACAAAATAAAGAAAAATATTTTACATTATTTCTCCGTAAAAATTTCCAGAAAACTATTTGAAAGAAATTTTGCTGTATAATTTAGGATTTATCTGAAAATCGGCAATCAATTTTCTATTGTCTAGTCATAGAATGGGGCTGACATCTGTTGGCAACATCGCGAGCTTTTATATGGTGATCCGTAAATATGAACTTTGAACTGGTTGCCGGAAATTAAATATTACAAAACCTCGAATTTTTTTAAATTAGTTTTACTTAAAACTTAATTCTAAGAATTTTTCTTTAATAAATTTTGTTATTAAATTTATCATTCATTCAGAAATCAAAATGCATTTTCAATTGTTTAAAAATAGAATAGGATCTGACATCTGTTAGCAAAGTCGTAAACTTATTAAATGTCGGTCTGTGAAATGTGTGGCTTTTACAATTTACATCATATGGTAATTTAAGAAAATTAACAACCCTTACAATTAAAATATCTAAAAACTTTCTTTCAATAAGTTTTCTTGTAAATATTGCGATTTAACCGGAAATCAACAATTATTAAATTGTTACAAATATAGCGAACTATTGTCAGTAAATTTTATATTGTTTTTAATATAGGTATATGAAATTAAATAAAAGTAAGTATAGGCTAAGTATATTAGAAATAAAAATCGTATTACTTTATTCCATCACCACTAGAAACTTTCTTCGATTCAATTATATTGTAAATATTGCTATTAAACCAGAAATCAACATTTATTTATTTGTTACCAATATTGTGAACTATTGTAAGTAAATTTTGAATTTTTTTATATATAGATATATGAAATTAAATAAAAATAAGTATGGGGTAAGTACATTTGAAATAAAAATCCTTACTTTATTTCGTCATTTAAATTAATTAGACTATTTTGATAATAAGAAACAAGGTAAGTACATATCAGCCGAATTAAAAAAGAATCGAGTCACCTAAGACTACAGGTGTCCGGTCTTCAGAGTTATATTTTTTTGTCAATATAAATGTTACATATATTTATTTCTTTCTGATTTCAACGACGTAAATGTTTAGCAGTTTTCAAGACAAGACAATTAATTAAAAAAATTTAATTATGTAGAAAATAAGTTTTTTAGAAATAAATTATAACAGGAGTTTCCTTCAAAAAATTTCAAGATATTAAATATATTATATATAACGTAGTATTTGATATTGCCAACAGATGATTATAATTCAGATTAAAATTATTTAAAACTGTTTTCTAAATTTTGTCATTTTTAATTTCATCTAGGCATAATTTGCAATAATTGTCGATTTCCCAAAGAATGATAAATTTTATTTGAAAAAAATGTCTTTGAATGAAATTCAGGATTAGTTTAAAATAACATTTTCTATATTTAATAAATAATAAAAATTTTGATATTCTTTCGAATTGTGAATAAAAAGTACACATTATACAGATCGACATTCACAATATAGTTCATAGACGTTACACCCTTTCTATATTAAGAAGTAATTAACAGTAATTGTATATTTCTGAAATTTTATTTTACAATAAAATTTATTAAAAGAAAATATTTTAGAATTAAATTCTATAGGGGTTAGCTTGAAACTTTTGTCATTGAAAATTTAACTATTCCATTTTCTTACAAAAACTAGTTTAATATTATTGAATTAACTTATTTTATATATTTTTTTTGTGTAATAACAATTGAATGATGAGTGTAACAATAATTTATGGCTCTGTTTGCTTCAAAAGATTACAGGTCTATGAACTCTAAAAACTACCCTTCTTCTTGCTAAAGGACAGCGACCTTTTCTAGATAAATTTCTTCTCAGTTATACTTTACTTCTTGTACGGTGAACATTAAATAATATTTGAAATGTTATTAGTGCAATAAATAGGTTTTGTTTTTATTTCAGCATAAAAATGATAATATATGTCTGGTACAACGAAATGAACAATTGTTCTAATAAATTTAAAATATTTTATCAATTTAGTAAATGGAGAAGTGTAAAGAAAATAAAATCAAAAAGGTAAGATGTTCAAAATACTTTCTTTGTAAGAAATATAAATATAAGCAATATAAAACTTCTATTTTCATTAAATTTTTCTTGTCTTATCAACTGGTATGCCACCCCCTCTGAATACATATTGATTACATGTACTGATAACGATTCAAAAAGAATTTTATTAAAATTAAAATAATAAAAACAATTTCTTAATATATAATAGATGTGAAATTATTTTTGCGAATTTTAATAAAATTCTTTTTGATTCTTTATAAGACATGTATCTAACATTTTTTTCTGAAGTTGTAAGATATTTTGTAGTTACTCTACTAAAATATACACGAATTTTAATTTAGATAAACTTGGTCATTTTATGTCAAGGAAGTAAAAATAGGACGGGAGTCTTAATATTGGAAATTTATTTCAAAACCAACGTTTTGACTATTCTATAGTCTTCTTCAGGGTTAGGAATAGTCAGATGAAAAATTTTTCTATCCCTGAAGAAGACTATAGAATAGTCAAAACGTTGGTTTTGAAATAAATTCTCAATAATAAGACTGCCGTCTAATTTTTACTTCCTTGACATCTACTATCCAGTCAACGATTATCTTTATCATTATTCATTTAAAATTTTTAATTATTAATTTAATAACAAAACACAGATGCAACAGAAATATTTTTATAGATTGAAGAATAAATATGTATCAATAATAGAATAAATTTTGATACTTATAATACATTCCTATAATTTTAGACAATATACAAAAAATATTATAAAATCTGAATTTTACTCAATAGAGTATAATTTGTATTTTAATCCTTTAATATAATTTTCCTGTAATTACCTAATTAGCTTTTCATTTTTAGCCACGTTTACAAGAAGATCCAATACTATAAAATCCATTTCATGAAGAAAAGAAATTGTTAAAATTAAAATGCAATAAATGTTAAAGAAAGATTTGGAATTATTCACATGTTGAAACAAGTTTGTAGGTACGTATAAAGTAACTAGTTCAAAAGTGGCGGAAAGTTGGTACCGCCTTACTACCTAGGTAATTCCGAAAGAGATTTCGAGTGGATTAAACACTAACACCAGGATAATTTGCTTTGAAACGGCTACCGACCCTTTCGGAGACCATTACCCTTTAGAGGTTGTTGAACTATTACCATTAATACATTTTTAAAAAAATTAAATTAATAAATTGTTTCTTTAGATAGTTCTCGATAAACAAATGTTCTTTTTAGGTCCGAAATGCCAGGCATAATGAAAAACTGCAATTTTGCAATTTTGAGAAGCAAGTGAAATGATAATAAATCAGTGGGAATAACAAAAAATGGAAATTAAAATAAGGGGTGATACACCAGGATAACAACCTTCAAAGAAAACGCTCTCACGAGAAATATTTCCAAAGGATTAAAAGTAATCATACAAGTAAGATCCCGATTGTTGCGGTCATTGTCCTGAAGGCCAGTAAAATTTTTACAATAATTTGAAAAATGTTTTCTTTTTTTAGTAATAAATGAATGTTTGGTTCACAAACGTTTTCCGTTTAAATTCATGGGCTAGTAAAAAAATCAAAATTTACATTTTTAATTACTATTTGTATATACGAGTATTTTTCAATACCAATTAAATCTTAAAAAATATAATATTTTAAAAACAAAATTTTGTTTACACCTTTTTTTCATGTATCTAACCACGAATTAAAAGCGATCATTTTACGTATAGAGACTTAAAAACATTAAGCGAAAAAATTGAAGACTTTTTGATAAATTTCGTTGATTTATGTATTTAAAATGAAGTAATAATAAGTAATATAATAAGAACCATGAGTTTACGAATAATTGTCTCGCAGTAACAGACAAATGAATGTCAAAAACGACGTTTAGATCCGACAGCGAAGGTGGAGGGATTTATATCATTTTTGACTCAAGTTGTCTTTACTTCGTAAGAATTTATTTAAGAGTATATTTATCCAATTAAATTTCAAATGACAACAGTTCAAACATAAAATTTTTATATCAAATAAAAAATTCTGAATGGGTACAAATGATGTGTGTGGAATAATCAGTAAATCAATAAAATGTAGGAATACATGTGGTATTTAACAATACAATTGAATTTATATCTGACACCTTGTTCAAAATACAAATTTAGCAGTTAGTAATTAGTGATTATCGTTAGTAGTTACTGGTTAAAATAATTATCACCTTGATTTTCTAGTATTTTACTTTCTTTTGTCTTTCTAGATCTTTATTTTTTATATTTGCTGTATAATCAATATTGTTTTGTGCAATATAGTGACTTTGTTATTAGCTAGCCAGTTTTTATTTACCAAAAACAGTTTTCCCGGTTTAAATGCGTATAACAACCTTTTTCTGGGATACTCGGTATACATAAAATACTTATTCCAAATTTTTTTTTTTGTCAAAAAGTTTAATTTTAGAAAATAATACACGTTAATCGATTTCAGTTCAATTAACTTAACTCGAGTTATTTTCATCCAAGCTTATACCTAGAAAAAAGAGACTTTTTTTAGATATATACTACTTCGGCATCTCCAAAATTGTATAAATATAGCAATTTTTAGATTTGTATTTCAAGACATAGAATTTGTATTTTATGCACCTAATTGTATTCCGTTTGAAAAATTGAAATCAGCATGTAGATATAAATGATTTGAAAAGTATATACAATCTACTGGTAAAGTAAAATTTCTAAAAAGTTTCGGAATATACCTATTATAAAACGTATTTTTGAGATCAAATTTTAAGGAGAATTATTACAGAGAGACGAAATAAGAAAATTTAATATAGTTTGAAAATTTGAAGCCAACGTATCAAAGAAATTTAAATATAAGAACCATTTTCTAAAACAAAATAGATATTTTTGGAATAATGTGAGTGCAAATATAATTTTATTTTAAAATCTTTTAAAGGATTACAAAGAAATATTGCAATTTTCATTGCAAATGTGAATTTTCAATTCTTACTGACCCATCGATTAAACAATCTATTGCATATCGAACATTCATTATTACAAAAGTATGAAAATTAAAAGTATGTGTAACATTTATAAATTGTAGGTCGCAATGATAAATGCTGGATTCATTAGAATCTTGGAAGTAATTACTGTTTTTATGCTACTTGTATTTGCAAGTACGTAATGCAAATCTAAAATACCACCTTTCATTTGTACGGGATCTTCCTGGTATGTTATTGGTTCAAACAATACATAAAAATAAGGGCTGTAAGTGACCTCGACCAACCAGCAGTCAGCACGAAGAAGCGAAAGGAAATCCGGATATCAAGAATGTCGAGGTAGTATGAAGCTTGAAGAATAAATACTTTGCAATAAGTAAAGGTAAACTAGATTTATTAAATAAAGAATAAATAAAGTAATGCATTAATTAATGTAATTTTTGAGATAACTGTATTAAAATACTTTTCTTAAAGCAAATAGTTTCCAAAATATTGTACTACTGAAATTTAATTGAAAACAGTAGCAGAATTACAACAATAAATTTATTTTTATTAATATTATTATTTTAAATGATTTATTAATTATTTTTAAACCAAGTTTATATTGAAAATTTGTAATAGAATTAAAGTAAATTATGAATATCCAAGAAAACGTTTCTAAAGATGATCTTTTTGTGAATATTGGTATTATAATTTCATATATAAATAATATTAATACAATAATTAACGTTTATTGATTTCTTAACATTATTAAATATGAATCATTCAATTTTTTTAACTAAATAGGCTTGAAATTGAAGAAATATATGCGTAAAAATTAGTTTTGTTTCACAGATGACAAATGCTTTAATAAAGAAAGAGTAATTATTTTGCTAACAATAAGTTGCAACATAAATAAAGATATTCTGCTAATTATTATTATATTATTATTGTGATATAATTAGAACCAATGAATTTATGAATAACCTTATATCGAAAAGTAGAAAGGTTCATGGATTAAGTAAGAATTCATGAATGAAAATTGATCGATTCTGTAATGTATATTTCTATAAATGTATTTATTTTACAAAAATGTAAACGAATGTCACGTATTAATTATGAATAAAAAATAAAATAATGCTAAATTATGTTTTGAAGCTTAGATCGCAATGAAAATCGTTTGAAGGGGTTATGTTATTGAATATCAAAATAAAATAACATAGAAAATATCTAATATTTTTCATTCATTATCAATATACACAACAATTTGCTAAGTAAATTTTAATAAGCACTTTTTAAAAGTAATTAATTTTTAAAAAACAGTTATTTTCTTTCTCTCTTCAACATATGTCATATGCAATATACCCTTTTCTTTTTATTACATGGTCAAATAGGGTGATAATACAGACGCCATTTGCTTCTATTTACTTGTTGACTTCTGTGCAGGAAAGAACTTGTTTGTAGCACAAAATTTGCAATTTAATTAATTTTATTCATATTTAGTGAATTTATAAGTGATTAAAACAAAATTATGCCAAAAATAAAAGGCGAATATTCATCTAGTTATTTTGAGATTACGACGTGTTAAGTTGGTGAGAATGAATTTTTTTTTCTATTTGAAAATAATATACGGCTTTCAGTTTATTTGTAAAAATATCGTTAATTATTTATTAATATTAATTTAATTATATCAACACATTTAATTGAAATTAATTAAAACATCTGTCTGATATTTCTCAACTATTATGAAATTAATAGTACTAACTGAATAATTAAATTAATTAATTAACCATTTAACTTTAATTATTTGTTAAACAATAATTCATTTTCATATATTTGCTTGATATGGTTTAAAGTTTGTTGCTAATATTGGTATGGTATTGTAACCTACATAAATTTTGTATATATTTTTATTAATATATTTTTTTTTAGGTTTTATTTCTCAATATATGTGCAATTTATCGGATGACTACAATATAATCTCCTGAAAAAAAAATTTTATTGCTAATAATTTCGGACGAGAAAATATCCATCTGAAAAAACCATTTTTAAAATGCAGCTACATTTTCTACAAATAATTAAAATTTGTTTATTTTTGGTAAGAAAATAATTTTTATTTTTTGTTTTTTCTGTGAACATCTATTATTTGTTTAGGAAAAATAACAATATTGAGATCATTTATTTAATGTTAAAAGATAAGTAAAGAAAAACATATGATCAATGTCCAGAAAATATCAAGATAAATATTTATTTGTTATATTTTTTTTGTTATCAAATTAAAAAGTAACTCCCAAGTCACGTTCGCCTTAGAAGGCCATTTAAATTTTTGTTTAAATATCCGAATTCCAATCTTATTAATGTACTTATTTGTTTATTGAAATATTACACATTTAATGGGCATGAAAACTAATAATAAAAACAGGAAAAGTACAAAAAATAATATTGGAATATAAAATCTGAATTTTAATCTTATTAATGTACTTATTTGTTTATTGAAATATTACACATTCAATGGGCATGAAAACTAATAAAAAAATAGGAAAAGAACAAAAAATAATATAATCACTTGCACAATAAATAAAAATAAAAATCAAAAATATAAGAAAAATGAAGAAATTAATTTGAAACCAGTCTTTTTATAAATACTAGGGATTACAAAAGAAATATAAACAATAGCGAGTTTAATATAAATTAATAAAATATAAGAAATTAATATATCTAACAATTAATATAAAGAAATTAATTAGACAATGATAAATAAATGATATGGTACTGTATTTTGTAATATACCTGGAGAGTTTAATGGTACGTAACGACACAAATTTTATGAATCAAGTATTCAAAAATAAATCTTTATAATTATAGTATAATTTACAAATGATTTAGCTTAATCCGGATATATTGAGTGCTGAAATTTTTGGACCAATAAATCACTGCATATAAAACAGGTACTTCTAACCAAAATTAAAGATGGAATATGTTTGTCATAATTTAATAAATCCTTTAATAAAAAAAATACTATTATAAATTATAAAAAATATATACTTGTAAACATAATCTAAAAAGAAGGTTCTGTTATAGAATGCATTTTCTGAGGAATGCATGTTAAATTGGTATTTTTTATTATTCATAAAAATTACTATTTTGGTTAAATGGAACACTATTTCATTTACGTAATATAATTTATTTTTTTATTGTATATTTAATTAATTAAGTAGATTATTTGTAACATATCTACATGAATTTATGTATATTGATAAATCTTTCATTATTTATTTTGTCCTGGCAATAGTTTTTTTTTATTTAAATCTTTATTTACAACTGGTTAGGAAAAACCCATCAAGCAAACTTATAAATTAAATAATAACGTGCGAGAAATATCTCTCATTAGAGTTCTTTCAGTTTTATATTGTTTTTACTTCATAATTTAGATCCCAAATCTAGAGGTTTAGTTCTTTTCAATCTTCTTATTTCTAAGAACTTGTCTAATAAATTTAGTGCTAAATTATTATTATGGTTATGTAAGCGATTTACATATCGAGTTGAGTATCCGAATGTATTAATGCAAGTGTAACGTACCACGGAGCATTTACAATTAATCGTAAACATTTATTTTGAAATCTTTGCATAACATTTAAATTTGACAATAGTAAAAACGAATTAGTTACTGAAAAACATATAATGTCGATATTGTAGAATATATACAATGCTACATTTCCTCATATTGCAATTACAGAGACGTATTTGAAGTTTGTCTCCTAAGTACTCTGATATTCGGAGATGAAATGGATCTATATGGTGTCTGCACTGTTGAAGTATACCCTTGTAGCGTGGTGTTGAGATTTGGAACCGACATAGGCCTCCTTGTAGCTGGTACAGCAACTGGACCTTGAGAGCAAGATGTTGATGGCGTGATAGGCTGCAAAAGGTAAGATTGATATTTCTGTATTTTTTATTTTATTTATTAAATGATAATTACCTTGAGCTTAAGAATAATTGAAATTAATAAAGATACTTACTGGAATAATTAAATAAATAAACATTTTGAAATGAAAAGTATACTTAAAAATGACAATTTAATAAAGGTTAACATAATTTATTAACTGTTTTTTTGTAATACAATATTTGGTATTGTAATTGTACCTAATAGTAATAAATAGATTAAGAAGGGAATAATATGTATACCGATTTTAAACATATAAAAATATGTATTGTCAGTCTTGACAGAAGAGATGACAACGTATTGACTTTGACATCGCAAAAAATAAATATATGCTCACATAATCACAGACACACTCTACGGACTATATTTATTTTTTATACAGGGTGTAAAAAAGTGTTACAGAATTTGTTATTTGATATAATTATATGTATATTAAAACGATCTAAATTTATATGAAATATTTTTTTAATTTGCAAAATGTAAGGAATTTTACTTAAAGAGTAAAAGTTTAGTATCATTGGATTTAAACGTTTTTTTAATTAAAAGAAAAAGTAAAATTATATGTTATTTAATTACAATCTCAAAAATGAATAGTTATATCCCAAGTGCTAAAAATTTAATCGCTATGTGGCATGTCTGGCTTATGAAATAAAATTTGCTTAAAGTGCTTAAGTACATAAAAATTTGGATAATGCATAAGGGGTACATATCAAGATTATTTCATTCGTACAAATTTGACCATGTCTCATTTTCCATTGTTGTGCATTTTATATAAATTATTGAATTTTATCGTGCTATTTAATCACTTATTTAAAGTGCAAATCAATGAAAAATGAGACATTATGATTGGTCAAGTTTTTATGAATGAAATAATCAACGTTTAAATATTAAAATTTAATCCAACCAGTTTCTTAAGAATGTTTGCTTCAAAAACCCTAATTTTGAAATATCTCCCTATTACATTCAATTTTTTGACCCTGTCTAATTTGGAAGGTAATAATGTATACGAATTTAATATAGTGTCATTTTCATAAATTGAATTTCAAAGAGTAAGTTAGATTGGATAAAGGAAATAAAACGGCGAGTTTTTTTTCCAAATGAATGATTTATTTTTAAATACACAAGCTCATGTATGTTATAATCTTAAAATGATATATAATTTGTCTTAAAAGTAATAAAAAGGTAACTCATTGTTGGCTATGCTACATAATAATACATTTTCAATGATATATCTAAAATTTAAAAGTCTAACCATTATTTAGTTTAAGTCTTGCATCTGCTCAGCTCTCATACCTCGACTTACTGTCATATAACTGTAACTGCACTTCCAAGAAGCCTTCAACAAAACTATACAGAGTTTTAGTGTCCTCGAGACAATAAATATAACTTAGCACCACAGAGTAGTGAGGGGCGCATTTGCGAAGCCCTAGTCTTATCACTGCTAGGGGTTCTCCTCTGCGCCCCAAACACAAAGTTCTTTACTTCTGTTTATGTCACCCAAATGCAGAATATTCGAAAACGATCACTCCATTTCGTTTTGATTTCAAAATTTTATTAAAAGCCAAAAATAATCACAAATATTTTCAATAAAGGGAGTTGTTTTCGATTATTCTGCCCTAAATGCATCGAAATTGTGTACAAAATTCAGAAAATGTATCAAAAAACTTATAAATGCCTCCAAATTCTAAAATAGTTAACATAAACATCCAGGTAAAAAACAATGTGCTTACATACAGTAACATGTATCTGAACTCAATTCTTTGTTGGCTACTCCTCAACAGAATTCCAGCTGTTTGAAAGACAAAGGAACATGAATTTGTATGCGTACTTGGTTGCACTGGTAACTTTTGGTTGCAGGCGAGTCGCCAATTTGTCGCATTGAAACGCTTATGACACAGTTTGACTGTGGCACCAAACGTTTACTTATATGACAGTTCATGTACTTTATTATATTTATATTATATATTATATTTAATCATCTAGTCTACATATGTATGAATGTTATTTAGCTGCAAACGTGCGGCGCATTTCAAGTTATCGTGTGTGAAACTAGCGGACTTGGACTGGAATGAAATTCAGTGGCGAAGTCATTCCACATCTAATACTTCTTCCACCAGCTTTAAACTTTAATTATTTCCTATCTCAAATATTTATTCTTATGTATTTAACATCTAAAATTATATATTTACACTCACAAAGAATTTAACAACAGTAATAAATAATTTAAATATATTATTCACAGATTCACAGACAGAAACATATTTTTACTGTAACATGCATTGAGAATGTACAAAAATAAAGTTATGTACAAATAAAATAATCTTTGGCGAATGTTTATAAATATATAAGAAAATTCTTCCATATTTATTTATAGTAATTTTAAAAATTACATATATAAGACAATTATTTTATTTGAAATAGGAATGAATTAGAATTTGAAACTGAATGAAGAAATATTAAATGAAGAAAATCTCACTCTTCAAGTACACAAATCGAGATGAACGGCAAGCGATTGATAGTGATTCGTGCACCATGAATTTAAAGCCCCTTCCATTTCACGTAAAAAATCGTATAAAAAACATTTGACACAATTAAGTTGCTTGGCAATAACAAACAATAAAAGAAGTGTAAAATGTGAAACAGAAGAGGGCCGAATGAATGACGAAACGATGATGATGATAAAAAAACATTGGATTCTATAACATACCACAATGAGCCACATTAATTGGGGTCTCAGAAAGAACCGACAATAAAAGGAGATCTTTGACGTTTTCAATTTCCTTTTATAGTCAGTTCCTGTCTGAATTGTGGGTCACAATTTCTATACATGTATTGGGAAAGGCTGCTAGCAGTATGTTGCAGAGGCCAATGGCTACAATACTTGAGTTTGCGTCAACGAAATATAAAAACGATTGCTTTTTGTAAAAAATCACGATTCAGACTAGAAAAGAATCTCGCAAAAAACGAGAAAACGTTTTGTAAAAAATTGTGTTGGAAAAGGCAGTGTTGGTTTAAGTCTTTGTTTCGGGATACACATACGATACGATTCGGTCTCATCTCTCGTCCACTGGTCGTCGTTAACTTCAAGCACGTCGCAGTTCACAGCCTAGCAGAAGGCAACGCACTCAGACTTTAGTTTCGGGACACCCGAACATTTCTTAACTAATATGTACATCGTGTTGGGATATTTGGAAATCATGGAAATAAAATGGTAACTCTAAATCTCACACGTGAATAGGTAAAGGCAAACAATAGTTAGTCAATTCCGAAATGATGCGTCTTCAAGTCGTCTTATTAGAGTAAAATGGAGGGAGAGGTAGTAAGTACAGGAGATAGAAAATTGGCAGTGGTTTTATACTGGTAGGTTGCTCGCACCTTACTCCATAAACACACCCACAAAACTTTCAATATAATCTCAGTTTTCGATGTTACAGTTTATTTCGTTATGTTCCTTATATTTTATAGGAATAATCATTATTTCTTACTTAAAAATAAATATAAACATAATGTGAAATTAAAAACAAAAGACAGAAGATAGTGTAAGAGAAGAGAAGAAAAGAAAAAAAGTATAGAGATAGATTAGAGAAGAGAAGAATAAAAAGAAAAGAAGAAGGAAAAAAGTAAAGGAATGTTTGTAAAACTGAAAAACAAGGCAAAAGAACAGAAAAATAAATTATGTTGATATCTATCTTTGGCAATATTTAAATAAAATTATAAATCGTTGATTCTGCTTCTTGGACAAGAAACATTTTGTCCAATTAAAAAGTTGATCCAAATAAACAAAATACCACATAAAATTAAAGAATATGTCTTTAGCTTTAATAAATACTTGATAAAAAATGATTTTGTAAAAAATACATTTTTCATGTTACAAAGTTTCTTAAATTAACTGCTTCCATTAAACGGAATGGTGTTCCAATTAAAAGCAAATATTGTTTTATTTATCTACAGTTGAAATGAAATTTCGTGAGTGTGTTTGTGACGTGAGGAACGGTAGTTAATAAATATAACAAAAACTGGCAGTATTGGTTTGATCCGAACGAGAATGAATGGAAATGAGATGGAGGATGAGATGAAACGTTTACAACTTTGGCAAGTTCAGTTGCGTGGAATGAAGAATCATAAGAATGGGCATTTTACTCCTAATATCAGACTTGAGGTTACAACACAACCAGGGAACATTGGTATAGTGTGTTTGGACTTAGACAATAGGTTGCGAGTGCGACACGTTACACGTGATCACTGGTACTATCTCTGAATCGCAGAGTTCAGGAGAAAAGGAACGTAGAACATTTTACTCTCTAGAAGGAGGGCAGCTGCCGATTGTACCTGAAACACAAATATTATTAATATATAAAGAATAAAATATAAATGATACTCATTAAAAAATATATAGAATTTGAAAATAAAAAGGAGCAATTAAAAAAAAAAACATTTATTTTAATGTAAGTTTTTATGCTTTGAGTTTTGACTGCCACCTAGTGGTGCAGCTACGTAATTATTTTCTGAACGGCTTAAGTGGCAGAATGTCAACTTTTTTGTGTTACTAGATTCAGCAAAATATTATTTCCTGTTCATGTAGCTTGTGTGATAAAATACGATCAGTTTAATTAATACTGCATTGAAGATACATTACTTACCTCAGGTAATCTGACGAGTAGCTCATGAAACCGTGTAGGTTGTTGTGGACAGACATGTTGTGTGTACGCTCGTAAACAAGTCATATATCGGTCCTGGATGGCTTCCAGTTCACTTGTACCCGTGCTTCCGCCTGGACGTGCTGAAAATAATCATAAACATTATTTTATTACTCATTTGAAAACGCCTCCTAAAATACGCGCCAATTTAGCGCCGCCACTGACGAAGTTTGTAACTAAATTTGGATAATCAACAAGTGCGAACAAATTTGGTGTTTTTTCTTTTATTAGTAGTGAAAGTAAACAATTAGCGGGTGTTAAAAAGTGTTCCTGGAAGTAAAAGTAAGAAATTTATTATATTTTTATAAATTTTTACCATTATTTTACATTGCATTTTGTTCTAAAATTTAATTTTATGTTTGATTACTGTTAATGTTGAATGTCGTATGTTTGATGCTAGTAACTATGGTTATGGTTGTTTATTAGCTAATATTTACCTTGGTTGAGCATGGTGATGACCTTAAGGCACACATACTCCTCCATGGTGAGTTTTATTCGGCGAAACATAAGGGTAACGTGCGTGATTTTCTCCACCATTAGACCGACGTCTTGTCGAAGTTGGTCCATCGTTATTGGACGGCCCATCATTGATGTTAGGCAACTTTGCAGCGTACATAGATTCGTGCTCACCTAATATATACATACAATATTATTTACATCCATTGCATTAAAAAAAGAAAAATAAAAATCCGCTAGAAAAAAATGCTCCTATTGCTTTAATATTGCAATTAATTTTGTTATTAAAGATGTAGATTTATTAGAAAACTTAGAATTGAATACGAACTAAAACTATTTATCTCTATGTCATTTGTACACTTTATGGGAAATAAATACTTTTCTTCACTCGTTGAACATTATATTATGAAATAATTTATAAATACTATAAATATATTTATAAATGAATATGTAGTCTTCATATATACTTATTATATATATGAAACGAAATAAACGACATAGAAAGAAAGAAATCTTGAAAAATTTAAGCTTTGACCGGGGTTCGAACCCAGGACCCTTTCTGAGACAGTTTGAACTCGTACATTATTTTTTTACGAAACTAAATATTATATAGCGTATTTAGATTCTACATTTTGATATTAGAGGTATTTTAATATCTCATACACTATTTGGTGCGCAAAGTAAGAAGATAGGTAACAAAAAAAAGCCCTATAGAATATAGTATATGTGTGATGGCAACAATATTAATATGATAAAAACAAGCAATAATGATATATAACAATAAGAATGACAAACTAAAGAAATAACGAACACGGTAAAAGCAAAATGACAGGACCGTAACAAAGCACAAAAAAATCAGATTTGTCGATGTATGTAGGACAGTGAGTAAATGATTTGTTTCAATATTATATACTGATCTAGAGCTTTATTTTAGACTTCATTCTATAGAAAGATTTGTGGTCAACTGTTACGTATTAGTAAAAGTCGGCAAACATTTGCAGATCGTTTTTAAATAATATAACTTAATGTCGCTGATATGACAATAATCTTTTGATTATGCACATCAACAATATAATATAAAACTAGCTAAAAATATTGTTCGATCATAAACAAACTTTATGTATACCTATAATTGAAAGTATCTTTGCAGATATCGGCTGTGTGCAAAGATTTACTTTTAAAACTTGGTATATACAAGTAACTATTTTATTATGATTCGATCTATTTGGTAAATTATGACTCTATTCTGAACAAATATGTAAGTCTTACAGATCTGTAAATCTATATCTAATGAAGAAAATAACAACGAAAGCGGTCACTCTTATATATATTTTATATTAATCAGCAAAGATAGATGCACTTTTGTCAGTTATTTACAGATTTGTTCAGAATTGGCCAATTAGTATGTAATGTTTTGGAGAAAGTGGTAGTTTACCTCCTGCGTGAAGTCGACCTCCTGGGCATCGGGCTGCGTCTGCTTGCTGCCGTGTATCGCTTGGTAGGCCGACGTGGTGAGCACTAAGAGTTCGTGCCACTTATGCGTTAGTAACCGCGTGTGCACTTCCACCGGCAACTCCAGGTAGAACGGCAAGCGCTTAGTCCACTGCACTAGCTTATACACAATCGAGTCCCCTATCTGACACAACTTTTCACTCAAGTCCGACTTGTGGTCCAGCAGGTCGTCGAGGTTCTGCAGCGTGGCGATGTCCTGGAACTCGTCGCAGTCGATGAGCGTCTGGATCATGGCCAGCGTGTTCTCGATGGAGTAGTTGCGGTCCCGCGAGCTGCTCACCGTGTTGTCGAGCCGCTGGCGCAGGTGCACGATCTCGCTGGGGTTGGTCAGCGCCGTCTTCAGGATCGTGCCGTTCACCAGGTGCGGCGGGATGCTCGCGTGCGGCTCCGCCTTCACCTGCGGGCTCAGCAGAGACTTCTCCGCTTGCTTCTGCTGCGTGGACGACTGCTGCTTCGCTGTCTTCTTGTGCTTCTTGTACTTCACTTTGTACAGGTTGTACACGGCGCCGCTGTTCCGTCCTCCCGGCATTCTGTCCTCCCGAACAGCTGCAAAAATATTCACCCTTAACTTTTTTACCACCACAACATATCTTTAATAGCTTATACCACGTTAATAAGGTACCTAAGCAAACTTTGATTTTAAATATTCTTATTTTGCTATATCATTTTTTGATGTTGTTTTGACATTTAGAGATTTTAACTGATGTTCATATAGATAATTTATTTTCTTGTGTAGATTTATATAAAAAATCAGCTGTGGTCACCAAAGAACTGACCACTACTACCGATTTTGCGCAGAATAAATTGTCACTAAATTATCTTTTTTTTTCTCAAATAAATGTTGTTACTTTTATATTTTACAAAATTTCACTTTTGGTTGATCGATTGCTGTTCAAAGTTAATAAACGTGTGCAGTTAAATATAAAGTTTCATTAAAATCCATTTAACCGAATTTCTTTTACACTTGAACATATACTGATAAACATTCCATTCAAAATAGTCAAAACGAAAGACGGTAAATTCGATGTCAATTTTTATATCTTGAAATGACAATATCTAAAAAATTACAATGTCCCTTATTCCGAGTTCACTTTTATAATAAAATAGCTTTTAGGAAGCGATTGTACATTATAATCTTATGAGGTCAATGTTAACAAAAGTACTCATAAAAGTGAGATCGGAATACGGGCCATTATCTTCATTGTTAGTACGAATTTAATAAATAGGAAATCGCTATTTTTTTTAAATTTACAAAAAGTTATCTTAAATTTTTCTATTATGAAATAAAAAAACATGTCGACGTACAGACAAGCAGCACGTATAAATTAAAAAAAGTACTTATGATAAAATCTCGTAATGTCGAAAATTAATTTTTTTCTTTTTGATCCAAAAAATTGTCTAGAAATTTTTGAAATTAATGATTATTACTTGACATTTTTAGCAAAAGTTATAGTACAGTAATGGAAACGCGAAGTAAAGGTGCCACACCTAATTTAGATATATGGCCCATTAAAGTTTTAGCGAGATGTTTTTATACTGACCTTGCAAAACCATCCCCTGTTCTATACACTTCTTAAACCTGCAATACTGACATCGATTTCTCTGCGCCTTGGTGATCTCACAATTCCCATCCGCGACACAGGTATACACCCTCCGGTTCTGCACCGTCCTCTTGAAGAACCCCTTACAGCCCTCGCACGTGATGATTCCGTAGTGCAGCCCCGTGGCCTTGTCCTCGCAGATCATGCAGATCATGGGTTGTTCGTCCTCCTCCTGCGAGTCCGCGTCCTGGTTCGCCCCCTGACTCGCCACGCCGCCTTCCCCAAGCACGGTCATCTTCACGTCGGTCCCTCTGCCGAGGTACATCACCGGAGAGGGACCGGGTGAGGTTAGGTTGAGTGCTTGGAGCTGCTGGTTGGTAGGAAGTTGGGTTAGGTCGCCCGCCCATAACCTCTCCATGTTCAACGGCACGGAAGTGAGGTTAGGTGAGCGCAGGTTAACCCCAGGACGAATCTGAGGTTGTCGGGGCGGTTGTCGGGTTTCCTGGCCGAGGTTTAGCAGCATTTGAGCCGCGCTCTCCTCCGGGTTGATGGTGGACGTGGTGGTGGAGCTGTAGCTGGACGTGGAGGGCTGCGTCTCGGAGCTGGTGACGGCGGGCTGGGACCAGATCATGGTGCGGACGCCGCCGGCCTCGCCCATGATGACGGTGGGGGTCTGGCGCACGGGCGGCTGCGAGCCGGGCCGGTGGCTGGGGGAGAGCGCGGGCGGCTTCATCTCGCCCAGCAGCGAGGCGGGGTTGAAGGAGCCGCCGATGAGCTCGGGCTTGACGCCGTTGATGCGGGAGCTCTGCACCCAGAAGGGCGCCTGGATGACGGGCGCGGGCGTGGAGCGGATGACGGGCGAGGGCGGCGCGAGGTGCTCGGGCGAGGAGTGCGGGCGCGGCGGCTGCGGCGGCGGCGAGGGCGGCGCGGGGCGCGCGGGCGGCGAGTGCGAGCGCGCCGGCACCGCGCGGATCACCCCCAGCCCGCCGCCGTCGAACACGCCCGCCTCCGCCACGGCGCCCACCGGCGGCGTGCTGTCCGGGCTCGGCACCGACTCCAGCTTCGGCGACGCGGGCGACACCAGGTCCGGCGACGACGTGCTGGTGTCCGCCACTGATTCACCTGCAATCACCATCAAACCATATAACCTCAACACTTTCACTTACTTGCTAATTTATATTTACAAACTCTTTACATAAATACAAATGTAAAATGAATTTAAATTATTGTTAGTATTAATGGATGTCAGCGCCCTTTGACGGATATTATTATAGACTTCAATACATACATAACATTACCAACCAACATTAAATAGTTCGTATTCTTTCATATTATAATTTAGCCTACTACTATTTCAAACAAAATAAGCAGTATTCTAACTTTGGCGTTATACTTGTAAATTAGTTATTGTCACTTTTATTATTTTAAATATGAAATAGTTATTAAAATCTTAATTATCGTACTTAATATTACATACTTATAGACAGTGGTTAGCTTTTTTCTAGAGAATTGCATAAACTATTACTCTGGCAGCAACGGCTCTCTATGACAAATAGAAACAAAAAAAAAACTAAATGATTTATTTTATACAAAAAATTCAATTACGTAAGATAATGAAAAAAAATAACATTTGTAAAATTAAAAAAAAAACACTAAAAATACTACAAGAAAATAATTATTACTTAAGCTAAAACCTGCTATTAAGACTTCGTCAATTTAAAAGTGTCTATAGAAAATGGTTTCTCATATTTTCCTTTTGAGAACATAATTATAAAGAAGAACAAGGGGGCTCGCAAATCATAGCATAATTTATCAAAGGGCTCATGCAAGATCCCATGAGCCCCCTATAGCTCATCACTGCTTATAAACCAGTTTATAATATTTTAGAAAATCTATAATGTACTAAAGTTTTAATTGACTAGATAATAAATTTGATGAAATTATAAGTTACGAAATTTCTAGTTTTTTATCTTAAAAAAAAAACTCGTGTAGTACAATTTTTGATTTTTAAATCCTTAATATTATATCAATAGATCTGAGATATATTCATTGTTAAACATTTAACATCTAAAATGCTTGCAATCATTTTTATATAAATATATAACTTGATATTTCAATCTTCACATATATTTACGAAAATTGTATTTTTGATCTAATATGAGTTTTATAAAATTAAAAGAAATTAATTTCACGAACACTATACTTTCAAAATAACACTTGTATTTTTTTAATGATCTAAATTTTGTTATTACGTCAAAATGTAAAAGTCACTAGCATTTTAATTTTATTAATAAGTACTTAGTAATATTGTCACCACACTTCTACAAACTCATACATACTGTGATGTATTTAGATACAGAAAAAGTTTTCATTAGAAATCAATGTAGGTAACTGGTATTAAATCTGAGTCATCAGATACGAAAATGTTAAAAAGTACCTCTTCCAACATTCAACGTGTATCACCTCACTCATACCATGCATATGGTCACGCTATTTCTATGAGTATCATATTGAACCAAAAAACTATATTTAATTTAATATTTATTTACTCTTTTACTGTTTCAGAAAAGGACGAAATTTCTAAGTGTATTTTTTATATATTTATATATTAAAACAAATAAATATTTAGGAAGCTTAATTTTAAACGTAAATATCTCGAGAGAAAAGATTTCGATAATTTTGTACTTTTTATTCAACAATAACATATTCAACATTTCGATCAATTTTTAAGTCAAATTTGAAAATTATTTATTTTTAAAGTTTTTGCAATAAAATGAAATTAATTAAAAAAATTTTGGGACAATCTAAAGAAAATTTTCTATTTTACATTTATGAAATTTCAAAAAACGTCAATTTTTGGGAATTGTACTTATTATTTTTTTCTTGTAAAAAAAATGTTTTCCAATTTAATACCGATTTTTAATTCACAAAAATTAATTTTATTTAACGCAACAATATTCACTTAACACACTGTATGTCCACGCATATTCTATACGATTGTCACTTATTGTACTTTAAATTAACTATGACATTACGTCTTTATTAAAAAATGTTCTACCAATGTTTTTATTTTCAATGAGTTTAGAATAATGCGTTTACATTTTGGCTACTGCTATTATTAAGAGTCAATGCTACTATAGTTATTTTTGTAAGCAATGTGTACTTACACAAGGAAGGCATGAAGCAAATTTAGTTTTCCCGGAAGTTTTCCAGAACAATTATCATGAACGCTAAGCTACACGAAGAGTGAAACTATGAAGTAGTTACCGAGCAACATGCAAACAAAGCAATTACTATAACAACGTAACAGGCGAACGTCGCCTGTACTACTATAGCATTCCATCAATCTCATCGTTCATCGAAAGTTTGCGCTTACGTAACGGAAAAGTAAAAATAATTAATAAGTGACGGTGTAGCCGTAGCAGAGAACGGAAGTAGTGTATTGAGGCTGAGAGAGGAAAGAGAAAGAGCTTAGATCGTTTTTGCTAGTGAAAGTTAGAGTTAGCGTGGTTAGTTATATAACCCGGTTAGTGAACTCGGTGTGTCTTCCTTGTTTCAATCCTGTATGCAAGTTTCATATCACATATGCACTTCCTATTCACTATTCTCAAAATAAAAAAAAAATCATAAACTAATTTTTTTGATAACTGTTAAAAAAAAGTTGATATTTGTGTGCGAAATACGGCATTTTTTTCATTAAATTACGTAACCATAACAGCATGTATTTCGCACACATTATTTATCAACAACATATTGCCAAAACTGTCACTTTTCAAAAAAGATGATTTTCAATTTTATCTATTTCTATTTCAAGTTGTAAAAAATATTGTATGTAGTTTGTGCGCAAAGTTTGTATCTTTAGTACTTTAAAAATTATACCAAAAAAACAGCTTTTTTAAGTATACCCCTTAAATGGTTAGGTTCACCATTTTGGTGACCTCACCAATCGATTCTAAGGATAAAATTACATAAATGTATCAATTTTCAGATTTTTATTTTAACATATAGAATTTCTACAAGAAAAAAACTAAAAAATGCCAAAAATCGAAAAAATCTAATGTCAACCACTTGCCATGTTTTCAGATTTTGCCATTTTCGTTTTTCCTTTCTACAAATTGTATCCTTTGGAGTAAAAATCTAAAAATTGGTATACTTATGTTATTTTGCCCGATGAATCGATTGGTAAGTCGTAGACCTAACCCTTAAAGGGGTATAACTAAAAAAACCTGTTTCTTTAGGTATCGACAAATCTCAAATTTGAACACGAATATCTCGAGAACGGTAAGAGATAATTAAATTTGGTTTGAAATGTAGATATTTAGGTTTTTTTCGATTCTCATTTTTTACTTAATCATTCCAAAGAATGTATATGCGAAGGAAACATTTCTTTATCAACTGGTATAATATTTGAGATTATATCTCTACTCTCTACGTATTTTGGAGATAAAGCCAAAAAACACACATTTTGAGGTGTAAATTTAACAGCTAATATCTCAGGAACAAAAAGAAATAATTAAATTCCATTTGAAAATTTGAAATTAACACGTCGAAATCTATCAATGTACACTATTTTCCAAAATCAAAATTTTGGGTACAAAAATGAGATTTATTGGGATATTTCGCGTTTGTCAACACAATTTTTGCTTTAATAATGTTGTTTGGTTTGTTTATTCTACTTCTCAAATCTGTTCTTTTATTTCGCTCATCACTAATAATGAATATTAAAATTTTGAAAGTATATGTTTTTCCAATGTGTTACACAAAATGAGACAATCTAGCTTGTTACATAAATAACTTATTGTAAATGTAAAGTAATACTAACCATCACTGCTACATCTGGAATCCACTTTTCTTCTTTTCAGTTTCAGGTCTTGGAAGAGGCTCATTTTGTCGAGCTCACACGGGGCACGCGTAAGGGTCATAATTCCTGAAACAAACAACACTCGGTAAGTACTCTTTACACACTGCTACTTCTACAAATTTATATTATCATACACCTTGTTACTTGTTTATATAGCCTCATTTTATTAACCACATACTGCTTTACAAAGAAGAAAATAAAAGTAATAAAAATAATAATATTTATATATGTATTCGGGCAGTTTAGCGATTCTTTATTTTATAAAGAATCCTTGTGAAAAATTAGTACATTACATTTCATTCAAAATTGCGTGGATTTACAAAAATAAAATTCAAATCGTTGTTACTCTTCATAATGTATTAATATGTGTGCTGTCAATTGTGCAATTGACTTTTTTCTAAGACTACTATGGAAATTGCCACTTTTCTCACATTATATAAACTTTCAAAGTTGCGTATTTCCCACGATCGTGGGTTAAAATGTAAGAAATCATTTCTGACAGTATTTGGCAACACTGCGCATGTGTAGTGTGGGAAATATCATTTCTCACAGTCATTGCCAACACTGCGCCTGCGTGAAGGTAGACTTTGTGAGGTTATATGCGCCATATTGTTCTTTATGTGTGCCACTCGTGCAGAATCACCTTTTTTCCACCTTGTATGAAACTTTGACACCTCTTGGGAAAAACGCAACTTTATACACTTGTTGCACTATGTACTATTTCTTTGTGGTGGAAGGGAGATAAATAAATAATACATGAAATACATTTTTAGTAATTTTTTATTGTAAGTAATATAATGAGAGTCATAAATTTATCGGTAAAATAAAAATGACAGTCAAGAATAATTTTTGACCAGAGTTGTTACTTCGCAAGAACTATGAGTAAAGTTTACCTATTAAATTAATAGCTCGAATTGTATTTCTTATTATATTAAAATGTTTATAACTATATTCTTTAGTGCATACACAAAATTATTTTAATCGCTCACAAACTTGCAACGATATATTATTTTCATTTATTTCGTACAAATTTCTTACGAAATATATTCTGCCAGTTTTCAATGTCAAATGTTACCCATAAAAATTACAAATAAAGTAAATTGCCATTTTTATTAAATTGCTGCCAAAAGTAAAGTGCCCTTTTGAAAGATCAATTGGAACAGAAAAGTGGAGGTACATAACAAGAATTCCATAAACAAAATTTCAACATACTATGAATCATTGTTCATTGTTTTTGAGTTTCGCGAAAAATTAAAAAAAAAACTCTTAGACTAGTGTCCTTTTGGCACTGATAACTGCAATAAAAAAGGGAGGTACACGTGCATAAGTATGTACAGACGTTAGCCGAATCTAGTCAAAATGGATTCAGAATGGTCAAAATCTCAAATTGGATATTACCATTAAAATCTGAAAACTGAAATTTTCGCGATTACAATACTTCCTTTATTCATACAAGGAAGCACAAATTATTGACATTTTATAAAACAATTTTATTGCATATCATATTAAATAACATTAAACTGTCCCAAACAATCCATGCGATAAATCAGCAAGCACCAAACAAACTCCCTCCCCCCTCTACTTCGGCCCGCTTGTGCAACATTTTGCCGTGCACTGTGCACGGAAGCATTGCGCACAGATGGCAGCAGGTACGCGGTCACTGACGTCTGGGCATTGGCGCGTGAATGTAACGCTAGCAAGGCATTGCTGACCCAATTTCTGCTCGGGTCGTAGACCTCACAAGGCGAGTGCGCGAACACAGCGCACCCGCCCCTCCGAATCGAAACCAGCGGAGTTAGACAGAGATGGGCGTACTATACTCTCCAAGGGTGAACTTTAAGAATGAAACGCACGATATATTACGGTCATTATACGCTACTTGCGGATTGACGAAGTTGCCAATTTCATTTGTTATTCGCAAAATGGATTTTAAAACCTCTAATGCAGTAAATACAGGGTTGACCTGATTTATATCATGATTTAAATCAACTATTTTTTTAAATAATAATCATTGATTTTTATCAAAGATAAAAAGAAATATATATAAAACATAGAAATGTATTTATTTGCAACAAAAATATTAATAACAATCAAAATATGTTCTATATATCAATATACCTTAAAATTAAATGATATTTAAATGTCTTATAACAAATGGAAAAATATGTATTTAAGTGTCTAACAAAAATGAAATAAAATAATGCTTTGAAATTGAAAACAATTAGAAAAGTGCAGTACTATACTAATAGATATCTTTAAAAATTAAAAATTAAAAAAAATCATCATTTATTTGATTTTTAAAAAAATTAATAATATATGGGAAATATATCAATATTCACATTCAAAAATAAAATCATGACCATAAATGTTCAAATAAAGAAAGTTCCGATTTCAGTTTATTTTCGTAAATTTTAGTTTATTAATTCTTCAAGCAATAAAATAAAAGTAGTATTAAATCATGTAATCTCTGTATTGATTGTAATATCTCAAGCTGGGAAAGTTAATTTTCTTTATTTTTTATAAATTTATTTTATGAATCTGCTTGCAATAAATATAACCATAATTATAAGTAAAATATACCTAATCTAAAAATAGAAATTTTTACTGTAATATTGAATAGGTCATTTGACATTTTATTCTGATAAAATATTATCTATATATTTAAGAGAAACTTAAAATTTATGGTATATTAATACTTCTGGTTATAAAACAAAAATGGGTAGTAGTGAAAAAGAAATTTGAGGTTAAATTCAATCTAACTGGCATTTTAAATTAAAATACATATTAATAAAATATGTATTTAATACAATATTTTATGTAATAATGAGGAAATGTTACTTTATTCAACCAGTAATTTAATATTTTTGCACGGATTTAAATATTCATACACTCCTTTCGTCGAAGGCATCTCACATTACATACATGTATTCGTGTTGCATATTTTAAGCCCTAAATACTGTTTTAAGCACAAAGGTATAGTCATACCACAAACACAGTGAATTCATATTATCAAATATATTAAAAATTAGTATTGTTTTTTATAGATTGTTATGCTAGTTACTTATGTAAGAATAAATTCAATAAAGTTTACCAACATTTTATAAAACAGGGTTGCATTGATTTAAATCATTTGTTTAAATCAAATATAACTGATTTTTTCTAAACCATTGATTTAAATCACTTGCTCTGCAATTGTTATTTAATATTGAGGGAAAATGCGTGTAGGTAATGTTACCATGTGGTAATACTTTCAAGATCTACTAAATATGTTTAACTTCTTTGGTAAAACGACATTTTTTTTTAAATTTACTTTGAAATGTGTTACAGATCCTAAAAATTATATTTCGCTATAATCAATAAGAGTAAAATAACGTTAGCGTCTAAATAAATCTGACTTAAATAAAAAATATTTGATTTTTTGGATTAAAAAAAAATCGGAATGTTATGCAACCCTGTTAAAAAAATAAATATCTATTTTTAAATATAGGCACAGAAACCTTAAAAGTTAAAAAATAATTAATTTACTGATTTCCAGTTTTTTGGGTTTATTATATTTTATAAACAATTTTTTCAAAATTGCAAATATTGAATTAGTGAATTCAGGATAAAATTCTTTATCGAATAAGCAAATAAAAATTAAATGATTTAAAATAACAAAGTCGGTCTCCATATTTCTAGAACCACTGGTTGAAAAAAATTTAACCAGCCTTGTAAAATAGAAATTGTTTGCTAATTTATTTATTATTTGCTTATTTTTATTTTAAACAAATATCTATTTAATAAATATTTTTTTATTTATTTAAAGTTTTTACATTTGGCAAAGTAGACTTGTTTTAATTATATTTAAAATTTAGTTTTAATAGAGTTATTAAAAAAGTAGTAATTTGGTTAAATGAGCGTTGCAAAAAATCTCCATGAGCAGCATGTGTTGTTAAACGTTATTTATATCCTGGTTGACCTAGATAGTGATATTGAAATGTAACCCAGACCCTAGCGGCTGCCTTATAGAGCCCATGACGAAACCAAGCGGGCGAAACTGTTGGTTTCGTACCGTATGTAACTTTCACTCAAGTCTTCCGTTACGTTCAACGACCTAACCTTAACCAACCAACTTTCACTGCCAAATTTCAACACCGCTCAAGGATGAAGTACACGGGGTGCGAGTGTGGGAAAGAAAGTTGCATGGGGAAATAGTTGCGTGGGAGATGTTAGAAATCCGAGAGACTGAGAGGTGTGAAAAACGTAGGTTATGTAACAAGCCACTGGGAAAAACATAGGTGCAGGTTGTTACAATCTGCAGATTCATCTCGCTTTTCCCATAAAAATACTATCTTCAGTATTTTATGTATCTATATATTGAAAACGTTATCTTCTTCTTCGTCTAGATCTTTAAAGGCATCGAATTTGGCGTTGTTATTTTACCAGATTTAGATCGCTTTCTGCATAGACATAGAAGTTTGTATCTATGGATTCTAAACATCCATTTCTTTTTCTTCTAATACTAAGCCGACCCGTTTTTCATATAAAAAAGTTTGTTGTGTTCATATATCTATACATTTATAACATCTTCTTCATCTAGATTTTGGAGGCGTCGGATTTTAAGTTATATTATTGTACTAGATCGGATTTTCGTAAGTATGAAAATACTTGTTTGCTATTCACATAGATTGGTACATTGAAAAAATGTACTTCTTCATTTGGATTCTTGCATCCTTAAGCTAGGGGCACCTTGGTCGATGACCATAAAACATCATCGATGGGCATAGATAAGTTTCATTTTTATGACACATCAATAAATGATCATTGATATAAAAAATTATATTTGACAGTTTATTTTCTATTACCTTTAGCTAGTATATACAGTTTATTTCCCGTTGGGGGGTCGGGGTATTGATGACATCATCTTGTCAGGTAAAAATCATGTGATTTCCGAAGTAAATAAAAGTCAAAAATTCTGTTGGTAAATGAATGTTTCATCGATGATGTTAAATGGTCATTGGTCAGTGTATTATTAAATATTTCAATCCATTTATTCTGTGTCAACTTTTTACATTATTTAGGTTTTTTTTTATCGTTTCTATTTCTGTTATGCTATTTGTCCTGGTTTTGCAAAGTTTACCTCTTTTTCCTCTTCATTTTCGAATTACAATTATCGACTTATATCGCCTAGATTTGACCAGCTTGAAGATTTTTTATTGACCTTTGTAAGGTACATTATAATAGACAAGTTTTGACATTTCGAGATTTTGACAGATTCCAGAACATTTTCGTAGTTTTTACCAAATATAATCTAAGATTTTAGCGGATGTCTACGAATTAAGGTCTATACAATATGTTTTAACTATTTTTAGCACGATATCTCTCGGTTGTCGGTTCATCCGTTCTGATATATGTGAGATCAAGTAAAGCAAATTTAACCGAACGGATTTTAATGAAACTACATATTTAAGTTTCCGGCATCAATAGTACGAATTGATCAACTTTTGGTAAAAACCAGTCTTCCCGGAAATGACAGATTACTGGAAAATATTTCGAAAGAAATTATTTGACGTAATTTTCGGCAATGGTAGTAAACAATAATACGAGTAAATATGTAGCCATTCGATGATTTAATGTTTAGTAAATAGAAACACCATTTCGCCATCAAAGGAAAGGATCAAAAGTTCGTGTTTCACTTGTTTGTCCTTTCATAATTAGTAGTTGAGCGATCGTTAAACAACAATCAACAACAATAATAATAAACATTATTTACGAATTATACTTATTGCTTATTCTATCTAAATTATGGTGAACAAATTTCTGTTGTAATTAAGCACGACTTTCCTAAGAAGAAGAGAAAACTACTAATACTTTTTGACAATTTTACTTGTACTTTTACTACAAGAAATTAACAGGCTAGTATAAACCACTCAGACATAAAAGTATTTATTTTAATTACAATTTATAGCTCTCTTCCAATTAACTAGAAAAACAACTTTTATAGTTTACTGTAAGAGAATATGAGCAATATTTTTAACAAACATGTCTTCTAATAAAACTAATCTTGCATTGTATGAATAATTGCGTCACAGTTGGAATAAGAACTCGCTAAGAAAGTAATATTCTTTTTCCGTTTATTATAATGTCATTACCAAAATAGAATGTGCTGGTTTTAAGGTCCCAAATTAAAATCATCATCCTTGACTACTCAACTTCAAGATCAGCTGCGTAAAAATTGCAAATTAGTTGGCAATGAAATAACATTTGACATATACAAACAGTAACCGTCTATTTCCTTGTACTAGGATCGCAGCATGCCATGCTGTTTACCTCGCATTGGGACGATATGTTGATTGTCATTTGTCAGGGTCATACAGGTGTCAGAGGGCGGGGTATAATCATTCACGCCCTCTAGATTTCACTTTCAATTTGAAAAGGGCGCGAAATTTAAAATTGTTAGTATTGTTGAGTGAAATGTGAGACATATTTTTTCATTAGTCTATGAGTTCTATTTATAGGAAACGACAATTACTCGGAATGTGAGTTGACCTACTATTTTTATCTACAGTTTTCTTGATAACATTAGCAAAACTGATAAGTCAAGATTACGACATGAATTGTTGTATATAAACGAGTAAATAATAAACTATTTTCAATATATAACAATTTAAAAAAAAATAAAAAATTTATCCGTAGTAAAATAAGTAATATTTTTGGCAATGTGGTTATAATTGTAAAACAAAAATAAAATCCCATACCACAGACAAAACAATTTCAAAAAACCTCACTTACATTCAAAACTTATTGCACAGACTTCTACAATTCCCACTTTTTCAATCAAACTTTCTTGCATCTAGTAGGCGATGACATAACCGCCAATCACAAGCAGCGTTGCTCACGCATAGCGTATGTGCAGCGGTGTGAGAGAGATAGCAGATACACTGCAAGGCGCCCGGAAATGCCACGCGCTGCACGCTAAAATAAAACACGATCGCATTGCGAGGCGACCAGTGGCGCTATCTACGATAAACAAGTGAGTAGCGAGCCTGTAGTAGTGGGGAGAAAGGGCGGGAAAACGGGGAATTATTTTATTGAGGTTAGGTTTTGTTGGGGGGTGATTATGTTGTCAAATTTTCGTGGCACTAAGGCTTTCATTTGTTTTTTAGAAATAAAATAATTATATACAATTGTTATTATGTAAAGAAGTGTTACATTTTATGAACACTTGAATTTCTGTCATGTATTGTAATAAAAATAAATTAGGGACGTAAAATTAAATCTCATTTGGTACCACAAAAAGGTGACTTAAACCAAGTTAACTTTGCTCAGTAACTCTAGCAAAATACTATCGAAAAATTTACTCGATAGAATAAGGGAAAAGACTGACCGTAAATGAAGTAGAGAATAAGATTTTCGAGAAGGAAGATCTTGCATAGGACACAAATTCAATCAGGATAACTATTGAGGAAATGATGGAATTCCAAAAAAACGCTTTAGCTAATGTTTACAGACAATTAAATCTTTCAGGATACTTTACAATCCTTAAAAATATTTACTGTAAATCTTTTTTCTAGATGGATTTGGTAAATTCTTATAATTTTAATGATAAAAGTAAAATCTTAAGGTGGATTTATGCTCAATAATTAAAGAATAAGAAATAAGCAAAAGCGTAATTTTAAGGGTAACGGTAGAGGTATTCATGCTGCCAGTTTTAAGGAATAAAAGTTATGATATTCTATTTTTAGGTTATTTAAAATTGTTATATTTATTATTATTATTATTATTTTTTGACTATCAGGTAGAATGTGTGCAATTTATGAGTTGTTCCTTTGGTTACAAAAATTAATTAATGTAGCTATCATACTTGAAGTGTGTTTTTGAAAAGATGTAGTAATTATAAAAACTTTTTTTACTATAAGATATAAAAAAATGGTAATGGAATGTAAAATAGTGGAATGAAATGTGAATTGCGCATAATATTTTTAGTAAAGCTATACAGAAGATGAAACTGCGTATTTGTAATTTAACGATTTGTTTCAAATGAAATGTAGTATTAAATTCTGCGTATGTTAAATACTACGCATAATTTTGAGCGACAGAAAAATAATACTTCTTGTTAGCTGACCCATTTCTACTAATAAGAAACTGTAAATATAGACTTAACAGCAAAAAACTCATTTATAACTAACTATTTATACTGCTTCAAAAATATTACGGAAATACTTGAGTAATCACAGTTTTTAATTATTATTAGACACTTATTATTGCTTTTTATAGAAAGTGCATTCTATTTTTATTACACGACGGTTAATATTAGATATACTTGCAGTTTTTTGCTATGGATATCTGTTCGTGATATATCAGTTTTTAATACGTTTCAAGGCTTTGATATCTGAAATATGTACCAACAGCAAACAGGAAGATAGAAATACATTTTAGAAAATATAATTTAATATGAATTCATCCTCGTACATTGAAATATTGAAATTCTAAAATTATTAGTTAAAATACTTTTTACCAGAAATGGTGGTTGGTGATTCAATACATAGAACGCGTGTATTCACAATATGAATAGTGTTTTTATAAATTTCTACAATGGATTTTATTTTTCATATTTGCAAGATCTAATAAAATAATACAAGTAATTGGGTTTCAATGTTTTTGGAATTTGTTTTTTGCAGGCGGGTTTTTATTTACACAAATATTAAAATGCAAGTAAAAGAAACATTTTTTGTGTTGTCGGCTAGATTAAAAAGTCTTGTTTAGATATCAAGACTCTAGATAGTTTTACGTTGTTTTACGAGGAATTGTTTTAATTTTCATATGGAGCTCAAAGTTGTCTTTAATACAGTTGAAAAGATTTTTTTCTCTCTCAATGATATGAAACACATCTACATTAAAACGAAAATTAACACAGAAGTTAGAAAATTGTTGGTTTTATTCAATTCGGTTAAGTGTGCTTTGGAAATATATGTTACTTTTTTCTTCCCGCAGGCGTAGTTGTCTTTTTAATTACATTTCAAGTAAAAATGAAATGAAAAGTTGGTTAACTTTGTAATGTATTAGTGAAATGATAATGTAGTTAAAATAAATAATAAATGATTTATATTATTTTAACTTTTTAGAATTAAATAATTAAAATGGAATGAAAATAAATTAAAATTAATGTTGCATGTATCCATTTTTTAAATCTGATTTAAATCAATGTAAACTTGGTTTTATTGCTAAAGAAAAGTATATCATATGCCTACGTGCTTATAATCATTCCCTGTACAATTTTTTTCTAAAACAAAAATTAAAACTATCAGCTGTCATAAAATGACAAATTTACATCTCCCAAAATATAAAAAAAATTGATATTATATATATCATAAATAAATATTAATAATATCCAAAATAGAAATTATAATGTATTGTGCTGTTTTGTACATATAGAAACTGTGACAAGAAGAGTAATTTCTTTTATTGCTGCAGCTGTAATTTTAATGAAAAACGAACAATATGAAAAGAAAAATAGATCAGAATGGTGGGTTCACCCTATAAATCAATATTGGATTAAAAAAGAGATATTTTATAACCTGTAGTATATCATCAAAGAAACACTAATAAATCCAAGAAATAATGATTTATTTTACTGTCAAAAAAATAATACGTATGACACTCAGATAGTGTTTTTTTTTTCGGAAAACGCCTGCTTGGTATACATATATTTTACATAACCTTAATCATGATATGAAATAAAATAAAAAAGAAAAATTAGAACAGCAAGAAAAAGCACAACTGTACAGTATACTGCATCTAAAACATATAATTAAATTTAAAACATGAAGTTAAAAATAAAACTTAAAATTAAAACAGTAGCTGGGAATGAGCCTTTAATGTAAAATGATAGGTTATGTATTTTCTCAAATCATCTAGTAGTGAGTGAAACACGAAACAAAGTCTGTTACGTATTGCAAGAAGACGGCAGAGTGGTAGTCTGTAACCTGTAACCCTACATTTCATAACGTGCAGATTGGTTGGCAAATATGAGCATTGGTATGTGAGATTAGCTAGGCCGTTGCGTCACCGCGAGTCTGTCGATTTCTCTCCATCTCCGCAACTGCACCAAGGTCTCTGCCTTTCTAATGCAACACTCATCATCACTTCTTCATTAGGCCCTTGACTATACAAGGTGCACTTTCGGCCTTGCAGATATTATCCTCCACACCAAATTAACAACCAATTTCACTATAGATTGGCGCTGTTTCTAAAATCTTCTTGAGACAGGGCTTTTTTTGTGGATTTATAAAATAGTCAGATTTTATCTTAAAAAAACTTTTTAAGGACCTTAATGCAGTGGCGGATTTGAGGTGGAGGCTACAAGTCGATCGCCCATCCCCTCTTAGGCAGGCAAAGTTTCTGAATTTCGAAAATAATAATAAATAAATTTGGAGCTCAAAGGCGTCTCATAAACAGAGACATTATAAAGAATTGTTTGATTTGGAGCAGAATTGTCAAGAACAAAAACTATTCGCCGAAATATTAGTGTGAACTTATATCTCTTATTTGTACTGAAAATACAAGAATTGTGAAACAAAATTGTTATAAATTGTGAGAGTTCTGAGAGATTTTTTTTTTTACTAAATTTTCGTCTTGTTCAAAAAAAATAACTATTTATTTTAATCTAACAGAACATTTATATCAGTACCAAATTTCACTGTAGTGTTAATAGTTATTAATAATTATATAGTTCAAAATAATTTTTTCATGAAATTTTGTTGTCTGCCCCCCACAAGCTGTCATTTGTTTTATTTTGCTATATTTATTTGTCCAAGAATTTGCTCCACATTATCAATTTCCTGATCTCTTTATTTTCCCTTATATTTGTTCTAGTTTCTTCTTAATTCCTCCTTATATTTGCTCCAGATGATGCTCTAATTTATTCGTTAAATGCTCTCATTATTTATATCAGAATTTTCTCCAAATGATCAATTCCGTGATCGATCTATTTGTGATTATAAATTTACTTTACTTTCCTCTTAATTTCTTTAGTTATTTTATCCAGAAATATATTTTATTTATCCAATGTTTAGGATCACACCCACATTTTTTATTTTCTAGGCGAGGACATAACATCTGTGCTATAAGAGATTTATTAATTATTATGGTTATTAAAAAAAAGAACTTTACTGAATTCTTAATTTTTACTAATATTATCATTTATTACAGACATATTTTTGTTTTATAAATTTTCAAATCTTTAATTTTATAATCGGTTACGGTTAGTATAGACACACTAAATTAAATAAGCCACTGAGAAGAATGAAATTAGAGATTTTTAAGGAAAATTGGTTTATTAACAATGAGGAACTGATATGATGCTAATTTATATTTGTTGTTCATCTTGTCTACACTTGTACTTGATGTTTGTATAGTCTACACTTCTCCAATGATCTTGAATGAACGTGCACGTCTCATGCTTTGTCCACACATCGTTGAATTGTACAACGCTTACGCTCGGTAAATAAATAAACTAAGCACGAGACTGCATTGTTTATAGCAAGATGTTTATTCAATGAAAATGAGAAGAATTAACAGGTTTATAGTTCTTGGTATTGCAAGCATTCACTGGGATAATTTGGTTTTGGGTTTTCCACGTTATTAGTGCTTTTTATTACCGACGTGCAATTATTTATAAATAATTTGTATTTATAGGTACTTAATTTAAAATAGTTTCAGTTTGAATTAATTATTTTATTCACATCATCTTTATTTCAAATATTATATTAGAATTAATAATAAAAATGTACAATTTGTTTATATTTTTGATTCATAAAACTATCGTCCACGAAGTTTGAGAATATTAACTTTTTAACAATATACTAAGATAAAATAGTTATTTACATTACAAGTGCGGTAGGTTGTATTTTACAGCACGAACGATATAGCAACACCTAACGCACATCCAATGTATTATATATTTTGGACGACATATGGATGTATGTATTTTCTAAAAAGCGAGTTACTTTTAAAATAATTATAAGAGGCTTTGCATCAAGAAAAAAAAAGAAACGTCAAAATTAGTCAATATACCTAATAAAAAAATTGTATTTTTAGAAAACTTTATTGCGATAGATAGAGGTATTGTAAGCACTCTTTATTATTAAAATTTATTATAATTTCTTTAATAACCAGTAAAAACTAAATAAATCGAGTTATTTTATCGCGTCGTAACGCGTAAAATTGCAACTACCGTAGACATTAGCGATTTGTCATTGTTAAGTTTATATTTCAGAAAGCTAAAATACCTTTTTATACCTATATATATATATGTATATATATATATATATATATATATATATATATATATATATATTTGTTAGTGTGTCGTCTAGACAAGACAAGACTAGACAAAGTCTAAGTCTGGACTAAATAATCTTGTCATTATTTAAGCTCGGATGGAATAACTATATCTAAGGATTAATCTGAGACATCCATTACTTAATAAGTTTTGATTAAATACATTTTTTGTTAAAAATTGATGTATACTCCACTGCCTACTACATATTTGTATATTTATTATTGATTTGTGTACCAATGAGAATAAATCTAGATAAAAATAACCCGGGCTATGAACTCAAAATATACAAAATCGATTAGAGTTTACTATGTATTAATAATTGATTTACTTCTATTTTCGGCTCATTCGTTTTCGGTACTTCCGGATTTCTATGTCAGAGCAGGTCATTGAAACATTTTATTTGGGTTGTCAAAGTCGTGTTTTTCGTGTCTGTACAGGCAATGGTTTGTCATTATCTTGTTAACATTGGTTATAGTTACAGTTCGTGATTTGATACGCCCTCGTATTCGAATCAAGAAAACAAATCTAATTGACTTCATTATAATTTATTTAATAGTTCCTATAAATGAGGTTTAGTGCATTTAATTTAAATTCTATTAGAAGATTGTCCTAATTCATAATAATTAATAATGCAGATCGTAGAATAAGTATAGTACCTATGTACGTGAATCGCTCATAATTTATAGAATCTCATTTTTATACAGTTGTGTTTTTGTGAGGTTTATCAAACTTGTTACGTAATATATTATTTCACAAATAGCCTTTAGTAGTATCTGCTAGTTCAATAAATTTTGATAAGTATAGAGTGTTCAACTCGAATTTGTCCAAAAATACCAAGTGGTTCAGAACATATTTATTGTGGTCATAAACGAATATATACTCTATACGATAAAAATGTCAGTATAGTCCGTTTCAGAATGAGAGAGACTAATAAGTCAGTTTATCAAAAACATTTCAGTGGCGCGCCAATAATTGTTTACTTATGGATACTCGAAAAAATAAAACAAAATAATTATAATTAATTTTAAAAAATACGACAAATGAAGACATAAACAAAATATGTTCTACATAGTAATGTTTTATTGGGTTGTAAATAGTTTTGATTTATTATTTTGAGGCTGACAGTTTGACATAGTTGTTTTTATGTTCTGTAGTTGGCGCTTCTACCACTGATATGTCAATTGTTTTAGTTCATTGTGTGATCATGGTATGATCGAAATACAATCAAATAATGGTCTTAGAAAAAGTATAGTAGATAATTCGAGTTGTAAAGCAATTACGCACTTGTGGAATTACAAACTCGCTCTTGTATAACTTTTCCACTTCGTGCGTAATATGCTACTTACAACTCCTAATATGGAATATACTATTACTTTAAAAAACAATCGCGTTATTCAAAATAAATAACATTTTGGCAACCCCTTTTAGTATTTACCAAAATTGCTGAATGGCTAGTATGCCTCTGACTTTTTTATTTTAAGGTCTGTTCCTTTTCAACATGTCGGACTAATAATGTATAATATTAGTAGATATCTAAATCAAATACTGTAAATCATTAAAATGCTGATAAAACATGTATTTTTTTGTTTTCCTAAAGCTACTTTCTTTCTCTTTATTGAAAAGCCGCAATTAAAAATAAATTCGTAATAGAATGAAATGAATTGAGCACATTATTTTTTTAATTAGCAATAAAATGTGAGTGTAGCATTTTCAGTTTCACAATTCCTTTGAGTCAGGTCGAGTCGATCAGCATTTGAGCAAGGTCTCATTCGTCCATTAACACATCGCACGATCAGGACAAGGTCAGAAACTACGAAATTCAAACGAAACTTCTTCCGTGTCTCTAAAATAACTCTAACATACGACCAACTCTTTGCACTAACAAACACATTCTGTTTTCTAATTCAATAAATAAAACCTCTACACATTCACATTGAACCAGGAACAAAAAGAAGAAATTTAAATGCAGCTTGTATTGGAATTTTTTGCAAAGAAATTCTGAGTAGAATTAAATGTCAATGTCACGATGTTTTCAAGTTAAATTACAGAGAGAAAAATTTAAACGACTAATCGGTGAAAAGCGTTTCATTAATTGACCTATTCTTTTGCAGTCCAGTTTTAATTTAGATTCAGAATGCACTTACAATTATTTAAATACTTAATCGCGCAGTGCATTCTTAAAACCAGTGAAAGAAGTTTATTAAATACCTAATAGTTATTTATGCAACTAATGTGTAAAGTAAGTGTTTTTTAGTCGAGTACTTTTTAACGCAAGAGGCGTAGCCGAATACGGAAATTATAGCACGAGATAAAAAACACTGTTATACACGCGTTGCATACATTTTTACTACAACCGAAATATCAATAAAAAAAAATTTCGAAAGCAAATGAAACCATTGATAAATGTGTTTACGTTGCCGAGCAACGGGTAGTTTTTAAGCACTAGTGCGTGAAAAGTAACTCTTTACAAACTGTTGTAAGAAAATATATTTTACTCTATGCGACTATGATATAAATGTTATGCCCTAACAAAAATGAGCCATAAGTAATAAAGCATCATAAAAATATTTATAAAATAATACTTTCCTGTTTATAAAATATTTTAGATTATTTAGAATAAACTTAAAATGAATTCCGCTGCCACCTCTCTAACATCTTTCATATTTAAAATGGCCTGTGCGGTGCTTTCTCCTTCCAAGTTAAAGTGCCCGAGAAGTGATGTATGTAATACCTATATCATAATGAATATCATCGGTAAAGCAGATCTCTAATACCTAGCGATAGGTAACAATGATTTATAGGTGGTACATATATTTCAATATTTTTGTTAGGGTACTGATTTATAAATTATATATTTGCATTTGCTTTTAATAAACACTAGTTTTTTACACCATCGATACAATAACAAAATTAAATTTAGAAATGAATTGAAACATTTAAATTAAAAAGAGTTGTGAAATAATTATTTACATTATTGTTGCGATAGGTTATTTTTAACACTATGGGAGTTTTGAATATTGAAGCAGGACGCATAGAAAAAATATGTAACGCACACGTAATGTATTATATTTTTAAGCTAACATTTATATTTTCTGAAAAAAAATCTTGTTAACATGAAGTCATAGATCCCAAAAAGTGAGCTGCTTTGAAAAACAACGAAACGATAAAATCACTCAAAATAATCAAGAAATTATATTTCTAGCGATTCTAGAGTTATTATTATTTTTTAAAAAACCTGTAAAAGCTAAAACAAATACCTAGTTACTTTACCGTACTGCAATGCGTAAATTCGCTAATCGCTACTATATAGTATATACCGGAGAGGTCATAGATGTAGTACTGTTACACTTCAGGAAGCCAAAAATAACTGTTGGGAAACTTAATCGGTAAACATAAAAGTATAAAGTTTTACAAATTTAAAAATTACTATTAAATGTAAAACTTTAATTATTTAGATTTTTGTTAAATTTATGAATACTCATAGAATAACTTTATGACAGATAAATATTTCAGTTTATCTATTAGTATAGAATTTGTTATTCCCTATCTAATGCTTATTAATATAACGCCTTTTTTTCTTATATGGTGATAGGTCAAGATTCATTCAGAATGATTATCCCAATGCAAATGTTTATAAATCTAAGTCCAGTTCATTATGCGTTAACATTTGGAAACTGTGTTCCGGTGACCATCAAACGAAATAGGCGAAGACCTTCGTCGGATACGCGGCAGCACAATAAATTCATTGACAAAGATCGAGGTGAACTACTTATAAAAGTGTAATCTCCACTCATCTTCCTGGGTCGAAGGGCAGGGCCGTACCCACAGAGTTCTAACCTTGTGGGATAGACAAATGATAGCACAATCATTTTTTGATATAGTGAAAGAAAGTTACAATCGTTACAGAAGCAAAAAATATAAGTTAAATCATTTTCATTCTACACTTCCTTATTATTCAGAACGATAAAATTTTGTTTTAAATAAAATTCTTTTAAAGAACCTTGATTTTTATTTTTTATTCACGATATACTGTTCAGTCTGTTATACCAATCGGTTTGACAATCTACAGCCTTTCTGAGAGAACTACCTATAGTGGGTTCCGAACCAGGGTTGACCTCATTTAAATCATAATTTAAATCAACTGAGTTTTTCAATAAAAATCATTGACTTTATCAAAAATAAAATAAAAATACTTAAATGATAATGAACTATTAATAACAACCAAAATAAGTTCTGTATTTAATAATGTCTTAAAATTAAATGATATTTTATCACTTTATTGTCATAATAGAAGAAAGAAAAATAAGTAATTAAATGTGTAACAAAAAGTAAAAATTCTTTGTAGTCTTCCTAGTATTCAGATGAATAGTTTTGGTTTTATCCCAGATTTCGTTTTTGTTTATGAAATAAAATATTAATATTGCTTTTAAAATAGTTTAAAAAATGCTGTGATACTTAGATATTTTTAAAAATAAAAAAATAAAATAAATCATGATTTATTTGAATTGTTAATTTAAGGGAAACTTATAATTTTTATTTGTGTAATAATAAAATTTTCCAATAGTATTTTAGAAATGGTTATATATTACTTTGATTAATCAATCAAAATTGTCATTTATGTTCGATATGTTATTTTTATGTCAAAAACGTTGCTTGTAATGAGATTTAGGAAATTATCAGAAAATATTATATATAATTTTGATTTAAAACAATAGTTTTTTTTCTATAGGTAGTAAACTTTACGGTTTTTAATTGTCAGAAATAAAATGTATTCTTATAAATTATAGGAGTTTGGCATAAAATAAGTAATCGTAAACCGAATGCAAATTTATATTATTTTGTTAAATAATATGATCCATTAAATGTCGCCTACAACTCTTATTGTCGCAAATTTGTAAAAAGTTTGATGACATGGTATTATCTTAATTGCCCGCTGTATGCATTAATTAATTTGGAGTATGGCTAAACTAGGCCAAATCTTTCATCATAAAAAACGGATCCTTCGATAAAAAATAATCGCGCACGTCAATAAGAGGCGATTCTTATCTCGCAAAAACTGTGCCCCGTTTCCTGAATCGCAATTCATAGTAAAAACTAACCATAGCCAACGCGATAAGGAGATTAGGTTGCGAAGCCCTGATCCCAATATTCATAAAAATCCATTATTTGCCCAATCTCCGCACTCACTATCAACGACGGCGTTGCCTGGCCTCCAAACAAACGAAAACAACTTCAAAACCAAGACTGTGACATTGAAAAAACACTATCGCAAATACTAACGCTGATACACACACTTTTAAATACGAAACTGACAAAAGTTTTGAAATCACAATCTGAAACATTCAACTACTATAGTTTGTTTCCACGAGAAGATCCTCACGTCATCAATTGTAAGTGTTTGATTCAAATCGCCAGGGTGAAAAGGGGATTGATGACGTCATCTTGTCGGGCGAAATCGTGAGATTTCCGAAGTAGGTGTAACATTCATTATACTACAAAAAGTACCAAAGCGTATTTTTTTTTATAAAATACTAAATATAATAAATAAGAAATTAAACTACGCACAAAATTCGAAACAAATAGTAACAAATTAATTAATAATACCAGTACACTATGAAACACAATTTGTCGACGTCAATATTTTAATGAACGATATAAATATTATTATTTTTTGTAAAATATGGTAACTCCATTGAATAAAGTTGGGCACATTTATCTGTCAAAATGCATTTAAAATGCATTGTGAAAATATTGACAAATCTGTATGTTATGACTTACGAAATTTTAGTATCCTGTTAAATTAGTTTTGTTTATTCGGTTTCCATTCTCAGAAATAATATATTAAAAAACATGTGAAAGTATTTGAGGTTATCAATTTGACATTTAAAGTGGGGTGCAGTTGTTAGAAGTACTAATCTTAAACAACAAAAATACCAAAAACAGTTTTACTTGTTACTGACTTGTAAACTATCATTTATCTTAACTCTTTGTTGCCAGGTAAATTAATTTTTACAAGCTACTACATTGTAAAAATGACAGCTGTCAGATTTACCAGTACCTAGCATGTTAAGATGACACCTGTCAGATTTACTGGCTAGTAGTTCCATTGTTTATTGTCTTCCAAGGCTTACGATATATCATTTAAAACAATTTTTGACACAAAATTAGTAACTGTCAAAATTTGGTTTTAATTTTAATTTTATTTACAAGTCAATAACAAGTAAACTGTTGTACATTATACGCCAGGTAACAGTTTTTACTGGTTCAAGGAGATGACAGGCTCGCCTAAACGGCTCGCCAGTCAATTCCTCCTATCACCAGTAAAAACTGTTTTACCTGGCTAATATTGTAAAATACTATAACAATAACTTATATTATTAAACCGTTTTCGACGTAACAATAGGACAATTGTTATATCGAAAACGGTGCAATAATATCGGTGAAATTGTTTTTGGTATTTTTTTGCAAAATTACTACTAAGTCCTCCGCCCCACGGTAATTGTCAAATTTTAACATGTTATTTAATACAATTTGGATTTTTTATAAATTTGAAAACCAAATAAACAAAGCAAATTTAAAAGGTCAACGAATAAAATTTCTTACTATAGAGATTAGAATTACTTTTCATAATATTGTAAATGAATTATGACAGTTATAAGTGTCCACCTTCATTCAACAGGGTTGCCATATTTTAGATAAATCCATAGATTACACTTAATTAATTTTTGTAATTTAAATTTTTGCGATTTTTATAAAATAAGTGACTCAAAGTATAAATAATAGTACTTTATATTCGTTTTATACGACGTATTGTTCCATTCGTATTTTTGGAAAATTCTTAGCTGCCCTCCTCGTGCCCCAAATAACCCATGAAACAATGTACCGTCTTATAAAACTCTTATAATAATATACTATTATTTCACCTAAACAGAAATTATGGTTTTACTTCTGAAAGTTTTTACTTGCATCATACTCTTTGATGTTTTTATATTATTGTACCGGTATCTTATGTCAACAAATTTACTTATTCTTAAAAATATTTTTTTATATTATTTTCATTTCGTACATTATGCTCTACATAATATTATTTAATTTGAACTGAACTAATTTATTTAAACAAAATCGAAAGTGCAAAAGAACAGCTTGTCTTTTTAGTGTAAAAGACCAAGGTTTTCAGTATTTTTATCGATAATTAAATTTCATTGACGTCACAAATACTTTCTCTGAACGTTGTCAAAATTTTCTCTTTTCGTTTCACTTTTAAATAATGGTGGCCAGAATTTTTATGACTCAGTCAGTCAAAATTGCTCGCTTAGATTTCACACTAAGTAAACACAAATACTAGCTCTGTATTAATAAATCAAACAGTTATGTTTTCTAATATTCAAATAGTCGGACAAATCGAATTCATTTCCTTATATAGAATATCATTTTAGATTAAAATTATTTATTAAATATTTACCAGCTTAAAAAGTTTTAATAGTAAATAAGTAATCAATTATCTAAAAATAAATTCTAGATATCACAATGTTTCAAATTAGAAGCTATAGTTACATGGGATAACCTAATTTGTAATGCAATAGATTTCACAAATAAAATGTCTGTTTCGATAACAAATTACAATATGCCCTATCTTGTAGTAACAAGTTTTATGTTCATGATTGCATTTACTACAAAAAATTATCACGTTAGCTTTGGACAATAGTAAACAAATGCATGGCGGTACGTAGGCCGTGGTTACGTCATGCGCACTTGTTTTTGATGTGAAGTAATGTCTTTAAACTTTTTATCATACGTTGAACTAATTTATATAATAGCAGTTCATGGTTCTTTCTAACTTTCATAAGAGTTTCTTTTCTAAATAAAAAGAAGAGAGCTGGTAAACTTTTTTCGTTGATACGTTTTATGTAAATAAATTATCTTTCAATTTAAATATAGTGTTTTTTGTTGAACACCGCTTTGTATATAGACTGGAGTGATACATTAATATTTTTATACTGTTAACCTATATTTCTAAGATGATAGGTACATTTTCTTAGATGATTTATTTTTTCTTGTATGTACAAGTGTAGTAGAATTTGAATAGCAGGTTAATTTTTTTGACTATCGCAACAAAGAGAAACTGTTGACATAACCTATGAAATAATAATAAAGGGACAAATAATTAAATTTTTATGTTGATTATTTATTATTTAAATAATAATAAATGTAAATATTACCTGAACCTGGACACTTATTTAAAAAGTATATCTAGATGCATTTCAACTCGAACTTACCTAAAACAAAAATAACAAAATTAGTACAAGTTTTATTTAACAATCTTTAAAAATTGAGTGTGGCATAGTTAAACTACTAATACTAATAACAATATCAATAAAGGTTTAAATTTTCGATTTCATAAAGTATTAAATTTTTTAAACAAAATTTCTTGTTATTGGAGTAATCAAAAACTATTTATTCAATCATCCTCTTCTCTGAGATATAAAACAATACATTCAAAATGACACTTGAAACAAAAAAGAACCCTCAAATATCTAAATAATCCCAAAAAGTAAACAAAAAAAAAACCGTGTGACATAGGTTTTTCTCAACCCTGACAAAGAGACTCTTTGAAAAAGCAATGAAAGATCAAAATCCGTTCAAATTTGTATTTGTCCACAACTTTACTGAACTACTTTTAAATTGTAATAGGTAGAGTTTTTATGAGAGATAAAAAGAACGATCAAAATAAGTGAACCAACTTAGGTGACACTACTTGATCATCTTTTTGAAAATATAGTAGATAAATGTTTTGAAAAAAATATTTGAAGAAAGTTGTTAAAATATATCAAGTAACAAATTTTATTTGAAAAAAGTAAAATTTAATTTAGTGACATTTTTATGATACACAGCTACTTTTATGGGAAATAATTGGTAAAGATTATAAGTATTCCTAATGGTAATTAGTCATTAAAAATATTAGGAAAAACTAACAACCAAATGTTAATATTAAGATAAGCAAATACGTTACGCGAATTTACAATTGTAATAATTTTTATTTTATTTGCAAGACCAACAATTTAATTGTTTGTATGAGTATTTATAAATAATGAATGTTAAAATTTAATGTGTATCAAAGTCCAGAGTACCCCCACTTAACTCACAGTCCCAGTCCGCATCTCGTATTGCGAGTGAAATAGAAACTAGACAAGTAGATTGAGCGAGTGAGTGTGATCGTTATCGAACGGCTGTGTTATACCGTTACACTTTGGCTTTTGTTTGGAAGTTAATGCGGCCTTGTAATCATTTCTCATACATTTACAATTAGGAGAAATTTGAAACAAAAACTATGCCGAATACGTGGTTCGTTACTGTATATTGTTCTCATGCAAATTACGACGACCGGTTCTTTACTAGATTTTTCGGATGGGAGTAGCTCTATTGACCTATTCTTCTATCGCAGAATCGGGTCAGGATATCAAATATCAAACAGAACAGTGAACCGAATATGTACTCTACGTGTACCATGAAAATGACACATTATATTTTACTTGCTTTTTAAGCTACTTTCTAGTAGTAGTATTTTTAAAATACATATTTATGGTACTAAATCTTTGAAAAAAATTTTTAATTTTACCACTTTGATCAAAAGCTTAAATATTAGGTTTCATTAAAATCCGTTCAAACGAATTCGGTTGGACAGACCAACATCTTGCTAAACGTAGTCAAAATATAAATGTTACGTGGACGTAAGAAGAACTTATAACAATCTGTGTATCACCAAATAAGTAAATATTGAAAACGACTTAAATTACCAAAATGTCTATTTCAACGTCTTGGCGAGAAAGTTTTTGGTATATTATTATTTTGTAAAAAGTTTAATTCTTGTCATAATGTAATTAGATCAAAATTACACTTTGTAAAAATCAGTTGCAGTAAGGTAAAGATTACTACCTGTGAGAAGGGTGCTCACTCCTTTTGTAGAACTCTTATCCTAATTTAATTAATTTAAAATTACCCTCTCCATGATATTTACTACTTATTCAAGGGTGAGGTACTCTAATTCTTGCTCTAATGTAATTACTTCAAAGTCTCCCTCCGTAAAAACTAATCACCATAATGTTTACTATCTGTTTGTAGGGTGCTCACTCACTGTAAAGTACTCTAATTCTTTCCCTAATGTAATTAGTTCAAAATCACCCTTTGGAAAAACAAGTCACCATAATATTTACTACCTATTCAAGGGTGGTCAGTCACTGTGAAATACTCTAATTCTAGAGCTAATGTAATTAGTTCAAAATCACCCTCCGTAAAAACAAGTCATGTATTGTTTACTACTTGAAAGAGGGGGTGCTCACTCACTGCGAAGTACTCTAATTCTTGCCTCAATGTAATTAGTTGAAAATCACCCTCCGTAAAAACCAGTCTCCGTTATATATACTACCTGTTCAAGTATGCTCACTCACTGTGAAGTACTCTAATTCTTGCCCTAATGTAATTAGCTCAAAATCACCCTCCGTAAAAACCCGGTCACGTATTGTTTACTACTTGAAAGGGGGGTACTCACTAACTGCGAAGTACTCTATTTGTTGCTCTAATGTAAATAGTTTAAAATCACCCTCCGTAAAAACCAATCACCGTAATGGTTACTACTTGAAAAAGGAAGCTCACTCACTACTATTGAAGGACTCTAATTTTTGCTCTAAGTAATTAGTTCAGAATAACCCTCTGTAAAAATCAGTCACCGTAATGTTTGATGTGATCTAATTCATGTCCAGATGTATATACCTGTGTGAAGGGTGCTCACTTGCTATGAAATAATCTAATTTTTGCCCTAATATAAGACGATCAAATCACCATTCGTAAAAACCTTACTATTTGTAATATAGTATATAAAACGGCTGCTACAATTAACATGTAGCCCAATAAATGGACTCGACTGTACCACCCGTGCGACCGTGCGAGTATTGAGATATGTAATAACAAACTTATATTGACACACCAATAAAGTATAGAAAATAAGCAAACATATTTTATAAAAATAATAAGACGTAAAGTAGAATGGGCCATACAATAGGGCAAAAAAGAATTTACAATGCATTTAATACATAAGTAAATATAAGTATGTGGTTTCTAGTATTCTTGTAGTTTGTAAAATCTTTATATTCATTTTATATTTAATTACTTATTATATTTTCAAACACTTAATACAAGTTTTTCATGAATAACCAGTAAAGTACAATAAATCATATATTTACGATTATTTGTAATATACATATATACATATGTAAGGTTGTATAAAATATACGTATTGCATATTTATAAAAATAGTATCAGGAAAATCAATTTTTAACCATTAACCACAACTTCCTATGCAAATAACATTACTAGCATAAACATCTACTCGAACAGATAATTTTCATAATTATATTATATAAAATACTGCTAGCAAATCAAATTTCCTTTCATTTTCGAACTGATTCACTTTTATTTTTCCAGACAAAACATTTTTCAATTTCATAAGTGAATTCTCTGGAGATATCGTCTGGTAATTGCTCTCTAAATATGAAATATTCATGTAAAGAGATCTGTTTGAGTGCCTACAGAATTTGCACTCATAAAAAATGCACATGTAGTATGATTTATTTTAAAATGAACAATGAGAATTTTTATTCAAATCTGGGATACATTATCATAAAAATTTTAACCAAATGTACTACATTATTGCCATTTGTGTTGAATCCAAATAGATAAACGTAAACTTTATCAGCCAGATTCACAAAACAGGATTAGTTCTTCAACAAGTTTAAATATTTGAAATTTGACATAAATTCCACATATTTAAACTGGTTTAAGATCAAATCCCATTTATGAATTTGGTTGTATGTTGTAATGAGAACAATCTTTCATCAATTAGAATAATAGTATATTGTGGAACAAGTACATAAAGTCGCATATTTCTCACGAAGTATGAAATCGCACAAGGTGGGAAATAGGAGATTCTGCACGAGAGGTACACTATACTTTTTCTACGTCCACACTACTAAACGTTACAGAACAAAATTCATGCAGGAAAGCTATTTGATATAAAAAACAATAAGGCGCAGAAAACCTCACAAAAAATATTTTCGCGCATGCGCAATGTTGGCAATTACTGTGAGAAATAATTTGATTTTGATATTGGATCTCTAAAATTAATAGAAATAACACTGAATGGTTAGTTACAAGTACATAGTTTTGTTCTTAGAGAATTGTTGAAATTCTCAAATAGTTTTTGAATAATTTGAGCAGTGAATATAAAACAGTATGTATTAAAATATAAAATTGTTATTGTACAGATTTTAAATTTGTTAATTTACCAATTTGATGTTACAAGATACAAAATCTAATAGTAAATCTCTAACACGCTAGTATTGGATTAACTCGAGTAAGATCGAGATATCTTTTGTTTATACAGTGCACTTCTTTTCTAAAAAAGAGGGTAGGTATATAAGAAATACGAACAATGAACAAATGTATTTTAATTTAGTAATATTTTTTCTTCAACCATCTACTATCTTTTAAATACACGTGTAGAAGTTTATGAAATAATTTTGAGGTTAGGGCAACCTTTATTTGTTGATTACTAAACTTCAGACTTCGATATATTTGTTTACATTTACTTTCTTCAAATACTATTTCTCTTCAAATTGCTCCATCTGTTTATCAATTCCGTACTCGTTTAGGAACTTAGTATATACTTTAAATTTCGTAAAGTGAATTTCTCGTATGTGAAAATATTCGATGTGTGGAATGTGTAAGTCACAGTAACATTTTAAAGAAGTGACGCAGAATGCCACGTCACTGAGGCCTTGTACTTGTGTGATATTTAAAACAAATAACTATCAAACAAACAACTCACTGTACACATTCGATTTTGTTTCTTCACAATAATATGACACCGTTTTGTTTTAGAATTCGTATCATTACAGATTTCCTGTTTAAGTGTAATTAGTTAGGTTAAGGTAGCTTTTTCAATGTCATTATTTTATATGAATGCTTAAGTAATTGATAATTAGTTCCTTATCACCCACGCAAATATGGGACAAGATGAATGAAATGGTAATTATTTTTTAGGTGATTTTGCTCTAATATTCTACAATTTTATTTATTACGTAGCAGAGTTAAGGAAAATAATGATGTTCTTAAAAAAAATTATTGAATATTTCTTTAGTCATACACTTGCTGTAAAAATTAATTTCTATGTAGCTTCATTCTATCACAGATATTAATGGCCTTCAATATCTTCAGCGTACAAGAAACGAATAATAGAAAGTTGCCCCCCTTAATGAAGTTGCAATATTTAAAAACAGTCGTTATATTATTAGCAAGTCTCTGAACATCTGACAACTTGTTAAGTACAAATAATTATTATTATTAGGTCTGTTCCAACTAACCTCCAAATCAGGTCGGAACTTTAAGACGCAAGCGCAGTTTGAAAAAAGCGTTCCAAATAACTTCAAATTCAAACGCTGACCGTTAATCGGCTGTTTCTACTGATTTCCGATCGATCCTTAACTAGTTCTCTGACGGGCAAAACAGTCAGAGGATCGGGACATGTATTGTTAGTTATTTAATTTAATTTAATTAACCTCAAAATTGTAGTTAAGTTTAAAAATGAGGTTCTTGTTTGTAAAGGCGTCAGTGAATTTTTTTAAAAAAAAGTAAAACCTAATACAATTGACAGTTACGACATTGACGGTTCAGAATCAGTCCGAAATTCGCTCAACAAAAACATGGTCTAGAACTGTCCATAGTCCGCGCTTGCGCAAACCACGGTATTTGTACTGATATATAAATTAATCACAAACCATCAGGAATATCTAGTTGGAACAAACCTATTATAGAAAATACAAAAAAATATTGAAACGTCAAACTGCATTGCTACCAATTTTCGTAATAAATAAAAGACTATATTTACAGCCGACAAACTCACTAAACAAAGGTGTACTCACAAGGTAGACACTTCATAAGATAAAAAATTCTCAAAAAAATCTTTACTCCTGAGATAATGTTTGTTAAACTTTTAATTTCTTGTAAATCTATTTCTATACAATGACAATGTCACTGGTAATGTCTTTGTAATAAATCATTTGTTGTTTTGAAAGAATTGTTGTGACTTAAAGAAAGTATAATAGTCTTGATTCCAAATGTCAAACAGAATAAAAAATGATATTTACCCATTTAAAAAATCATTTACCAAAGTTCATCAACCTTTTATACCAACATTAGCCTTTTGCCAAAAACTAACAAAAGAAAACTAACTTTCACTGAAAACAATGGACGATCAACACGCATTCGAAACAAATGCTAGTGTTTCTCGATTTGTAATCATACACCAGATTTTGTAAATTTCACATAATATCTTTTTAATCTAGCGTCAAATGCGAAACACTTTAAATAATCCGAGATAAGGAAGTGAACATCGTGACGTCATAAGAGACAACTGAATGTCTGAGTCAGATGGACGCCCAAGGGCGGTTGAAACAAATGAAATTAGTACATAATTATGAAACTGTTATGTCATACACAAAACAAAAACGGTACATATAACCTAATTCGGAAAATGTAATTTTCTATATTATTTTCTTTTTATGAGTAAAAAATTCGGCAATGAAAGTGTTGAGCACATTCTTAAAATTCTAATCGGAATCTTGTTCAAGCATTAGATAAAATACGGAAATATTACAAGAACAGGTTTTGAATTAAGTAATAAATTATTATATTACACATTTTCACTTTACTTACAAACTGCTACGGTTTCTCTTTCATATTACATACATTAACTACATATTAACTATTTGTACATAAACATTTTATTATTATTATCTTTTTGTTACAGGAAATATGGTATTAAATTTTCATTTGTCTATAGTTCTTTCCTTATTAGTTTGAGAATAAAAGTAGCAGTACAATATATGTTCAAAATATTAAATATTGAATCAAATGAGACAATATTTATTGATATCATAGAATAATACATATCTAAACGAATTAAAAATAATTTTCTATTTTAAGTTGTTGATAGAATGCTATGAAAATAGAATAAATTATAACTTTTCTCCTTTATATTGACCCGTATTCTGCTCTTGTCTCTAACGTTAAAGAAGCTTCATTAAGCAACTTAAAGATGCTTCATTAGGATTTCATATTCACCTGTCATGATTAGCAATAATGCAGTATCTTTTTTATGATACTTACTTAGAGATGACAGGGGTCTTCTTTAAATTCTTGTTTAGTCATAAAAGTGGTAGAATTTGTGCATCTTTTGTTAAAGAAAGCTTAGAGAAGGTTGCTGAATATGGTTATAATTAACAACTTCATAAAACATAGAGACTGTCTCTAGCCGAAGTAGGCTTAAAGAAGGAGATAAAGACAAGAATAAGGACCATTGTGTTTAAATTTGACAATTTGTGCTTATTAAATTTTTACCTTGTTTTTACTTTTATTTAGAATAATACGGGGAAAATAAAATAAATAATAGTCATTGTTCATCTTAGATGTTTCCATTGAAACAAAACCATTTTAACATGTATAGGTATTTTTTACTTTCTATAAACAATGTTGAAATTGCGTTTTGTTTATGAATTGACGTATATAAAGCATCCATTCTTATATTGAGAGTTCAAACACAAATTGTGATAAATTTCATTCATCTTATACATTTAATATAAAACAATCCGCTTATTCGTAACCTTAATCTATTAAATACTTTTGAATTTTTCAAGGAGTTGACCTTACAAATGCTTCAGTTTTAACAATGATGTGAAAATATCATTTTTACCTTTACAAACTAATGTTAAAACACCTATTTTTAATTGTGATTGTAAAATTATTCTATATTAAGTTTTAAGTACTTTTTACAACAGCAACAGTGTTTTCTTGTAAATGCTATGGTGTAAATATGTCATTATAAAATTAATTTATATTTTAAGGAAATTTACTTCCCTACTTTGCAACATTGTTATTTACGTATAATTTATATTTCAGTGACTTTTCCAAATTTCTGTATGTCTTACATTACTAAATCTTTTTTATCGTACGTCTATTTTAAGCCAGCTATATTTATATTTGATTATGTAGACTTTTTATAGATAGCATACTCATGATGAGTAAGTCTGTTAGTATTCCCCGCGTTAGTTGCAATGGATTAGATGTACAGGTTGAAGGAAATGTCCGGCATGATCAGATTGATAACCGAGTGGTTTGTTTGTTTGATCCAAGAATCTTAGACGCCCTTGATGGCTGACACTGAACACTGGAACACCGGCAGACAACCGAGACTAAAGTTCACTATAGCAGACTTGGTGTTGGTGTTGATCTTTACAAAACAAAACAGTGAATGCCTTTGCATTTAGTACTTTCATTTTAAAACGATCATATTTATTGCTAAGACTATCAGCAAAAATTTAGGATGAAAAAAATTGCACAGAAAATTGAAGGTGTTCTTCACTTCTATTATTTTACAGTATTAGGGAGGTAATAAATGAATTTTGATAAATTATTAATATTTACTATTTTTGTTCTTGTCACAGATTTCTTTTTCATATATACTAATAAAATTATTATTTATTTCACTTATTCACACTTAGAACTTATTTATTTTGTTTTTGTTTTCGGTACTTTTTAAAATATATAATAGAAATTAACTAAAGTTGTACTTTTGCTTATATATTTTTCCGTTTTCCTTATTTCAAAAGAAAGTTGCAATAAATTCTTAATACGGCACTGTTAAAGGAACTTGTCATTTCACCAGAAAATATTATGTATAGTCAAATCTCATTAGGCATATTTAAGTGATTTTTAATAAACTGCAAACACCTTTTCTCTCAATTATGAAGTATGTTTCTTACTGTTGGAGAAGTAACTTTTTACAAGTTATTACAATATTACAAGTAGTTATTATATTATTACTGATAGTTCTTAGTATTATGTATCAATGATGCAAATATTTTTTTAGTTACTGAATATTTTGAGTTTTGAGTTTATTCTTACAAAATAATGAAGAAAACAAGACTGGAAGCGTAAGAGACAGTCTACCTACCTTTTTCCATGATCCCTTCTCCGAAACATTAAATTGCTAATAACTATATAATTGTAAACTAATGTTTTGCTTTTATTATTATAAGAAGAAAATACAGTAATTAGTTTATATATTTTATAACGTATACTGAAATTCGATTATGGTCACATATAACTTTATCTTGCAGGTATATTTTATCCTGTGCTACAAGGATTTTTATTTGAATGAATGAATGATGGTAGTGATCGATGTTATTATTTCATCTTTTGTCTTACGCGTTTACATAATGTTGTGCCCTTCTGTAAAAGTTGAATGTGTAAAGTCATTGTCACTTGATCAGGAATGAGCAGTGGTATCTTGACATTGGATAAACCGGGCGTGACATTGTACAGAAACTCGTGTCCAGGAAACAAATTAGCACATTTGTCTTTTCATTTACGTATCGACAAGAATTTCAATTGTGTAAACAATCTAATATAAATCGCAGATTCAATAGAGTTTATCGTAATAAAATATTATATATTATGTTGAAAATTGTATATGAAGATTTTAGTGCTCTAGATGAATACTTATTATATGAGGAATTCAATAGTGAAGTTTTTGAGGTTATGTCTCTCTTCATTTATGAATGTTAAAATTTGTGTACATTCCAAATTTTCGAGCAAAAATTCGTTATTTTTAACTTTGAAAGTTATACACAATATATTCAATTTCTAAGAGGTTTACAAGGAAAAGTTACAAATAAATATTGTTGCCTTCAACGAGTTCTAACACTCGTTAAATTTAATGTATTTTTTTCTGTTATACCCTGTATTTGAAAATAAGCATTTCAGGTTTTATTCTATAAATAATAAATGAATAAATCACCATTCGATTCTACGTATAAAATTACATTGTAGATAGAATATAGTACTCCTATTTTCTTTAATTTTTAAATCTCTAATACTAGGATATCGATAACCAGATATACTTTGTATACCTATATGATAGCTTAATCCTTATGAAATCGTACTAACAATGAAAAATGAAATGGATATAGGAATTTGTAATTGGATGGTCTCCTAATTTCTTTGATTTTTAAATCAGTGCTATTAGGACGATTCCGAGGTATAGGTTTTTTAGGTACATAATTGAAAAACTTTACACGTTGAATCATAGAATAATCATTAAAGTAATTTATAATTCGATGTTTCAATATGCACAATTTTCTTGATATTTGAATTTGTGGTTTAGGAAATTGTTAACCTTATGTTTAGAATTTAAAAATTAAATAAATAAATTTTAATTATACCACTTTTCATAATTTTTGCAATGTAATAAAGTCTTGCAAAAAATAACTGAATCATTTTTTGTTTAAATCGAACCTACAATATCTAATTTGTTGCTCTATATGATGTGATTATTTTTATTACATTTTATGTTATATAATATCGTTTTAAAGTATCATACTAAAAAAAGACGCAAAAATTGTGACGGCCGTTGGTTCTGATGTGAAATTTGGAAATTTTGTGGTTTGGCGCGTTTGAAAGTTGGTAAAGTAGGCAGTCTGTGATTTAAAGCATTGTAAGGCTTTTTTGTCCCACTACATTTGGAGAAGATTTTTCAATTCGTAAATTTGGAAATTAATACATTATATTTGACGATTGAAACGAAGTGAACTTGGGAAAGAACACAGATAGGTCACTAGACAAGGGACGAAGTGGGGTAATTCAACAATTTTTTTTAATAGTAGTTTTTTCATTACTAAAAATCAATTTGAGGAAAAATAAAAAATATTGGACTAATATTTTTCATTATTGTATCAATTAAAACTAAAAATTCTTGCCGGGGGCATACTATTTAAAACAAAACTATATGTACCCCATAGAAAACCAGAATATAGTGTAAAAATACAAAAAAAAATGAATGTAAGTGCGTGCAAAAATAATTTTGATCTGATTACAAATTTGGGATTTCCAGTTAGTATTCTGACTTTTTAATTATTAACCTATTAGCAACAATATAATCGTCATAGTAAATAACGTAGAAAACATTTAACTGTAATATAGTACAATTTGTTGTGGTTATTTTTCAAGTTTAATTATTATTGTTATGGTAAACGATGTTATAAATCACATTTTATATTTTTGTTTGTCGTGCTCGGTGTAACTGAAGGAAGTAAATAATATATCGACTCAAGAACTAAAAACACTTGAGCATAGTAACGTATTTGGAAAAAACAAATGCGAATGACGGAAATGTCAAAGTGTAGCAAAGAAGTAGACAAAAGATAAACATGGAAACATTTGATGGTTTGCTATAAATTGATGCTCAATGTTAAGCAGGCCTTGGAATAATTAACAGGGCCAGACAATGCGGATGTGATATACCAGAAAGAGAAATACTGCGTAAGAAGCAAATAAGTCTAAAATGTTAAAATCTAGCTAAATATTTGTTTAGACGACAAGAAATTGGATAATAAATAATAGAGTGAGCACTTCTTAATTTTTGTGCAAGGGCAGGGATTGAATATTATTTATATTATAATTATAAATATGTACTTAACTCTTTTACAACTTATGTAGTGATAACATACTATTTATACTAGTGATAACAAGTACTACATACAATTTTTCTCTATTAATTAATATTTTATTGTTGCAAGATTTAATAAGTAATGTCACACAAATTTCAATCCGATAAATAATGATACTCTAATAGAAAATACTTGTAAAATTATTATAAATATATTTTATTAATAAAAGCTTCATTTAAAATTTATAATTATTTTTAATATTAAATGTACGGAAAAATGATAACGTAAAGTTCAAATACTGGCAATTTATCGAATGAGCTTTTTCGTCAAAATCATTCAACACAGAATGAAGTATCAGATTTTTTTTTTTATTTACAATACAACAACTGCTGTCATGTTGACAGTATGACAGCACTTGATAGTACTGAAACACATAACTATAAAACAGTCCGTACTACTACAATAAATAAAAATATTTGCTTAAAACTAAATTAACTATTAATTGTTTTTCGTACAAAACATATAGTATAAACCTCTTGCCTGAACTTTTTTCCCGGTTTCGTTCTATTGTGGCGCGAGCTTACAAGTACTCCTCCGGGAAATTAGCATTCCCACACTTGATAAGTAAAAACTATTAAGGTCGTGCTGAAAAGTCTAATTGTTGACTTTTAAAATAACTGGAGAAAATATGTCTTAACAATGCTCTCAAAGAGCTGGTTATATAAATAATTTGAAACTAAAAATATTACATTTTTGATATACATTAATAATATAAGTGTCACAATTACTTAAATTAACGGTACGAAAGATTTACATTTATGAAAATTTCAACCATCAAGGACTTGTCGTTTTTAAAAGAATTTTGTTCTTTATTGACTGTATTTTTCAACAATCTTGATTTTTATTTAATTTTTAATAAAAAATGAAGTTTTTGGCTATAAAGAAAAATCTTGCATTCTGTATTCCATCGCCAGACATTACATTTTTCTAAAAAAATGTTAAATTATTTGATTTTATAGGGGAAATGTCAATGTTTGTAGTGTATGTTAAAATAAATAATATATATATTTTTAAAGATAATTATGGATTTTAAGTGCTACCTATTTTATTAGACAATATATTACTTAAATAATTTTAAAATGTAATTTGTTTGTATCAGAATACTGCGAAACGGTAGACTTTTATCGTAGTATACAAGTCGTTGATTTTGAAAGTAAAAGTTTCTATGATTACTCTATTCCTCATCAAATATTCCGCACAACCTTGCCTTATCAAGCTAGCCATGGAATATGAAAAATGACACTCGTACTCTTGAAAATGAAGTAAGGTCGGCTGCCGAAGCATTAATTGCACTGTAATGCATTATTTATGATAAAACAGTGGGAATAGCAAAAACTAAATGTCAGATTGCTTTCAGCACGCTCTGGCGGCCGCTAATACAAGCAATAATGCAACGGAAAATGCATCGAGAGTTACGGGAGTATATCACAGCGCCTTTTACTTAAATGGGATATACTTGTTGACTGCGGGAGACTTCGATGAGCGAAAAGCGACCAACGCGAAAACCAATCAGAAAATATTATTTCATTTATTTATTACTGCATTGTTCTAGTAACAAAACACTTATAACACATATTATAGATATATAAAATCTGATGTGGTCAGCACTTACCTCTTTGATTACATCTATGTACTATTTTATCTTATAAATTCAGAATTTTTATTTTTATTAATTCAAGGGTTATTTTTTCCCCTCTGATCTGGTAAATCGCGTCAAAAAAGTGATGTCATTTGTTAACAATATTTATTATTAACTTTTTTGATGCGATATTTTTCTATTAAACGATGATTAAGATTAAGAAATGGAAAAAGCGGCACTTAAAATATAAAAATCCTGAGAATTTATCCAACTCGGGTTAGAAATATAACTCATGGGAAAAAACTTATTTCACTCACTTATAACATCATGTATTATTATCTAATACCGTGTAATGATAACTCTATAACTAACAACTTCTCTGCATTATTTTTTTTATCAAATTAAATATCAAATATCAAGAAACTACTAAATATTTTATAATACTTACTTAAGAGGGATTGGGTAAAATTTTCTATGGCACACTTGAAAATAGTTAGTCTTGTGCATTATTTACAATATAACATACTTGTATCACAATAACTATAATTTATTATATCATATATATTTATTTATTTCTTCTTATATGATAAATTTTGAAAATCAATTCAAAATCAAAAATAAAATTATAATTGAAACACATTTGCTCTTAAAAACCGAAATTAAATCAATAATTGGAATTTTATTATTATAAAACTTACAGGTATTTAAATTTAAAAACATATGAGGAAAACCTTACTTGTAATAACACATGCAGAATTTTAAGTTAACTACGTAATTAAGCAAATGAAATAAACATCAAATGATTTATTTTGCTGCCAAAAATTACCATGTTGTTTTGTTTGTTTAAATTACGAATTAGCTATTGTTTTTGTTTTGTAAAATATCACGTTTATTCATGCTACTGTTGAATAATATTTATAATTTTATTTGCTCATTTTTCTTTTAATGCACTATTATTATCCGTGTAAAATGAAAGGAAAATTATATTTATATTCACACTATTATATGAGTTACAGAGCGTGAAAGTAAAAATGTACGAAATTTTAGTTCTACTAACATTTAGAATAGAGGAAAATTAGAATGTTGAAAAATTTCATTATGTATGACATTATTATTCTATTGTTTGGGTTCGCCTCAAGAAAATTTTAATTAATTATGAAATATTAATGAGATTAAATTAAGTAGCAGTGAAATTAAAGAAAGTGAAGTTTAAGCTAACAGTGCAATATTTACATATTTTGGAAACTCGTTATAAACGGGTATCCAGCAACTTTTGTTTTTAAAATACTGACATGTTGATATTAATATTCTACTAAAACTTATTTTGATTTTATTGCAAAAAATTAGTGTTACACTCAGAATTGCGTCGATCCAATAATATTAGATCTCGACGCGCTGAATACATAATTTCAAACCGATTTGAAATATCTATTTTCGTTCTCGAGATATTTAATCCTCTTCGACCTCACTACTCGAATATATACAATTTTTATAATTTTTAGAAAAAGTCGAAATATGGTTAAAAGTCTATATTTGAAAGTTAATATACAAAAATCAAACAAATATGGATACCCCTAGTATAAGATACATGCGTATTAATGGCAACATTATTATTATGAATGCGCATATTTTGTGTCCTAAAAATTCTATTCTCATGAAAATAGGCTTCTTGTGCAAATTGTCGACCTTAGCGAACATTGCGGAGTTTTGCAATCAATTTCACCTAGATTTCGCAAGTGCCAAATCATCAGTTTGCCAAGGATGTCGAAGGAATGTTTACTCGACATATCTCCACTTTATTCTCCACTTGCATAGAAAATGTCGAAACGCTGCAATCACGGATTTCTTACTGGACTTCTTTAACAATAGGCGAGGCCTTTATGTTCAGACTTGTCTAGCAATCAACTCGAATCAGTGTTGCCTCCTCTACCGACTTCTTCTTTAATCTACCGATCTACCGAAACACCAAAACACTTAAAATAAATTTCAAATTGCCAAAAGAGATTTTTTGTTATTCAAAAAATGTATTATTTAGTAAATTTTGAAATTAAAGATAGTTAACGTAAAATTTCGTCAAAATAAAATACAATCTTACTTTGGTTTCGGTTGTAATGGATCAATTTCCTCAGTTCCTTTCTGTTCATCTCTCTATTAGCACATTAAACAAATATTACCTATTCGGAGAATTCCCGAACTCGACTTAATTTTCAAACGATTTTTCTATAAAAGACCTTTGGTAAATCCTCGTTTTTATTAAAAAAAGAGAAATCGTTTTGAAATAATAACAATTACTGAATTATTATTTTCAAAACAATATATAAGGAAAAATATGTGTTACAATTTACCAGTTAAAAGAAATCTTATTTCAAAAATTTCTGATACTAATTTAAAAGGAAAAAGTTCTTATGATGATTGATGATGTTTGTATATAAATTTATATTTTTTAATAAATAAAATCATTAATGTTAATGTTTTGTATAAAAAAATCTCAGTAGGTATCAAACATAACTATAAATTATATTGTTAGGAAATTACATATTTGGCAACATAATGTAAAACATCATCTACCGAAAATTGTGGAACTCTAACGATATTTTCCCAATAATATGCCGAATTCATTCCTTCATCCGAACGTACCAACACTGACAATGAGTTGAATCAAGTAGGTTGGGTGTTTGTTCACAGCACGACAAATGAGTAAAGTGTTAAGTATGCGAACACTTTCAAGAATTAAGAACAGGAAAACCGCAAGCCAAAATTAGTACATGAACTTGACTTTTTTAATTCGTACAAATGTGGTGCATGTCTATTTCAATGTAAATATATAATTCGTAACTCATGGAACAGCACCGTGATCGTGAATCTTTCTAAGTGCGAATGATTTTATTCCTGTTTACCGGTTGAATTGATATTTTTAACAATAAAAATCCTCTGGTCTACCTTTCCTCAGCATTAGGTCTTGTCCTGTCCTCAGAGCAGAGGTTAAATGGACCACTAAATTACTTATGACTGAGTACAAATAGAAACACGTTTTTATGTTACGTTAAATATTATGCACATGTATATAAAGTACTCGTATGTATATAAAGTACTCGTATGTACTGAAAATTAAGTTAAACCTATCGAAGAACTAATTGTCTGTACAAGTTACAAGAATTTTTGGCATATTTAAAGTAAATCTTGGATTATTCAGTGTTGACTGCATCAATTTTGTCTCTAAACAACAAAATTAACATTCCCTATGAGAGATATCACTCTAATGTATTTTTAAGATTAAAATCATCTCTCCTACCGGTCCATCTCTCCCGCACTTACAAAATCCAAATTGATTTGTTTAAATGCTTATAACAACACAGATGAATAAAAATTTGAAATGTAAAAATCAAAATACTGTACTTCATTATAAAAACCGTTTAATAACAAAAAATAGTAATGATCTATTCATATGCCCTATATTTAACCAAACTGTAAATCGTTTTTACTATTTATTTGTTTTTTTATTGCTTGTTTAAATGCATCTTTAAACATTAAATTTTTATTTGTCAGTTAATAGTTTTTCCCACATTTTGTAAACTACTGGAAAGAAGTAAAAGTAGCAATAATATTAATGAATCTTCTAGGAAGTTACGTACAGGTAAATTTAGAAGAAAGTAATGTAGTATTCCTGGCAAATCGCCAATTACTACAAACTTGAATGTTTGATAACAAACGAGATAATGGAAAAATTTCTTCTAACATAAATTACTAGAAAATATTCCAATAAGAAATTTCAAACAGAATAACACAAACGTATAAAAAGAAGTCACAATACAGGTTATTTTTAACTTGATAGATACATTTTTAGAAAGTCGGTATTGTCATACATTATATTTAAAATAGTTTTTTAATTTTAACGTTTTTTTTATCCGGTTTCTATGACTAGTTCTATTATTTTTTTAAGGGTTGCATTGATTTAAATCACTAGTTTTGCAATTGTAATTTAACATCCCAGATTTGCGAAAATTGGAGGAAAAAGCGTGTGGGTAATGTTACCATGTGGCAATAATTTCAAGAACTACTAAATCTGTTTAATTTATTCGGTAAAACGATTTTACTGGCATATAAACAACCAGAATTACCTATATTTAATTAGGCAAAAAAATTGGGCAAATTTATATTTTAATAATAAATTAAACAAAAATAAATAGTGCATATTAAATATTGAAAATGTAAATTAAATAATTTATTTTCTATTTTGAATTTGCGGCGAAATTTAAAAATAAAACAATGTCAAATATATGAAAGTGCAATTTTAACAAACCCTATTTCCGCTGTCACAAAAGAGAACAAATGAATTGAAAAAGAAAGTGTTTAAAACAAAAACTAACTTCCGCAATAGAAATTGCAATTGGACTGTTATTTGATTCTCACGATAGTCTTTTATTTATAGTGCAAACAAATGAATAAAACAACATTTGAATGAAATGTTACGTATTTGTTTACAAGCAATACAATAATCAGATTTTTGAAAAGTTGGTTCATTCACCCTGTAAACATGTTAGCTAATTTCAGCGCTTAATTTTGTTTTCAGTTCATTTATTTTAAACTTGAAATTTCACAAGCTTGAGGTTAATAAACAAACAACAAACAAACGTTGTAAAAATCACGTAAGCCATGGAATTAGTACATTGAAAATGAAAACAATTGTGATGCTGATTATCTTAAATAAAAGCTATAATCACAATTTAACTGTAGGTGCTATTTAAATACTAGTAAAACTATCATTGAATAAACAGCAGTCTGTTTTTTGCTGATTGAAGATAAAGATAGGTAAATAACAAAATCTGTACACATACAAATATTGCAACACGTGTGTTTACGAAAAACAAAACTCACTATTTAAAGGTGTTTCAAGAATTGCATTTTTCTTTTTCTTTTTAATAAACATCAACAAGTTTGCTATTAAATGTTTTTCATCTTCCAGAACGTAAACTTATTTATATTTATTGAATTTTCCTACGCGTAAATGTATTACCTATGCTGAAAATATGGGCCTGATTTCACAAGTTATTGTCGATCAGTATTTTTTAATGTCAATGTCATATGCAACATTTGCAATTAAATGTTCCAGAAGCCAAAATGTCGAAAGAGGTTTCGACATACGTCGACCAAAATCAAGTTCATATTGAGCAATAATTAATTGTATGTTATTAAACAAAAATTTGATTGTAATGAATTCTGACAAGGTCCTAGATTTTAACACTCGTAGCATCAACCTTTTCAATTAACACTTCTTTTGGTAATCATAATTCAAATGTGGTGGCTTATTTGGTTAGCGCGGTCCGAATCGAGTTGAGCGAAGGTGAGATATGTGGTTCAAATCCTAGCTTCGCTAATCTTTATCCAAATCAAAATACCGCTAAGACCGAATGTATTCGGAACCCACTGTAACTGTAGGTCTTTTTCAGGGGATGTTTGCTTACTACATATGCCACTAAATTACAAGTAAAACTTGTTACGATTTACGAAACTAGTACCTTAGGTACTAGAGACATTGTCCTATCTAGGAATGTCACAGATCACAAATGATGATTAGCAAATTACCCATTGTTGGGTATGCCAGTATATTTATTTCGTCGTAGATTATTATTATGATGGTCTTTTACCATCCAAATCTTACGATGCAATGGTAATAGGTTCGTTCAAACTAGATATTCCTGACGGTTTGTGATTAGTTTATGTGCCGTGGTTCTAGTTCTGGACCATGTTTTTATTGAAATGAATTGCGGACTGATTCTGAACCGTCAATGTCATTACTGTCAATTGTGATGGTTGTGATTCACTGCTTTCTTTACAAGAAAATTTCTTGGATTTAATATTAATATACAATAGTGACTCGGGATTGGATTTAAAAATATATTTTTTTTATTTCTGATTTTAAGGAAAATGTTACTGTTTTCCTTAACTTTAAACATTTAAAAATAAATTTTTAAGAAAAAATTTAAACAAAAAATTACAGTCGCTTATATACATACTTTCCTCTATTTTGTAACTTAATGGTTGCTACATTTTTTCTCCAATGAAAATAGATTGCACTGGAGAAAATATCAAAACATCACTTGGAATGTGTTTTATTTGCCAAAAAATTTTAACAACAGGGTAAAAATTAAACAATGAGTTACAGAACAGGCCCCAGTTAGTTTTGATTTGTATTGTATTAATTAGATGTCAAAAATGATTGAATGATATTGACAGTTCAGCGACTTTATAAAGTGTATTGATTTTTTTTACATTTGCTTTGGCACACAATTTTACTCTGAATGACACATTCAATTTTTTCTTCAAATGCAAATATTTTATAAAATAATTCACTACTTCACGTTCAATTGTAGGTTATCAATTTAAATTTGTCAATTGAAGATGGATTTTAGTAACTTTATTCTTACGTTATCTAGTTTTATAATGATATTTAGGGCGCTATTACAGGTTTGTATTGTACAAGTTATTTCTTATTTGATGATTCTACGTAGTTTCTATGAATACTTATTTTACTTTTACTCCGGCGGTGTAAAACTAAGTTTTTTAGCATATCTGCAAACTTTACTAGATTTAGATTGCTTAAGTAAAAGACTATTAAACATATTCACAAATTTATGTGATATCGAAAAAAAAAAATAAGCGCAGTTCATTTCTGGATGGGTATATATCTATATTTAGAATCGTAGTCTACCATTAACAATTGCAAATTATAATTGTTTTAAATATTATTACATCTAATATGCATTTATACAAGTTCATTTTGCAAATATTTATGAACAAAAATATAGCCCCTTTATTTTTATTTGTATGTATGGGCATTTAAGGCTGTTGACATGAATGCACCATAATTCTTACAATATCTGTATTATAACAATTTGTGTTGTATACAAAAAATGTATATTATAATTAGCCTTTTATTACAATACAGCGATTATCATTTGTTATAAGTGATATTTTAATAAAATATAAATAAACACAATTTAAATGTACATAAAATAATCATTAACATATACTAACTTAGTTCTAATTGGCCATTATATTGTATTTCACATCATTTTATTTTGGCGCGCAAATTTCTTCTGCGTTCTACACACGATCAATTATCTCAAATGCGTAGTAGATACACAGGTAAACAATATTATTCATTCACAAATTTAATTTGTATAAAGCAAATATTTTTTTTTAATTTCATATAATGGAAAAATTTGCTCTAACAGAATGTATTTGGTAGTATATTAACAGATTTTTTTATGAAAATACGCAGTAAATAAACATATTTTGTTTGTGTTTCTTCTCCGTGAAATCGAGAACGTTTTCATTCATACATTCTGGAAAATTCGTACGGATTTTCCGATAGGTTATGTTTATATTTAGAGCAGTTATTCATATTTTTACCGGATGTATTTAAGGATTACTCAATTATACATAATAACATATGACGAACATGTTAATAAAAATGAGTTTGTAATAATATTTCAGAAGAAAAATAATAAGCGTAACACTCCAATAAGATATTACAGTATCAATAAATATTATTTCCTAGTATTTTTTTGATAAAACCAAATTTTAGATGCGTCAGAAGTTTGGTTAATGTAAACAACATAACCTAAATTGTGTTAGAACAAAACCGCATGTTACTAATAAGTATATTATTGTATATTTTGATAATGATGATATTTTAATACAAGTTCTAAATTAAACGTTACACGCTTAGGTATTTAAATATGTATGTAAAACATATTTAAAAAAAAAATCATGTTATAGTACAATGGAAAGCAAAATGTAATATGTGTTTTTATTAAAAAATAGTAAAGATGAGAACTGTATTTGGGCTAATATCTATTTACACATTTGATCACATTATCGCGTGGATACTTTAAATCATTTTAAATGTAGGTCACTGTATTGGATAAGGAAGATAAAGTCATTTTAAAATTATTTACTAGTTTGGAGTTTAAACTATACTTTCAAGTTTAAAATATATTGCATACAAAATTCTGTCTGTAAATTCGCATACAATAATAAACAAACTATGGAATCCTTTATAAATAACGAATAGATACAATGTAGTTTAATATTTAGATATATGTTTTCAATACATATAAACAATTGTATTTATTAAATGATAGTATACATTGTATACCAAATTATTAAAAAATTGAAAGTAAATTTGGGTCAAAGTATGACATTATTTTTGATTCATTCAGTACGACATAAAAACAACATATAATGTAACTTGTACTTCATTGTTTTAATTTAAAAATTAATAATGTTGGACACTATACATTAGTATCAGAAATTGGGATCACAAAATTAAACTAATTAATTTTAATTTATTTGAACTCAGTAAGCTATGTAAAAATTTGAATAGCGTGAGACATGAAAACAAAATTTATATCATTTTTACGATTTGTTTTAATTTATAATAAAAGCAAAATTTAGTATGCAATTTAAACTTAGACTAATATTATTTTAATTTTAACTTTCCCCTAAATTTTTTTGTTTGTTTTGCTCATAATTTAAGCCTTTTTGGTGTAACTGGGCATTAATCAAACAAATGAATTTTAATGTATTTCGAGGACAGTGTGCCATGAAAATTTGGTGCCAGTATAAAAATGTAAGTATCATTTAACACTTTTTTTGGTGATTGCAGATTATAAGCGGTAATTATAGTTTACTATAGAATAAAAAAAATGAATGACAGTAATTCACAAAATAAAATGTATTTTTTTTTTACAATTTTTTTATTCCAAAGTTAAATAGTTTGTGATAAACATAATGAAATAAAATTTTGATGTCAGTGGGCTATGAAACAAAATTGGGCGCGAGTAGGCCAAGAAGGTAATTTTTATTATTTTTTTACTTCTAAAGTTAAAGGATTGATAATTAATAATACACAAAATAAAATGTGTGAAATTTGGATGTAGTATAGGCTATGAAACAAACTTGGGCGCGAGTAGGCCAAAAAAGTAATTTTTATAATTTTTTTACTGCTAAAGTTAAAGGATTGATAATTAATAGTACACAAAATAAAATGTGTGAAATTTGGATGACAGTAGGCAATGAAACAATTGATAATTAATAGCAATGAAAGTACTTTTTATATATTTTTTTTACTTCTAAAGTTAAAGGATTGATAATTAATAGTAACCAAATTAAATTGAGTAAAATTTGAATGAAGTAGGCTATGAAACAAAATTGGTCGCGAGTAGGCCATGAACGTTATATATTTTTGACTTGTAAAGTTAAAGGATTGATAATTGACAGTAGGCAATGAAAGGCACATGTGGAGGTATCCTACCTAGAGATGACATTTCGTGTCCATCTGACATCCCAGAGCGTGTGTCCGGGTCACTCACTCATCACTTCACACACTCGCGGCCCGGCTGGCTAGCGGGAACGTGGGGCGCACTGGCGAGCCTGACTCACGACTGACGCTAACGGTACGCGGCGTACTACAAGCGCCGCGCGCAGCAGCGCCCGAATGAAAGTCAGCGAAAGTGACGGCAGGTAGGAGTGAGCTGGTCATGAACACCAGGAAGTCGGGATGGGGGGACGCTGTTCTTGAATATAACGCATTCTGTATTACCAGCAACTACTAACTCATCTTCAGTTTCAAAAAGTGTAATAATGTAGAGATGGGAGTGAGCTGGTCATGAACACCAGGAAGTCGGGATGGGGGGACGCTGATCTTGAATATGTGACGGATTCTGTGTTACCACCAACAACTAACGAATCTTCAGTTTCAAATATTATAATAAGTAGAGATGGGAGTGAGCTGGTCATGAACACTAGGAAGTCGGGATGGGGGGACGCTGATCTTGAATATGTGACGGATTCTGTATCACCACCAACAATAAACGAATCTTCAGTTTCAAATGTTATAATAATGTAGAGATGGGAGTGAGCTGGTCATGAACACCAGGAAGTCGGGATGGGGGGACGCTGATCTTGAATATAACACATTCTGTATTACCACCAACAACTAACTCATCTTCAGTTTCAAAAGTTATGATAATGGGCGATACAATGTAGAGATGGGAGTGAGTTTGAGCTGGTCATGAACACCAGGAAATCGGGATGGGGGGACGCTGATCTTGAATATACCACATTGACGGATTGTCGGTCTTCTGTATTACCACCAACAACAAAGTCATCTTCTATTTCAAAAATTATAATAGTTATAGAGATGGACACGTGTCGTGAAAATTTGCTATAGAATCTACTGAAACGGGGTTTCAAGTTTTTGTCGAGATTAGAGTTGGACATGAATAATCAAGAAACTGATCTTGAATTTAAAAAATACTAATATTTAGCGGGGACGCTCAAGGTAGAGATGGACACGGGTCACAATATAATACACTGAAACGGAGTTTTCAAGTTTTTGTCGAGATTGGACGTGAATGTTGAAGTTTATGCCCGTAAGTCTATTTTCGTTAAGACTTGTATTTCTTTTCTGGCATAATACTTTTTTTCAATATCACTTGTGATATTACCCGCATTCAATTTAATAATAAAATTATATTTAGCCAAATAGCCGAATATGAATACTCGGTGAATTTTATCCGAATATTTGACCGAATAGTCTATAACCTACCTTCTAATTTTCCACAACCTGAAAGCGCGATTGGCGGTCCTCGTTGCGGTGAAGGGTGTATTTATTCTTACGTGTCGAAATAAATTTAATTTTTCGTAAGGTAAATTTTTGTTTAATTACAATTAAATGTAATATTTTAGTTTCAAGAATAATTTTAACGATTTACCATCAAACAATATAACTAGATAAATTATTTACTCTTAATGTAGATACATTAGTAATAATAAATAATAATTATATTTTGTTTAAAATTTATTTGCTTTAATTATATATTTTAATGTAATAAAACAGCTTAGTTCTTCACTTATTTTTTGTAACCGAATATTCGGTATAGAAATAGTCCGAATACCGAATAGTAAAAATATAGCCGAATAGATCGAATACCGAATAATTATTCGGGTTCGGTCCCATTTCTAATATTTAACAAATGAAAAAAAAAATATATATATTAATTAATAGTATCTATGCCACAAGTTTTATATTTTACTTTTTTTAATTATTCTATTACAAGCTCGCTGTGTTTAAATTTCTCAGCAAAATTATTTATATACCGAAACAGAATTTTCAGTCGAAATCGTAACCGAAACCACAACTTTACATAAGATCAGTTAAAATTTACTTAAATTTGTATTAAACACGGAAATCTAGTGTTTTTCTTACCTTCAATTTATTAGAAAATCTCCTAATTTTTGTAGAGATAGTGGTTCGTATTCCGAGTTCACTTTTATAATAAAATCGTTTTTAGGAAGCCCGATTTTACATTATAATCTTATGAGATCAAACGTCACTTTTAACAAATGCACTAAAGAAGTAAAGACTTTAGTTATCTATCACCATTCACCACCTCACAAGTGTTACAAATAATCACAATCAAATAAGTAGTCTTCTCAAGAAAACAAAACTTTAACTAACAAACAAAAAAAAATAGACGAGTCAAACTCTTCCGAACAAACCCGAATGCGCCAGACACGATACGAATACTATTTTCGGCTAATTTTTGGGCGAAATCGAAACTAGCATTTTTGGCTAAAACTGGCCGAAACTGAAATTTCAGTACACCACTTTGTTATTATTATTAATCATCATAAGTTTCAAAAGTTCTAATAGTAAGCGGGCACTACAATCTCTGCGTTTTAATTTCTAACCTCTCCATTTTTGTGGTGCTTCATTTTGACTATTTTAATGTAACAATGTTAAGGGTATGTGGGGGTGAGATGGACCAAATTTTTGAAAAATAATTATTACTCTATAATAGTAAAATATCTCTTAATAATTTCTTCTTGGTTTTCCCAACATTTAAATTGCTTGCACCTTCGAAATCCCGCCACTGAAGATTTATGATTGTTTATTATAAGCAAAGGTAAATTCAATTTAATAAAAATAATTGTAGGAATAATCAAATTTGGTAATTATATGTAGCACAACGGTACTGTTCAAAATTTGTAACAAATTTCATCACAGCGATAAGCACTATTATTAAGTAGAACGTACGATCAGTCGATGTAATTTAGAAAGAACATTGTGAACGACCGAAACCTCAAAATCAAGGTCTGGTATCCTCGTTAAATTTGAAAGATGCAAATAAATCAAGGCGAATTTTCATTGCCAATTTGAGGACAACAAGCTCGAGAGAAACACGCGGAAACAGTTATAAGCCAAGATTCGCACTTTGCCCCTTGCAAAGCGGACTAATAATAGGCACATCGACTCGCGATCGCACCGCGACTCCGAGAGGAAAGGAACAAGGGAAAGTAACAACGACTTTCTTTGCCGAAATTTGCACGCTGCTGCTTTCGTCCATTCGTTTTCAAGATCGTAATTGATTCGCAAATAAAGAATCATTTACTTCGCGCTTTTCAACGAGAGACTCAAATATGCACAGTTTATTTTCAACGTTAATGAAACATTAATTTTTTTATAAAGATTGAAGTTTAAACAAAAAGATGTAATTATTATTTGTTATATAGATATGAAATTTATTTATTTTAACATCTGATGTAGTTTTTGACAATAAATGTCTGTAAGCATGGTATGTTTTATAGAAATAAAATTTAATTATTGGGATAAAACTTTTCTGAAAAATTGACTAATGTAAAAGTAGTTTTCGTACTCATGCATTGAAATGTGTTGTTTCGCGTTGCCTAAGCAACGCCTGGAACGTCAATTTCCCAGGTCTCCACCAGATAGGTGACCGGGAAATTTTGGAAAAAACACTCCTACTTCTACAGCATTTATTAAAAAACTATATTTATAATAAAATAGTATAATGTTTTAAACATTCTTTTACTTAATAATATTAAAAGAAAATAGGGGATTATTGAACGAAATTTAATGTAGAAAAAGTAAATTTAGTGCATTTGATATACAATGTTGGCAACAACTACTGTAATGTTGACAGATTGACAGCACTTGTTAGTACTGAAACACATAACCACAAATCATGTATAATTTGTAATAAATAATTTTATTTGTTCAAAAATAACTAATTATTAGTTGTATAAATTCGTACGAAAAATATTGTACAAACCTCTTGCGTGAACTGGGTTTCCGGAATCGTTCTATGGCGGCGCAGTCGTTCCCGCATTTGGTATGTAAATAACTATTTCATTCTACTAATTGAGAACGATTTTCGAGATTGGAAAATTTGGAACTAGTAAAACACTTATGTCTTAATTAGTGATGTTATTAGAATTCATTAAATTATTTTGAAAAGTAAATGAAACCATTGATAAATTCAAAAGAGGGCATAAAGTATGTAGGTACTTTATGTCCAGTTGTAGGAAATAGTTAGTTATGCAACTAGTGTGTAAAGTAAGATTTTTTTAGTCGAGTGTGTTTGAGTGTGTTTAATGGAAATTACAACATGAGATATGTTACACACGTGTTACCTACAACCTTTTTCCTACAACCAAAATATTAATTTAAAACCATTGAGTGAAAAGTAACTCTTTACAAACGCTAAAGAGGACATAAAGTATATACATTATGCCCGGTTGTAGGAAAAAATCATTTCAGTAATTATTTCTAATCCGATTTTTTGCTACTATTTCAATTCCTTATATACTTTATCTTTACATGAATAGGTATCACTTTTGAAATAAAATTATTTACTAGAAATTATAAAATTATGGAAAACATGTTTTTCGAAGGAAAACATTATAAGCAATATTAAAATTATTTAAAGGTACTGTGACACACAAAACATACAGCTCGTTAAAATTATGCATGCTTCAAATACGTTATTGATAGACTGATATATCTGAAAGGCTGTAGAAATTTTACTAAAAACTATTGGCACTATTGTCACTGAATAGATCAGTATAATACTGAGTTTTACGAAGCTACAGAAGAGTGGTATATCCAAAATTTCTGCCCTAACCGAATTTAATAATTAAATTATTTATGACACTACTTATACAATTTTTATAAAAATTCAGCAAAATAGATTTTTTTTTATTATTATTATTAGATTCAGAATGAATTTATAACATCCTTTGATTTTTCAATTCATCGTATCATTCTTTTTCGCTTGTACCTGATTTCAGTAGTTGAGCAGTCATCAAAAATTAAAGAAAAATAATGACCGTATTTGTCATTGAACTGCCATTTTAAAATTAATTACATGCTAAGGAAATTGACATTCATGTGTTTACAAGTCTGCTTAAAATAAAATATGTACTTAAACAATTTAAAATTGACAAGTATTTCACTTACAATGTTGCAATCGACAATTTCATGAACACATCGTTAGAATGAAAACAACTTTTTTATGGAAGAAAGAGATATGCAAAAAGCTGTCTTTAAGTAACGGTAAATTAGATAATAGTTTATTTTTGACGAGGAGCACAACAAGAGTTGCAGTGAACATGTTTTATAAGCAATTAGCAGATGACTCAACGCATTCCTGCAGTGTCTAATGTCTCAACCACTTGAATACTATTTGAATGTATTAGATTGTCACCAAGGTAAACATACACATTTGATAAATTTTTCTCTATGAAAGAAAGAATGGGAAATTGCTAATTATGATAGGTCAAGGTTTTTCTCATTAGTGGGTATGGTTGATCTGATTTGAAAATTAAATGCTGAACATTTGAAAACTTATGACAAGATTTTGATTTCGTTTTATAGTACCCATATAGTTCGGTAATTCGATATATTGCTGGTTTCTTTAATATTTATACTGAAGAATAAGTATTCCAAAGGTCATCTTCCCGGAAAATTTATCGAATACATGTTTTCAGAACTAACTGGTTACTTTTCATACTGACAGTGGACTAGATCATTATAGGGTAAGTGGGATAGATATAGTCCGGTTGTTTAGAGGCAAGTGTATTTTGTACCTTATATACATACTTACTTAATTACTATGTCGGTAGGTTTAATCTAATAATTAATGTACATACTCTATATACATGTGCATAAGACTTAAAGTAACCTAAAAATGTGGTTCTATTTGTACACAATCATAAGTAATTTAGTGATCCACTTAACATCTGCTCTGAGGACAGATGGATCACCTATGCTGAGGAGAGATGAGCCAGAGGATTTTTATTGTTAAAAGATCAATTTCACGCATAGAAAGGTAGACGATCTAGTTGCTATTCCATGAGTTTTGAAAAACAGTTGTTAAATGGTTAATCAGAGAGTGATGATAATGAAGAAACTGAAGATTATGAAAATGAATATACGGAATGCAAGGAAAATTATTTAAAAAAATCGATAAAGAAGGATGATTGGATAAAATGTGTAATTGTTTACTTGAAGTATGTTCTACATATGACAAATGATAACAATCTGTTAAGGCTGGTTTATGATGGATTTTAGTTACCTAAATTTATCCATTCGCACAAAGTATCAAGTAATATTATATTTAGTTTTGGTACAGAATGAATCTGATATCTGATTGCTTGATTTTACCATAAATTCATAATAACACCCACAAAATTTCATTTGTTATTTGATGTTAACTTAACGTATAAACGTCAGTTCAATACTTACTTATGATTGGCTGGTTTTGGAATTTAGAATTAAGATATAAAAATTTTTATATTCTAAATCTAAATTTTAAATTTCTAAATTTGTAAATCGTTTATAAAGCACCACATTTGTTGTTGAGTGTGTTTATATCATAAAATTTAAATCATAAATTGAAAATTCGTAAATTAAATCCATGATAAACCAACCTTTAATTAGTTCATCTCCTCATAGCCTTGGTCCATCTCATCTATATCGTAGAGGAGAGTTGGACTTTTGTGAATCCGAATAAAATATTTTCTTGTAGTTTTTAGAACATTGTTTATTTTTTTCCTTATTTTTATAAGTAAGCGAAGACTATACGTTGTTATAAATAAATTTTATTTTTAAATATTATACAATATTAAAGTGTAATAATTATTTATCCAAAATGTGGTCCATTTCTCTCCCACTTACTCTATAAAAATTGTGGAACATGGGTAAAATCAAGTAGACTGTTAATAACCAATTGAAAGTTGACATAAAAAAACATAGGCAACAGGTTAACAGTTTTTTTGTTTGAATTTTTCTTTGTAACGTTTTTTAAAATTATGAATACCATTTTCTTAATAGACTTCATTATTTTATCAATTTTTTACTTAAGTACAATTTTATTTAAATCTGCCTTTCATTCTGAACAAGACACAGATGAAGTCGAAACCGGTCGGAAACAAAATAAAGACTTCCCAAATTTAATTTCCAGAAATTTTTGCCCTATTTCTATCTTCGACCAGTCAAGAAAATTTTCAAATCATTATTACAACAGATTTAAGAAGTTAATATTTGTTAAAGGACCTCAGTCCCAATTTCTCCAGTTAAGTGTTAAGTCTTAAGTTCGTAATGTTCTGAAAGCACAACAATGTCTGCCGTCGTTCACACGTTCGCTAAGCAAATAAAGTGTGAATCAACTCGCATACTAATCGTATGTAAATAACCTTCACGTCTGTAGTATTTCGGCAGCCTACGGTGTAACGTAGTACGACGTCACTCGATTCAGAGTTTCAGAGTTTGGCGCTTTGAGTAAATCAATTACCAATACGCACTACATTCAGGGCTTCCCTACCGTCAGTTACCTCGTAGTAAATTCGTCATATCCTGTTTTTTTTAATGACAAATTTGTTGATGAATTGATGAAACATTTGAATTCCTATAACATTATATCCTTGTTGATATTCTCACAGTATTAATATAATGTAAATAAATGTTTCATCGTAACTTTATTCATAGTTTGTGTAAGTTCATACAACTACGCCAATATCCTGAATCTCAAATGTCAAAGGTACATGCACTCTACTCAATCACAAATTTCCTAATCCTGTTATTCTTCATTTTCTTTTCAACGTAGAGATAATATATAAATTTATAACAATTTGCTACATAATACTGTGTGGGTTATTTATTTATCTTATTGTTTTTTCTTATATTTTTGATGTAGACGGTTTTTATTAGATTTTAAGTACGTATTTAGTAACAAAGCTTATCTAAAAATGTAATATGTACATAAATAGAAAAATTAAGAAGAAGGAGGGATAAATAGAAATATACTAAAATTGATCAGAATAGGTACTTCTGGGAAACGAGATTTCTATTTTCTCGTATCGTATCATTTTAAATGTAAAATATTTTATCTCGTCTCGTTTGTTTCTTGTCTCGAATATTATTATTTCTTGAGTTTTCAAGATCGAATATTTCATCTTTGTACAGTGTTTCCATTCCTAAGGAAATTTCCCTAGGTCGTAGGAAATTTCGAAAAAAATATATATTTCTTATTATTCGTATAAATATATAAGTAAAATATAATTATTTGCTCCACTTATATTTTGTCTTTGCGTACCAGATACACTGTTAATACTGATAGATGGCGTATGGAATTTTTAGGTTATCAATTTAAATCTGTCAGTTGTAGATGAATTTTAGTATCTTCATTCGTAGTTTATTTAGTTTTATAGTGACATTTAGGAAGATATTACAGGTTATTACATTACAAGTTATTTTTATTTACTGATTCTACATAGTTCCTAAGGATACTTGTTAGTTTTCTTCTATGGCGTAAAAGTAGCTATATTTCTACTTCACAAAAGAAAAATAATTTTAAAACCTCAAGAAATTTCGGCGAAATTATTTAAATTCGAGAATCTCGATTTTTTGTCTCGAGACTTTGTTTTTAAAAACGTTCTCGCCATGCCTGAGACGAGATTCGAAAAATATTTAAAATACTAAATTAGAAAATATTGTAAATATAGATTCCAAATCATTATCCTGTAAAAGGTTAAGAAAAACTAAATTAACAAATTAAACATTCTGGCAATAAATAAAACAAATAAAATTTGCACTATATGTATTTCTTTCACTTTCTTCTTCTTTTTTGCCAACAATCCTAATTTCTAAATTGATAAATGAAGCATATATTCCAACAAGTACATTAATTTCGAATCATCTTTGCAACATTCTTTCCGTCACGAATCAATCAAGTGTCATGTATTCTCGTGTTGGGCATTCACCTGCCGTTACTATTGAAAGAGAAGCCCGACGTCGGAATAAAAGTAAAAGTCTTGACTCTTGAGCAGTTTACCGTAGCGGCTGTAACACATCGCCTGTTGGCCTACCTAGACTGGAGTATCTAGCGGTACTCTAATTGCCAGACAAGGAGAGATGACTCTCATTTCTCTGCTTCTCAGAATGAACGGAATAGGCAACTGTTATTTTAGAAACAATGGAATGGATTTCATATTTTTTATTCTAAATTGAAAAATTGTTGGGTGTTATTTCAGTTAAATATAAACAATAGGGTTCTTTGTCCTAGCTTTTTAAGGACGTTATTTCTTGAGGAAGTTCTTCATATTTGTTATCATATTATAATTATAAATATTAAAAATGAAAATATCATGCAAAATAAAATGATTGCATGAAAAAATTTTTTAGAATTATTTTTATACCATATCTATTTCTGTTAGGTTAGGAAAAAGATCATATTCAGTTTTAAAACGTGTAAATAACTATCTCAGAAAAAAAATGTGCGAATACCATTTCATAAAAAAATGTAAGGTCAACCACTTGCCATTTTTTCAGATTTTGCCATTTTTTTCTTTTCTACAAATTGTATGCTAACCCTTCATGGGTATACCTAAAAAACATGTTGCTTTTTTGGTCCTATTAGTAATACTTTATAGATTTTTATTAATATATTATTATTTTTGCTGTATGTTTGTTCAAGTTTTTAAATATAGTAAATCTTTAAGACTAAAATTGCGAAGGGTTATTTCAGCTACAAGTTAAAGCGTACAATGAGTGCAAAATGCAATTATAAAGAAGTAGATAATCAAGTATGGGGTGCATAGCAGAATGCACCAAACACTAAGTGACCGGTTATAGTTCAAAAACCTGAATTCGACTCCATCCATCATTCAAAAGTAAACTCATGCAAACGAAAATCTTCAATGCATTTTTTTTATTTTGAAGAGACTGTGTAACGCCACAAAAATCAAACCGTTAATTTTGTATTATAAATGAATAAATAAATTGTTGGTATCAGGGGTCCCGGGTTCGAATCCCATCTACGGTACGGTACTAATGTTTGTCTTTATCATCTCATATTCATCAATAATGCGTAACAACGAAAGACATAAGAAGAAAACTTGAGAAAAACAAAAAAAAATCTGATTGTTACCATTAATTTTTTACTTGAAAATAATTTAATGGAAAATAAGTTTGTAGTAATATGATATATAATATACTTAAATGACATAACTAAATATATTTTTTATTCTTCATATAAGAGAAAGAAATTATTTTGTTCATAGTAAGTATACGGGCAGAGGAAGATTAGTTCGCGCGCTTCGACTTAAGATCTGACATTTAAATATTCAAATCCTAGCGTCGTCAATCTTCAATCAATATAAACTAGATAGCTTGCAGAAGCTGCATCAATAAAATGCAAATCTAGAAACACATAGAATTCTCGGTTTCATCTGCTGAAGTCTCCATAAAATTATGTACTATATTGGATGGCTGAGCGAGCTATCACACATCTTTAACTCGCTGTGACGTCATTCGAACTTGAGATCGTATGTTCAAGTCCCAGCGACTGACAACGTGTGATTTGTCGTAAAATAAAAAACACAGCTATATACTTGTGTATCACACTCGGATGCTATAGACTTACCATACATCTTAAATAGAAGTAGTGCTGGCATGAAACAACCGACAGTACGGTAGTTAGAACTGGTCTCGGTTAGTTCGGTTGCCCTATGCTCCGCTTATGAGATACAGAGACACATTATATTTTTATTATAAAAACCAAAGTAGTAAAAGTAGCTACCTCTGCAATATTGATGTATTTATAGATAAAGCCTTTGAGGAAGAGATCTTTTCTAAACAAGCTGGATGTCTAGGCGTTCGTTTTTGTCCGTGAATACGGCAGTTATTTACGTATACGTCACGCAGCGTCGCTGAAAGCTTCTGTCCGCAGGCAGGGACGCCCGCTGACGGACGCCCATGGAGCCGCGTCCATAGCCCACTGTCTGTAGGTCGATCACCCAAACACACACTGCGACTGTTTTTTCTACACATTGCTGAAATCACTCGTAATTGGCCGCTTTGGGAACATTGATTTGATTTTTGGCGATAATGAAAGTAGAGCTTTTAAGCACAAAATTAATAGCTCCCTAGATTCTAATAAAAATATTAATCTCATCAGTAAATAATACCATAAATATATTTACCAGTTTCAGTATATTAAGCTTTTATGTATACAGAAAAAAGTAAGCAGAGTAATTAAGTCAAAATAACATGTAACAATTGAATAATATAGCTGTCATATTAACCCATTCAACTAGGTCACAAAAACATTACTGACAGTAGAATTTAAAAAAATAATATTTATTAATAACGTGAAACCGATAAACTATCGAACAATCCATGGATGTTAAGTACCAGGACTTAGATGTCTTAAAATTCTCGCTCCCCGAGCTCCGAATTCAATTGACATCGGCCGCGGTTATAATACTCATAACAATCCTAGATATGTTAATAGCTATTACATGTCTTAAAAGTTCATTTATAGTACGATTTTATTGACTGCTGATAATCTGTGAAGTACTACTTTTGTTATTTAGGTGAGTAAATAGTTATTTTTGTATAAAGTGCACGTAGTTTCTTTTAGTAACTAAGAACACTTCGCCACTTATGCCGTAGTATGTATCAAGTGCAGAAAAGCATTCATATCCATGCGAGTATATTTTTTACGGCACAAGACATTGTGTATTATTTCCATCGTCTAATCATAAGTCGTGAGCAATTGTTCCTTTTGATAGATAGTGTATTAAATGGAAAAGAATAATTTTCTGTAGTGTCCGCCTAAAAACAATATTTTTGCTACAACTATTATTAATATAATATAACATCAACATTTTTGTTGAAAGAACAACAAGGCTATAGATTCATAGCCTAGTTGCGGCTCTAAACCTGTTATTTTTGGCCTAGTTAAATAACTAACTATTATTATTCAGAGTTGGCAAAATCATAAACTAAATAATTTAAAATTAAATATATTATAATTATCTTAAGTTTTGAGTAGAAAACAAAAGTCAAGATTTAAAATAATTGACGAGAAAATAAATTAATGTCATACATTTTGGCGAAATTTCGTCCGCTTTCCACATTCGCCATGCTTTTTGCAAAAACAGGCTTGGCGACTTCTGCAGGTGTAAAAAAATAGCAAGGGGTTGTGCATTTTGGGGTGGCTTGCAGAATACTGGTCATCGGACACAGGGGTGACTTTGCACAACCAGAAACAACTGCTAGCTGGGGAGGGGATAACAAAACACCGATTGTTTACCCGAATATACAACTCGAAATTTAAACTGCAGTCAGTTTTTATGACTCGAATTTATAGCCTATAACTTTCAATTAAATCTTTTATTTAATTTATTTAAATGGGGATGTTCCAGAAGGGTTAATATACATATATAATAATACAAATCATTAAAAAAAGTATAGTGCTTAAATCACTAATTTGATTTTGAAATAATGTATCACTAATACACTTAGGAGGGATTTGGGAGGGGGGGTGTGACAAGGATAGACAGTTTTGAGTGAAAAATAGGTTTACGGTAAAAAATCATTGTGGGTTTAACTGATAGGTCAGTAAAAAATATATATTCAAGTAAATATATAAACTTTTTACAACTCGCAACCCAAAAATACCTATCCATTTTTGTGTCCAAAATTTTGGTTTTAGATTGGTAGATGCGTGGTTCTAAGACCCTAGGTTTCAGTCCCATCGAATCAAATCTTTAACTATCTATTTTCCTTATGAAAATGGCACTTATGGTGTTGTCTACTCATCAAATAAAGTGCCTGAGATAAAACAAGAAGCCACACCCATCAAATGGTAATAATGTTTTAAGTAATTTATTTCATTTTGGAATCATAAACATGTTTATACGCCCTCAAATGCGGGCGTAATTTGGCTTTTATCGCTCGAGGGCGTATAAAGTTGTTAAGCAATAATTACTCAAGAAAATAAAATTGTGGTTAATGAATAAATGTCAAACAATACAATAAATTTTAATTTTGTTTAAGAAAGTATTTAGTATACACAGAATAATCCGCGTCGAGCTTTAAACATTTCCTCGTGCTACAATCTTTTGATTATGCCCTTAATACACAAATAATTATTATAGTAGTTCTAAATAATAATAAAAAAGTTGATTCAATATAAAATTTTACTAAAACAAGTATAAAAGTTTTTATATTTAATTATTTTTTAATGATTAATAAAAACGATTTCCTTATTTGTTAATGTTTTTCAATTACAATGTATGCTGGTGATACAATTAACATTATCTTCTAATTGCAAAATAAATAAAACCCCGGAACAGCATCACATTACAGAAAGTGAAATCACACATATAATTCATTAATGATAACTGTACCAGCATTTATTATTCTGTAATAAACAGAGTCAGTAAATGCAGTTCCACCATTCTTCTACATGCAACATGCACAACTCTGTCTTTCTCTACGCCGAGCGAGTATCTAAACTTTCATCTGATGTACTCACTTCCCGTTTGATAACTACCATTTTTATTTCCGTATTTGAGATGAGTTCAACATTAAGCTAACTGGAACTAGAGCAAAGATACATATGAACATCAAACTTATTTGAAATTTAAATTATTTTAAAAAGTTTCTACTTCTTATAATGGCAATTTAGTATGATTTTGAAAATGAAATACAATAGCTATTTATGTTATAAGTAAGGAAATAAAAGTTGTTATTTAACGCACGCGAATATTGGAAAACGAGACGCAGGCGAGTTTTGTGTGAGAGAGAGAGTTAAATAACCACTCAGCTTCCTTACGTGTTTCATACTATATTTTTTATATTTCTGATTGAATAAGTACACAAATGTATTTGAAATTATGAATTTTTGATATTTTGACGATATTTGCAAAATAAACGAAACAATGATCCTTAATTTTGTGCGTTACAAGTTATTACAATAAAATTGCTGGTTATAATCAGATAAATGATATAAATAAAATTGTTATTTCAGTTTTTTGAATTGTATGTTACGAGGCAAGGTAAAGTTAATAAATGTAATAACCATATTATTAATATTTGCAAAGTTAATAAGAACTAAATATCGTATTTTTGTAGCTATTAATGTTTCCATATATGCTTACTTTCCAATTTGATTTTGCGTGAAATAATGATCTCCTTATTTCACTAGGGAAATAACAGCAGCATTTAACCTTACATAAAGTATAAATATTTGTAAAATGTGGGCTACTTGACAGTTTAGATTTATTTATTTCCAACTTTTGGTAGTTAATTTTGCCCGTTGCTAGACGACTAAATGTATAAGAAATTCGTATGATTTTCATAAGTACCCTGCTAGTAAGATAGTTATTTTTTATAACTTTCCGTTAACAATGGTAATCAAAAAATAAATGTTATCATAAACTTACGACTTATGTTGCTAAGGAAGTAAGTTATACTTACTTGAACGGTGGCGCAAAAATAAATAAGGGGCAAGGATGCCATATTTCAAAACAAAAGTTGACCACATGTGACAAGTGTGAAATAAGTAGTACCTAATTTTTTTTTAATGTTGTCAGTTGTGTTCAATCTAATAATGATTTCATTTGTAAAATCCTTGTGATGCATTTTTTCAAAAATCGTAAAATTACTTATATCATCTTTTTAATAATATGATTAATGTTACTTGACTGTTACCCTGAATTTTTTAATTTTATATTTACGAGTCGCTTCAATTTCAAAACTACTCGTATCTAATATCAACATTACGAAGGACCAAAAATCGCAACGATAAAATAATCCATGCAAGGCCTACCTCAACAGAACAAACAAAGTCTACATCAAAATTTTATCAGTAACCTTAGTCTGTTGGCAAAATACAATGATTTTATTAAATTTATCACTTTGGCAAGGTTGTGGTTTGCGCAAACATTCATAAAATTTGTCATTTATGGCTAGTTTGTTGCACTGCATTAAATTTTTTAATTTACATTTCACACTACTGGAACATGTTCCCCATATTGTATGATCGAAATATTTAATATTTACTGAGAGAATATTTTTTAAAGAATTTGTAATCGGAAACTAATGTTAGGATTAAATAATAATTGTAGAATGTTTAATATTATTTGCACTCCTGTTACTTTTCAAACTAGAATAGGACGCTATTTATATTTTTTCTGTAGATGACAGCATTGCTGGTGCTGCGTATAATAATTGTTATTCTTTTTCTATTCTCACCAATTTCTTTTTAAAATTATTGCATTCGTTCCTATCTTTTGCCAAGTTTTTTGCTAAGTTTAAATGTTTCTTTTCCATGAGTTTGTACGTCTTCCTTTTTGCTTTTACGGCTAGAAGACCTTATTTAGATACTTTATAGTATGATTCCGAAATTAGTCAGTAAAGATCTGTGGTAAAAACTAAAATCCATTCAATTAATGTTGATAAACAAAGTGGCCGTTTTAATAAATAAGTTACTAAACAACAGGTTGATTTGTACTAAAAACTAAAAATCAGACTGACTAAATATATCACTAATATTGATGAGAAATAATAAACCTTGTTTTTTCCAAAATCATCATTGTGAAATAAAACAATTTTTATTTTTTTTTTGACCAATGTATAGTTTATCTAAAAAACATACATATGTATTTTGACTTATTTATGTATTTATTTTTTTAATTATTTGACTGTATTCATGTACCGTTCTCTATGTTAAAATCACATTTTAATGTACAAACTAAATAAGTTGACCTACACTTCCTGAAGAAGACCCACGTGGGGTCGAAACCGATGGGAGACGTAGCTTTTTCCAAATACATTGACTGAATTCCACAAGTTTTATTAATTCTCATCCATCCACCAGTCAAGAAGATTTCCTTCCTATCACTAATATTTGTCATGAAACTGAACTACTTGAAGTTCTCTTCCTTCTAGAAATGCTGTGTCATAGATGAAGAAGATGCTTTTTAAAACTGTATCCAGTAAATACATATAACCATTTTTGTCTCTTCAATTTTTTAATATTAATCTACCACTGAATATTTTGTTAAGCAAAAAGGACAATAGAAACAAATATTATATAATAAAAATGTAAAAAGTAGAAATATTACTGTTTTATATTTAAATGTAAACCTAACATAGGTAAACCCAACAAATTGTTTTAAATTTCTACTTTTTTCATTTATATTTTATTGTTAATTTTACTTACATTTGAATGTTCCATTTAACAACGAACAATTATAAATTATTTGTCTTTTGTTTAAAAGCAACTTTTGAGAACATTTGTAAAATAATTTTCATAAACAAATTAGGCTAAATATTTTTTGTCACTCATTTTTCATGTAGGTATGTAATTTTAACCCTCGACTTTATCTCGAGCCGAATCTGTTGATTTTTCTCATCGCTTTCAATTATTTTTAATTGTTTTCTTTTTATTAATTTATCATCATTACATTGTTTCCCCAATTATTGTTCCATTTTGTATTATCCTTATTCCGGCATGATCCTGCCGCTGCTTGTTTGAGCAGGAAGCTACACGAAGCCAACATTCGCAGGATGGGTAGTAATAATCTGCCATAATCGAGGTCATTGCATGGTGCAACTTTCTCCTTTGAACACACTGGATACTCGCTATAAGCTAACTAATGTTCTTAACGACCAATATTCAGCGACATGCACATGCTGCTTGCCTATTAGATGATGTACACGCACTGTGTGAAATAAGTTTGGTTAGAACAGAAAACAAAATGGCGGATGTGAGGTTAGGGAAGTTAAGATTGAGGTTATGTTGGGGGTTTCCGAAAGAGAAATTTTCGAGGAATTGAAGATGAGACAAATTATAATAATTTTATGTCTTTTTTCTTTTTCTTTTATTTCATAACAATTTTACTTTTGAAATATAAAGTGAAAATGATTGACAGCTCCTTGACTTTGACATTTAAATTACTGCACCATACCAACTTGATTTAAGAAAAAAATTAACTTCCAGCATTAATGGAATATTTTATATTTAAGTTATATTATCGTATAAATAGTAAAAAACAAGAAAAACTTGCGAAGTACATATATAATTGTTTTATGATTATATAAAAGAAATTACTAGTTGGAAATATCGGAATGAAATGAAATATTTATTATTACTCTTCAGATTTTATTACTATTTTTTTGCTTCAATGTAATTTGAAATTAAATAGTTTTCTTTATTGAACGACAAGAAAATTATTAATAAATAGACAATATTTGGGTTTTAGTTCTGTAAAAATTTATTAATTACAACGTTTCGACAGCTCAGTGCTGCCTTCGTCAGGTAAATAACAATAATAAGCAAATTATTAATTAGTATAAAAGCACAGACATGTTCTAGTACATTGTTTTATTGCTTCTAAAATTAAAAGTCTATTTATTATTTATTACTAATATGATTATTGAAAATTATGATACGTAACGAATTTTTTCGCAGTTCTTACAAAAAAGTACTACCCCAAATTACAACACACTGAAAAATCGAAGAATTTTTATGAATGATTTTAATCAGGGATGGAAAACGTAACCTAACGATACTCGACAACGTTATTTAACCGTAACGTAACAAATAACGATACACTATAACGTTATTTGCCGTTGAGAGAATATAAATTTCGTTATATGTTTTATGTACACATAGATGTCACTAGTAACGTTTGAAGACTGTTTCAAATGCACCAATCACTAACCTTCTATTATATACCCTACTGCCAATATGATTGCACGTATGTCATGTTATGTTTACAGGTAATTAGTAATGCTTGTCTTATAGCAGGTAATTACCAATTACGGAATAAGGTACTACTATTTTAAATATATTTTTATAATTTTTTTTTTTATAAACTTTTATAATCAATTTGAGAAAAAATAGTGCTTATTCCGTTATATAACGTTACGTTCTTGATTTTTTTTAAAGTTATATATCGTTATATAACGAAATAATGTTTTAAGTAACCTTGTAAAATAACGTAACCGTATGTTATCCCATCCCTGATTTTAAAATACCTTATTTTGTATATTTTTTTATTGTTGCTAATGGAAATTAAATTTAGGTAATGCCGATACAAAACAATAAATCTCACTATATAATTAACATAATTATATAATAAATTCTATTTTCTTTTAATATTCATTTCACTGACATGTACTTTAACATTATACGTAATAGGTAACGATAAAAGCATGGAAATTGCAAGATTTTGACTATTTACGCTAACGTGTAATGCTTAAGTAAATCGTTTTTAACGGTATAACATATTTGAATTTGTCAATCATTTACGGTAATGGTTAAGTAGAAGAGAGTTTGTTAATTATTTCATTGTAAATTATAAAAAATTAACAAAATTATCAAATTTAATAAACAAACTATTTTCATCAGATTTATAATATGCGAATACCCGTCTACATAATCAAGCAAGCCTGGGCTTGTTAATAAAAAGTAATAACAGTAAGCCACTGTGTTCACTTGTTATTTCACAACAAAAAAGTGTATCCCGCCCTTGTGCGTTGCTCTATTCCGCAATAGACAAATATGTACCGAGTCATCGTTGTTTTAGATCAAGGTAAAAGTTTCTAACAACTAAGCTTCATATTTGTCTGGTTCACACTGTTATTCAACCTTTCATAAACAGAAACAACACAGTTTTATAACCTAACATTTCACTGAATCACGCTTGTTTTAACCTTACTTCCTATATTGGAGTTAACCAAAATGAAAAATAATTAAATTTGAGAATCGTTTCGTTTTTTTCGATTACATTTTTAACATTGAACTTATATCAGTGAAAAATTGTTACCTTCATAACCTGAAATTTCCAGTTACTGCAAATTGTTTGTTTTTATAGATAACATTTTAATTTAAAATTTTGCGTGTTTTCCTTATGGTTGGTCATTTATTTTTAAATGAAAAGTGGTTTCTTTAAGGTAGGTATTGATACAAACTCGGAGTAATGCTAGCCATGCTAATTTTTTAATTATTATTAATTATGACAAATATGTATATTCGTGTCCGTAGAAAAAATGTCCGAAAAATTCTTCATAAGATATACAGGGTCGGATCTTGTTAATGCGTGTCCCGATTTTTTTTTTTATTTTATTTATTTATTACCCGAGATTCATACAATTTAGTACAATTAAGGATTGTCAACTTTAATTTAATTTTTTTCAATCGATGTATCAATAAATTCTTACCTTGAATTCACTGCATTGAACATTCTTGGTAAATGTACATAGTTAAATAATAGTATATTGTGCAACAAGTACAGAAAGTTCCACGAGATGTGAAAATTTCAGCAGGAGCGAAGTCCAGTGCTGGAATCACACAAACTGAGAAATAGGTGATTCTGTACGAGTGGCACAGTTAATAATTTTGTACGACTACCATGCTAACGTTGCAGAACAAAAATACATGTACTAAAGCTATTTATAAAAACAATATGGCGCAAGTAACCTCACGAAGAGTATCTTCACGCATGCGCAGTGTTGCTAATTAGTGTGAGTACTGATATTTCTTACAGTGCACATGAGCAGTGTTGGCAAATATTGTGAGAAATGATTTCACACACTTTAAACCATGATTGTGGAAAATACGCCACTTTGAAGCTTTATATAGTGTGAGAAAAGTGCCACTTTTCGTAGTGGTCGTAGAAAAAATATATTCTTTACGTTACCTATGCATGGAATATTTATAGATGTATTTTTGAATTAGAATATTTTATTTCAATATTGAGAGAATCGTTAAAATGTTTAATCTGTCTTGAATCATCGTTGAGCTCAGATAATCTTGAAAATATATCTAATTTCTTACAAAGTATTTCATTTCAAATTATTATTTTATAAAATTATATTCAAATTAAAATCCCAGTTGCCAATAAAAAATTATTGAAAATGATGATACCTAGTAGTTATTTCTTAAACAAAAACACTATCATAAATGACAAGATTTTGAAAATTGCAAAATGGAACGAATGTTTGCAAAATACCATACAAATAAAATTATAAAATAAATACAATTTTGGTCGCGTGCTAAAATAGTATAAGCATTATGAACAGCAAGGAAACAGATATCAGACATTAATTGGAATCGTTAATAATTTAATTATTCTATGAAACCAACATTTTTTAACATTGACAAGTTTTCACTGAACATATAAGAGTACCTATATTGCAAATAAAAAAACTGGTGTACCAGCTAATAATAATCAAATGATTATTACTATAAGTAAATCAACTTGTAGTACAGGATAATCGTCATATAGTTACTACTTGATCTCCCCTCACCGTTTATTAGTTCATTAGAGCTTGATTTTGTTTTATTTACGCGGTAGTCATAGCGACATGTGCCCGAGAGAAACGCTTATCTGTCGCGCGGTTTGTAGGGCAAAGGTCCACAACCTGGGGACCACACCTTGCATGCCTTGTTCACGTCTTCGTCATAGCCCTTGAACTTAATGGCCGGCGAACTTGCCTCCGTGCAGGAGAAATCGCCAAAGTGACCATGGACCATACATCTGACTACATCTTTCTGTTTCAGGTGCTCACCGAATCGGAGAGAGAGAGAGGACGGAGTGGACACCATTGGTGAGTCTACCGTTTCTTTTACTCTAACAATTCGTACTTTGAATAAGTATTTAAGGGCGTGATATATAATATTAAATAATATATTTATGACGATTAGTTTATAAATTGCCACCATTGGTGAGTACCTCATACTTTGAATAAGTATGTAATTGCATGATATTTAATTATAATGTAATATTTATTATAATTTCTTAATACTTTTGCACACTATGTAATATTTTGAATAGGGGAAGCACAATCAAATATTTGTTTTTACTACCAGATTAAACACCCGTCATTATTTACCTTTATATGACATGGGAAATTGTTTTCACTATCTAAAGCGTAGTAATCCAGTTTAATAATAATTAAAAGGGTCAATAATGTAAAATGTCACTTTTCAAAAGTACCCAAGCCTTCAAATCCAAATTAATACTCAAGAAAAGTGTAAAATATGGAATCCCAGTTTAAATATGCCTACTAAGTAAATCAAATAGATATAAAAATTAGTGATGTGACGAATAATAGTTCAGCCGAATAACCGAATAATGAATATTCGGCATTACTGAATAATATATTTTTGTACAATCTGAAAGTGTGATTACTGGTCCTCGTTGAGGAGAGGGGTGTATTTATTCTGAAATACTTGCCCTATTTTTTGTTTAGGTAATTTCTTGTTTGATTATTATTAAATTTAAATATTTCCGTTTTAAGAAATTAATCACCAAAAATATAAGTAGATACATTATTTACTCTTATTGTAGATACATTATTAATAACTAAATATATGTATATATTTTGTTAAAATTTATTATCTATATATTTATTATTATTTTAACATAACGAAACAGCGTTGTACTTCACTTATTTCTTGTAACCGATTATTCGGTATTAAAATATACCAAATAGGCCGAATACCGAATAGTGAAAATATAGTCGAATACCGAATAATTATTCGGCTTCGATCCCATCTATAATAAAAATAGGTGCATAGTCTACTTTATTTATGTGAATATGATAAAACAAGACTATACGACAAAATGTTTGTTATTATCAATATTAAAAGACCATTACTGACCAGCGCCTTGTATCCCTTACATTCCATCGCTAGATCAATAATCATACCCAAGTAGCACAGTTTGGGAAAACTAGCTAGCACAGCTAAAATATGGCTGGGAAATCGTTGTGACAGCATTGTTTTGGCTGTATATCAGCTTTTATTTAAGCTGCATTTTGTCTTATTTTTATGCCTGAATAATTGTCTTCGCAAATACTGTTTACAGCCATATTGGCGATCAAGCCATTTTTCTCTCTGTAAAGTTTATTTTTTAGTTATTAAAAATCCATAATTACAGCATCAACTTTAGTGTACACAATTTTAGTTATATAATAGATTTTACAACTAAGAATGAAATAAGAATAACAGCTAAAGCATTATTTCTGTACTATGAGCTTTTAAAATCATCTTACAGCTACAAAAAACACCATCTAACAACTTGCATCATTTCTCTATTATTTGAGTTGCAGAGTTTATTTTTTAGTTAAATATATATACCTAATTAAAGCTATAAAAATTTACCAAACTTTGGTTATAAAATGCTTTTTACAGCTTAGAAAAACGACCAACTATTTTGTCGGTTTTTATTTTACGTAATTTTTGTATCAAAATGTCTATTATGGGTAATTACTTGTCAAACGTTTTCGTGTTAAAGGTCGCTGATGCATATATTGATCTTGTTTTTATGTAATTGTGTTATAAATTTTGTGAAAAATGGAGAAAAACTCGTTAGTGTTTGACTTGCAAAAATTAAAAAAATATAAATACAGTACGTCTTACTACCGTAAAATACGAAATCATCAAACCAATATGGTATTAAGTCGTTCAGAGAATAGAAGAACAATAAATAAATGAATTTATTACAACCATAATACCTAATCTGTCCCAAAGTAAGCTAACTCAAGGTATTACAAATAATTTGGAATTCTCAAGCACATTGCAAAAGGAGAGTGTGGAAGAAATTGAAGATGTTCCGTTGTGTTCCATAAATTCTAGGAAATTACTATTTTTTAAATTCAGTATCTGATGATGACGACAATGAGTCAATAGAGTACGAAAAAGATAATTTATCAGAATTATTAAGAAAATGGTCACTGTCCTTACATTATATATCACAGCGCTATAAATTCACTTTTAATATAATGCCACAATTTTCGGGAATGACAACTGTTTGAACAACTTTGAACATTTCATTTTATATTATTTAGAACACAGTAAACGGGGGTTAGTTCAAGTAGTTGACAGAACCCTGTCGGAAAGAAATATTGCTATAAATAAATAATGATGGAAGCTAATGCAGCGAAATAGGTGTAATAGAATTGCATACACAGCCATATAGCAACAGTGACTGTTTTTATTATATATTAGGGTACAAATAGCTATCTTTATGTATATTTCATGTACATTAAAGGCAATGTCACAACCAAATGACTTTACTATCCAAATTTCTATTATTGAGTTAATATTACGTCCACCAGAGCTATATCTTTGTATTTAAGACATGCAGACATCTTTTTTAATCGGAGTAGCCGATGTAAACGGTAGAGAATGGCAACCATTTTGTAAACTAGAAATGTTTACTTTTTTAAAATTTATATTTATCAGTCTTTTTGGATATTACACAGTGGAAAACAATTTCAAATTTAATATTTTTACATTCTAAAATAAAAAAAAACATTTTTAGCTACATTTTTTAATAAAAAAAATTAATTAAATTTTTCGAATTAATAAATAATTTATTTAATTGATGTTTTTTTCAGAACGCGTTTGTTTTTTCAAAGTATCATCTCTATATTTACCGATCAAATGACGTTGTTATTAAATTTTGAGTAATATAACTGTGAAATTTTAAAATTTTCTAGCACTTTTTATGTTATTGTGTATCTAATAATGTTAGCTAAATTGTACATATTGTATACATTGAAGTTTAAGTATACAGACGACAGCTATTAATTCTAAAGATTGTTACTAAATAGCTATTTTTGGATCAAACAAGTTAACAGTATACAGCCAAATTATTGTTTAAAAGTCTTTAAAATAGCAAAGGTATATTGCTTTATATATGCATTCAAAGCAATATTGCTAATATAGAGCTCAAAAAATAAACAACTAAATGACTATATTTTGATTGAATTGATAACCAACTAGCTGCAGCTAAATCGCTGTAACAGCACTTCTAAAGCAAGAAAATGTTTTACCACTTTTGCTATGTCAGCTCTATAATAACTCTATTATAACGTTACGATGCAAGCTGTAGTAGCCAAAATGCTATCATTTTTTACTGCAGTAACGTCACTGCATCTTATTTGCAACTTCGTGTGCTACTTGGGTAGTCTTCTCAACCTTAGTTTATAATATACTATTGTACTCTTACAATAATCTCTTCTTTTGCGTCGTCTAAGCAACAGCTAAAATCTCAATTTCTTACATCTTTAGTAGATTACAGTACCGGAAATTTAGAAAGAAGCGCTGCTATTTCTGCAGCAAAGTAATAATAGAAGAACGTAATGGAATATTGAACTATACATTTAATTTGCAATCCTTATATTTAGGTACTGTATCCTTATATTAAGATACTATATAATATTATTAAACCTCTTTCACCGTTATGTGTGTTGAGTTTCTACATTTATTTTAAATGGCTTACTTCATATTTATCATTACATTTATCAAATTTTCAAAATTTGTATTAATAAATTACAATAATAAAGTTTAAATTTTATATATTTCTTGAAACTAAATTTATGTTGAAAATAATTGAACAGACTTAAATAAAACAAAATATTATCTATTTTTTTTTTAAATAATACAATTTTGGAGAAAAATATTTTTCAAAGAGTAATAAGAAACAAGCAGTGGTATTCTACAGTCATTGTTAAAGTTGCTTAGAGACGATTTATAGCTAGAGGTGACTGTTAGTTTTTATAGGTGATGTTATTCTAGTATTACAGAATAATGTTAGCGCTAACAGAGGTAAAATTTGACTGTAGAATACGTTTTTCTTAGAGATCACCTCTAAATTCAGTTACAGACGATCTCTAAATTTAACAGTGACAGTAGAATACCACTGAATATCTTTTACTATTGTAAAATTTTAGTAATATTGAATCAGCTGTTCCAAATAAATCAAAAAAATTAAATACATTTTTTTTTGTTAGAATTTAAATTACCTTTCGTATTAGTGAATTTTTCTGTTTGAAATATTACAATATTTCGGATTAAATTAGGTTATGTTGTCAATTTCACAAAATAAGTAATATCCTTTTTCTTAAATATATAAATAAAGATGTATCTAAGAAAGAAATAAGTCGTAGGCTGCATGCAAATCCAAGTTTCATTTGTTTAAACTACCCCTATGACGCAGCGCAAACTGCGTAGGAATTCCACGTGTTGATTGGTTGCTAGGCAACCAAGGTACGCTTCGCTTCCGTGACTCTGCACGTGGGTAGAGTGGTGGGGAGCTTGTATCCTGGTGGTGGGGGTAGGGGAAGCTTTAAAGCTCCTCTAAACTGCGTAGTGCGAGTCTAAAGGTCACTGGGTAATCAGGGGGTGGATGGCGAATAAAAAATAAACAAATCCCGTGGCAAAGGTTATAGGCAAATATAACAAATAATTAGTGAAATATGTAAACAGATAAACTGTATTTTATCTCGCTAAAGGTTAACGATGCAAACAATGTTACTCACAAAACAAAATACCTATTGGGCCACGTGGTCATTCCACTATTTATTGTTTAATGTTGTGATTGTTTATTAACAAAAGATTTTGCAGATTACTAGTATTTGTTTGCAAATGTTATTATTTATTTATCACTATTATTTTTTATTATGAGGTAAACATCAGTTCATTTCATCACATACCCATAAATGGGTAATATATGAACTAATTAGATTTAAGATTGTTCATGTATAGTCCTTTCACAAGAACAATGATTTCACTAAATTAATGACGTACTTTGTACCTAATTTATATGCGACAGGACAGGGACTTTTTATTTTATGTTAGTTAATTGTCAGCAGTATGTACGATGGTATATGTTAAGATGAAACATACAATTTATATGTTAGTCATAGGTCTACCAACAAAAAGTTAATAATAATGAGTAAGGTTAACATAGAACATAATATTATTTAGTATCTTATTCATAAAATTTGTAAATGAATTTTTATTGTAAGTTTTTACATTCGTATTTCTTTCAAAAAAATGGGCCAGTATTTATAATACCACTATAGTTCATTTCATACAGGAATGTATACATTAATAGGTAAAAAGAAGCATTTTCGTACTTATTTTGAGCAACCAATAAGAGAATATAGAGCAAAATTAATTTTACCTTTTTTCAAGAAAAGATGCGTAGCAAATAGTCTTTCATCATTCCACTAAATAAGGTAAGATATATAGATGAAATCGATTTGAGAATTCTATTGATTGCGATATAGATTTTTTTGTAATTCTCTGGGACACAACGGTATTTTTATTTATTTAGATGAAGATTGGCAAAAGAAAAATTTTAATCCCATATCGAATATTTTACTTAATTCGAATTGGAGCGTACTATCCAAATAAGCCACACTTAAAGCCTAAAAAAACCTAATTTAATTAATATACTAGTAAAAATATTCAAATTTAGATCCTTAGAATATTGGAAAGTTTCTTCAAAAATACAATGAAAACAATATTCACATACTCGTATAATAGCATCAATCCAATGAATAAAAGAGGGCAGATGAAATCTAAATGAAGATATCACCTGTTTCTAGACAAATTTGTAATTACATTTTAGTGGTAACTTATAGTTTCGAACCACTCGAAAGTAGCGGTATGTTAATACATAGAACAACATCTATTTAATATTTAGTATACAATTTTAAAAAACTGGCATTTATTGTACTTTCCAATAAATATAAATAAAAATGAAAAATATAGAAAAGGCTAACCATTTTCATTGTTTATTAAGATAGATAAAATGCAATTGATAAATGACTTGAAATGACAGAAAGAGAAATGCAAATTAATTACAAGTATCAATGATTATTCTTAACGTAATTGAATGTTATTGTCGCAAAGCAGTAAAACTCGTATTCCTTATTATAACTGATCCATGTATAAATCAAATTAATGTTTGCTCATTTCTCTATGCAGGAACTGAGCAAGAACAATAATACAATACGGAAGTTTGTTGCATTATTTATTCGCAAAGGTCGATGCGTCAATTTGTTTAAACATTTGCTCTCATAAACTTGTCAGTGATCGAAAAATTAAAAAGCGCTTTGTTCTTGCAATCTTACTGCCAGGAATTTTAATGCAGGGGAATACAAATATAATTATATATTTAGAATGATTTATTATAGTTAATATGAGAGTACTATGACAAAAATTTAAATTTAAATAGTTTGTTATTTTAATGGAAATAATTGTAATAGAGACAGATGTCAGTTTTCGAAAAGTTAAATATTATATTCTATGAAAATTTACATATATTTCTTTTATATGTAAATATATTTCCATAAGTACTACGTTTACATTTTATATAAATTTATGAAATCATTTTTCAGTATATTTTAAATTACTTTGAAATGGGAACTAAAATTCTCAATAAAGCTAATTATATTCATTGTTCTGTTTCCAACAAAATTTTAAAACTTTTTGTAACGTTCAGTTTTTTCAGATATCTAAATAAACTCAATAAATATTACCCCAAAATTTATATCAATAGAGTCTTGAAATGAAATATTACCATTTTTCAGAAGAATATGAAAATATACGATTAATGAGTAATATTAATAATATTTATAATTAATTATATTAATAAATGAAAATATTTCATATAAAAATTATTTCGTTCGCGAGCTATAAGAGATTAAATTTTGTTGCGACTTCCTGTGATGTCATCTGTTTAGAAATGTCATTGGTTGCTTGATTTTAAAAAGACAATCGCATATCTTAGAACTTGCGGAGGGGAGACATGCATGTGGTCTGGCAGTGTAAAATGTTACAGTAATTCTTGTTTTTGTTATGAAAAACAAATTTTATTTATGCCTAATTATAATTTTTCTTTCATATACATACAAATTTTTACATAAACATAGATTAGCTATACGCATATGAAAATAACCAATATTCTGTACAACTAACAGTTTGTTCATCACGACGACAGAAGCCAAAATTATAACTTTAAAATGAACGAGATGTTCACCACGACATATTTTTCAGTCGCGTTTACACTACTATGCTTATTTCACTCTGTTGTAATGTTATTAGAATAGGAATTTTTGGTAGTTATAGAAAAAAAATATTTCAAGAAAGTTGTTATAAAATATGCAAATAACAACCTTTATATATGGAAAAAATAATTTCCTGATTCTTTACGGCTTTGCGTATATTTTCTTTTTATTTATACCTAACAAAATCTATTATTGTAGGTAGTTGATAGTAGATATATGAAAAAGAACTTTACCAGTTTTTTATTGTACATAAGCCAAGGTTTAATACATTTCATCGTTAGCAGAGAATATTTAAAACAAATATTAAACAATTAACAACAAAGTTAAATCACCAATAACATTCATTTATTTGCAATATATGCAACATTGTTGCAACAGTTAACATTTCCCGGATGCAAATTTGAATATTTGTTAGGTTAGCTGTCAAAATTACTCTCTAATATAATTAAAAAGATGATTAATTCGTGAGTGAAACTAAGTCAGCGTTTACACCAGCCGTAAATGTTAAATCACGTATTTAATATCAAGTACGCGGTGACTTCGACCTTCGTCATTTGTCTGCGGGAATAATATTTGCTTACTCTTTAGCTTTTGTATGTAATAACTACTACACTATGCAAATAGTTCTAGTTTCATAGTAAATACATCTATTTAAAGAATGCTTTTATTACTGTAGTACTATTATACTCGAGTAAGTATATAAGTTTATTTTAAATCTAGCCAATTTGTATTAAATGCTTATTTGCTTTTTATTGTCTGACTAATAGGCAGTAACTTATAAAGCTATTTTCAATTATTCTAGTAGTTTTTGTTCTCTTATTTGTAACAATAAGTAATAATTACAGTGGAGCCTGAGAAAATATACATAAATGAATAGCTTACATGTACACTACATTTCTCGCAGTTGATCCTCACGTCATTAATTTCTGATGTAAGAATTATTAAATTTTATCTTGTATCTTTGTCGTATATGCATGGTATCGATGAAAAGGGGTATATATGCTATCTTCGTCTAACCAACGACAAAAATTAAAGAGAAACAGTAGCAGTAGTAACGGATATTTTCAAGTATTTAAAAATATTGAGTATGTCATTCATGTCATTAATGTCACTTATGAAGGTGATTTTGGCGTAGACATTTTGTGCTTCATAGTGTTTTGGTAGCTTCGTTATTTTAATTTACGACTCTTTTTGTATGTTTCTTCCATTATTATATTTGTATAAAATACTTTCAGTTTTGACGTTTATTTATTTCGGAAATCACACGGTTTCACCCGACAAGTCGATGTCATCAATCCCCCTACCTCCAAGCCTCCAACGATTTAAATCACATAACATGATAATCAACTGCGAGAAATAGAGTGTACCATGATTTTTACCGACTGCCATATATACAGGGTGATACAAAATTATTGCAAAAAGTACGGATTATTATTTGATGCACTAATTATAACGCAAATAGTTATTTTTCATTCTAGATTGCGAAATGTCACTTTTGCATCCGAGAATGCAAAAGCATTTCGCAATCAAGTATCAAACAACATTTTTTCGAAAACAAACAAACATTTTAAATTATATCAATTTTCAAGTGAAATGTTTCAATACTTCGTTTTTAATATTATTAACATGAAATCAGAAAGAAACGAAGACACTAAAATGACAAATTTGATTAAATTATGACCCTAAATTTCATCACAAAATTTGCTGGATGTAAAAGACTGTAGACAAAAAACAATAATTTCGCATGTTGATAGTTTCTTATGATATTTTTCGAAAAAAAGAATTTTTAAAAAATCACAAAAATCACATTACCTACTTGAAGTAAACATTTTTCGTACCATTGGTCTGATAAGTTACATTAACGAATAAAATTTAATAAACGTACCGAGTCTTTAAATGAATGAACCATATCCATTACTTGAACTTGAATTCAGAATCAAAGCTAATTAAAAATCGCTCATTTGCTATTTACTAAATAAAGAACCTCATTTGAATTTTAATGGTACTTTGATTTCAATCGACTGTTCCACTTTATTTCTCATTGAATTGAAGTTCAAAATTACAGTACACACTTAGAACTTATTTTTTATTCAAAATTTTAACTTTGTTTTGTCTCATCTAAAATCAACATCATTAGAAACAATTGAACAACAGTTAGGACGATTTTAATAAAAGAACAAGTAAGAATTTGCAAGTAAAAATGAATTTCCATATGATGACTCAAGACAGGTTTTTTTTAAAGAAAATCTAATTTGTGTACGAGCTACTGTGTAATATTTGCATGAAAGGCGACAGATCACAGTAGCATGTGGATTGCTAGACAAATGAATGTCCACTAGACAACACAATAGAATTTATGTATGAGTGGGATAGAGAAAGTAGATGCAACGACTAGATTTTGTTCAGCGTACGTTTCATTCTTTTGTTTCAATAAATTGCAAAGATTTATTTTAATTGAATGAATATAATGAATAATAATATCATTTTAAACGCTTTTCGAATAGATAATCATCATAAAGTTTTATTAACCATAACATGTTTTTCTAACGAATTGGTACTATCTTTGTTATAAAATATACAAAAAGATATATTTCACTTAGATTTTTAAAAACACTTTAACTTTATAAACACGACCAATGCTCATATTGTCATTAATGAAATTCATAATTATTTGGGCCAGAATTTGATTTTGAGAAAAATAATTTTTGGAACCCTAAATTTAAAATAACTTCAAATGTAGGAAATATTTCAAAAACGGAAGGAGATATTTGGAATCTATGAATTAATTTTTTTTGCTTCTTTTGCTCATTTTTAAAAGTTTTCTTACTTTTCCTTTTGCAGTAAACTAGGAGAGCTACCAGTTCGAAATTTGAGTTTTATAAGTAAAATTTTCGTAGGATTGAATCGGTGTGGTGGTATCTGCTCATTTTTGGGCTATGGATCATTTTTGAGTCCAAACTTTAAATGCAAATATGTCGCGGACTAATAAAGTTAATTAAATTTGGTTTAAAATTTTAATAAATATCTTCAAATTTAGGTATTTCCTACTATCGTGGGTTAAAATGTGAGAAATCATATCTCACAGTATTTGCCAACTCTGCACGTGTGCAGTGTGAGAAATATAGTTGGTTAAAGTGTGAGAAATTATTTCTTACAGAAATTGAAAGTATTCTTCGTGAGTTTACCGGCACCATATTGTTCTTTATGTCAAATAGCTTAGCAGAGTGGTCGTACAAAATTATATAGTGTGCGTTTCGTGCAGAATCACCTATTTCCCGCCTTGTGTGATTGCAGCACTCGACTTCGTCTCGTGCCGAAACTTTCCCACGCGTGAAAAATAGGCGATTTTCTGCACTTGTTACACAATATTCTATTAAATACAATTACATTCATACACAACAATACTAAATATGTATAAAATGAAAATATTTTTTATAAAATATGATTTTATGTTATTATTTTCATTATAGATATAATTATAGACAACTAGAATCCGTAATAAAGTACAACATTTTATTAAAAATTCTCAAAAGACGCCGAAAATAAGGCCCAGATTACAATTTCTCTTTTAATATTAAAAATAATAACAAGATGAATAATAAAGTACTAGTAAAATGATAAAGACTTAAAGAAGCAAGATGCGGTCATAAATATTTAATTTTTTCGAATGAATATACATTAAATTGAAATAAATATTTAAACTTAAATTCAGTTTATTTAATTCTCCAGTGAAAACAATCAATCTATGTTTATATGTTTATATTATGCAACAAACAATAAAGAAATATATAGCAGTATGACTTTTCCTCTCGATGTGGAAGTTAGTGTACGTTACATTATGCGTGCATGAGGTTACGTAACAGCACTTCCTGCAGCAGTATGGATAATAACCGCTGCATTTCTCCCGTTCTCATTCAGATTCCGTGTGAATTGTGCTCGGACGATGATTTTATGATAATTGGGAGATATGGTTCGCTATTAAATAACGCCTGAATTAGATACAAAATGCAAATGGAAAGTGCATTTATGTAACGCTGACGAAACACCGGATACGACTTCAAATTCTAATCAATTGTTTTAGATACAGTGGAAGACCGAGTTATTGCACTCTACTGTAAAAACAATAAAGCTGAAATATTTAACTATTACCTTTTTTTTAGAAAAAATATTTAATAAGCAATAACAAATATTTATTTAGTAATGTTTATTTTTTTTTTTCGTTCAATGGTGTCATTTGACAAGTCAGTCTTATAAAATATGTCCCAGAGATAGTTATTTATTTATTAGGATTTAAAATGCAAGTTTTCGGGTCAAGTGATAAAAGTAGGGGACTCAAAATAATATTTTTGCGCCGCCATCCGATATGACTCCTGTTACAGAACTCAAAATCGTCTAAAAACTCTCGGTTTTTCTCACTATTTTTGTTTTATTTGTCATATTATACTCGTGCTGTACGATTACGATTAGGTTACAACAAATGTCACAAAAATTTTTTAATGAAATAAATTGTATATCCATTTCAATCGAAAATGTTATCAACATAAAAACTAATGTATAAAATGTATAAAATTTGAAGTAATAATATTTCTTTAATAAATTAAAAGTGTCATCGGCGCAAAAATTTTGTGTATCACACGCTCAGAAACTATTTTGCAAGATTTTCGCAAATGTTCAGTTTTTGGACTAGTGATACACATACCTATTTTAGTTCGATTGAAATGTATTATTTTTTTTATCCATTAATTAACAAAATTAAATCAAATTCCAGGTTAAACTCCAAAATTATCAGTGGTAAGGTTATATGCAGGCACATTGTATACGTTACCGCGGATACTTCATTGTTTTGTGATACTAGGACTAAAAATAGCATTTTTCTACAGGTTTCATTGTGATAAAATAACATTACTGAAATATAGTTCTTTTCTTACAGAAAAAGTTAAGATAATAGTGTCTTATTCAATTAGGATAATTTTTTTTTGTTTAATTTACTAAATCTATTTTATTTGAAACATTTTTTCTCGATGTGTAATTGTTTTCAACGTATGTTAGAATGGAAAGAATTTTCTTCAAAAACAATAAAACACATTTGAGATGGTCCCATATGGGCGCTCATAAAAAGTCCCAATTTCTCGCAACTCTTGTACTGTCCGAAAATATAATTTTATGTTTTATTTTATGTCTGAATCTTTAGTTTCTATTATCTGAAAGTATTTAGTATCGTACTTAATATTATGATAAAATAATTGATTGAAAATGGACCCTGAAAAACAGGTGTAAAATACAATTAGGTCACATATAAAAAGTAAGATTGATTCTGCTTTCTGCTTCCAATTTGTATAATATACCGTACCTATTTTTCTCTTTGAAAACAGATTTTTTTATTTTCTTTCCCATCGCTGTTTGAAGGTTAATTGGCTCCGAACAAATGAATATCTTCCACAGCATGCTTCAACTTACCTGTAAAAGAAATAAAATATTAGTATTGTAAACACACTCATAAATAGCTAGTAAAATACACAATAGTTGTAAATCATAGAATACTACGTACTACACCAAGACCGTATAGTAGTATAGTAAATACGGTCATTAAACGCGAAAAATATGAGCATCAGATATTGCTCCCATTGTTGCACAGCTTACTATGTCACAATTGTTTTTTCTTTACAATGATTGATTTGATGGAGTTCTTGACACATCAACAGATTTTTTTCTCGTAATTTCTGTTTTTCTTGTAGGGGTACAAAAAGTTCATCGGTTGAGTACTTTTCCCTAAGCTCTGGGGATACGAAAGCTCCCCTCGCTGTAATTTCTTTTTGACAAGAGATATTTGACAATGTCATCCTTACAAGGAGCTTTATTTCGAGGGGATGAAATTACGCACTATTTGTAAAAATAAATTGGTAGTTTCTTTGAAGCGTGATTTCAGAAATTCATTCATATATATTTTTTCTGCAACCCCTATGGAAATTCACCATTTCCAAATTCTACAAAACTTGAAAGTTGTACATTTCCCACAACCGTGATAAAGTGTACTTGCTAAAACAAGTAGCTTTTTCTATAATTATTTTGAAAACTTGAACTTTCTACAAAATATTTAAACTTGAAACTTAGCCAGTTCCTATAATCCTGCTTTAAATAAAATAAATAACTTGTCACAATATTTGCCAACATTGCACCTGTGCAGTACTAGACGCGAATTCATGGGGGGGGGTCTAATGGGGGTCACTACCCCCCTGAAATTCCGATTTATTTATTTGAATAAATAATAATGAAATATTATCAAAGTGGTTTTTAAAAAAACACAGCTCACATAGGTAAAACCGAAGCTGTAACCGAATATTCGGCTCCTCTTCTCTAGTTTCAGCCGAAAACGTAACCGAAACCGAAACTTCTGTAGTTAATTAAAAATTTAGTTAAACTTTTATTAACCACAGAAATCTAGTGTTTCTCTTACCTTTGAAGTTATTATTTGATTATTAAATTAAATAGAAGTCTTTCATTTATTAAAAATCACTTTATTTTTATAGAGATAATGGCACATACTAGAAACGGACTTTTATAATAAAAGTTTTAGTACTTTTATAATAAAAGAACATTTAGGAAGTGTAATTTTACATTACAATCTTATTAGGGCAGACGCCATTTTTCACAAAAGCGCTCTATAAAAGTGACCTTGTAATAATAAAGAAGTAAAGACATTAGGTATCTACCACCACACAAATAATTACAATCAAATAAGTCGTATTTTCAAGAAGTATTTGTCAAAAAAATCTATTAATTAACAAACAAAAAAATTTCGGTTGGATACTAGTAATAATAAATAGTATTTATATTATAATTGTAAGGACTGATAATATGTTGAATTATGTACCTACATATGTAAATATTGTTTAAAGATTGAAAGAATTTTATTTTGTTTTTCTTCATATTATTTTTTAGTTACATATTTATTATTATCTTTCTGTATATTATTTGAAAAGAAACTACATATTATTATTTATAAATTACATCGAAGGAAGTTTTATATTTGATTAATGTCTTTTGTGCGTTTCATTTTCCACATTTCCTTATTGAAGAAAGCGGCACCTTTTTCTCTCATTTGATTGTTTCATCCTTCCAATTAACCCCAATTCTTAATCTTTGTGCTTGTTATCTGTACGTTGGCAACCCTTCCATTCCATTTGTCGCGTTGGTAGTGCGTTGTAGTGACACCGGAACAAACAATCCGGACAATCCACGCTCCATTTCCGGGTTCCGGGTAGCTGCGACGCCGACGCCGACGCCGTGGTTGCTACGCAACCGGTGCAACGACCTCCGTCGTAAACACAACCTCACAAAATGTTACGGAATAAATAAATCACAAACCATGTTGATAAATATAGATATAAGGAATTTTCTAATCCAATTTCTTGTAATTTATTTTAAATTATCTCGGAGAATCAAAGTGGTACTTTATATCTTGCAAAAAACAAAAACTGGTTTAGTTTATCAAGGGGCGATTTTTTCAACCATGGTTAAAGTGCTGTTTACCTTAAACGTCGGTTAAATAAAAAAATATTGAATCAAAAAACTGAGGTATGTTGTGAAAAATATATTGTTAAGGTAACCGCCACTTTAAACAGAGATGAAAAAATCGGTCTTAAAATAAAAAAAAAACTTTGTGGAGAGAGGACCAAAGAGGCCATTTTTGTTTAAAATAAGTACTAAGAAATTTGAGGCAATTTTTGTTAAAAATAAATAGTAAGGAATTTGAATCGATAGTCCATCCACTAGAGCACTAAACCGTAGATCCATTATATTTTTTAAGTAACTGTTTATTTAATTTGTATGATATAAGACAAGATCGTCTTAGATGTGAACCTAAGAATTTTAAGGTTTTAAGTTCATCTTTTATTGCTAACATCTATAGAATATAGTATGAAATTAAAAGAATTTTCAAGTTTCTAGCAACGTGACCAATTGACCATCCATTTTTAAGTAACTTAATTTGAATGACATGAGAAAATATATTTCTAGATGTAAACCTAAGAATTCTAACTTTTTATGTTCATCTTTTATTGCTAACATCTAACGAACTTAAAAAAATCTATTCGATTTACAATAGTAAGCAACATGACCATTCATATGAATGGGTTTTGTAATTTGTAAGTGTAAACAAGTCCTACAGAAGAAGAAGCTTATAATAAATATTCAATAATATTCCAATCAGTGATTAAAATTTTACGTTAATTTTCAAATAAAAATATTATAGACATATTTTTATGTTGTATAAAACCAAATACTAACTGTATAATAAAATAATAATATTTTCATGACGTAACTAACAGCACATAAATGAAAGGAAAAAGAAGTAATTATATCCTCCTTTAACGAACATAACCGTATGACAAACCGCTGTCTATCCTGAAATATGACGTCACAGGGACGCGTGCACTTTTTTATAACTATTGATAATTTTATAACAATCTTATATCATTACACACTTTTTAACTCTAAAATTAATTTTGAATGTAAAAAAAAGAATTGAATTAATAATAGTAAATTATTTTATATTCATATCAGTATTTGCGTTTTCTAAAATCGTCATTGGCAAATAAAATTTTCAACGTTTGTTTGTTTCGAATTGAGAACAATTCGAATTTCATGCATTTGTAATTTGTTATTTGGCCGTTAATAAACTGTGGAGTAACAAAAACAAATCCGGCAAAAATTGAGCATATAAACAACACGTCATTTGTTCGTAATGTCACAGATCTACTCTGGGATGTTCAAGCGTCGTCTTTCATTTGTTTCCACTCGACAAGCGTGAGTGGCAATTGTTACGCCCACAACTCACAGAAACAGATGAGCAACGATGAGTGCAACATTCATTCATTTCTACATATGACACATACGAGGTTTCTACTAGTAAACAAGAAAAAAGTCTGCATGACTTGAAGGTGAAATACGATTATACCTCGATTTTATAAGGATAATAATAATTGAAGATCTATTTTATTTCATTTGGATGATAATTTTAAATAGCCACTTTAAATTATCATTATTCTGGCATACTTTAGACGTCTTAAATAAATATTTTCTTAAAAGTAATATGATGAAATTTAAAGTTATTTTTGATTCTAGATATTACTTTTGTATTTCAAGATGAAAAAACTGCAACATCATTTCGCAACGAAGTATCAAACAACCTTTTTGTTCGAAAATGTCCCAAAATTAATAAAAATATAAACAGATACTTTTGACGTTTATCAAATCAGATATTGAATGCCTAACCGTTGACAACTAGATGACTTCAAAAACTAAATAAATGTTCTAAATTATATCAATTTCCAAGTGAATTATTTCAATTCTTCGTTGTTTAATACGACGAAGACAGTAAAGTGTCAAATTTGATTAAATTGTGAGCCTTTATTTTACCAAAAAATATACAGGATAAAAAACAATCAATTCGCGTATTAATAGTTATCATATTAACATTAATTTCACAAGACAGTTTTCGTAAAGCTATTTTTTGTGAACATACTAATAATTGTGATTATTTTCTTGAATATTAAAAAACTCTAAACACAGGTTTACTTTTAGGACTCGAGAGGAAATATTAACTAAGTAAAAATATTTTATTTGTTTCTTTGTATTTTATAAAAATCCCAATAGAACAGGTAAAAGAAAGTAATAAAACTTATGTGAGTTCCTATCATCCTAATAGGTGAAAAAGTAAAAAAAAACTCACGTCCTTATAAAGTGATAGCCAATTAGTAAAGAATTTATATTACTATTGATTTGAAAATTATCTGGGAAAATGCCTAACAAATGATCTTCGAGTATTTTGTGTGACAGCTGAACATCTGTGACAACGTCATCAAGTTGGTGTTGTACCCCTCTGCAAGTCACGTGACATATGAGAGACATCTTAAGTGCTGGAGATGTACCACTAATTGATGTGTTGTTGATTTTTAAACTCACGAAGTTATGGTTTTGTTTTCCAGCACAGGGAATTTTTAACAGTTCGGGGAATGGTAAAAATGGAATTTATAGCAAAAAGATGTGTGGAAAAATTTGTGGGAGGCATAGCTTGCAAATGAGCAAGAAATTTATTTTTTAACTGAAATTCTTCCCGCTATTATTAAGTCAGTTATATCTATCTACTCATATGAGACAAAAAACTATCCAAAATAGTAACGATTTTTTTATAATCCTTAAAACATTTCAAGAATAACGGTTTTTGTTTATTAAAATGAACAAATGACAAACTTCATCAAATAACGAACAAAAACAATTGTTAAGGGTTTTATTAAAAAAGAAAAAGACCTAATAGAGATCAACAGAATTAAATGAAACAAAAAGACAGAGACGTGGTTGTTAGAATTGCACATGTAGATGTAGAATTTTTATTTCAATTAATTTTATTACTGTGTGTATTTAAAGATTGAATCTCGAAGTGAAGCTGAGAGCTTCAATTATACAAGAGCGACAATGCTATTTTGCACTCGTGATACATTATTTTTCCTATAACTGTTTACAATATTAAAATAAAAGGATTTAATTCTAAGATGTTTCATTGGCTAACAATGACATGTCACTAAAGTGACATAAAAAATCGTCACATAAATAAACAGTAATTATTTTTTTATTATGATTATAATATTTAATTTCAGTCCCAAAATTTTATGACTGGAAACTAATGCATATATGAAGTAAATGGTGATTGTCAACTAAATATTGTATGCATTTAATTTACAATAGATCAATTTTGATAATATATATATATATATATATATATATATAATAAATTAAGACAATCTCCTAACAGTGAATTAAATTGTTTGTAACCCTAGGATACAAAATACTTTGCCACTTGTTACCTATGAAACAATAGTGTTTTGCGCATCGAAATTTGATAGTTGTAAGAAAAAATGTATAAAGAAATATATGAAAATTTAATTTAAAAAAACGTTACACTTATATGTAAAAACAAAAATAAACAATCACGACATAGAAATATATTTTTATTTAAGGTAAATAATTTGATATTTATGAGATAATATGATAAAACGTATAAAATAATGAAATCATATAAAGTTTACTCGGAAGATTATATTATCTGTATGATGCAAAAATTTTAAAAATAAAATGCGATATCACAGATCTAACTAGTTAGTTAGTTAGATCTGTGGCGATATCTTTTTCATCGTATTTATATTCGCTTCCCACGCAAATTCGATAGGTATAATATATTTAGATATCGGCGCGTACAACAACAAATCTCCTCTTCTTTCGTTTACGTTGGATAATATTTTTACCTTGAAATCCGTGCCAAGTTGTGAGGTCTTGAACCTTTCTATAAAAAATGCTTGAATCATGTGCGAAAAATGACTATAGCGAGTTTATGTTTATGAGGTCCACGGCCTCCCAAGTTTATCAACTCCTTTTTTCTCCGACTTTTTTCTCTTTCGCGAATTTGTGAATGGAGCCTCACATATTTTATCGGCCATCAGGAATATTTTTTCGGTATTCTGGCCTAGTTTTAAGCTGATTAAAGTTTTTATCAGTACAGACTTTGTTTTTATATTTTTTGTGTCGTAGTCGTGGACATTGACTTTGATATTAAAAAAGTTTGGAGGGGCTATTTATATTGCGGCAGTTTAAAATGAAATTCTTAATAGTTACGGAGGAATTTCATTAAAATATCAGACATACTCTATTTTTTATCTTTTCAATTTTTCACAGATTAAACCCCTCTATAGTCTAACATTGTGCATAATTAGCAATTACTGTACCTTTACATTAAAACCTGTGCTGAACACATTACCCTTTGCTTTTATAAGTTTAATATCTGTTTATATATATATTTCTTTCGCTTCTTTAATAACAAACCTTTATTTTTATTTTTCTTATTTAATTATTTCAAATTTTGTCAATAACAAAAAATTGAGAATAAATTGAAAATAATTTGACAGATCTTTCGAAAACTTATTGCCCGAGTGACTATTGCCAAATGGCGACAAGTTTAAGAAAAAAAACTGTAGAATTATTGTCTAATTTATAGAATCTCTAGTTATATGTATTTAGATTATTTTGAATTCACAAATTTAAAAATCGGTTTTTTCGCTTATTTTATTATACATCTGTCAACAAAAACAAAAGCTACATAGATTATTTCCGTGGATAAATAATCAGTAGTACATTTTTGCACTTTTTTTATAACCAATCATTGTCAACTCAACGCGGTCATTTTAAATTACTAATTTATATTATTGTCTCTACCAATAATGTACCCAATAAAATAAAAAAGAAACATTAATGGGATTTTCTTATAGAATAACATTCTGAGAAGGAACATAATCTCAAGTATCTATAAGGTATTTTTTCATGGTAGATATGTTAGAATATAATGAATTCTTGTACCATAATCAAATTTAATTTATTTTGAACATATTTTTAATAATTTGATTGGCTATGCCGAGTGTCATATTATCATTTTAAATTCACTAACAAATGCTAGTGTGAAGAGAGAGAGAGAGAGAGAGAGAGAGAGAGAGGAAAACAAATAAATTTGACACTTTTTGATAAATAAGCAAAACAACAATAAATTAATAAAAAGATGAATAGATAAAAAAGGTGGAAGAATACATTCAACAGAATGATATTTTCTAGTGTTGCAAGACTTTGCAAAGTATTGTCTAGAAAATTCAAGTGTAAGTGTATTTTGATTGGCTAGTTTCGCAAATGTAATCAGAAATAGAAAGATTCGTTTGGATTTTTTTAAGCTAAAAATTTTCAATGTCATTATAATTGAAGTTATATGATCGTTAGTGTAAGAATTGAAATCTAGATACAATCAAGTTAGAAAAGAAACAAAAATCAGTGATCGATGAAAGAAAATAAGAAAAGTGAAGCAGTGTATAAGTCCATTAGTAATAATTCCCATTTCCGTATGATTTGCCTTTCTTATTGATGACATAACCGGGCAATTAGACTTTTCCTTCCGCTCGGCTGCGAGTGAAGTGTCGATAGCACTTGTCAACCTGAACGCCGAACTGTTCCGTCACAGTCACAGCCAACTACTTGTGGGAACTTTCAGTCGATATTCAGCCTGAAATACTGTAACATGACGCAGTGAGGGGAACATAATGTTCTGCTAATTCAACGCAGAGTTCATTGGCATTGAGAAACGAAAGTTGAGACAAATGGGCTATTGTTTAGATTTAGATGTGTAACTATCGTTTTTATACACTCAACTTTTATTTTCTAATTTTTGCTTCCACTGCACTGTTGATTATTTTGCACTGAATAGGAAATTCTACAAGAATTTAAAAACAAATATTTAAACAATTAATTTTTAACTTCATTTCAATATTCTTAGTATTTAGGGTAAGTGAGGGAAAGATGGACCGGTAGGAGAGATGAACTTAGTACATTTGAGTGATATCTCTCCGGGAGAATGTTAATTTTGTTGATTAGAGACTGTAAGTAGCCGCTTGAAAATTAATGCAGTCAACACTGAATAATCCAAGATTTACTTAAAAATTGAACCTTATATACACAATCAGTTAATTACTATTGTGGTAGTTCAAAACTAATTATTTATGTACATTTTATAAACATGTACACAAGACTTAATATAACCTAAAAATGTGGTTCTATTTGTACACAGTCATAAGTTAAATGGACCACTAAATTTTGAGAAGTTTTGTTAAAAAGATCAATTCAACAGTAAACTGATAAAAAATTATTCACACATAGAAAGGTAGACGATCTAGTTGCTATGCCATGAGTTCTGAAGAAACGTTGCTAAATGGCTAATCAGAGGGTGATGATAATGAAGAAACTGAATATTATGAAAACGAATATGCGGGATGCAAAAAAATTATTTTAAAAAAAAACGAAGAAGGATGGTTCGATAAAATGTTTAATATGTGGTCGCTGTTTACACGAAGAGAGTACCACATTTGACAAGTGACAACAATCTATTAACAAATTCATCTCTTCATAGCCTTGGTCCATTTCACGTATATAGTGGAAAAGAGTTGGACTTTTTTGAACCCGAATAAAATATTTTTTATAGTTTACAGAAAATAGTTTATTTATTCTTTATTCTTATAAGTAAGGCTAGATTGTTGTTATAAATAAATTTTATTTTTCAAATATTATTCAATATTATAGAGTAATTATTATTTTTCCAAAAAGTGGTCCATCTACCACTGACTTACTGTACATTATTTGTGAAAAATGAGAAAAATGAAAAAAGGAATTGCAATATTTCACTCTGGAACTTTTTTCTCCAAAAATGTGTGTTTTCTGGGCTTAAATAAAAAAAGAAGTTTTTGAAGTGTAGTTCTCTAATGTTTCGAGATTTTACGGGCAAAATTACATAAGTGTATTAATTTTTGGATTTTTATTTTGATGGATACAATTTTTAGAAAGAAAAATCTGAAAATGGCCAAAATCGAAAAAATTCTATTCTCACATTTTTCTCGATTTTAGACAATTTTCGTGTTTTCGTTTAATAAAATCAGTGATACCTATAAATTTTTGTGAGTTATTTATGTTTATATTCTACGCAGGTACGTTATTAATGAGTGTGTGAGAGTAATAATTTAGAATAAATGGATTCAGAGTAAATTGTTTCCGATAATAAATGACGATCGTTGAATGTAATGAATGAATAGATGAGAGTGTTTGTGATTTGTGATATGATCAGTTCAACAAGTAACAATTCAATTGAACATATTTTGTTTTTTCATTCAATATTCAATTAAATACGATAAGATCTACTTTCTTATTCTCTTTCTAAAAGCTTTGTGAGTAATATGCACTTCATTTTAAAAACTGCATAACCCAGTGTTCCAAATGAGAATAAACGAGCTAGTGCAACAAGTCATGAAACTAGGGGGTTCAGCGAAACTTTTAAATGAAAATTCCAAACCGGCGTGCAGTTATCTAACTCATTTACAAGTCTTTCAATTATACTGTTTGTCCTCTGAATAATATTAAGGACGAGAGAAACAACCAGTGAACTAGATTCAAGAATACTTAAATTCTTAAATATCTTGTAAGACAATTTTTACTTTTAAAATATATTTTCTATAAATATAAAAATACAAGTACATGACATAAAGAAGAAAAGGTATACTTTGTTGCATATTAAATTAAATCTTGTAAAATATAAAACTAGGTATATAAAACCGTCATAAAGTGTACTTTTGAAAAATATATTCGGATTATATTTTTTTTATTTCATAATTTTTCTAATAAAATTTTATCTACAAAAATGTACTTATATCTTCTTTTATTATTAAATCCTTTTAAATTTATTTTAATGCATATACATTTTGTTTTAAGATAATATATTAAAAATGTAAATATTTCTTAAGTAAACGACTGTAGGAAATTAATCTCATATAATCATTTTTGATTAATTCCAATCCATATTCTATCTGTTACGTAGAAGTCATAGTAAGAATCTTATATTGTCATAAATATTTGTTATTTGAACAAAATTTTGAAAAAAAGTCATACAAATACTAGATAATGCTATTAAGAACTAGGAAGCAGTACCATGCGTATAAGAAAACTCTCAAGATAATCCGTTTTTATTTCTATAGCACTAACAAATATTTGTAACAATGTTATATTCTCAATTTTTTTATAACTAAAGAAAATTTGATAAAAAAAGCAAACTAAAATTTTAATTACTATTGCTATTCAGAAATAAGAACTATCAACAAGAAACCTCTTAGAATAACCTCTCTCATATTTTCACCTTTTTTTTATCTTTATTTCTTCTTAATATTAGAATTAAAAAATATTATCAAACGAAGACAGTACTATTACTATAGAGCAGGGTTGGTTTAATTTAATTGTAAATCATTACTCTAAATAATGTTTTATAAAATAATATTTTGTTAATTACGATTGTTTCCAACACTGCTACCACAATCTCATATTGTCGCTTACCGGTTTCACGTTATTAATAAATATTAAGTATTTTATTTAGTAATCAAGTCTGTATATGTTGACATTATATGACAATTGTCTCATTTTTCATATTTCTACTTAAATCTTATAGGTTGTCACTTGTCATAAATAGCAGATAAAATTAGAAATAAAATCACTATTGCTGTAAAAAACTAAGAAATATAGTATTAGGTGTAATGGAGAACCTCTAAGAAAAACCTTTTCCTTTCTTACTTTGTCTAACAATCTTATATTGTCACTTATTTCATAGTTCTAGTTAAATTTCATATTGAAAAATTATTATTTAAAAAAAGGAACTAGGTTTTGCTACATAGAACTAAGAAGCAGTATCAGGCATAATAAGGAACCTCGTAGAAAAATCTGTTCATTTCTCAACTTGTCTAACAATCTTATATTGTCACTTATTTCATAGTTCTAGTTAAATTTCATATATTGAAATTACTATTTAAAAAAAGGTACTAGGTACATAGAACTAAGAAGTAGTATCAGGCATAATAACGAAATTCTAAGAAAAATCTTTTCCTTTCTCACATTGTCTAACAATCTTATATTGTCACTTATTTCATATTCGCAATTAAATTTCATATATTGGCACATTATTATTTAAAAAAAAGTTACTAGGTATTGCCACTAAGAACTAAGAAACAGTATCAGCATAATAACGAACCTGTAAGAAAAATCTGTTCATTTCTTACCTTGTCCAAAAATCTTTGTCTAACAATTTTGTATTGTCAGTTATTTCATAGTTCTAATTAAATTTCATATGTTAACATATTACTATTTATTTAAAAAAAAGTTACTAGATATTGCAACAAAGAACTAAGAAGCAGTATCAGGCATAACAAACCTCTAAAAAAACTTAATTTCTTACCTTGACCAACAATCTTATATTGTCACTAAATATTTCTACAAATCACTTTTTAAAATAAAACTACAACTACGTTACTAAACTACAGAGTAACGAGACAACGAACCTCTTAGTACAACCCCTTTCATATCTCCCACTTGATTCTCTCCACCAGGTCGGAGAAGTAGTTCGTCGTGGAGCCTCTGATGTACAACTAACCCAACTCGGGGGTGGCGCGAGCGTTCACCCCCGGAGCCAACAACCCCACGGCCTTGGCCATGGCATTCGCCCAATCGATACCGCGGGCGAGGGGGAGGAACTGTGCCAGGCGAATGACCTCACGCACGGCCAAACCGTGAAATATTGCCCGAATGTGGAAACGCAATGGGGAAATGGGCCCAGTGGAAGGTGGTTTGGATGGGTGGGTGGGTGGATGGGTGGAAGTTGGAAGGAGGAAGGGTTGGTGACCTGAGGGATGATGTGTGGAATGGATTTGGTGTTTAACGTAAATTATTAATCATTTAATTTTTCCTTTGCTATTTTTTTTATTTTTACAAGTTCGTGTTTCTTTCTGGTATATTTCCGGGAGGGGCAGGGGTTTGCTATACATCCCCCACCACCCTCAGGAAGGAATTACGGATAATTAAAAATAATTTAGAACTATTGCAGTGATACCGAATTCTTGAGGTCGATTTGTCAAATTCAAAAAGAACATAGCTTAATTCGGGTGCCGTGTCATATATAGAAATTTGTATAATTTTGTATTATTTGCAACCTTAGTATAAAAAGAAGATATATTTTTCATGAATTTATTCAATAATAAAACAGAGACATATAATTTTGATTTGTATATCGTGCAATTTAAGCTCAAAGAAATACTGCTAATTACGGCAATCAGTCGATTTCAAATTTATCGACGAATATAAGGTCTTACAAAAATACACTATATTTTCCACAGTTGATCTTTACGTCATCAATTTCTGGTGCAAGATTTATTAAATTTTTATCTCGCATGTTTGTCGTCATATACGCATAGCATATATGAGAGTTTTATGCGCTATGTCATTATCGTATGTATTACAGAGCGGAATATATGATATCTGCGTCTAATCAACGACAAAAATGTAACAGAAACACTAGTCTAACCGCGGTAACGGATATTTTCAATTCAAATATTTCAAGAACTTGAATACGTCATTCCTGTCATTTATGATTGGGATTCTGGCGTCGACAATTTTTGCTTAATTATATGTTGGAAGTTTCATTAGATTACTTTATATATCTTTTCGTACGTTTTATCCATTATTTTATTTGTATATAATATTGTTAGTTTCGACATTTATTTACTTCGAAAATCACACTATTTCACTCGACAACATGATCCCCCAATACTCCCTGAATCCTGAGTGACATCACTTCCGTTAAACAATTATACCCTAAATCGAAAAGTTCTCAAAATCTTGACTTTTCGTATCTAGCAAAAGAATTGTCTAGTTAAAAAAAATATAACTTCTTAAAATTGACCAATGATAATAAAAAGGTTATTGACCTTCCGAAACAAAATAAAGAATAAATAATTAGAAATACTTGGGGTAAAAGTTCCCTAAAGACCAGGTGTGGTTCGTAAAAAATGTAAAACAGAAAAGAGGATAGGAAGTGGACTAAATAATCATGGATTAACTTCAGAAAAAGGTGATTGACCTTTAAGGGTTGGCAAAAAAGGATAAAGAATGGGAGAAACAAGAATAGGTTGTAAATTATCAAAATTTATGTTATGCAGAGAACAAGAGTCAAGGGAATAGGAAGAAAGAAAATGGTAAAATATCTAAATTATTTTCATCTCAAGTGTTTTAAGATTATAATTATAAGGGAAGGCTAAGGACAAAATACATCCAGTTTAACAAAGTCATTGACCTTAAGCTTACAAGCTAAGAGAGAGGATTGCAAGGAACGTTAAGGAAGATACATGGTACAAGAGAATTGATAGAACAACCGCAAAAGGGTTTTGTTATTTGTCTTCGATTCCTCTACTGTAGGTTATAGAATAAGGATAGAACTAAACAATTCGGGATAGAATCACGTAAAGGACAATGACCCTAAGGAGAGGTAGAAAGGAATAAGGGTTGATAAATTACCCCTAACCCTTAGAATATTAAAGGATATAAGGTTATGCAAATTTCATTCCTAAAGTGGAAGGTTATGGATCATAAAAAATTGATTTAAATTCTGACAGGGCAATGACCTTCATGTCAGGGGTAGTTGGGTTAAGCTTTATAGGTGTGATTCTATTGTTAAATATTGAATAATAGGTTAAGAAGTGGTTAACCTATGTCAAACTAACAACGAATGACCTTATTTGAATAAAGACAGTTAATGAGGAAAATGAATATATCTAATCGTCCAACGAAAAATTGGTAAAGTAAAATTATTTATAACTTTCACATATTTTATTTACGTACTACAGTCTTTATTTATAATATTTTATTCGAAAGTATTGATATATATTTTGCTTATGTTTTTGATTCATCAAACTAACTTGTACGAAGAAAATTGAATTCTAATATTTTCTAAACTAAAACCCAAACAGACCAATCCACTTTCGTGTTTAATAGCAGATATAAAATATTTCTAAATATTCTCCAAAATATCTTCAAACATAAAAAAAATATTCATCTATTTATATATAATCTTTCTTAATGATGACAATAAGTAAAAATTATAATACAAAGTAATATGTCAAAAATAGCTTCCAGTAATAATAATAATAATAATAATCAAATAATACCTAAAAAAGAAAGGAACACTAGGTTTCAGTGGTTAATAAAAATTTAAACTAAATTCTAACTTAACTACACATAAGTTTCGGTTTCGCTAACATTTTCGGCCGAAACTATAAGAGGAACCGTATATTCGTTACGGTTTCGTTTGGACACTACTGGTAACTATGTCATATAACTATATATGCGCGATAATATTATTACCATGGGGTGGGATTCTATAGCTCACAACAACTACAAATTACAAACGTCAAATGTCACCATGGCGGAAATTCAAATTTGCAATGAATTTAAGACATTTTCACATAAATGTAGACTTGTAGTCTTTTTTATATGTATAGGTACGAATCAACCATAAATAACCATTACTGTTATAGAATAGCAAGTATACTTTGTAGTTGATATTTGCAAATGATATCATAATAAGTCCAAATAATAGCAACCGAAGTTATAGAATCCCATCCCTTAGGTTTGAAATTGATATAATAACAAGTAGAATTGTTATTTGTAGTTATTAGGAGTTATGGAATCTCATTCCTGCTTTGTTAAAATTGCGGAAGCCAAATAGCTGTAACCATGGTGTCATATTAAACCATGCAGACTTGATCACGAACACGTTATTAATAAGAAAATTTTATAAAATAATATTTATTAATAACGTCTTCATTTTCTGAAATTGGTAAACTATTGATAAAACCATGGATTTATACTATGCCTTAGAGGTCTTAAAATTCTCGCTCTACGTGCTCTGATTTCAAATCGACATCTGCAACGGTTTGATATTCAAAACAATCCAAGGTATGTTAATAGCTATAATTTAAACATAAGAAAAATATTGTTAGCTATACAGAGAAATTGAAGGATAGGTAATTTTCCTAAGAATTATTAAGAAGTAAGAATGTTAGGTTAGTCCATGATTTCTGCGTATAAACATGAATGCAGCAAGATTTAGTACCATATGCAAATCAGCATCTTGGGATTAAGTGTAAACAGATGTCACTCCATTCGCAGGAAGTTCCGTTCTAAACGATTTTATTGTTTCTGCGTTAGTTTCCGCTTTGTTATTTATATCCTTCCTTGTACTCATAAACTGTACGTGTCAATACAAGTACAAGTCCTAGCATCTTTCACTTCCCTTATATACCCGAACTGTCAACATGTCAGCGGGAAAATCTCTTCGCTGTTGTTTTTAACCAGCTGGCTAGATCTGAGAATAAAAATCCAAGCAATCTAAAAATATGATCGCCAACATTTTGATAGTGAAAAAACCATATTGACTTGGGTTGTTGACCTACACGAAAATAGAACGTCGCATGGTTTATCAGTCAGAGATGCTCAACTATTTGTTTAATTTCTTTCATTTGTTATTTGAGGAGCACTGATCTTGCAGCAAAGTGAATTTAGCTAGTTCCGCGTTTATTTTTAATTTTACTACTCCTAGATTAAATAATTTATTACTTTGGAATGTTTTGGTTTTTTACTTTTCTATAATGGACGTTAATGAATACAAGGGCATTGACTCTTGACCCTACAAATAGGAAAATTTATTTTTAAAACGTAATTTAGTTTTTATTGACTAACTTTTTTAATAGATTTTACGACAACGCTGCTATTGTAGTTATTTATACGTAGGAAAGAAGTTCAGTAACGCATCAATAATTTCGCTTCACATCTCAATGCTTGGTCACCAAATTTACACAAATATAATTATTCAAAATTATTATATATTTAGATTTTAACTGGTTAACACTATAATTACATATTTATTCCACCATAATTTATTCAAATAAATTTCTCAATAAATTAAATTTCTTATGAAGTGGTCCGAGAGAACAATTTTTAAAGAAATTAACATTGAAGATCAATTTTAAGTTAAAAAAAGAATAGAATATTAAATATTGGTAAATAAATAACTAAAAATTAAAAAAATAGTTTGTCCCTGTAACGTCGAATCCCCGGCTAGACATCACTATTTTTGTTTCTCTTTCCTGTATTGGGCTGTCAGATACAGCACGAAAATTTTATCTATTTATTACTAGTAGAGAGCCTTTGAAGTAGAAATAGGTTTAAGACAAGGATGTATCCTAAGTTGTTCTCTATTGTACTCGATGAGGAAATTAAGAACACTAGAGAGGAAGAAGAAAGGTACACAGTAGGGCAATTGAAAATGAAACTAGTCCCAATATCAGAATTGTGCTACGTAGATAAACAAGTACAAATAGTAAGTAATGAAGAACACCTCCAAAGAAACCTAGACTCGTTTAACCACAATCTAAAATAGATCAATATGAAGATCAGTATCGAAAAAACAAAAACCGATGGTCATCATGTAAAACCAGGAAAACATCAGATCAAATACCAAGGAACGAATATTCAACAGGTAGGCGAATTTAAATTTAAAGGATCTGTATTCACAACGGATGGGTAAATAGATCGAGAAATTACTGAAAGAGCTGGCGTGATATTTAACTACATAAAATTAACCTTCGAAAAAAAAACCAATAGTGGCAAATGTCCAAATTTTTAAAAAGTAGCCATTTCGGTAATGACATTCGTATCAGAAGCCTGGACTACACTTGATAATACAGCCAGGAGAATAAGAAACATAGAAATGCGATTTATGAGAAAGATTAAAAAAACAACAAACTAGACTGTATAAAGAAAAAGGAGTACAGAGAAGAATTAGGAACGAAACCAATTGAACAACTGATAGAAGAAGTACAACTAAGATGGTATGGACACATACAAAGAATGGAGATATTAGGAAAACAAATAAAATTTTTGAAGAACGCATCAGTAGACCAAAACGAAGAGGGAGACCTAGGAGAAAGTGAATAGATGAAATTAGACAAACAACAGAGAAGAGGAATAGCATGAAACAATGTAAGAAGTAAAACCCAGCACAGAAAATGGTGGAGAGAAATATGGCAAAAATCACCAACAACAAAAATAAAAGAAATATTAAAAACCAAATCGAAAGAACTAGAATCACTGATTGGAATATTCTTTAATAAATAATTATTGCAAGCTTTTTCTTCTGTAGCACAACAAATTTTACTTGCATTTGTATGCCAAATGTTCTAAATTACAAATGACATGGTCAGTGTATAACGATTTGTTGTGCGGAAAAACCCATTCATATGGATGGCCACATTGCTTACCATTGTTAATCGTGCTAGCTGATTCTTATAATTTTAAATTTAATTCAATCGTAGATTCCGTTTTAAGTTTTTAACCAAAAATTTTAAATAATGAATTAATCGTGTAAACAAAGTTGAAAAACAGTTCTAAATTAAATTTCCTGAATGGAGAATAAAAGTTTTAGGTAAAAAGTTACTATTGTATATCATATTTATTATCTATTTGTTGAACGCATAAATAATAACTTGCCTTCATTAAAAACTACCTTACACGAATGTGTAATAAAAATAAAAAATTATGTGTTAGAAAAAATGTCGGCGCTTAATATAAAGAACAGTGGCATAGGTTAGCATCGATAAAAACTCCGCCATAATTTGTCTTTATCGCTTCCTTGTTTATTTACGTGAAATCAAGGCAGCGTGGGTGACAAACGACAATCGCCCGTGTACTTAAACAAACGCAAGCGCTCGATTTCTTTTATTTGCTACTCGTACATGTTCAAGTTCAACAGCCCGTGAGAATTCTTGGTGCTCGTAATTTTTGAGTTATTTTTACAGAAGCTCAAATTAATGTATACACGGTAATTATACGAATAAGTGCGCAGGAGTGCTCAGAAATTAGCGCAATTTATTGCAACTGGAAACGGATTAAGTAAATATTTATGGGAATTCACTTTTTACTTTTTATAGAAATCTCAAATTATCCTTTTTATAGATTTTTCAACATTTTTTTGAACAGATCTGTTACTTATTTTAAGGATTTTTATGTATTTAAACAAGAGATGAAAAAGTTTTTTTACTGTTTCTTAACATTTACTGAAATATTTTTAAATTTGATGACTCCAATTTTTATAACCACAAATCGATATTAACTTCTTTTCTGTTTATACCTTCTACATGTTTCAAATGATGTTTTATTATTTACCTCATGACAACTATTCGTAAAGATTTTTTTTATTAATTTTGTTGCCTCTAAATTTTTAAATTAAGGTAAATAAACACATGGTGCGCTTTCACATCAGTTAACTATTCTCCTGATGATGGTCCAGTCTACCGAAATTAATTAAGATATTATAATAGTTCTTTACATTATAAGTGCGGTAGGTTGTATTTTACAGCGCGAGGTTCTATATTGAAGCACGATGAGAAGCGAAGTACTTTAATAAAACCGAGTGATGTACAAGAACCTAACGCACCAGAATTGCTTAGATTTATATTACACTGATTATAAAAATATATATTGGTTTAAATTACTTGTTCTGCAATTGTTATTTAACATTCCAGATTTACGAAAATTGGGGAAAAAAGCGTGTGTGTACTGTTCCATGTGCCAATACTTTCAAGAACTACTAAATCTCTTGAACTTCTTAGGTGACACGACTTTACTGGTATTTTATTTTGAATATATAATTTTGAACATTTTTTATACCATTGTTTGATTTTTTGTTAAATTTACTTTGAAATGTGTTCAGTAATATTCCATTATTAAGAGTTAAATTATACTATACCTTTTAAAAGAATTAAAGAAATCTGATTTAATTTAAAAAATCCAATTAAATTAAAAATATATGATTTAATTTTTTATAATCTGATTTTAATGCAACCCTGTATTATATATGTATATTGTAAAAAAAATATTGATAATATGATATAAATTGCAATAAGCGAGTTGCTTTAAAAAAAAAATTAAGGTAGGCTCTGTAACAAGACGCTTTGAAAAACAATGAAAAGTTTGTGTTTCTCCAGAATTATTACTATTTTTTAGTAATCGCTAAAAGCTGAAAAAAACAAAATATCAAATAAAAGTCTACAATTTAAAAATTTTGGAGAACACTAAAATATATCTATAATTTGAATACTTTTCATTTTATATCCAAAGATACAGAATTAATTTTTATAGTACTAATTCGAAATAAATTTAAATACAAATTAATTGAGATCGAGCTTTATAGATCCATTAATAGCACAGCAATCTTGAGAGGAATAGGGCGTCAAGTACCTAATATATCATTCCACGAATAAATCTGTCACAATTTCTATGAATCACGATTAAATTCGTGATTATGCGACATATATCATTTTTTATGTATTTATAAATTCGTGTATCCGAAATACCACCAACTTTTCTTTGCTGTAAATCACTCATTTAATGTAATCTGTTTTCTAAGGTTAAAAACCTTGTAAAAATTTCCCAAGCTGTCAGACTTTACATTGAATCGAGTTCCACGTTCGTTAGACGTCAGTAATGTAGCTTTTATTAAAGAGAGCGAAAGTGCTTTAAACTAGACGAGATAGCGACAAGACTAGGAATCTGAATTAGAGGCAGTTTCACCGAAGAATAGACAACTGATTCCGTACATTCCGCGAGAGAAATAGAAAGAATGATCTTAGGAAAGATAGAAAGGATATGTGACATATTCGAGAAATCTGATTTTAAAAATGAAAGCAGGAAGACCAGATGGTGTAGAATAATATTTAGTAAATATAAAATCAACTTTAAGCCTCTGTTTACATAAACAAAAGTAAGCAGGGTAACTAAGTCATAATTGTATCCAATGTAATTTTGTACTTATCACAATTTTGACAGACGTTGTATATAAGCAACGCCTATTTAGTCGTGTGAATTCCGCGGCAATTGCCAATAACTGACAATTGCCAATAAGATTAAAATCTGATTGGTTCAATTCAAGAAAATACTGTGATTTCATCGAATGATAAATTATGAGTGGAATTGCTATATGTAATAACACTAGTAACTAAAATTTTACTAGAAATTTTTGTTGTTATGGTAGTTAGGCAAAAATTACAAGTAAAATTCTTGTTATGAATGGTATTCGGCATGACAATTCCTCGAAGTATATACGTTTTTCCGATTAATCACTTATCAAAATCTTGACAGACACTGTATCTACACAACGGTTATTTAGTCGTGTATATTCCGCGGAAATTGTCAGAAACTGACAATTGTCAGTGAGATTTGAATCTGATTGGTTCAATTTACTAAAATACTGTGATTTAATTGGATGACAAATTATGAGTAGAATTGGCAATGAGATTAGAATCTGATTGGTTCAATTCAGCAAAATACTGTGATTTAATTGGACGACAAATGAGTGAAATTGCCCTCTGAATTTACTACTGCAGATGTTTTAGAAAAAAATAGTCACTTATATTTTTGTGACAATTCGGAAATCAAACTATGATTGGCTCAAAGAAAAAACTATTTGAGTTATGAATTAATTTGAAGTTTGTTGTTATTGTTTTATTTCTAAATATCATTTTTAAATTCAATTTGAATACGAGCAATTTATTATACAGTATAGAAATTGTTGCTTAGTAAATGACAGAAATATGTGCAATTCTTTGACAAGTTACCTGTATTAGATATTTATTAATATGTACTTGGAAAAGTCTTTCTCTCATTTTACTTATTTTCGCAATAAAGATAGGTCTGAGATAATAATTTTATGTATAAATATATAATATTGTACAGGTTGTCGGCCTACTCAAACATACAACAAATACGAAGTTAGATTAAGTTATTAATATATTTATCAGAAATCCATAAAGAAACTTTTTCTTCGGCGACTTTCTGCTTGTCTAATTTCTGAATTTATTATTACTGGATAACAGATAAAGTTCTCACATTAATTCCGTTTTCCAAATGGATCTTCAAATATCAATTAAAACATCTTGGAAGCAGAGAAAGTTGATTAATAAATGGATGAATAAATTAACTAAAATCTGAATGAAATGGCGTGTTGAACAATTTCGCCCACTCGAAATACAATAGAAATTTTCACTTTTTATCCGTAAATTAAGGAGATTAGAATTTTACACTTGAACACCGAATAGAAATTTCGTAGCAAATATTTCGCAAATCTTTTCGCAAATTAGTGCTTATTAAATAGTTCACATTTTTATGGCGAACTACAATTGTTTAATAATTACATTTTGTAAGAAGTATATTATTGTATAGCCATAGAAATTCGAGTCGCGTTATTAATGTCAAATCTAAGCTGAGAAGTAGTGAGATAAAAGTGAGGAGAATTGTACCTTTCTTTCCGATGTTGAGCCCATCGATTTAATAATATTGTAACGATCCCAAGGTCGGGCCACAGCCGCAGATATCTAGTAGACAGGTCGAGACACGTTAACCGCCCTTCTATTGTACTGATGCATCGAAGCTGCGAGAATATTCCACAGCTTAATTTGTCGGATATATAAGCCAAAGCAGAAGGGATCGAAAGACAATCCGATAGTATGAATGGTGAAAATATATAGTTGCTTATATAAATATCGTGTAAATAAATACGTAGTTTTAAGTGGTTAAATAAATATTCTTAGTGTCTTAAGTGTTTATTTATAATTATTACTCTTAAATTAGTGTTTATATTTGTTTATTCATAGTGATACTTATTTTTATTATCATTTTATAATTTATTATTTGTTCATTATATTTAGTTATATAAATATTCGTGTTTCAATTATTTTTACACTTCACCCAAATAAAAAGGTTAAAATATGTTATGGATGGAGCGTTACCTATACTGATACGTAGCGCACGGTTTAATGAATACAAGAGAGATAAACATATCTGAAACTAAGAAGTGGGAAAAGAAAAAGCATATACAGACCACGTGACGAGTGGCAGAAGAGCACAATTTAATAGGCATTTGTATATGAGTTTGAAGGCAAAATGATATTTTAAAATAATTTTGTGTATTACACATAAATATTTTTTATACTATAATACCAATTTCTACAAATCAAAACAAAATATACTAACAAAATGAAACATTTTTAACCTTAAAACATATAGCACAAATAGTAAAATGTTTATTTTATTATTTTACAATAAACGAAAAAGCACAAATATTGATTTTTGAATATAATTACTTTATTGTATGTATGTCGGATTCTGTCCTTAATTTTGTATATGCATGTCTAAGGTTCTAAGGTATCCGGCACTTTTTAACTTGATTTCTTCATAATGCCCTTGGTACATAACAACAAAAACATTCTTTCAAATTGATGAACAGTGAAAATAGAAACTTTATAAAAAAATCTATTCTTTTTACTTAGCTAATGGAGATATATTAATTAATTTTAATTGAGTATTCAATCAACAAAAAATATACCTATCTTGTTCGATTGGTAGTTTAGAAAATAGACAATAGAAGAATTAGCAATTGGTTCAAAGTGTAACATTAATCATTATAAAAAAATGTGTTTCAAGTAAAAAAAAGGATATACACTATGTAGTTCAGAGTACAGTTTAATAACTTTCAAGTTAAAAGCACTTCATATCCGTATTCACCGGCTCGATTCGAAGAACTCTGGACAAAAAATCGGATGCTGGTTGTGATCTCGATATGAGATTTCTATTGAAAGTAAATGTCAAAGGTCATGTTTGGCTATTTATCACCTTGTAACAGTAAAAGGCTATTAATTTTTGAGATTGCAAAGGTGGAAAATGAATTTAGCGTCTTTGACGAACGAGATAATATCTTTTAATTTTAGTTCTTTGAATTTGCATGTAATGCTAATAATAACTTGTTGAGAAATATCTTAATTTCGTCTCGTTCATTGTTAGAGTTTTTATTTACATATAAATTAAATATTTTACATATTTTCTACGAATATATATAGCTTGCTCACTATTGGTATCTCGAGAACTATAAGATATACGAAGTAGTTTAAATTAGCAAATATTTACTATTAAAATGTTATTTAATCCAGTAGTTCTCAAGATATGGGGCCAAATATATTTTTTATATTTTGGAATCTACATAAAATTATAAATGCAATGATAAATTTAAAGTTAATTTTTGTTAAAAAATAAAATCCCTACGTTGCCATTAAGTTTGTATACTTTTACCAGAAAATAGTTGTTGCCATGAATAAATAAAAAACAAACGTTAAATTCTGCGTTCTTATCATGTTAATTCTATCTTTAAATTAAAAAATCTAGTTAAAAGAACTCGCTGGTTTAAAAATAATTGTATAAAATTGAATTACAAGAAAAAATTGAACCGAACTTATTAATCCTTCTTAGTAATCTACCTTTGTGATATACTTTTTATAATAGCTTTGAATGTCAATACTATAAATACATATTTAAATTATTTAGTTAAATTGGTCAATTGTTTCAAAACGATTTACTAATTGTATAATTATAGTATAATACGTCTATAAATTTCAATCTCTTTTATTTATAAAATGCAACTGTTCCCGTAATTTGTTTACCAAAATAAAAGAAGTAAAATACATATGCAATTTAATAAATATGAAATATATTTAAGTTTACAGACATTCTTATAATTTTTAATGATTTATCTTCGAATTTATCCATAATTTGACTGATTGCGCAAAAATGTTTTTTTTATAGTAATTTATGTTACAAGTCCGGTAAATGAATCTTTACGGTACGATCAAGAAATGAGTACTGTGAAAATCATTTAACAGACGAATGACAACATTTATTACATACTGTATCACATATTCAATTTAAATTTTCTTGCTTTCAAAATTATTAAAAAGGGAAAATAAAAATTTTAGTTGTCATTGAAAAATTTAAGAAGAAAAATGCTGTCCTCTGTCAATTGAGACATGTCATTCATAAACTTTCAATGGAATTATAATAAATAAGGTCAAATTTAAATAATTTAAATTTAACATTACAAAAAATAAGAAGATACAATTATTTTAAAATCATTCAAAGAACGTATGAGAAAAATTTATGAAATTTATAATATTTCTATACAGTACTTAGTTAAGAATAATAATACCGTAAAGTCTCATTTACCAGACTGAAATCAGAATTGTAAACATGGAAATACGATACAGTATTAAGACAATACTATTAATAACCTATTTTTTAGTATTTTTTGGTATACGAAATTGTTTTACAATAATGATTTTGTTAATATGAAATATTTTTTTATTTTTCAAGTATTAACTATAATAATTACGAGATGATTTTTCGTATAAAAAAATCTGTATTTCAAAGCCAAAAAGGCATGCAATGCCTGAAATGTCGTTTGATAATGTACTGAACTACAAAATACAAAATATGTGGTCATTATCAAAATATATTATCTAACAACGGATAAAAGCCAGGATCATATATTTTATAAAAGTTTCAATATGTTTGAAACAGAAACCATCAGAATCCTTTCTAACTCCATTCATCTAGCTAGAAACTTTCCGAAGTTGTACGAAGCTTTCCGACTAGCTACGAAGTTGTCGGTTGGGTATGGTTGCGCAACAATGATACTAAAAACAATATCACCTTCCACTAGGTGAGGTGAATGGCCTGCGGATTGTGCGAAAAAATCTAACGGCGGTTTCACTTTTCCGCGCGAGAGAAAGTGTCCTACATTCATCTGTTCTGTTGTGTCGGTTGCTAGAGCCACGTGAACCTGAACGCCCCGAACATAGGTTAGGTTAAGCTACAACTACCAACATTAGAAATTCGAGGTTATGAACAGGCACAATGGCTGCGCACGCACCAAATCTTGTTTAAAACAAAAACCAAATGTTGGTAATGCAAACGAAGTTATAATTGCAGAACTCTCCTAACAAGTTCGGTTATGGTACATTTAGCACCATTAGAAATTGGAGGTTATGAACGGAAACAAAATGGCGAAGGAACAGATAACCTGTTTATGTAAAACGAAAATAAGAGCAAATATTAATAAATAACATAAATACCAAACATAGGTCAAGTTATGATATAACAATTACCATTTCAAATTGGAGGTTACGCATAGACATAAAATGGCACATGTAAAAAACTTCCTTCAAAAGTCGCACTCTTTTTACACAAAATCTCATACATCCTAGCTCACCTCAGTTAGCTTATTTTGATCAATTTTTTTTAAAAACTAAATTGAGAGAACAGTTATACAAATGCCGATGTTTAGTAACCGCTAAAGGTTGTACTTGTGAGTTTTTAATCTCAGTTGAAGAATTTTCCTACAATAGGGCATAAGGTATATAAGAGTAAATTTTCACGCACTAGTGCATAAAAATTAACCTTTGCTAGACAACGAAAATATTTTTCACACACTGGTGGGTCATTTATCAATAGTTTTATTTATTTAATTTTTTTTTTAATTAATATTTCAGTTGTTGTGTTTACACACTAGATGCATAAATGTCCATTATTTAACTGATACCAGAAAATAGAAATAAATTGAAACTCTTATTTTTTAAATTATTAATAGTTATTTTCTTCAATACATTCTGTAAATATTATTAACGATATTAATAGTATTACTGGATTACTGCCATATTGCGGATTAATAGAAATATACATTTTTGAAATACTACGTGTTTTCGTAATTAAAAATTATCTTATTATTGTAAGTAATAAATGACTTCAAAGTAGTCGCATTAACATGTTTCGAGTTTGTCGCAATAGCAATTACTAATTAAAAATAATGCAGCAATTTAAATGTAGACATTAGATATCCTAATAGATAACTAATCTAATCACGCAGAACCATATAAACTAATGGCTTCATATGATTTCAAGTATAATTAATTGTACCTTGAAAGCAATTTTCAATAATCGAATTTTTACCGCCGATATTTACATACTGCAGATTTGTGACGTAAATTTTTCAAAACTTGAATCACGTAGTTTTGGAATAAAAAAGAGTGTCGCTTTTTTGTTTTGTTTATTCATGTAAACACTTTCTAATTTTTCTTAAAATAGTAACAATGAGCAAGGATTTCAACCGTGAAACTACGGTTTTTGTTAGAAATTTAAACAAATTTTGAACAAAATCAAAAGCGTGAAATATAGAAAATGAAATTTGGCAGAACACAATTAATTAGTTTAATTACTTTATGTGCAAATATTTGCAATTTTTTACAGTTATTACTTTTATACTTCACTAACATTTTGTAGAAAATACCAATGCATTACTACACTAGTAATACTGAAATTGAAAGCGATACAAACCGTACCTGAGGTACTGTTACAGTTTTGTTACTTCTGTTGTGTGATGAAGTTTAACCATAGTTTACTACTGTTATTTATTTTTTAGAAGTTTGGGAACCCCTGCTGAGAACTTATTACAAAAATTACAAATGATGGAAATTTCTTGACTGTAAAAAACTAAATTTATCTGCTAAAAAGTCTTTACTTTTTTGAAAAAACCCGCACGCAGTCATTTAAACTGATTATCTGCCAAATATACTTCAAACAGAGCGAGTAGAGTTTTTTCCATCAACACGAGGAAGAAAAAGAATCGGCGCACTGCTGATTCTTTTCTGCTTCTTTTCTTCCACAAAAAATGCGAGTGGATGAAATTCGAGAATCTTTAACATATGCGAAGATAATTTTAACACCAGCCTAAATTAAGAATGAAAATATGATTGCTTCTGACAGAAAAAATACAGAAAGGTTTATTAGAAACGAACTCCGCAAAGAACACCAGGAATATATCTTGGTTCAATTGTTTTCTGTTCGATCAAGGTATACAACCACTCATATATAGTATTCCTTAGGTATCGTTTACCTAATGTTAGGGATTTAACATTTAAGTCATATAAATGATCTCGGAAAGACCTAGAATTGGAAACTTTTACTAATTCAAAATTATATTATTTGAATTATTTTATTATACTTAATATATAAGATACTTGATAAATAAATTAATAAAACAAAATTATTTCCATGGATAAACAGAGTAACCGTAATTGTAATAAATTTACCGAATCATTAATTACTTGTAATATTTAAATGGTGCCAGGTACAAATAAATTTGAACGATAAAATTTTAGCTAATGACAATATGAACTTATTATTTGCAAAAATTCTCATATATTCATAATAAATTAAGATATTTCAGAAAAAACACTTCAGATCATAATGAAAACACTACTCCGGGTGCACGATTAACACCAAAATCAGATCTATATCTGTTATATCCAAAATTCCAACTTTTTTATTTTGAGTAATAGTTACTACATTCATCCATCCATTTATCCATGCACACATACGGACTGACATCTTCGTAAAAATATTTAAATCGTGTTCTAGGAACTTCAATATGTGCTTATCCATTAAAAATTCACTATCCGATTTTTAACAATAATCCAATAACTCTCTTACTGATTGGCGAGTGATAATAATGAAAAACAATCACTGATATTGATAATGAGGAAAATGTTTCAAGGGCTACTGTTATTTGTAAAATAAGTGGGAAAGATTTAAATTGTCAGAACCACAACCTAATAACAAAACCAATCAATTTATTAATTTTTAATTTATTAAATATACTCGTATAAAAAACATAAATAATTCATTCATAAAAATTAACCCTTTTGTTGTATACTCCGTGTCAACTAGACTACTTTGTAAATGATATCTTGTTAAAGAATATTCTTCCGTGAATGTATTTTAACGTGAAACTTGGGGATTTATCATATCCATGGTTACGACCTGATATTAGATTGACAACAATGTATTCTTGTTTGTCTCACTTAAAATGAAACAGAGGGAATGAATTCGACAGCAGTATTAAATGTTAATATTGAAAAAAATTTAAAATAAACAACCAATAAACGAACTAAGAAACAAGTAAGTAAAATAACGAACAAGTAAATAATATTAAGAATTAATTTTCAAAAATTCATCCATTATAGGTATACTAAGCAATATGTTATAAAACTTTTTGATGATATTTGGGCAATTGTAATTTATTGAGAAATTATTTGAACTTTTAATTAGTACAATATACTACCATTTCCTCTAAAATTATTAATGATTTTTAAAATTGTTGATGCACTTGGGGTATGCTTGTCGGATATTTATATAATTCAAAAATGTCAAATTCATTCCCTATATTTCATTTTAAGTGAGACAAGCAAATATGCATGCTGTCAATCAAATATCAAGTCGTAACCATAAATATGAAAAATCCAATGATTCAGGTTAAGAAATGCGCACGGTATGATATGAAAATATTATAAATAATTAAATAGATTCAGTCTAATTTATTATCTCAAACCGTTTCGACTTTCGACCTCACATGGGTCTTTTTCAGGGGATAAAATTTATAGTAGTGTGCTATATAACATTACAAATTAAATTTCCTGAAGAAGATCTTAGTGCAGTCGAAACGATCGAGGTATAAAAATCTATACAATAAAGCATATTTGGTACACCCAGCATTGGTAATAAACCTTAAGTAATATTCATATTAGTTAATCTAAAAACATTATTGTCAGTTCGACTAGCAACCCTAACAACGATTGGTTTCTTGTCTTTCCCTTTGGTATTTCGCTATGTAATATTATAAATTACATCTCCCAAGAAGACCTTAGTGTAGTCGAAACGATCCAGTTTAAAACAATAAATTTGGCTGAATTCAAGAAAGTATCTGCTATTTAATAAAAATCTATAATAAAGCGTATTCGGCACACCCAACATTAGTTAATAATCCTTAAGTAATATTCATATTAGTTGATCTAAAAACATTATTATCAGTTCAACCACCAACCCTAACAACGATTGGTTTTAGTTTCTTGTCTTTCTCTTTGGTATTATGCTATGTAATATTATAAATTACATCTCCCGAAGAAGACCTTAGTGCGGTAGAAACGATCGAGTTTGAAATAATAAATTTGGCTAAATTCTAGAATTTAATAAAAATCTACAATAAAGCATATTTAGCACATCCACCACTGAGTAATAAACCGTAAGTAACATTCATATTACTTGATCTAAAACCATTATTATCAGATCGACCAGCAATCCTAATCGTCAACAATCAGTTTTTGGCTGAATTCTTGAATTTAATAAAAATCTACAATAAAGCATATTTGACCCAGCACTGGATAATAAACCTTAATTGACATTCATATTAGTTCATCAAAAACCATTATTATCAGTTCAACCACCAACCCTAATCTATTGGTTTCTTGTTCCTTTGGTTCGCTCCTTGTCTTGCAGCGTTCCGCGTTCACTAGGTCCAGAGGTCGTCGGCCGGTGGTGGTGGCCCGTGTCAGCTGCTCTCGCTATCGACCCGCGGGGTCAACGACCCCTGACGTCACCGCGTACAACCCCCGATCGATCTCGGCAGAGAGAGGAGCAGAGCATTAGAGCGGGATGAAAGGAAATTCGGATGTTATTTCAAGATGAAAAGGGATGTAAATAAATAGGAGTAGAAATGGCGGAAATAACTCATTTTCATATATGGACTAAAAATAACGGATATTATATCACTACGTACTAAGACTTACGTACTCATTAAACTTAACCAGAAATAAGAATGCAAGAAAGCTTATGCATTAAATTTAAATATATCTGCAAGAATAGTTCGTTGAATTTGACTGTATTGAGTATTGACCTAATTCCTATTTTAATTAATAATATGAAATTGTAAGCTGTGGTAACACCTATAGGTAGAATAAATCTTTACAACTGTTGAACTTTTAGAGACTCACAAAGGCGATCTAAATAGTTACTTAAGATGCAAGGTATGTAAGTACATTATAACTATTGAGAAGCAATGAACTGAGGCGAATCCTGCGATACAGAAAAACACATGTTACGAAAATAGTTGTACTAGGTACTTAGATTCCTATAATCACCTATTATTTTTCACGCCACCAGCCGCAATTAACTTCAAATAATGTTAAAATATTTGTAAAATGTGACAGTTCACTTGACAGTTCCGAATTATTTATTTGCAACTTTTTATACTTCATTTCGCCCAATACTAGATGACCAAATATACAGGATGGTGAATCGAACACCCGAACATAGAGATTTAAAATATAAAATCATATTTTTCTAATATCCTACTTCCGTAATTTTTTTGGGTAAAAAAGCTTCAAATAACAGTTGTAGAACATAAGATTCTGCACCTGAATCAATAAACAGAATTAATTTTAAGTGCCTTGTAAGTTCAGATATTAGATATGCAAATAAGGTAAATCACTTCTAAAATAGCAGTAGTCATGAAATTGAGACAAAAATAACAACTGTTTAACGGTTTATCTGTCAAGTTATGTGCGTTAGGTTATTTTTTATTTTAATTAGTGTTTTAATTTTTTTATTTCAAAATTAATTTATGTAATATTATTCAATTCAATAGTAAATTCAAATTATAATAATAATAATAATTAACTAACGTAGCTAACTTGACAGGTAAACCGTTAAACATTTTTGTCTCAATTCCATGGCTACCACTATTTTTAGGGAGATTTACGTCGTTTTCATACCTAGTTTCTAAGCTTACAAGTCACTTTAGATTATTTTTGGTTATTAATTCATATGCAAAAATTTATGCTCCAGAACTATTATTTGAAGCTTTTTACTTAAAATAATAAAGGAAGCAGGAAATTACGAAAATATTATTTTACATATTAAATCCGTATGTTCGGGTGTTCGAGTCACGAAATATTTATGGTTTTTATGGTTTTCATAATTACCGTTCTAGTAGGACAGTTATTTCTATATCTTTTCGTTGACAATGCTAACCAAATAACAGAAGTTAATAGGAAATAACGACTTATGTTGCTATGGAAGTAAGTTAAAAGATGCAAAAATTAAATATAAAAATTTCGTGTTTTCAAAGTTTGCAAAAAGAAAAAAGCTGTAAGAAGTGCATAATTCAAAAATTAAAATTTCTAAATATTATATTAGTAAGAATATGTGGTCATAGAACCCAACCTTTTTTGAATTCTTCTATATTTAGTATCTTCATTATGTATTAGCAATCATAAAGTGGAAATATAATTTAGTAAATTAGGTTTTAATAGATATTTTACAGAACATTAAAATTAGAATGGATTATTAGTTAATTGTGAATGATTTCATCCCTGTTGTCCTCGTAATGAATTGAGGTATTCTACGTGTGATGGCGCGTATAATGGGTGTTTTTTCGGTAAATGCAATTAGCCTCGGTGGTATGACAGTGTGTTTTGGCCGAGTAAGACATCAGTTCTGGTCTGGGTGAATGACAGATCACAGTGAGGTAATGAAAGTGTTACTGTTACGTTGATTTATCGCAGCAGGAAAAGCTTTCTATGATGCATTTCACGCCAAGTCACGGGCTGGAGATAATATCCGCGGAACATCCAACCGGAAGTACCAAATCGCATAAGGAAATACTACTTTTCATATTCATTTCAAGATACACACCATCAAACTTAAATGTCTTTATTTCAAGATTCAAATCTTTGGCCAAGGTACTAGCTATAAGGGATCATGTTATAGTCTTATAGTGAATAAGCTTGTTTCAATAAATAATAGTTTTTTATAACCCACTTAGTGCCACTTATATTTAACTTGCTCCTTATTCCCATTTTTATTGTATGTCACTGTAATAGGATACCTCCGTCCCTACTTTATTATTCTAAGAACGAGAATATTCTCTACAAAATTTCTTTCGAGAATATTCATATTTGATACCAAAACAGTAGAGATTCTTTTATTTTCAAGAGCATTTTAATTTGTTCGGACTTATTTTTGTGTATCTCGGTTTAATGGTATTTCTGAAAAAAGTGATTTTATTAAGGTAAATGGGGATGAGATGGACAAGTAGGAGAGATGGACTGTTGGTATTAAAAGTACATTACAGTGATATGTTTTAATATTATTGAATTATTTTTTCAAATTCAAATTCAAATTAATGGGTTTTCAAACTCAAAAACCTCGTGTGCAAATACTAATACCAAAAATTACAAATAATTAATATGAGTAGATTATGTGACAAAGAATATGTGAAAAATTCAACTACAATGGTAGATTACAAACAAATGTGTCAAATGTCCCGAAGTTATAAAGAAATAAATAATATAAAACGTATTAACACTAAAGGCACTCCTTTGGATACTACACTGGTATTAGTTTTATTTTTTTTGTTTGAATTCATTACAGAAAATTCTTTATCAATAGGTAGTGATAGTGAAATTTGAAAAAGGATCGTCTTATATAAAGTAAACTAAAGATCTAGTAGCGGATTAAGGCACCAGCTTAGTGCGTCTGGTTTATTGGGGCGTCCAAAATTTAAAAATTAAAGATAAAAATACATAAACAAAGAAAATCATTATATTGAATATATATCTGTATTATTTAATTTTGGAGGCCTTCAAAGTTAGTTTTGTGTAAATAAATTATATTTACGCGCACCTTACCTACTCCTGTTACTGCTACCACCTATCCTACTAACTACGAATCAAATAGACACATACACAACTGCATTTTTTACAAAGCGCATCTAGAGGATCTCCTTGGAAGTAGCTATAATAATACGTTGCAAAGAACGCAAAAGAATTGATATTGAAGTACTTTTAAATTTATAATAAGTTTTAAATATATAACCTTGTTAAAATATGTCGGAAAAATAAACTCTCTAGATTAGAAAAAAATATGTATTTATTTGTATATATTCAAGTTTGTCTTGTTATTTAATAATTAGAAAATAATCAGAAATATTTTCTGTGTCGAGAGGGTAAGGGCGCTGAATATAATTTGGTTTAGGGCGCTATATGTCTTGAGCCGTCCCTGTAAAGAACAATGATCTATTTCTTTCTGATATCACCCAAAGTTGATATATTGTAAGCAAATAAATGCTTTCAACTATTAGTAGTGTAGATACTAACAAATATTTAATTGCAAATATTAATAATAATAATTTCTAAAGAAAGACAATTATTGGGAATTTTACATCACTAACCTTGATACTGATACATTTCCCAAATATAGTCCTGCATGTATTTTTCGAACATCTTTATATATGCCTAGCTAGTAATAGTTAAATATTTAGATATATTCTCCCCATGTGCAGAGTTATTTAGTACAGAATGCGATGTCGCAAGCGTGAGTTAGCCTAGCATATACAAACAGCAATAGAGAAGTGGCAATAACATAGACGAAGGCCGCTGGATTACACATAGAGGCCACGGGTCTAATGCCATCAACACTGCGCCATTGTTCTAGCACAGTGAAGGATACGGGAATTAGACACTGAGATATACACCAGTGACATTGCCAGCGAGCTGATGGCCAGAGAATGCGAACATCTCATTCATCTACCAATCGCTGGCCATATTGGACTGGGACCATGAATTTTGTTTCATTGTTGCCTTTTCAAATTGATAATATATGTAATCTAATTCTTGGATATACAGGTGTCTATTTTAAGAGGCTGACTATTGGGATCTCGAAATCCGTAACAAATACGAAGTCTGTTAAATTGAGGCAAAGTTGCCGCATTAGATGTCCATTTTAATGATGTTTTATTTGTTCTACCAATCGCTGGGTGTCAACATTGGACTGGGACCATGAATTTTGTTTCATTGTTACCTTTTCATATTGATAATATACGTAACATAAACATTCTTGGACTTATAGGTGTTCATTTTAAGAGGCTAACCATTGGGATCTCGAGTACTGTAAGAAATACGAAGTCGGTTAAATTGGAGAAAAGTTGTTAACTGGCCATTTTAATGATGTTTTTGTTTTCCCGAAAAAATGCATAGCTCAGTACATACCAATAAAAAACTGATTTTGGCAAATTTACTTTTTCACTTATAATTTTCTTGTTTCAATTCATACAAGTTTCTAATCACTGGGTGTCCATATTGGACTGGGACTATGAATTTTGTTTCATTGTTGCCTTTTCATATTGATAATGTATGTAATCTAAACATTCTTAGACATACAGGTGTCCATTTTAAGAGGCTAACCATTGGGATCTCGAAAACCGTAAAAGATACGAAGTCGGTTAAATTGGAACATAGTTGTTGCATTAGGAGGCCATTTTAATGATGTTTTTGTTTTCTCGAAAAAATGCATAGCGCAGTAGATACCAATAAAAAACTGATTTTGACAAATTTACTTTTTGACTTATAATTTTCTTGTCTCAATTCATACAAGTTTCTAGTTTGCACATTCTAGAGACACTTTTTTACAAAGAATTAACAGCGATCCTCAAAATATTTATAGCTCGTGCACTTTTCGAGAAATTCAAACTAACTTTTAACTTTTATATGGGGCTCAAAGTTATCTTTAATATTGTGATATAGATATTTTTTAAATGTTTTTCAGCTATATAAAACATGTACATTAAATAAAAAAAAACTAAGAAACTAGAGAATTATTGTTTTTATTCAATTTCGATCGAGTGTGCTATGGAAATAAGATTTTCGATTTTGTTTCCAAAGCACACTTGACTCAAATGAAGAAAATCAATAATTTTTCTAATTTCTTAGTTTACTTTAATTAGGCTGAAATACAATACTTTTCTTAAATACAACGAAAAATGTTGTTTTCAGTATTCTACTGAATAATAGATATAATTATATAGAATTAATTAATAATTAAAGGCTAATAATAAAATTAATCAAACATTCTATTAATACTATAATACTACTGATTCACTTGTTCTGATAAACACAAACTATTTATATACCTATATGTATATTTTATTGAGAACAATTGATTGTCAAGAGCTTTTTGTGTACCTTCTTTAATCTGAATGCTGCTCTGACTAAGGAAATTCATATAGAAATATATACTGATGAATTGTCAACTTATTTACAATCTCTTAAAATTTGAATTATAGTTTTGAAGTATAGTGTTTTCACAATTTAACTTAACGATTATGACTGCTTTGAAGTCTGAATGAAGCGTTTGTATATTGTATCATAAACGCAAATTGTTGTTGAAATTTTAATTTTATGCAGAAAGTATTTCTAGTGAGCCGTACAAACAAAATAGTTCTTATCCTTCGTAAAAAACCAAGGCAATCCAAAATAACAGTATTCGTACGCCAAGTAATACTCGTGCGGATTGATGTTCGTCGTGTATCGAACTAGAAATAACCTCCACATCCTTCAGGTTGCTAGACGAAGGATGCGGACTACGTAATGAGAACTGAATTAGCTGGGTAGTGGATTGGGAGACACTCAAGATCACAGCAAATAACATGAAACTTAACATTGAAATAAGAATGTGAAGTTAAATTTGTCTGACATTGGTCCCGTACCTTTGAATGTTTGAATTTATTTCCACGGTATTTTTGTTTCTCTATTTATTTCACAGATAAAATTACTGTAAGATTATTTGCAAACATAAATTCATAAGTGACATTAAGTTTTAATTATAAATTCTTTAATTTAAAATGTACAAATAATTTCGTAAATCGAATAAAATTAGATTATTTTATATAAGTAATAGATTAGCAAACGCAATGGGGTTTTCATACAAAATGGTTTTTTAAAAAAATTGAGAAATAATTTTAGAGTTAATAAAAATAATGATATAAAAATTATTATAAAATGTACGATATTTAAAGAAATAGGAAATAAATAATGAAAACTACCATATTTTATTTTCCAAAAAGAAAATAGTTTACGCAAGATGTTTATTTAATAAATTACTTTTTAATAGTGTTTGAATGAAATATGATTTTCAGCCGAAACCGAAACCGTAACCGAATATTCGGTTCTTTTTAGTTTCGACCGAAAAAGTAACCGAAACCCAAACTTATGAGTTAAGTTAAAATTTTATTAAACATGGAAATCTAGTGTTTTTCTTACCTTTTAAGTTATTATTTCGTTATTAAATTAAATGAAAAACTTTTATTTTTTACAAAATCGCTTTATTTTTAGCAAGCCTGATTTTACATTATAATCTTATGAGACCAAACATCACTTTTAACAAAAGTGCTTGTAAAATCGTAATACGGGCCACTATCTTTACTAAAGAAGTAAAGAGTAGTTATCTAACACCAACTCACAAATAAGTAGTCTTTTCAAGAAGTATTTGTTACTAATTAAGAGGTTATTTTATAATGTATGCTATTCTCTTAAAATAACGAAAGGAAGAAAAATGATATAACGTACAAAACAAAACTAATAACTAAGGCGGGTGAAATCGTTTCGAACAAACTCGAAAGCACCAAACACGACACGACCACTAATTTCGGGCCGAAGTTTCGGTTAATTTTTGAAATCGAAACTGCGGCTTATTAACCTTTTTTGCCGAAACTGTCCGAAACTGAAACATCGGTCGGACACTACTTTTTAAACATTCTACAGGTATCTTAAATTCAGACTTTTGATATTTATTAATAAAATGTGGTAATAAGAAAACCAATAATTTGCTGTACCATATTTTAAGAGTTAAAAAAATGGCTTACTATTATTAAAGGATTATAATAACAATAACAAATAGCATGTAACATTAAGAAAGGAATGTGTAAATATTCCTGACCTAGACCAACTATTCTTGCTGAATAAAAATACTACACTCATAAAAAATCCGTCATAAATTAACGAATTAGCGTGATGCAAGATTCGGTTACATTTCCTAATTTGCAGTTGAAGGCAACGCAACGGAATTAATTAATTCAGTAACCCTCAAAATTGAGCAGCGAATTAGCGAATATTTGCAGACCTTTAGACAAAACTGCAAAAAGTTTCCATCAATCTTTCGACTTCCTAATCTTGGGACCAAAGCCATAAATGTCAAGATCTCGGCGTTAAATAACGCGATTCAGGGTTAATTCGCTTTATATAACGTCAGCGTGGGATGCCAGTGGCGTGCAGGTGCTTTCCCCTGGGAGCTCAAACAAAATGTGAAAAGTTTTAAAACTATCATCACGTAATATTGAAGCGATGAATGATGAGTGAAAAAATGTGATCATCATAGAACCTTTCGAATTCAATTTTCTCTTCTTGTTTTCAATATGTCTACCTTTAAAATTATACCTAAAAATATATGTTACACATATAGAATGTCTAAAAAAAATCGCTACAAATCGAAATTTTTGCCAACGATTGCAACGATTTTTCAATTTTAGCTTTAATCAACAGAATAATGAAAATATTAATCGGTATTTTTTATTTTTCCCCAAATTCAAAATGCAGCTGAATTACACCATTTCCCTCCTTATCCAGTGACGTATCAAGGTTCTTACCCAACTTCACTTCGTTTCAAATGTCAAATATAATGTTTTAACTTCCAATCTGACTAATTGAATATACTTCTGAAAATATAGTGGCACACAAAAACCTTATAGAATATTTTAAATCACAGACTGTCCACTTTACCAACTTTCAAACGCACAGAACTCAATTTTTGCGACTTTTTTAGTATGATACTTTAAAACGATATTATATAATATAAAATGTAAACAAAAAAGAGTTACATCAAATAGAGCAACAAATTAGATATTGTAGTTTGGATTTAAACAAAAAAAGGTACACCTTATTTTTTTGTAAGGCCTCATTTCTGTTTTCCAGTTCTAAAACTTTTATCTATCGGAGAAAAATTTCAAAATTGGTATGTTTAAGCAATTTTGTTCATGATATGAAAAAAAATATATTTTTTGCTTTTACTTTAAATGCAAATATCTAGAAAAGAAAACTCGAGATAATTAAATTTTGTTTGAAAAGTTGAAATCAGCAGATAGATATTTATGTATGTCCAGAAAATGAAAATTGTTGTTTCTGAGCTAAAAATTGAAATTTAGGTTTATTTAATTTGATTCTTCTTATTTTTTACCAAATCGTTCGAAAGAACGACAATAAAGATAAAACATTTCTTTTTATATCTTTCCTGTCAAATCGAATGGTAAAGGCGTTGATATTATATTGGCCGCAATTTTTTGAAGTTTATATTTCAAAACAAAGATCGCAAGAACTGAAAATAGTTATTTTTGTCAAAAAAGTCAATAGAACACACTAAAAACATTTCGGGCACAATGTACTAACAATTTGTTTTCTACAACTAATTTGCATCGTTAATTATAATTTTTTTTATCTATATAAATTAACTGTGAAAAAAATGCCTACTTCATACATTGTTATTTGAATAAAAATGTTACATTTTTTGACAGTTGTAGAAAAAAATAATTTTAAATTTGTTTAAAAATTCGAAATCGCATAATGAGATTTATCATCATATACCTTGCAAAAACAAAATTTTCGACAAGAAAGTAGGCATTTATCAAATATTTCAAGAATGTAAGCATCATATTACTTAAAAAAATTGAAAATTTTTATAGAAAGATTATTCATAGGACACTCAATAACGAAAAAAAGTACAAAAAATTCAAAATAAATTGTAAAGGGCCGCCGAATAATTAAGTGTTGGTCACATCATATATTTTATATGTCCCCAATATTCCTAGTCCATTCTCCGCCAATGTATCCCGTCTATATTCTAACGCTAACTCACTAATGTGCACTGTCGGTTGGAGCGCGCTAATGTTAAGTTGGTCAGGGTTTTGGCACTCTACGCTCGGCTGTGATTCGCGATTTGCGATTTGTATTTGCGATTTGCAGCCGCGTCCAAGGATACCGTATCCGCTCAGCGTTAAACAGAGACAGATGCATAACAAACACCTTTACCAGCCTACAGACAGACAGAGATAGACGCTTTGAGGTTATGGAAGATTTGAGGTTAGATGGTTTTGAGGTTGCAATTTGTTTCATTTTTTCACAAATGTTAATGAAATATTAATTACGAACTTGGAAACTGATTTTACAAAACATTCATGGGCGGAACACTGATTTAATAAGCACTACTATTTATTTGAGTGGAGATATAAGGTAATATTTTTTTTGCTCGAGCGGGCATTAGAAAAGGTTTATAGATTGGATATCCAAGACAGTAAATTGTTTTTACTGGTTGCTACATTTAACAAAGTAAGAACTTCATACAGTTCTAGAACAGTAAGTAGGTTCATGTTTAGTACAAATACGTAAATATGATTTAGTAAACTCATTTATTGCTATTAAAATTAAAAGTGCAGTTACTAATACTATAATTATTGATAAATAATGATAGCTTCCAAATTCTTTTCGCAGTTATTTCTTGCACAAAAACACAACAACAAATGATAGACTTATTGCATAATGAAACAAATGTTTGAAATGTACCATGGAAACGGACTTTATTTTTCATGAATGAATTTTAATACACCTCATTTTGGATACTTCTTTTACTGATATAGAGGGTAATTTAATTTTTAAACAATTAGATTCGTCGCTTCGATCTTCTTCCAAACAATTATCTTCGATCGGTAAAATATCCTTACCGTTCTTAATGCTTAATATATATTATTTGGTTAGTATAAATAAGAATACTACGAGTTTATATAATTATAAGTTATATATTAGGTTAAGATAGGGAGTATTAAATCTGGGCTTCAAATCTCAACTTCGCCAATTTTTAATCAAATAAAAATTATGTTCCGTCCGAATGGTTCGGAACTCATTATATTATTATATTACAGCTTGTACAGCCCTTTAAAAGTGTGCATGCTGACAACCTGCATCATTAAAGTGTAAATAAAATTGTCTAGAAACAGATGAAATTTGCGTTTTAATTTCATCTGCTTTACGTTCCTCAATGTAATAATGGGTTATTATTATTATTAATTAGTAACTATTTTTGTAATGTATGGAATATCTAATTTATTTTAAATATTTGACAATATATGACAATAGATTTATAGGTATTTTTCAATTCACATTTCCAAATTTAATTAAATTTGGATTTTTTATTAAAATATTAAAATAAAAATTATACTTCTTAATGATTGAATTACGCATTATTTATTCCATTTTAAGGTTTGAATATTGTTCATTATTATTCGATGAAATTCACATAAACCGCATTTAGTGATAGGAAATCGGTTTTATGTTTTTTGTTTGAAACATAACATTATTACATAGACCGATTAACGCACAAGTATGCTGATAAATGTAACAATAAAAAATATTTATTTACATATAACAACAATTATTTCCAGTCTAATTATCAAAGTATGTTAACTAGTTCATCATAGATGCTATAATACAGTTACACAGCATTCAATTCATAATTTCACTATCAAATACTAAACTAATCTTCAACCCACATCCACAATCTAATTCTGACCTTTCATCAAAAGGTTTGGGTCAAAATTATTAGGCCATATCGCAACACAATCAAACTTGACAATGGCGATTTTAACATCGAAATATAAACATGGAGTGGAGCAGATAAAGAATGCGTGTGATTTGTATGCGGAGGATAATGAGAGTTTGATATGGGGGAATGGATTAACGGGCATGGTTCACTTTCTAAAACGCTTGGTTTCGTCACAAATGTTTCCTACTTTCACATACAGTCACGCGGTGATCGAGAAGATGGGCGACCTCTGGTTCACGCCAGTGACCCTCAAACGGCCCGGCGACGTTTTGCGAATATGGTTTGGCAATTGAAAGTTAAAGCGGGCAGGAAAATGCAATTGCAAAAATTATTTCAACGGGTAATAATTATGAGAGAAATGATAATAACTCAATAAAAGTTTCATTGTTGCAAAAAAATAATAATAAATAATTTGCACTTGATTTATCCGCATTTATGATAATATCTGAAGGACAAAATATTTTTATAAATAAATGTGAAAAACAAAATGCAATTTGTATATTGCACAGAGAACAATAAATTTGAATTTAAACGTTAAAAATCTTTCTAAATATTTCTGTTTCATTCAAAATATATAAATTTTGAGTAGATATTAAAATATCAATTTTATTCAATAGTTTATTTTCGTTCAACTATTAATTTATAATAATTTTTTGCAAAACATGTTTATTTATTTATTAACAAACCAACAGGATACTAAATGAAAATATAAAATATATTGAATTTAAACACAATTTTACATTTTGCTTGAATAAAGATGAATTACACATCGCACATGTGGAATGTGCAAAACGTTTTGAAAGAGAATGTTATTTTTAATTCTAAAACTTTATTGTTCTCAGCGTGTTTATTAAATAATTCGTTCCAACGATATTGTTCATTACGAATTGTTAAATCGGTAAAGAACAACAGTTTTGATTTAATGTAGGTCGTTTTTTTGAAAATATAATAATCATTTGTAATATTTTTATGTGTAAACAAATTCAATTTAATTACATATTTATAACAGACATATTTTTGTTTACGTAGACAAAAGTAAGCAGGGTAACTAAACTAAGTCATAATTGTATATCATGTAATTTGGCAAGTATGTATGGTAATTAATATTTACCGTACAGAATTGTCAAAATAACGTGGGATAATTGTCATATTATATCAATCCATACAGACTTTATGAAATTTAATATATATTAATAAGATGAAACTGACAAACTATTGAAAAAACCACGGATATTATAAATCATACCAGGCCTTAGATATCTTAAAATCTGAGCTTGGAATTCAATTGACTTCTGCGGTGGTTATGATACTCATAACTATCGTAGGTATATTAAAAGCTATAAAAGTACAAAAAATGTACAACTACTAGAAATAATGAAATAAAAAATAGAAAGAGGTATTGATTTGTTTGTGATTAAATTAAATGTTTTAGCAATTATTGTTAGATTGACAGTTGGATAATAAATTATTGTAAATATAATATTCAATTTAAAATAGGTAAAAAAGTAAAAAAACTACCTATCCAGCTAAAATTGAAAAATAAACACAAATAACTAACATGCACGCCGATATTTTGACTTCATAATTATGAAGAGTATTTTGTTTAACAATAATCTAGAAAGAAAGTCGACCTGTCATATAAATTAATTGCTCCGTTAAAATTATTGCAGATGTTTTTATTTATGTATACATACATACGTAAATTCACACAGTTTCATAATATTTAATTAATGATACGAATTCATCTTTTTATAAACAAAATTAAACTATAAACAAGAAACCAATTGTTTGTTGACATCTGCCATGTTGGTAACCACTGTTTGAGAACCGCCCCACTACCACTGCAGAACCAGATTGGGACCAGGAACCACCGAGCGGGCCGATGCAAGCTGCAACCGGTTGCATCTGCAAGTTTGCGAATTACACGTTGTGCATGTACCTCATGCACGATGGCTACGGAGCAATGAACTCTTTCGACACACCGCTAGAGGAAGAAAGAGCGGCACAATCGATTTGAATTGATTATACGCGAATGATACGGGTGGGTTGAGGTTAGGTTACCACACAAAGAAGTGTTTCACACTAATCAAGCACAGGTGGCACTGCTGGTTGACAACTGAAAGATAGGTTATGTTGATAATATCAATTTTTGATTCTTTAAATTGACGCCATATTGGAAATAATTGGCAGATGGCACTACTACTACTTGATGTAATAAAGATAGGTTATGTTAATTTAAAATTCTACTTCTTCCAAATGCCCTCGTATTAAAAAACAAATTAAATCTAAGTGGGATATATATTTCTAACTGAAAAAATTAGTCTGTAGATTGTACGTCAAATATTGGTTACGTTAATAAATATCTGATCGTCGCCATATTCCATATATTTTTTAATTATTTATTAAATGTAAAGTTGTTAAGTTGTTAAGAGACAGTTTAATTATTTTTTTTTATAAAAAATTATAAATAAATTTCTATACGCATCAAAAGTAAAATAGGTGTCACAATAACTTTTGATATCTAAATCTCTATGTATTTCATTGTTTAAAAGTTCGTTATTTTTAAATGAAAGAATGAAAGAAACATTATTATTAATAAATTAATGGAAACGTAAAATATTTAAAACCTAAATTTTGACGATATGGAAAATACCACTGAAGTAAAGAGCCATTATTGTACAACTTATAGGTTATCTAAGTGTTACATTACGGAAGTATGCGATCGCACAGTTAGGGAATTTTTCATTTATCGAAGTTATGTTAGCAATATAAATAAGACAAAGTTTATTATAGTTCATTTAAAATATTACGACTATTGAAGAAATAAAAAAGAAATGTTCTACAAAGTATTGCTTTATTGGGTTGCAAATAATTTCAAATTATTATTTTGAGATTGACAGTTTGAGTTGTTTTTATGTTCTGTTGTTGGTACTATTTAGTAGTGATATGTCAATTCTTTCGAAAGACAGTCAAATAGTGGTCGTAGAAAAAGTATAGTACATAATTCGATTTGTAAAACAATTACGCATTTGTAGAATGACAAACTTGCGTGTGTAACTTTTCCAATTCGTGCGTAATACGCACCTTACAACTCGTAATATATAATATACTAAAAGAAAGTTTTAAATACAATTTAAAGAACCAATTGTATTATTTTGAACAATTATATACATATATTAACCAACAATAAGCTAAAATATTATTTTCGTTGTTATTTACGTATGTCATATATTTTATAAACTTTTATATAAATTTTAAAACTGTAAAACCTTCAGTGATATTTGTTCATAGATAAACATGTATATTCATATAATCCAAAAGGACAGAAAACTCAAACAGTCGCTATCACAGCACCAAGCTGGCAAGCGGAAACGATACAAATATCAAAACAAGGAAAAAACATTTTATTATCCTCTCATCTGCACACATGTGGCCCTGAGTTGTTGAATCAAGTCGTAGGACACTAAATCGCACACTTTTTCATGTTTCTATATGAGAAACAACTGATATTTCAGCAAACAAAACAATATACAACTACTCTCAAAATATTACATTTGAAATTTGTTGTAATTATCGTATTTAAGTTAAGAATGTATTTTGTTAAGTATCATCAACTGTTTATACACAGGAAAAACAATTTACAGTTTCTGTCAAAAGTAGGGTTAGAAATTTACAATAATAATGATATTTAGGCTATGAATTTTGTTTTTAATGTGGTATGATGATCGATTGTCAACTGTTATAAACAGAACCATCATTTTCAAAATACTGAGAGATACACATTTGTTTATATTTCATTTATTGAAATACAAATGTTTTCAAATTCATATTTTCTATTGTTTTATGAACATAATTTCATCTTTTGAGGTTATTTTCAAACAAAGTTGCCGCACACAAAAATATATGAATAAAACATGAAGATTTATATAGATATTTAAATATACGAGTGCCACTCTTTTTTGTTATTTATTTCCTACGTAATACGATTTTCTTTGTATTACATTCGTAATTCAGTCGATCTTTGTTTACATTCGAGAAAGAATAAGTGAAGAATTTGCCCTTGAGTTCAGTATTACGAGAAATCTAGAAATGCGCAACATACACGTCTTCGACTTTGTATATTAAATATGTTTATATTGTTCTTCTAACCTCCATAACTTTACGATTTATTATTGCGATGGAATGAATTATTTTTTCACCCTGACATATTGCAACTATTGTTTTTTGTTAGCAGACAGCATTGACAAGAAAATAACACGCATAAGCTGATTAAAGTAATTGATTTTTGATTACAATATAGATCTTCTTTTTAACAAAATGTTGATCACCACTGCCTTCTAGTAGTGAAAGTACGAACTAAGCTTATCATTTTAAAAGTAAAACATTTCAAGCCTAGCATTCACCACAAAGCTATTCTATAACATTATAAATTACAACGAAAGTGAAATTAACATGAATGCAGACAGCATGCAATTATTACAACCGTAACTAACTTCACACGACTGTAATCTAGAGAAAGGTTAGGTAACAGCTAACTTCACTAAGCTATCTCTACTTTCTTGCAAATGTCATGTGTTTAGGTTAATTAAATTATGCAGTTCATATGTCACTAGATTGGAGCACAATGGTCAAAGTTTATGTATTATTCATTTCGTATAGTCATTCGAAATAGGTAAGAAATATTTTCATACAAGACTCGGAAATGTTACAAATGTCAATCGATGTTTACTAATTTTATATATCCTGTGTATAGGTTATGTATATTCAGTAATAATAATAAAATTTTCTTTATTTTAATATCTTCCTCTGTAATAAAAAAAGTAATGAAAACTATTTTTGTGCTAAATAACATGCAATTTGCATCTATATAGGAAAAGCACTTACTTGTAATTAAAAAATGATTTTAAAGTCATTTTCACAATATTGTAAATTAATCATTTATGTTGTTTCAGATTCCGAAAGATATTAGCTTCTCGGGTGCATATTACAAAATGGTAAGTTATTATTTATTTTTATACTTAATTTTAATACATAAAAAAGAATGAAATCAAATAATATTCAGGGTTACATTGATTTAAATCACTTGGTATAATAAGATTTAAATCGCATTGATTTAAATAAAATTATCCACCCTGATAATATGATAAATTATTAATTTCATAAAAAGTAGCTAAATATTTTTAATAATACATACTTTAGAAACAGATAACAAATATTTTTTCTCAATATCATAAACAAAAATTATAATGACGTATAAAATTCATTTACGGAAAACTAAAATCCATCTCCACTATATTTTTTCCAAATATTCGTTCTATTTTGCAATTTTTTAAAGTCTTGTCATTTGTGGTTACTTTTTCATATACAAAGAACAGCGACAGTATTTTTTTAGGTGGCATTATTTATCAATAATTGTAATATTATTAAATGCTCCAATCATCAATTTACTCTTTTTGTTAGCTATAGCTATGAATATAATAGCAGATAACCATAATGTTTTATAAGGGTTGAACCGTTGAATCAAGTGTTCGTTTAAAGGTAATCAATAGGTAATTTTTATCCATTGTATTATTCAATCATTGTATGTAATACATCGAAAATCTAATATTTAATTTGGATCGCATAAAAAATAGAATGCACATTATATGTGTGTTTTGAAAACAGTAAAGCGAGAAGTGACAATACATAGGCGTGCACAGGGGGGTGCCTGGGGGTGCCCCGGCATCCCCATTACCATATTAGAACTATCAAAATTTTATTAAGTGGTAAAGTTGATTTAAGATGAAGATTTGTACTAAAACTAGTGCGGTTATGGATGTAGATGTTTTGAGTATAATAGATGAATTAAAAAAACTCGTACCATACGAGCGTCGTATGTTGCTGTGAAAATAGATTTGTTGTCTCGAGTAGTATTTTTTTTGTAAAATTGTATTTATATTGAAAAAATATAGTATTTATAAAGTAATACTATGAATTTCATTTCCAATTACCTAGGCTCTCCCGCTTAATAAAACTGAAGAATATAGTACGAATTTAATTTCCAGTCGTACCTGGGCACCCCCATTACCAAAACCCTGTGCACGCCTATGGTGACAAATATTTATTATAAATATGCTTATAAATTTTTGAAGTGTGAACGTTCCGCTTGTTATAAAAATCACGTATTAGCGTATGAAGCGCATGCTAATGACGATGATAAATGAATCCTACAAAAAATGAGTATCCTCATTTGTTTGGTTTATTACGGTAAGTGGGCCACGTAACAATCGTCTAATTTTCATAAATTTGCATGGGACTCGTAAAGTCGATATAATGAATAAAAAGTAACATTATTGTTACATGGTTTTTAGTCCATGTTATCAATATTTATGGGCACTTTTGCATAGGACATCGGTAGCTATCTACAGGGATAACTGCTACGTGGCATTTGTCGACTGCACCGCTATTGTATATAAATTACAGCCTCTTTCTAGGGAGCGCACTTTTCTTTCAAATTAATTTTCCAAAGTGTGCTAGTGCTGTACAGGTAACTATACACGCGGCGGGGTCAAATTTAAAATTTTTTTACACCCCTTAGTATTTTGGCTGTATTCAGATTTCAGATTCGTATTTTTACGGGGAAAATAAATTTAATAAGTTTCGGCATTATAAACGAATTTAAAGTTGAAATGACTCGCTGACAAATATTTTGCATTAATTTGCATTTAATTTCTACTTTTTTAATTTATTATTTTATTTGTTGAACATTACTAATATTGGGTATATTTTCAAATGACTAACGTTTAAAAAATTTGGCGTTTCAAAAAGTCAGTCAATTTTGAAAAGTGACTCTTTATATGTCAAAATTAAAAAAACTTGTTTTATATCATTACATTTAGTTAATTTTACATAGCCACTAATACATTATTGAATAGAGAAAACAATGGCAGCATTAATTTTACCAAAATAATGGTGGTTTCCCATTTAAAAATAAAAATTGATAGTCCGTTCGTGTAAATCAGACGTTAATTTGTCTCTCCATGTCATGCAACAGTGTATTTAATATAATAAATCTTTTATATAAGGAAAATTTTTCTATTCCTTCTAATAAATACCGGAGAATTGATACATCCTGTATAATATAGAAACTGTACATACATAGATATGTATGTTACTGATCATGTAAATATGTACAAATAAGTTTTCACTTTTAATTTTATTATATAATGCAATTATAACTATTAATTGAAAGAGATATTTCTCTTATTTCATTTTAGATAAATCAGTATATTTTTAAACGGTGGTTATATTTTTATTTTCATTCATAAAGCATAGAGAAAATAAAATAAACATATAATTATAAATTTAAATGGATTTTCGATTTTTTTAGTTACAAAATAAAAGTACACCGAAATTGTAACGGATTTTTGAGTATGTATACATAAAATTTTTGTACAGTTGCAGTCTGAAATTCAAATCCTTGTTTATGTTTTATTCATAAACGATAACAGTGCATCGAATTAAAATTCTATCATAGTCACATATGACTAACATTAAGTAGAAAAATTCTAATCTAATCAAGCAACATGCATAATTGTGTCTAGTGAGATAATTAGCGTTGCCAACTTTACTTGTTTACCAAACTAAAATCCCAACCGTTGGTTTTCATTACCAATAGATAAATGCGATAATGATAGCATGTTTAATTGTTTTCTGATATAGTGCGTTCGGATTGGCTAAAAATAGAACACGTTACTATCTATGCGACTTGCAGCGTTGCGTAATGTCGGGAAATTGAATAGGAATATTAATTGATGTTGTAGTGGGTCATAGGGTCAGGAACCTTCACTTTCAAGGGAGATTCGCACTGAACTACATTTTCTAATACAATGGCAAACAATTTCTCATGCGCTTTTTATGTATACGATAAATTAAATCTATTAAAAAATAAACACAATCTTTACAAAACTTATGCAAAATAATTATAAGCAGGGTTGGCAAAAATCATTATTTAAATAAAAAGATTTATTTTTATCTGGCCAACCCCAATTCATATGTAATATATATTCATATAAAGAGAGCAATGAATATAAGAAAAAATATGAATATGTATTGTTTATTAAAAGACCAACCTGTGTCAAAAATTATGTTTTTATATTTTGCATTACAAATTGTGCTATTGTTATATCAGAAACGGTGTAATAATATTGGATATTGTTAAACTGTTTTTGGAAATGCGCCCCACGATAAATGTCAAATTGATAACCTCAAATATTTTAAAATGTTTTTAATACTATACGAAATAATTATAAATATGAAAATCAAATAAAAAAAGTTAAATTAGAAGAATATTGTATATTGTAGGTATTGTAAAAACTGCATATTTTATTGAAAAAAATGTTAAAAAGAACTGCAAAATAATTTTAAATTTATCATCATTTTGCTTTATGATGACAACTAGTCATTAAATAAAAACATTATTATTATTACAAATTGTTCTGTTTTTATTCCTACTATACAAATTTGAAATTGCTCTATAATTTATACAGAGTTAAACAAAATATATTACCTATATTGTATATACAATAGTATATTTTTATACAAGTTTTATAATACAGTATACTGTTCCATTGATCTTATAAATCGAGTGTGATATACAATTTTTTTATACTGTGTTTCACTTATTTATTAAAAATCTTAAAAGTTTCAATTAAAAAAATAATAGACTGTAATCTAGGGTTATTTATGTGAAATATGGTAACTCTGTTGAATGAAGTTGGACATATTTGTGTCAAAATGCATTTAAAATATTGAGAAAATATTTACAAATCTATACTTTATAACTTGCGAAGTTTTATTATTCTTTTATATTAGTTTTGTTTATTAGGTTTTCATACTCAGAAATAATATAAATTTTATTAAAAAACATTTAACATTATTTGAGGTTATCAATTTGACATTTATAGTGAATTGCAGTTGTTAGAAGTTAGATGTACCGATTTTAACTAAAATACCAAAACAGTTTAACAATATCTTATATTATTAAACCGTTTTCGATATAACAATTGAGCAAATGTTAACTCAAAGTATAAAAAATTATATGATTACATATAATTCATATAAAAAATTTTAATTGTAACGTATTTCGAGAAAAAAATCTGCAGCGCCTCATCTATTTTAATTTTTAGGACAAAATGTCGTACAGAAAACTAAAACAATAATATTAAAAATAAATATAAATTAAATATTAAAATATATGAACATGTTTTCAAAGAAATAATAAAGTTCTTGTAAAACTATAATATATGATTTTGTAAAATACAAATGTAAATTAAAATGTAATTACATTGATAAGAACAAAGGTTGATAAATATGATTTATTTATTGATGATATAATGTAGATAAATATATGAAAAATTTTGTACATATATGATTAATATATAAATGAAAATTCTTGTTACATTTTTAAAACTCACTTAAATAACAACGATTATTTTACCATAAAACTGTAGTAGTTCAAGTGGGTGAATGTATATTATAATACAATAATACAACAATAATAAAAGTACATTAAGTCGTAATGCAGAACAATGAGAAAAAAACACTTTATTGAACTTGAAATAAGCAGTTTATAAAACATGTCTAATAAGTTTGTTTATACCATTAGATTTTGTTTGGAAACTTATTCTATTTTTACATCGACGTAAACATGTTGCAAGTGTAGCGTAGTTTATTTAAAAATATATCGCAATGCAAAATATATTTTCGTTCGATTTCATTAAAAATGTTTGTTATGTGTGTGAAAAATAATTGAAAGTATATTTTATAAGGCTGTTAGTTTGTCTCTATATTTTCATAGCGAATAAATCCGAAACTTTATTGTAATTTGTAAATATATCATAATTTTAAGGTTAGGTTAGTAATTGACAGTATATTTTATAAAGCTGATAATTGAATCCGGAAATGTTTTGTTACCCAATTTTATATATTAGAATCACTCTAGTATATTTTAATAAATAAATGTATCATAATAGTTAGGTTAGGTTAGGTAAAATTTAGAGTGTCAATTTATATTTATGGTAAAATCAGTATTCAAATTCTTCACCAGTTTCAGGATATTAAACTTTTGTTTACATAGAGAAAAGTAAGCAGGGTAACCTATGACATAATTGTGTGTATCTAATTTTGACAAATCTGTATGGTAAATATATTATCGAACAGAATTGTCAAAATAACGTGGGACAATTGTTTGTCACATTATATCAAACCGTACAGATTTGATCACGAAAATGGTACTCCCAAGTGAACTTTATATTATTATACAAGTTTTATAAGATGATATATTGTTCCATGAGTTGTGCGAGGAGTGCTCCAAAAACACGAATGGAACAATATGTCGTATAAAATAAGTATAATATATTATTTTTGATACTCTGCTTCACTTATTTAATATAAATCTTAAAATTTTCAATTAAAAAAATATCAGAGTGTAATCTAGGAATATATATGAGAAATATGATAACTCTGTTGAATGAAGTTGAGCACATTTATTAGTCAATATGCATTTAAAATATTAAGAAAATATTTATAAATGTTATGAAATTTTAATATCCTTTTAAATTAGCTCTGTTTATTCTGTTTTTATACTTAGAAATAATATAAATTGTATTAGAAAACATTTAAAAATATTTGAGGTTATCAATTTGACATTTAAAGTGGGGTGCAGTTTTTAGAAATATCAATTTTACAACTACAAAATTGTCAAAAATTGCTTAACAATATCTTATATTATTAAACTGTTTTTGATATCACAATGGGGCAATTGTTAATGCAAAGTGTAATAATGTCATTTTTGACACTCGTTTGACTGTTACTATGCAACAACTATTTGTAATTTTTTCCTCTAAATGCGGGGCTCTTTTTATATTATATTATTTATTAATAATTTGAAAATACGAAATTTTTCAAATATAACGAATATTGAAACAATTTTTTGAAAACAATCGCAACCGGATCTAACATCGTTAAATTAAACGGTTATTTACGACAATTTTTTTATTGAAAACAAATGATTGTAGACATTTGACATTTGGCCGCGTTGTGCCTTTCAATAAAATAGTGAAGCATTGAAGTAAGTAATGACGATATTTAAACTTGAAAAATCCTTAAGCAAACATTAGTTTCGTTATCTGGCCTATATGTGATTTTTCCTCTGGTTATGAAGGTATGCAGAATGTGACCTAGATAATCTTATCTACTACCAACCTCTGCGCGAGAAATCACCCTGGGCTTGTTGGCGGTATCACCATGGAAACCACAGTAACGTAAGCATAACCACACTTCGGTACATACCTGGGTGGTAATTAGCACGACACTAAGGTAGCCAGGCGTGCAGCGAGTCGGGAGACGGTCGCGGAGTCGCCATTGGTCATAGATTCGCGGTGCAACAGGGCATGCATGTGATTGGACGTAAGTCGGGACTAGATGCCAGGAATAGCTAATCGCGAAGTGATGCAAAATAGCGCAGCTAGATACGAGTTCGAGTTGTTTACTATCGGCCCGATATGCGGCTACTAGCGGCTCTAGCTCTAGGACACCGCGCCGATAACGCACATGTTCTCCTATTTGTTTCAATACAACGCACGACACAGAGTGATCACAAAATCATACACTTCAACTTCTTGGGGCCTTTCGTTAACAATTGGGAATTTTTTTTTGTTATTTTTACAAAAAAAATGCTTTAGGTTAGGTTGTTCAAAACCTAAATTTAATTTTCTTTTTGTATTTAACTACATGTAACAAAAAATCATAACAAACTAAATAAATAATCCTAAATATAATAATCTACTCCTGTAAATTCGGAAATAACGCATAAATATAGTAAAAAATGTCAAAATAAAAATGCACAATCACAACTGATGAAATAACTACACCGTCAACTTTGTCAAACTGTTCTAGTAAGGGGAATACATAATCTGGTTCTCTGATTGACCGAGATGAATGAATTATGGAGTCCATAATCAAACGCAAAAGTAGATAATTACGTGGACTAAAAAATAAATAAAATTTCTGTAGGTAATATGAAATAGTTATTTACAAATCAAGTGTGGGAACGACATTTTCCCGGATGGGTATTTTGTGGCGCAGGCTTGTCAACTCTATAATAGAACGAATCTGGGAAAAAGGTTCATGTAAGGGATTTATACAATATTTTTTGCAAGAAAAGCATAAAATCAATCATTTGTTTGTATTTATGTACAAATATTTTATTTTGAAATTATAGACCCAGTTTTATGGTTATGTGTTTCAATACTACCAAGTATTGTCAACCTGTCATCATAATGGCAGTTGTTGCTAAAATTGTATGCCATACGCAAAATCTATATATTTAAGATTTGCGAAGAATCGATTTCAGCTAGTACCTACTTATTTTTCTGAAAAGAAGTGTTATACTTTACAATTTATCTTCGCACATTATTTTCAGAAATAGTTTTTTATATGCTTTACTGCAGAAAATATTTTTTCTCCGGACGCATTAGAGTTGGTTTAATAATATACATGAACAGATCAACAGACATGAAAAATAGCCAAAACGGTTGAATTAAGAGGATTAAGATTACCACCGTTACCCTCAAAGTCTTATTAACCTTATTGCATTATTAAATTTTATATACTTCTGTACGTATTTTTTATGAAATATTGTATCAACGATATTAATTCGTAAGTATTTCTTACATATTACAAAATTAATATAACATAAAATATCTTCGCAATCTACTCTTTCTATTGGTTGCATATAATATAAAATTTTCTTAAAGGTTGTAGTTACATTTGGAAAAATTCTTGATTCTAGATATACTATACTCAAAAAACTATAATTTGAATTATATCAAAGGGATTCCAAGAATTTCATCGCTATGACACCAATGGTCACAATTCCGAGGTTATAACCAGTTTGTCGCTATAAACCATTTGGTTTTAAACATATTTTACTATATTTTCTATTTAATAATCTACTAATGCCCGGTTGCATAAATTGTGATTATCTAATCAGCTGGTTAACATGAAGTTGTTACCATTGTAATGCATTAAAAATACATTCCTGTTAAAAATATAACAAGTGATTAAAGTTAACAAAGCTTTATGCAATATATTTCCATTAGGAAACATTTTTGAGATCATGTCGCAGAAACTTACAATATTTAAAATATTCATTATTATGTGTGTGCATTTATTGCAGGCAGCCATTTTGTTTGTTACATTTCCACGGTCTTAAGTTATCTTTCTATTTACACTGAATTTATTTGCATTATTCACATTTTAATGTTTGTTTTTATTGTGTTGTTACGTAAGGTATCATTTGATAACAACAGTATACAGGGTGACATAAAAACAAGTATGGGATTTAAAAACTAAACTTTATTTATAACCGCCATTTTGTACATTCATGCATAAGTCATCAAGGCGACTTCATATCGTTCATGGTGATAACAATGTTGCCAATGACCTTGTTTTTGTTGTTACGTCAATTGTTAAATATTGGAAGACGAATTTATTTAGGTTAGAAAAGGATGGGTAACCGATTCGGAAAAGTATATATAATTCGTATTATATTTCCAAGAACTCGAGTTCAAATCCCGCCAATCATTTACTACCCACCTAAAATTATGTTTGTGGAGTATTCTTCACATTAGCTAGAGTGCTCAACAAATTGACATACCCAGAAATGAGTTTTATGCTGTGAATGTTATTTTTCTTATTATAAAAGGCGTTAATCGGTCGTCACACTTTCAAGAAGACATATGTAATATTGATGTATTCATATGTTTTACGTGTCAATGCTACGTAATACTATTTTACAGTATTGGCGTTTAACCTGTCACTTCCTAGAAGCAGTAAAAACTGTTACCTCGCGTATATTGTACAATAAGGCCGTTTTAGACTTGCCTATATATAGGACAATAAATAGTACAAGAAATTGTACAATATCTTGAACCAAAAATTGTTAGATTTTGACGAAGTTTTGTATGTTACTAATGCAATTTCTTGTACAATATATTGGCTCTGATTCTGCGCACTTTCCTTGAATATGTCAATGTGACAAGCAAAATTAACTGTAAATTCATTTAAAATTAAAATTTGCAATACATATAACTTCATTAGTAGTAACACTAAGTTTTCTATAACCACATTACATGCAATAAAAATAAGTATACGTTGGAAACGTGTGAGATTACAAACTTCATATTTGCGCATGGTCACAGCAAAATTGGTTGACAGATTGTATGAAAAATAGAACGTGTTCTATTTTTTCAACACATTTACGATCTTATAAAATATTTCAACCAAGTTTCTGTTTGATACTAGAGAATATAAATTCTACCAAAAATGGTGCAACATCTTGTACAATTTATAGGCTACTCACAAAATTCTGATAGTTACTAATATTATGTCAAAAATTTGTATGTCAGGGACAAAAAACAGTTTTCAACAATAAAACAATGCAACTACGAACTAGTAAAACTGACAGATATTTTTACTGGTTAGTAGCTTGTATATGTTAGTTTTCATGGTGAAAAGCAGTTCAAATAAATTACGGTTTACAACTGAGTAACAAGTAAACATATTTAACATATCTTGAGTACGTGGATATTGTATCTTATGCATACCGACATATGTATGTGTGTATGTAGGAGAATGATAAACATTGTTGTAATTTGTGAATGAGTTGTGTAAAATTAATGTAGAATTGTGAATTCAAACAGGAAATGATGTTTGCATTTTGAATTAGGTCGGAAACTTGAGGTTTGGCCTGAATTAAACAACTAAACCAATTTTTCTTTTCAAATTCGCGAAATTTAAACTTTGATAACTTATTTGGGTTACCTACTAAGTATTAAGAAAGAATGAAATACCGAAAAATTCAACTAAGATGATTAATCTATTTTAAAACTGGGCTTTCTTAAAAGTACGAGAAATTTTAACCATACGTTATTTTTTCGGGTTATCTGCTAAAAAAATCTAAAATTTATTTGTTTTATTTGTCACTAATAATGTAAATATCACAAATCGTTTAATTAGTGTTACATATTTGTCTAATAAAAAATTGTTCACATATTCTAACATCATTATAGGGTAATTTTAAGTTTAGTTTAGCTTTTTTTAACAATTACTTAAAAATATAAAAAAAATAATTATAATATATTTAAAAAATAACGTGCTGTAGCTGGAAGTCGCTATAACCTACGAAAAAAAATAACGTTAGCGTATATGTGATTTCAAACAAGTGATCACGTTATATAACAAGTTTGTCGCTATAAGAGACGTCGTTATAAACGGAATTTACCTACTGTATATGCAAAACACAAATATTTGTCGTTTATTATAATTTGACTTTACCTCGTATAGAGATATAATGTGTAAAATTTGGCAAACTGAATGTTACTATTGGTTTATATATATTTTTTAAAATTTTATTTTGTTTTAATGTCTTTTAACTGTAATAAAAAGTATAATAATATTAAATATACTTTAATTATGGTGATCTGACAAATAATTATTTAATTTGGAAAAGGCTAATATTATTATGTACATTTTTGTCATAGAAAAGCAAAATTAAGTAAAAAACGATTATTCGGAGTCATATAAATTACGTTAGGTATCAGGTGCTGAGTACGTCATTAATTATTGATTACGTGAATTCAATGTTTTCTTGGAACGACTATACACGTATTTCTAAGATTTTTCGCACAACTATTGACGTTAAGTTAAACTTATTTCCATAGCAACATAAGTCGTAAGTTTCTGATAACATTTATTATTTGGTTACTATTGTCAATAAAGTGTTACAGAAAATAACTGTCCTACTAGCAAGGTAATTACGGAAAATCATGTGAATTTCATACACATACAGAGTAATGACACATACACTCGAACATAGGGTTTTAACATCAACAAATCATATCTTCATAATTTCCTGATTCCTTTATTATTTTAAGTGAAAAAGCTTTAAATAATAGTTGTAGAGCATGAAATTCTGTATCTGGCTTTCTGAACCAATAAGCAAAATTAATTTTACATGCTTTGTAAGCTCAGATATTACCTAGATATGAAAATGTAAATCTTTCCAAAAATAGCACTAGCTATGGAATTGAGACAAAAAATTAGCTGCGTTAGTTTATTTTTATTATTATTTGAAATAAAGCAAAATTAATTAATACAAAAGTTGAAGGTAAATAAATCTGTACTGTCAAAGGGTCCACATTTTACAAATATATAAAAACGACAAGGAATGTAAGTACCTATTTACCTAAAGGCTGTTTTGTACTAGCGTATATATGGGACAATAAATAGTACAAGAAATGTTACAATATCTAGTACCAAAAATTGTTAGATTTTGACGAAGTTTTGTATGATACTAATGCAATTTCTTGTACAATATATTGGTTCTGATTCTGCGCACTTTCCTTGAATATGTCAATTTGACAAGCAAAATTAACCATAAATTGATTCACATTTAAATACTTACAACTTTACCACAAGCAAAGCTAAGTTTGCTATAACCACACCACATACCATAAAAACAAATAAAGGTTAGAAACGCGTGAGATCACAAAATTTATATTTGCGTATACCCACAGTCAACATTTACGATCATATACAATATTTCAACCAACATGCTGTTTGATACTAGCCAATTGCAAATTGTACCAAAAATGGTGCAAGATCTTGTACAATTTATAGGCTAGTCTAAAAAAAACAAGAACTTCAACTCCGCAAGCTTCGACTCAGTTCATACCTCCTCGAAGGTTATAATGTACTTACATTCCTTAGAGCATAAATAACTACAAGTAACATAAATGACGACATTTAACATTTTCTTTTCAATTTATAGGCTAGTCTAAAAAAAAACAACTATTCTTGTAGGGTAACAAGAACTTCAGCTCCGCAAGCTTCGACTCAGTTCATACCTCCTCGAAGGTTATAATGTACTTACATTCCTTAGAGCATAAATAACTACAAGTAACATAAATGACGACATTTAACATTTTCTTCTAAAGTACGCAAATATTTAATTTTCCTTTGATTCTATAAATTAAAAAATGTCGTTACTACAATGCGTGTAAAGCATTTTTAATTAAAGTAATTAAAACAAAAATGAGTTTGCGGTTGAAAACCAATAAAAGTGATCGTTTTTCATAACTAATTCCTTGTTTAATGCCCGAAGCACCTAAACAAACAAATTTCCGTCATGCGTCGTTATGATGATGCGTATGAAAAGGTGTGGCTGATGCAATACTTGTCAAGGTTGCAACTGCAATTTCTTCCAACAACAAAAACTATCCTAGCAACCAATCATTTCACTTGTTCAACAACACACTGCCTTGTCAACAACGCACACTGGATAAACAACGGGAAGAAATGACGATCGCCATGAAATGGACAAAGTCTCATATTTCTAACGTTAAAATTACAATAAATTGTCATTATTATTATAATTTGACAGTATTTAACTGATATAGGTATGTATATTTTTTATAGATATCTTATACAATATTTGACTTCAAAGCAGGGTTGGCCTGATTTAAATCGATTGATTTTTTTAATAAAAATAATTTATTTTTATCAAAGATAAAATAAATTTCTACTAAACTATTAATAATTACCAATTTTATCACTTTAATTGTCATATAACAGAAGAAAAATATGTGTTTAAATGAACAACAAAAAGTATTTTTTTTTTGTTACTCTTCCTAGTTTTATTCAGATGAATCGTTTTGGTTTTATTACAGATTTCGTTTTCGTTTATGAAATAAAATATTTACATTGCTTTTAAAACAATTAAAAAAGTGCAGTAACACTTGGATATTAAAAATTTTAAAAATCAAAAAATCATTATTTTTCCTTTCCCTGCTTCAAAGTTGAAATTGAAATTTGAAAGTTTTAAATTAGTAATATTTTTAAAAAATATGTTAACTGGTTAAATTATTATAGTTTCCGAATTTCAGTTATAAAATTATAATTATATATAAATTTAAATAATACTTGTTTGCAATTGATATAAATTAAATGTTAAATTAATAATTACAATTGCAAAAAGATAGGAAATTTAATAAAATTATATGTTTTGACTGATTAATTTTATTTACATAAAAATAATTGCTTTAAACATATCATATTATTTTAAATATATGTTATATATATTGTTTGAGAATTATATACCATGATAAAAATGTAGGTACAAGATAGAATTTGTTTTATTTGATAAGTAATATAGGTGTAAATAATAAATTAATTAATTTTTTTTTAAATTAAAATTATTATTGATTATTATTATTTTTTATTATTGTTTATCGTGAACAATAGGTGAAGTACTCAACGGACTGTAATAATTAATATTTTTATTTTAATAGAAAATTGACAGTACTATTTAATTTTAATTGGCTATATTTTAAAAACATATTTTAAAATAAATAATTGTATATATATTTAAATATATAACTGCAATTAACGTTACAGATAAAAATTGTTACAAAGTAACACAAATAATTTATGTTTATTGTTAAAATATAAATATTTATTGTAGTTTTTTTATAAAATTTCCAAAATCATTACATCTATGAATTGAAAACAATTGAGTCATACTCTATAAGAAAATCGTAGAATTAAAAATAGAATTACTAGTAAACACGACTCCGGAAATTAATTCATAAATTTAAATAAATATATGTACAAGAATAAAGAATACGCGTATTGTTTTTTAACAATTTCTCCATATGATAATGGCGGTTGAACAATTGACTATCTACTCCTAACGACTCTAACCTCATCTCCTACAAGGCAGGCGATTTTGACCTCTGTGTCGCATTGACATAGAGACTGGTGTGCGTGTGGCGGAATCTATAAATAAGAGAATTTTTTTGAAGTTCAAAGACACTGCGTTCGTCACCGTCTGTCGCCCTACTTAGCAAATTCGAGGATTAGGAGATAGGATAAAGCGCATGCGTACGACGCACGCCATGTAGTAGCTTTTGGCCTAGATTCGCAGATAGCGTAGCGACGATACGACCAAATCACTAGATATGCGACGGTTTTATATTTAGCGTTGTTTCTATTTGTCTCAACATGTATTTCTAATTTAACAAAAAAAATAATAAAGGGTGGTTAGGATTTGCCTGGGATATTAAACAAAATAAAACAAATGCAAAAACTATATTTTCTGTAGTATAATGTACACTAAAAATGAATCTACATGAAATTATGTGTTACATAGAAACTGGATGAGTTTATTTTGACAGTAAATAAAAAAAAAAAAAACGAATCCAATTTCTTACCGACAACACGTTTTAAATGTTGAATTTCAGATAATTGTCAATGTACAAAATTTATATGTTAGACTATTTTCAGAACAATCTGCCTAACCAACTTTATTTATTAAACTGTTTTACATTTGTTTATACATTACAAACACTTATGCCCATTGTACCAACATGTTTTAAATTTTAAGTAACACTTAAAAAAAAAATGATATTCTAAATTTTTACAGTAACTTTAAATAGTTCATTTATTATTTTATTTTATTAATGTAAACCTAAAATTTAAGTAATATTAGTCCAATCGACTATTTGTAACTTAAACGGCCGACACCACCATTTCTTAATCAAAAGCTTGATTCTCTGATCAATTCTGATCCATCAAAAGATTAATTTAATTAATAAAAATAATGACCAACTGATCCGACCTATTTCATTAATCACACTTTGATCACTTCATTTGATCCTCGTTTTGACGTTTTGACATGCATTTATATACACACGATTTTGGCTGTTGAGAGTAATATACATTTTAATTTTCACAAATCTATATGAATTGATATAATTTCTACCTTTTTTGATCTTCTTTCCCATTTTAATTTTTTATCAGATATGTCAACAAAAAAATGATAGAAAGATTAATTTACACTCGAAAATTATTTGAACCGTCAAAAACATAAATAATACTGTGATTCAAGTTGGTTAATTAGAACAAATATTGATCTACGGATCAGCTTGATTCTTGAATAATTTGATCATTAATCAATACACTAATTGTGAATTCGGCTGAAACTAACCCTACTTTTTAATTCAAATTTACTGTAAATTTCCTTGTCTCACAGTATTAAATTCTATTTGTATGTAAACAAAATAATAATATAAAGTTAATATTAAAATATTATTAATTCAGTCTCTTTCATTTCTCTTAATTGTATATAATTATTAAAATATGAAAATTTTAGTTGTTTTAAACTGTATTTTGTATTTTAGATGTCAATATGAAACCAATATTTAAATTTAATTTAAACTTAAATAAATAAATTTTTAATTATCAATAATAATTTATACCTGTTTTAAATTATTGATTTTTATTCATTAGTTATAAGGAAATTACTTAAAATTTCAACAGTAATAGAAATACGTTAACCAAGTAAAATATTCAATGTATTATTTATCGAAAAATAAAAATTGTTGGATTAATTATTTTTAAATAAAAATAGTGAAAATGATTAAAATAATACAATTTAATTTTAAGCATGCTATACAACTACATATTATACACAATGTAAGAAATATATGTACCTATGTTAGAAATATGCACATAATATGATGTTCGATATAAATATTTACATACGTTTGAGAAGTAAATAAGATATACATTTACATTTTTCCTCTTTATTATTTTATTTCATTTACGCATTTTCATCCATAAAATCATTTTCGACTGTGACGTCAGAAAGATATTAATTTCAAGTACACATGGCACATTTCGTAATATACAAATGTATTATTAATGTTTCAAAAAATTTCAAGTATCCAATAAGATATTGCAAATATTTACTTACTACGAATGGAAATAACATTAAATATTTCAATGTCAGATTAAGAAAAACAATGTTGAGTTTTTTAATTTATTTAAAATTAATACAATTTGGTTTTATAGATATACTGCAAACGGAAAGTTGGCTTGGATTGCAATTTTAAATGAAAACATTTATTGATTCTTGTTCAAAAATGTTTAGAAACTATTAAAATTGATTACTGTTTGGACAAATTTTGGTTTCGATAAAGTTTGAAATAATAATCAAGTTTTTATGACTAAATATTTTGGAAATCAACTATTATTATCTGATAAGATGTTATCAATTTTTTTAAATTTATAATATGTAAATAAAATAATTTTCGGTACTGTTTTTGACAAGTGGCAAAAAATTTTGCTATTTATTATAATTATAGAAGGTCAAAAATTTAAAAGAAAAGTATATTTCAATTGTCGTAACCATAAATAATGTGTAAACAAGTAAAAAGTTAATATTTTCAACCTTCTTAACGAGACAAACAGCAATTTTGTGTTTAAACTTGTAAATTCTCCTTTTCTACTTCATATTTCCCTCCACGACGTACGTCGTATCTCACTTCGCGTCTTCCCCCTCCGCTTTTCTAGGCTAGTACAGGTCAGTATCCTCTATTTCGTAACTAGGTCAGCAGTGAATTACACTCATAGTCACAAAAACATTGAATTCACAATCTAAGGTCTATGTTTAGGTTACTGCCATGTATACTACGCGTTCTGAAAATGTTTCCTGGCCGCCATCTTGTGCACATACGCGGAAGTTACGATTGGGAAACAGTTGAATGTTATATAAAGAAAGGAGGGAATTAATAGTTTCTCAGCTTAGAAAAGAATTTAGAAAAATGCATTTTTAAAATTGTATAATTCTATTGATTTTTATATATTAACTATAAATCGGTTAAAACGAGCACCCTTATAAATACACATATTTTTATCATCAAAAAGGTTATCAAAGTAATCTGTGAAATCTGTAACAAAATAAACAAGATGTCAGCCATTTTGTTAAGTAAGACAGATACATGAAAATTTATTAAGATTAAATTTTAAGTTTCCCAGAAATGGACAATATCTTATGGGAATAAAATGTCAAATGAAATATTTATTAACATTGCCATCAAAACTTCGATTAGCATTTTTTTGGTTAAGTGTTTTAAATATTTTTGGTGCAACTGAATAAAAGTGTTGAGTTTTGTAAATAAAAATAATATATTTTCAACTTTTTTATATAATTAATAAACAATTATATTAAAAACTAAATTGCAAATAAATTATAGTGAAATAAATATTCAAACTAACACTGAGAGAAATAAAAACAAATATAATATGTTATACTTTCAACTATTTTATATATAATTAATAAATAGGTAATAAAAAACAATTCAAATAAATTCGTAGTTCTTAGAATAAAAAATATTAAAACCAAAATTAACAACTGCAAATAAATTATAGTGACGAAAATATTCAAACTACCACTAGAGAAAATAAATATTATGTAATAACTATTTTCATTTTTTTATTTTTTTATAAATAGTAATATTAAAAATAAAATTTAAGACTGTAAGTAATTATAGTGAATCATTCAACAACTAGGGGAAATGAAAATTCCCTAAAAATTCCTAGCATGCACTTTGCACTGTGAAACATTCCTTGACATTTCTGCAGTCCAAGTAGTTAGCGTGTTTGTGTGTTTGTTCAAGAAAGATAGGGTTATATAACACAAACTTGTTAGAAAGAGATAGTGTTCCGACAGAGAGAAATTGAGAGTGAGAGAGAAAGAGAAATGCGTTACGCAATGTATGACGCGGAAAATAGAAGGGGCAGATAAAAAGTTCAAAAAGGTGAAAATAGGGGAAATTCTAGATAAACTACTTCCAAACTGGAAAATTAGGTTGGGGATGTATTAACCATTTCATAAATTTACACTTTTGTACATAAAAAGTTTGAACATTACATAACTGTTTATTATAATTTTCATCTTATATTTTGCGTATTTTTATGACTTACAATAATTTATAAAATATATAATTGAAAATAATTTTGGAGATTAAGATAAAATGAATGAAAAAATAATGTTTTAGAATTAAATATACCTAACACTCTGTTTCAAACATTTTGCACATTCCATAAGTGCAATGCGAAAGCCATCTTTATCCAAGAAAAATAAAGTTTTTAAAAACAGTTTAAATTCAATTAATTTTTGTTTGTAGAGAGAATACAATTCTAATGAAAATTAGCCAATCACAACACTTCAAAATATTGTACAAATAAGTGGAAATATATTTTTCTATAACCATTAAGATATTTGCTTGTTGTATGTTTGTTATTGCTACGGATACATAGTTATAGTAAACACATTTTTATTTTCCACGATAAGAATTAAGGTATAAATTCATATATCACAGTTCTGTCAAAAATCTTATTGTAGTTAGTTGCTAGGAATTTGTGAAATGAAGGCATCTTTATTATTACAATATAAACGAGTTAGGAAAAAATATCGCAATCGTAGAAAACGTGTAGTGTACAGCTCGTATGAAAAGAGTACCAATCTATGACAAAAGAAAGAAATGGACACAATTTAGTGAGTTTTTTAGTAATCATTGTATTCTCTTCCTAAATATTACTCATGAATCGTTTAAAATTCCATAATATATAGAAAATGTCACTCATGTTAATTACAATCTTTGGAATTTGCATTTGCTTCTTTGAAATTTTGAAAATATTATTGCAATAAGCTCACCACTTGTTATAATAAACTACTAGAATTGAAATCAAGACATATCTGTTCAAAATTTAAAACTTAAATTTGGTTTGATTATTTACCGAATCCACAGTCGATAAGTAATTTTCAAAATCATGTTTCGATTAATAATTAGTAAAAATAACTTACTAAAATTTTTAAAATGAAACGAAATATATAAATTTTACTTAAAAAAAATTTTGAAATTTTTAACATTGTTTTAAACTTGAATTGATGTGTTTTTAACGTTCATTGAATAATTTAAATATTTGCAAGCCAAATGATGTTTGTTTCTAAACATTTTAATTTACTTATACAGTATAAAATCTTGTCCTAGAATATTTTGGTTATATTTCATATTTTTTTATTATAACAACATCAAAAACTGCATGTAATTTGAATAACACAAAAATAATATGAAGTATAATGTAAAACAGCGAGTACGCGCCATTTTTACGTTCAGTCTAATGCAGCATTTACTGCAGTGTAATATTGTTTTTACTCAAATAACTAACACGCAAATAATATGATCTTAAAATATAGTTATTACTTTGTTTACTCTCTATGAAAAACTATTATACATATATGATGTCATACTATTAAACACATTTAAATAAAATAGAACATTCAGATAACTAATTAATATTATAATATGTAGTATTCAAATAAATAACAAATGAATTTTGTTTGTAATTAATGTAACAAATGTACTTAATTATTGAAAATTTAATTATGTTTTTCATAATCTACTTTTCAGAACAAATAATCTGTAATAATAAAATATTAAATAAATTCATGGAAATAATACTTTTTAATGGTAAATTCGTATTTTGGTAATTTTGATTTTATTAATTAAAATATTTTAATTGCAACATCTACGTACAATTCTCGGACATTGATATTGATATGTATTCGAAAACAAATCTCATATATTTTTTTATTTTAGAAGGAACTGGGCTTGAAGTACAATGCTTAATAATTTTACTTGTATTTTAATAAATTGTTCTGCAAAAATATATATCGTTTCAAAAATGGAAACAAAGCAGATTTTATAAGTAATTAATGTTCTAAACTTAAATAAGGGAATGTATTATTTTGATACAATATGTCTTTTTTTAAAAACTGAAATGTCCTTTTGTTAACGTATAGTAAAGCTAATTTCGATAACAATTAAATCTTAATTTTGGTCAACAATACTCAGGTAAACTTCAGGCAAAAAATAATGTTGAATTTTTTTTTATTTGCGAATTGGATATTTTAATTTTAACAATTTCGAAGGTCTTACTAAAATTGTAGTTACGGATATTGTTGAGTTAATGTTAGAAAACTGTACCCTCGTAGTGCAACTTTATTCTAGTAATCATTTAATTTAAATACTGACCCATTAAATAGGAGCATATAAAAATTTGTAAATTATACCTATATAAATGATTATTATAAATATTATATTTTATATTTAGAATCTAATTAACATATGTGTTACTAGGCATTTATATATCATAAACATTTTTAAATTAAAGTATATTTGGTGTTTTTCTACTATTAGGTATATAATTTAAGCATCAGCAAATAGACCGTAAAATGTAATATTTGTGTCGAGGCCCTTAGTTCAATTTACTCTCATACATTACCAGTTTTACGCATTCTGTACTTGTCATTAAAATAGTCATTTGCAGAAGGAATCATTAATGTTGCAACGAAATTATACTGGACGTATTTAAGCGTGAAGTCATTATTTTGCTTATTTTCACTCGATATACAAAATAGAAAATATTGTTCACGATTTCATGAAAATCTGAAACAAAACGAATTTTAATATAAAATCTTGATGAAAGAAAATATTGTTTTTGAAAGATTTTTTAAGTTCCTATAGAAATATATAATTTCAAAATTCTTAAATTAAACGTATGTCAATTTGAAAACTACCATAATGCATAAAAAGAAAGTTAATATATGAAAATTTTGATTATACCTATGTAAATAACCATAATTATTATTTATATTGATTTCGGATTTAACAATTTTGTTTGAATCTCGCTAAGGTCAAATTTGCCACCAAATTTTGTGATGCACTCGCCATGGCAGCTAGAGTGCCCAACAGAAGAAGACTGTTAATCGTCTCTATATAGTGTAAATCCTGAATTCCATTTCCGAATTTTTTGTCCTATATTTGCTATCTATTGGCTTCTTTGGTGCACTCTACACACCAGCTAATGTGTCTAGAGATGGTATCTGCTAACCCTCCACTGCTTTTTAAAAGATTGGCATACCTAACAATTTACCAAAATTTAATTGATTTTTTTATAGAATATTATTTATATTAAGGGAAGTATTTTATTTACAAACGAAAAATTATTGTAATTATTTTTAAATTTAAGTTATAAATAAAAACAATTAAATTACTCGTATGGTTTTTATTTTATTTTTCTCTTAACATCAATAAAAATAAAATAGTTGGAAGGTTACAGCAATAAAAAGTATGTAAACATAAAATAAAAAACGTGTTAATATTCACAAGTATTTATTTTCAGTGAAGCTATCCTTATTTTTAAAATTTATGTGGGAAATATTTTGAGAATGTAACAACAAAGTAGAACGCAGTTCATATGTTTGAAATACAGGGAGTTATGCAATTTGTAACAACCCAAATATTTGTTTTCCTTATCAGAAAATTTGTAAAAATCTCCATTTTGTGCATCCGCCATTTTCCTTTCCTGTTTTCTTTTTCGTCCGCGGCGCTGGTAGTTAGAGCCGTCATTTCAAGATGTAACAACGTCCGCAAACAACGTAGGATATTGCAAAACATTCACCGCGTGTCCTACATATAGGTCGTTGCTTCTCTCATTCAGTGTCACGGCATAGGAGGGGCCAGTGCTAGCCAATCACAATGCGGGATTAGTTGTTGATGAAGAAACGCGCGCGCTGATTGGCCGGTGGTAATGAGACAGAGGGCAGCACTGGTTGGGAGCGTATGGGTTATATTTGAGGCTTTTTTCGATAGTGTATGACGGATAGAAAGGTTTTTTCGAAACAAGGGATGTTAGTGAGTGGGTATCTAATGGTTAGATAATAGAAAATGTTAGAAATAGTTTTAGATCTAATGTTTTTCAACTAGTTGTATTAGGAGAACAGGATACTCAGGAGTTCTCGCTTAGTTTGTGTTAGTATACACAACCACTACTATTTCTACAAAACTTACACATTTTTCAACCCATATAAATGATTTATTGTATTTATCTCTAACAATATGTTTTACAATTTTTTCTCCACGCTTATGAATATAAAAATATGTACTTAAAATATTTGTTTTTAACAGAAATAATTTATCAATATTTATACATTTCATTTATCTAAGTAAACAAAATTTATAGGTACGTGTATTTTATTATTGCCAACCTTATTTGGCTAGTTTTTCTCAACCTAAATATTTCAGATTTGAATACCAAAGTGAAGATTTTATATTCGATATAGGTATAGGGTAAGTGGGGGAGAGATGTAAATTCATTAGAGTGATATCTCATACCTCTCTTAGGGAAGATTAATTTTGTTTAAAGATAGTGTAAGTAGCCACTTGATAATTAATGCAGTAACCACTGAATAACCCAAGATTTAGGTACTTAAAAAATTACCAAAAAGTTTTGTTGGTACCTTATATTCACAATTAGCTAATTTCTACTTTGGTAGTTTTAAATTAATTATTTATACTTTATACACTTTGTAAACAAGTGCATAAGACTTAACGTTACTTAAAAATGCGGTTCTATTTGTACGAAGTTATAAGTAATTTATTGGTTCATGTAACCTCTGCTCTGAGGACAGATGGACCACCTAAGCTGAGGAGAGATGGACCAGAGGATTTTTATTTTTAAAAAGATCAATTCAACCAAACAAACAGAAAAAAATATTTACACCTAGAAAGTTAGACGATCTAATTGCTATTTCATGAGTTTTAAAGAACTGTTATTAAATGGTTAATCAGAGGGTAATGATAATGAAGAAGCTGAAGATTATGAAAACGAATATGCGGGATGCATTTAAATGCATTTAAAAACAAAGGATAAATATGGATGATTGGATAAAATAAGTAATTTGTGGTCACTGTTTTCACGAAGAGTGTATCATATTTGATAAATGACAGCAATCGGTTAACTAGTTCATCTCCTCATACTCCTGGCCCATCTCACCTATAGTGGAGAAGAGTTGGACATTTTTAAATCTGAATAAAATAATTTTCGGTTGTTTTCAGAACATAGTTTAACTTTTTTTTAAAGTAAGCCTAGATCATATGTTGTTATAAATTATAAAGTAATAATTATATTTTTACATAAAAAGTGTAGTCCCTCTCACCCCCACTTACCCAATGTGTTGCTTAAAATTTAAAACTAGTTTGTGGTACAACTAGTGTAGTTTCGATTAAATTAAAAAATGTTGTTCCTTTAAAGAATTCGTCAGCAAGTATTGTATCCGATACGATATATAATATAATGTCTGATCATGATCGAAAGATCTCAACTCGTCATACCTTAACTTTTACCTAGTTTTGTATTCCGTGCAATATTATATTTGGTTTAGTGCATTGAATCTTTTTTTACAACGACCTTTGCTCTAAGCCTTATATTATACCTATATCGTATCGGATAAAATACGACGAGTAATTTAAAGGAACAATTACATTTTTTAATTTAATTGTGACAATGAATTTCGGAAATTCAGATATTTTCAACATATATTTAATTTTAAAATGAAATTAAGTGCAATTGAGATAAATAAAATATATTTCGCAAATTAAATATTTTAATTGTAATTCCAGGAATTTGTGATTTTATATTAACAATTAACCGGAATCTGTTATCAAAACAAGTTATATTCTGAGTACCTTTCAAACCGAGTGTTCTACATAATATGTCTGTATATTTAAACTTAATTAAAAGATCAAAGTAGGTTTTGTGACCTTTTCAAACACGTAACCTACAACATGTCAAATTCATAGCCCCCTACGCAGTACGCAACACGTAAACTGCATTATATGCAACGCAACCACAACAAAATGGCGCCGAATACTCGTTTCATAAATAACAAACGAACGCTTTCGTTGTTTACTAGCTGCGTTGCCGGGCAACGCGAGATGGTGGAAAATAGACAAGTAGGGAAATTAATTAATTAACTTGCGCAGTTTTCTCTAATTGTATAAAAACATTATTTTAATTGGAGCGTTCTGTGACATTTATTATATTTTAGAATTAAATATCGCTTTAGAGGAAATGATGATAATTGGATTATTGTTATTGTTCTATGAAATTTATTATGAACTTATACTCACATACGTTTTTATATCTTTTTCCATATTTAATTGGAGGTTGAATTAATTTAAATGGTTTGCTGCTTTTTCTCTCATGCATCTTACCTGAAACAGAAAAATACAATTAATATTTATAATCATAATTACGTAGTTACTGATTTAAACATAAAACAATGAATGATATGACATGCATTATATTTGATATTACTGAAGTTGACATTTAATGATATTTGATATAATAATATTTGTAACCAGAAATCTCCCTAAACTTCTGATTAAAATGTGTGGCTAATACTGAAATTAAACGATAATTACGTTCCAATGAAGTATAATACATTTCTGACATTAGTATTTGTGTGTCAATGTATAGCCGCAGTTAGAAAGGTACTTCGGGGTGCTAAGCACCTTCAAAATTTGAAGTAGCACCCCCAAACAAAATTTTAGAAAATTTTACTAAAGAGTATCTTCATCTCTGTAGAAGGAATCGATATATATGGTGTTCCAAATAACTTGTTAAGCATGGGGATCTCGAGAATGTTACGAAATTCGGTCGATGATTAAATTATACTAAAATTGCGGCAGTAAGGGACCATTTTAACGATTTCTTTGTTTTCCCGAAAATGCGTAGGCTACTACATAGAACAAAAATGTAAATTTTACGTTTTAATATTTGCTCATACCTTCCAAAATTAAAAGATTAAGTGATTCTTCAGGCACTTTCCGGTAATGATTTTTTTTATTGCGTACCGTTTTCAATTTATCGGTGTCAATATTATTTTTTATAGAGTTCATAGTAGGCTATGATAATCTTGAATGGAGTGTTTTTTTTGCTCTTCAACAATATAAAAAAACCCTATTTTATTTTAATAAATAATATGAAATATCAAGAAAAACTATTTATATAAATAAAAATTTTATTATATTTTATATATTATTCTCATTCTTTGTTTCTTGCTTTTCGTTGTATTTCATAATTCTACAGTTCATTCTTATTATATATTCATTTTCTGATATATTCTTATTATTTTGTGTTTTTTATTTTTAAACCTTTTTTTTTTTTGTTATTGTAGTAGGTTCAGCTGCATACATATAGATCTTATTAACGTTTTACATATTCTTATTTTAGTAGCTATTGTTAGTATTTTGTTTTTTTTTTTTAATATTTTTTTATTTGCTTTAAAAACTCTATTTGTTTGTCATATTTTCCTAAATTTCAGTTTCACTTTCTTCTTTAATTACTAATATCTAAAATTAAATGATATTTTATCACTTTAATTGTCAATTAACATAAGAAAAATATAAGTATTTAAATGTGCAATTAGAAGTAGAAATTCTTTATTACTTTTCCTAGTTTTATTCAGATGAATTGTTTTGCTTTTATTACAGATTTTGTTTTTGTTTATGAATTAAAATATTTATATTGCTTTTAAAACAATTAAAAAAGAAGTAACATTTAGATACCTTTAAAAATAAAAAAATAATGATTTATTTGATTTTTTTTAAAAAATCAATGATTTTTTATTTTTTTAAATAAGTCATCATTTTTGCCCACCTGTTAAATATCATGGTGGCTAAATTTTTTAATTAAATTTTTATAACTCAAGTTCAAAATCTAAATGTTTCTCACGTGATCATTCAAATATCAGTGAGGTAATAAATATTAATAATATAACATATTTAATAAATAGTTGTTATTACAAATATCAGGACAGACTATTATTATTGATGTAAAAATAGATATCAACATTTCTAACTTAGTATTTTTATCAGTGAAGTTACGGAACAAACTTTTAAACTTAAAAACTAATGTTTATATTGAAGTAATCCCCAGTAATCCTCCCTTCAGCAATGAGTACCCCTGCGCAGTAATGCACCCCTCGCACCACACGTGTGTGTATGTGGGTCACGCTGGCTCACCACGTGCTAGACGCGTGCGTCACGTGACTCCGTGCGGCGTACAAGCGAATGGGAAATGAAGACAGCTGCAAAAATGGTTATGATAATGCAGCCAATAGAAACAAGGGGATTACACTACACTACAGTTGGAGCAGGAAATTAGGTCACTGCATAACAGGATGAAGTTTCACATAACCGAGTATCAGGAGAACATGAATTTAGCTTTATATCACAGGCAAAACAGTTTTGTGTTTGTACGAGTGCGGGTTTGTAAATAGAGTTCTATAATTAAAACAATTACTTATCAAGCAGTCACCCATCTAAAACTATCCACATTGTTGTTTTCTATTATATTTATTATAAAACTTAATTTGTTGCATACAGGGTTGCATAAAAAGCCCATTAAAAAAATATTTTTTTGATTAAATAAGATTTAAAATTTTCTTTTTTTTTGAAAACTATACTATAATTTCAAAAGCTATTGCAAACAATAAGTAAAATTTACAGAAATAATAAAAAACTACAGTAATACCGTTTATACAGTGTCAAATTTTATTTTTGCCAATTACAGCGACGAAATTTGTGAATTATTTTCGATGTCGTTATAACTAAATTTTACTGTAACTCATTTCAAAGCAAATTTAAGAAAAAGTCACACATTAGTTCAAAAAATTTCTGCGTTATAAATTCAAAACAATATACCAATAAAGTCATTTGTATTGCCACATCGTAATTTTGCCCACAAGATTTTTCCTCCAATTTACCTAAATTTGGAATGTTATATAACAATATGTACTTCCCACAATTTTTTTATTTTTCAAATATAGAAGATTGTGTATAAATATTTTTCATGTTTTCATTTTCTGTTTAAGACAAATTAGCGAGAAATAAATTGTTATAAATTCCATACATATTCAAATTAGCTCGTGACGTTCTATTGCGTTTGACGTTTCAACAGCGATGCAGTGGTTATCTATGGTACCCCAAACAAGAAAATGAGAACTATTCTATTAAAATATGAAATAAACACGAAGAATAAAAATCTAAGTAAAATTATATATAAAAATAACCCTGTTGACAACGACAACAAAATGTTTTTGTTTGTTTACAAACGAAACGTCAAATTTTCTGCGCCATTTTTATATTTGTGTCTCTTTTATTATATATAGAGGAACTGGTACGTCACAGCTAGTGATACACCAATGTTTCGACTTCAGTCTTCAACAGGGAGTATTTCCTTTTATAAAATTTAATATTTTTTATTTATCATTCAATATTATTAAAATCATTATTTGTTTATGATTCTATGGATTCATGATTTCAGCGAAATAATTGTTCTAGTTTAATTCTAGCGTATAGACTATTGTAGTCGGTTTAGAAATTAATTACTACAGCCCACCGTATAATCCACCCGTATTCATAAAAACTAACGAGTGTTCCAAATCTATTAGACTGGTCATGTAGGTCACCGGAAGTCAACATCGTAGCGCCATTTTTCACTTCCTAGCGGAAAAACAATAAACTCAACTAATCCTGAATTAAAATAACCAATTTTAGTGGCAGGTAATGCGTTGCATTTGTTATTTGCACGATTATAGATCGCATCGCTATAGCCTTGCAATGACAAATGCGCAGAGATCAATTACATTTACATTGTGACGTCATCAATGCCATTATTTTAGTTTCATTCTTATAAAAAAAAACATCTACATAATGTGCAGTTCCAAATATGTTATCAATTGTATACCTACCTATTCAATATGTATACAGATTTGAAGAATAAAAGAAAATAAAAAAATTAAAGTATTTTTTTACAAATAAAACGTATACAATTGATTTATTATTAATTCAGGTTACCAGAAGTAGGGGAGCGATGAAGTAAAATTAATTTTAAAAAATGAAATGTAATAGAATAAGAATTAGAGAAACATACAAAATACGAACCATGTGGGGCACTATAAATAGATTTAGTACAAGTGAAATTTAAGAAAATAATGAAAAAATACATATGGTTTTCTATGATTGTTACATTTTTTAATACAGTAATTTGAAAATAAAACAATAGACTCATATTATTTTATAAATAAACTATAGTAAACCAGAAATAAATTAGTAAAAAAAATTTGACGTCACCATCTCTAAGAGAGATGAAAAACAATTTTTTTAGTTAGAGCCAGAAGTAGTGTTGACAGTAATTTTCATTTTTATTTTATTTTTATAATAATTTAATAATTTAATATTGTTTTATATAAAAAACAATACAGAATAGTTTCTAAGTTGTAGATTTTTCTTACGGCGAGGGCATGACATTTTATTTTTTAGAGTGATATTACGTTATAGGCACCACATGGACACGCCTCTTTTCTAATATTCAAAATACACCCCTAAATTTGATTTACAATGTTAATTTATTTAAATGATGTCTCCATTGAAAACCTTATTGGGAAATAAATGCAAAACTAATTCTTATATATTTAAGAATAAATAGTACAAAAATTGTAATAATTTCAAAAGTTCTATAGGTGAATATATATTTGCGGTATAGATCAACAACGAATAGAACAACATATTTATTCAATGACGTAAAAGTCATTGTCATTGTATAAATGAATCAAAAGTTAAAACAATAAACAGAAATTATCGTTTATTTATTAGCTGGCCCTGAATAACAATATAGAGTTTGATTCTATTTCATAAACAGGAAGAAAAGGTTTTCGATAATAAAACAGCTTTACGAGTTAGTAGTAACATTACCAGATAGGCCGTTCAATCTGAATACTAATCAGTCCGAGAGAAGTTAACCTCATATGCCGGATTCCGAGACGGTTTTATTCACAGCTTTAGTAATTAATATAATAATTATATCTGATTTATACACATTTTTGTATTGGCTGATGTTTATGAGTGTGCCTTTTATAGATATTGCAACTGAGTTATGGACTTGAAGAAAGGTAATTAATGGTGAATTATTGATGGAAAATTATATCGATTTATATTTTGACGGAAAATAAAATATAAGAAAATACATAATAATTATACAGACACACAATTATACTGGGTGTATCTGCAAATAAGAACTCGCTCTTAACTTTTTTATTAAATTACATTTAAAATTCGAGTTTTGATTTTTACACCACAATCTTTAGCTAGAGTTAGATTACCACAGTAATATATTGTTTTATTTAGTCCGAGAAGTTCACATTTTCTACATAAGCAGGGCCCCGAACCGTAACCGACAACCGAAACCTATGTTTTATTTCTTCAAATATGGAAACCGAAAACTGATAAAAATAAATTTATTTTGTAACCGAAAACATATCCGAACCGAAAAATATCGGTACTAAAACCAGTAAAAATATATATTGTACTAAACTGAAAATATTAACCATAATTTTACTTATTTTTATAAAATTCTTGTGTAATTGATGTAATAATGATTATAGGTACATATTTTAAAGCGCAATTTTTTTTTAGATCATAACTTAAAATTAAAGTAACTATACTTTTACTTAAGACACCTTACATTTTTAACCGAAACCGAAAAACCAAAACCATAACGAAACCGAAATTTAATTATTTATTTTAATCTAAATGAAAACCAATATAATATTTTCAAAAAACCGTTCCCGATAACCGAAACCAAATTTTTCTAAATGTAAAGATAAAAACCGTTAACCGTAACCGAACCGGAAAATTTTTCGGGTCGAGTCAAAAGATTAATTGTATTTATTTTATATTAAATTTTATAAAAGTCTAAATTAATAAAATTATATAAATATATTCCCAGACGGATGGGGAATATTTCTAATTGTCTAGCAACGACTTACCATACCGGAATAACGCATATCCCGGAATAAAAACAAGTCAAAAAGTTATCAGTTTTCTTACGATGGCGGAATAGTATATTAAAACATAAGTTGTAGAAGGCAACCCCTTCAAGCACGAGTTTGAATTTCGGGAACGAGCGCGAAGCAGCGAGTGGCCGAACGAACGAGTGCTTGAATTGCCTTCTATAACGAATGTTTTATACTATTTTCTCTGTTTCGGCTTTTATTTACATTATTTTTTATAATAATATTTGACAATTTCCATTAAGGGATTTTTTTGATAGAATAGTTAGGTTGGTGACAGTGATTTCTGTTTCGTCTGTTACCTAGGTAAATTAGAATTACTTTGTCAGTTGCTTAGATATTTTGTGTATTTAATGCAGTCATGCCAATCTCAAATAACAAAATATAACCAAAAATCGTTTAAGAATGAAGCTCCTTCTAACATCAATAAGCGTGCTGGAATATGATATTCTAATTACGAAACAGAGAAAATAATATTTTCGCTCATCCGTCCAATAAGCCTAGTGTTACAGAACTCAAAATCGTCCAGAAAATCTCTGTTATCGGTCTAGGCCGGTAAAAAGTAGGAATGCCAATTAGATATTTTAGCATTATATTCTATCAAAATTTGTAATTTTAAAAATCTCTATTTTTGATTTATTATTATTTTATTTTTTATGTTAGAACAAGTGTCACCAATTTTTTTCAATAAAACAAGTGAATTGTTTCTATATTTTTGTAGTAAAAAGTTGTATAATTGTAAGTAGTAACAATGTATCTTTAAAAATATTTAAAGTATCATCGGCGCCAAAAATCTTGTGTATAACACGCCCAGAAACCCTTTTTCGAGATCTCGGATTTGCAACTTATCAATATAAATAAAAGTTAGTTTCTGGACCAGTAATACAAATAACTATATATGATCTATTTTATTTCATAACATTTTATCGTACACCGGTAGAGTAATTCTGAGAAAAAATACTGATATTCAGTCATGTATTTTTGTCGACTAACTTAATACCAAACTTTCCTCAGCAAATAAATGTATTTTTCTGCAAAATGAAAAACATTTAGAGTGATGACGTCAACGTACTATTATAATCCGCCTGTTCTCGTATGTTTTCTTGTTACATTAAGCGATATATAGGGCAAGTTTATACATCCGTTTGTTTATGAATGTAGTGTGACAGACAGAGAGAGGGAGAGAGAGAAGGAGAGAGGTTGACAGTGCAGTTGCAGTATGCAGTGACGAGATGGGCAATGATATTAATTGCCGTGTAGGTCATGTGAATAAATGAAACTAACATTAATTAGTTTTCAATGCCGTGAACATATAAAGGTTATTATGATTAGTTGTTGCGATTTATTTTCATTACTATTGCAATGACGAATATTGCATTCCATTTTCCATGCCAGTGGAGATATAGTAGATAAATAAATACATTTAGATTCATGCTTTTCCTCTATCATTGAACTCTACAATATTCAATCTGTTTCTGCAACAATTTCAAAAAATGGTAAATTAAAATTAAATATTCATATTGAAGGAATGTTCTCCTATTTATTTATATCCTTTTTTCCACAGAAACAGAACATATGTATACATAATAGTATATTGTGCACCAAGTACATCACAAAGAGTACCTTCACGCATGCGCTGTGTTGACAATTACTATGAGAAATGATTTCTCACACTTTTACCCACGGTTGTGGGAAATACGCAACTGTCAAGCTTTATATAGTGTGAGAAAAGTGCCACTTTCCATAGTGGTTATAGAAAAACTGTATGAGGTACCACCTTGTTTTGTAATAAGTTTTATTTTTATTATGTAATAATCATTTGGACAACATTACTTACCAGGCGTCTCTTGAACTATAATACTAAAAATTTGGTGTCTTACGAAATTATTAGAATTACGAGTATATAAAATTTACTTTAAACTGATATTGTCAAAATATAGATAAAATTGTTTATGTACATTGTACATATATTTACCATAAAAATAGAGAATTTTTTTGTTGCAGTTTCCTAAAGAAATATAACCTTATGATCATAAACCTGAAAGTAAACATATTTAAGAATGTATTTAGAGAACACATAGTTCTCATTCTCAGCAGAAAAATTAAGGTTAATTCAAATAATAAATGTGCACAAATGTTCAAGTTATAATAAAATATAAAACTATCTTGTCCTATCTAATATAAATTAGGTGCAGATGACATCATTAGTTAATGCTTTTTTATGAATGATTCACTGCTGGTAATTAATCATTTGTTTCATTTAATTGTAGTTGTTTTCATTAGTTTTAAAAATGTGTAATGTTTTATTGTGGTTATGTAACTAAAATTACAAATTTTACAGGCATTCAAAGCTGCTATAGTAATGCACTTAAAAGTGTTCAATTTCATTTTCTCTAATATTTATTATAACTTTAATTATTATTTGAGTAAGAAAAAAAAACCTGTTTGTCATACCGAATTTTATTTTATGCTTTGAGTTGTACGGCTTAGACCAATCATTACAAAAGTTCATTGGTTCAAATAACCCCAAAACCCCACCGTATATCCATAATCCCTAAACTTGCATCCACCTAGCTCAATCCTTTCCTCCACGTCCCCTTGCACAAATTCCCATTGACAACTCCGCTCTCATTGAGCTAGGTCATGTGCAGGGTGCACTATGCACTCCTCTCTCTCACTCTCTCTCTCTCGGAGAGAGCGGTGCAACGTCACGTGCATCGCCCTGTCTCTCTCCGGCTCGCTAGGATAGGCCACCGCAAGGGCTGTTGGGGCAGGACGTGCAACGTCATGAGTGCACTGACTTCGTGACGTCACGGGGAATGCAGTTTTGAGGGATGAAACGAATGGGAAACTATAAAAGAATATTTATTCTGTATAGACTGAATTTGTGAGCAATTCATGTCTAATTTATTCATTTCATCTTCGAAATGACTTAAGGTTTAGCTTTATTCAAATACATAAAATTTCTTTGTATATGTAATAAGCTAGACAATATCTACATCAAATAATATACGAAATACTTACATAGTAAAAAAATTTCCAATCTAGACTTACATTATTTCTTTACTGCTTTATTAATATATAATATGACAATATTTGCACTATAGGTTTTTTCTTTTATAACAATTAATTCATTGTATATGAGGTAAAAAAGAAATTTAATATGTATTGGACAACAAATAAAAATAGTATACTATCGAAAATAAAAAAAAGTGCAGGCCATCGAAAAGTTTTATTTTTTGTGAGTGTCGTCAAATTTTCGTATCAATAATATTGCAATAAGAAACATGCTTTATACTTAGTTTAATTATTTAAAGGATAATACTGCAAGAAAAACCTTTTTTTCGATTGGATGAAAATTGACACCTTTCTGGTGTGTTTTCAAAAATGCATTATTCAGGTATTTTCGCGTAGTTGCTAGGCTAGGCGGGAAAGTTTTTTCCGGCCATTAAAGAAAAATAGAAAACGGCGATTGTAGTTTCCTAAAACTCATAATCCTATTGAGGTTACTCAATATGTAACATTTTTTTATGAGAGCTAATAGGTACAATATTTTTAGAATTAATGACTAAAAATATGTATGAAGAAAGCATAATAAGGAAATAATGAAAAACAGAAAACTTACTGCATTAGTACTTTTACGCATTGTATTGTAATATTCACGAAGTACGAAGTTGATATTTGAACCACCTGATTTAACAATACTCTGCGTAATTTGAGTCAAAATATAAAATTAATATAAATTAACAGAAGTTGATTAAATTACTTTTCCCACTCTAGAGAGGAAAATATACAGTGTTACTTACAGTATAACATGAAAGTTATTGTGGAATGAAATATTGGAAAAACTTATTATTGTGTTAAAAAAAATTAAAAAAAGATTATCTTGTTCTTTTCTTTTTTCACATTATTCCACAATTTCACAACTTGAACTTGAATTGGCATAATGGCAATATGGTAACTATTGCACTCCTAAACGTCAAAGTTTATATAACCTAATATTCAATTTTATCATGATGCTGTGCCTTTTTAGCCGAATAAAACGATTTTTGAGACATGTGAAAAAAAATGTTGCGTCTAACACGAAAGAAAAGCACAAATAGATACGCTTTCCTCTCTAGTTTGACAAATTACTATTCACTAGCACGTTCAATTTTGACAAGAATATTTTCTTTTTTTCTTATATTCACAAAAGTGTATTTACTGCATTTAGTTTAAAATCTGAGGTTTCAGTTTATAAACCACTCTTTTGATTCTTGTTTTATTTTTATTTGATGTACGTATATAAATTAGGTGAAAAATTTAAATTGTTAATCCGCAGTTTTATTAAGTTTAATGAGTAAAATAATATTTGGATTTAAGGCTTCAAATTCTTTATTGTCTCTTGATATTTAATATAAATATGGGAAAGATTGTGTGTATGTTATTTAGAACGTACCGTTTTATTTTTGCCCTACATACGTTATGCAGAATGCTAGCATTTGTTATACGCTGTAATATTTTTATCTGTGGCCATATAAGTGCGGTAGGTGCATGTAATATGTAACATCCGCTCGAATGTCCTTGCATGGTTGCCATGGCAGCGATTGACGCGCCGGTGCCGACCTATCCCAACTGTCGACATGCAGCGTCCCGGTGCGTCGTCATGGCAACACTGCCTCTACGTCACAACCACCTAGCACGGATTATCTCGCCTAACCCTGTTTAGCTGTTTGATCAATGGAGATAAGCTGCTGATCTGACAGGGAAAGAAACATAATAGCAAGAGTATCTATGTAGGGAAGGTTTGCTTTGATGCACAGAGATATTCGGATATGTTGGTGCTTTGGTACAGTTTCTAGTGTTCTATATATGAAAAATATTGTTCTACTGTTTTATTACGATCAATGATATGTATAAGAACCAACTAAGCTTAAATTTTGAGCAACACTTCAACAAAAAAAATTGTTATCAAAATTTTGACAGCAATGTTAAATAGTTCACTTGACATTTTATTCTGATGTGATGTCCATTTAGGGGATATCTTAAATATGTTAAAACTGTTAGTGCCATTAGAAATTTTGGCAGATATAGGGGCCCATATCCCCAAACAAAATTATCGTTTATTTTATACATGAAGTCACATCATTTACGATGTGACGTGAGCTAGAAGCTTTCGGAGTCATTTTCCATTTGAAGTTTAACAATTTTTAAATATTTTAAATTTTTGGTATCCTTTTATCCCTTTCCAGTATTTTTTTTTGTAATGTACCTATTAATGGTAAATTTAATATTTAGATATTGGTCATTATGAAATACTTTGCCACCAAAGAAATTTTTAAATGTCATTTCTCCTAAGAATGCTGTGCAATAAAAATTGCTTTTGTTTAATAATTTTTCTGTATTTTACTTAAAAATTTTCTTCACTTCATTTTTATTTAAATTTATTTTGACTTATGCTATAATAGTATATTATACACTGAGGGACTAAAATGCATTTTTTAATCCTGAAAGTGAGATTTATTTCACGAGCTGTAGTCCAGAGAAATAACCACTCTTCGAGCTCGAAATTCAATTAACATCTGCGGCGGTTATGATACTCATAAGTATCCTAGGTATATTAATACCTATAATCATCTTTGGATACATAATGAAAACCTATAGTGATATTTGATATTTCAGATTTTGACGGATGTCCTAGTCAATGAATTATGGTCTTTACAGTTAATTCTGAATATTTTAAGAGTGACGTCTATTGGTTATTTGAAAAATTTTCCAATAATACCCTTTATTAAAATATAAAATAATAATGAAGTTAATATTGTTAATAAAACGATTAATAGCACGAGGCAGTGTTTTGCACATATCACATTTTTTTAATTACAACTAATTTATTTAAATTAAAACAAAACAATTTTAATTTGATTTGCTATTTTCTGATGACTTTCAAAAGTGGATATTGAATATATGAAAATATATAATATATAAAACTATTTTTTCTTATTCTAGGGAGTTTTAATGAAGTATACTTATATAATATTAAAGAAACAAAGTGTCAGCGATTTTGTTATACATAAATTTTCATAATTTATTTTTGAGATAATAATAAATCCTCATTACAAAGAGTTCATGTACCACAAATATAGCAGCCAATGAAATTCCAATAGTGTGAATGACATATTTATGATTAAAATTCCATATGAAAAAGCCAAACAATTTAAAGTTGATAATGATGGTTATTGATATTGACTAAACGCGGCTCTGTCATCGTTTCCCAGGCGCGATTCGTATAACCGTCTGTGTATTGTGCGGTTAATTGCCCAACGAAAAAACAGATTAACCCCGAAATCCCCGATCTGCGACCAATGACCTTTCCGCGCGCTGTCAACTGTCATCACACCGCACGCTGCTCTCAATTACTTTTTAACATGACGTAAATCGTTAAATTAGCTACAGATGGAGTTTTTAAATTCGACGTTTCTTTGATGTGAACTCTTCCTCGAAGATGTTCGTTAGGAAAGTTTCAAAGGATACGGAAAGGTTTTGAGGATTAAGTGATGGAAATCATATTTTGTTTTTCTAAAATAAATTTTTCTTTTTACTTTTTTGTTGCCGTAATACTTTTTGCAATTTGGATCATTACTAAAATGAATTTTGATCAGTTGTGTCTCAGTTAATGACGAGATAAATTTACGGTTCAAATCTCAAATTTTAACCAATTAAATATTTTTCTGAATTCGAGTATAAGCAGTAGGTACTACGAATACTCGAATTATTATTTGAGAACAATTTTAAAATGTCACTAGTGTGAATTACATAAGGTTTGTTCGAACCATCATTTCTTTTCTATCTTGTGTACAATATTTTATAAGAACGACTTTTGAATTCATATTGGTTATATAAAAAAATTAACTTTTAGTTACGTGGGCTCGCATATTCTATAAATGCTAAATAATTGTGAATGTGGCGCAACACATTTTTTCATATACGAATTTAAAGAAAACTTTTTTTAAATATAATAACTACAATAAGCATCCTTTTCAATATTTGAATAAGTAAGTCATTTATACTTATTTACAGGGATGCATAAAAATCAGATTTTTTTTTTAAATTTAAATCGGATGTTTTTTATTTAATTCAGATTTTTTAACTTTTAAAAAAAAGTTTCACAAAATGTCATTTATTGTGAAAAAAAAATTGTAAAGACTAAGTAAAACTATAGTAAAATCCGATTTTAACGATACCGGCTATAGCGACAAATTGGTTATAACGTTGAAATTGTGAGCTTTTGTTTGAAAGCCCACAGACGCTAACTTAATTTACTTTTATCGGTTATAGCGGCTTCCCAATATAGCGACGAAATTATTGGGATCCCTTTGATGACGTTGTAACCGGATTTTACTCTAACACATTTCAAAATAAATTATAAAAAAACACACATTAGTCAAAAAAAATCCTGTGTTATAAATTCAAAATAATATATCAGTAAAGTCGTTCTACCGACAAAGTTAAACAGATTTAATAGTTCTTGAAAATATTGCCATATGGTAACATTACCCACATGCTTTTCCCCCAATTTTCGTAAAAACGAAATGTTAAATATCAATTGCAGAATAAGTGATTTATTTCAATGATTTAAAAGAAAAATCAGTGTGATTTGTATTGTATTGTATTGTAACATAGGTATAAAAAGATATTCTGTTTTGCCTTTTGTATTTGTCCATTTGAAATTTGAAGTTTGTGTTGGGAACCCAAATATATTTCAGCATATTTTCATTATCACTTGCTTTTAAAGAAGGATACATTTATTAAAGAATCAAAGGTAGATGAAATTTTTGCTACAGATATTTTAATTTTCTTACTCCCCTTTTTGAGTGCGCCTCTGCTTGCAGTTAAAGTGTTATTTTATCTATTCTTGCAGTGCATTCATTATTTTGACAAAGAACACTTTAACATCTCTAACAAACTCACCAATTTTTTATTGATATCTTTTATGTATGTAAGCATTTATTTTCAATTATGAAATCAAAGTTCTGGTCACGTTTTCTAGATTAAATGCTATTCTTTACATTGCAACAGGAAACGAAAATACATTATTGGCATATTAGTAATGAAAAGTAATCAGAATTCAGGATTAAAATTGAATTAAAAAGAATTCAAAGAAAAAACAAACAAAAAAGAACGCTGTGTCAGAACGATTCAAAACTCACTATATTTTTCAACATTAAAATGCAAGTAAATCTCGTCACTTGAGGGTCTGACGTACTGTTTGTGCTTTAACTAGTTTTAAGCGTAACTAGTGTGATTTAGCATTGTCTGTGCGGTGTAAATACCTCTCCGTTGGAGTTAATTTAGAGTGGGGAGTTTTACTGCGTGGCAGTGCGGCTCTCATCAATCAGCGGATCACGGTGACTCGGGTCCCGGAAGCTCCGGACCAACTCCGGGACTCTACCCGGAAATCAACACAATGACGGCTTGGTTACGGGCAAATTAAACTCAACTCTACGGTTTTATCACCGTGTTTTCCATAAATATCTTTATAGTGTATAACACTCAGACACACTAAAAGATTTAATAAATATTATAAAAATTTAATGGGAAGTAAGGGAACAAGTGCGTGATTCTGAGTACCTAGGTTCGAGTCTCATGTTAAAAATTTATCATGTATTTTCCACATAAAATAGCTGTAGTGCATTGCCCAAGACATCAGTTAAGAGTACTTGAAAAATGAAGTCTAGTAAACCTCTTTTACTGACTGTATGTAACAACAGAATATAACAATAGTTTTTGTAGCAGCGGGCAAATATATTGAGTATATTTCCCTTACAACCACAGTACAGTACCGTATACATGCAATTTCACTGTTTCATATTTCCAGATTGTAGTGAGATTCTAAATATTCGGATAACCTCGCTTTAATATAATATGTTTTAATAGTCATAATGGATCTAACGGAATGATCTTTATTTTAAATAGATCATCGATTTTTGGAGGTGAGAAATACAAGCCTACAATAGTGCATTGTATATCTAGGAAAAGTGCTACATTCTCGGACGATGGGGACATTGTAGGAAGGGTCTTAGGTGAGACCAGCAACACCAGGAGTCCGGGAAGTCACTTTTCCTGTGGTACACATACATTTTTTTTTTTTTTGATTAATTTATAATCAATATTAATGAAATAAATATTATTTTATTTTTATTTAAGGAAAATAATGGACTACATACTGTACGGGAATGCTTTATCATAGTAATTTATGTGATAAGTTCGGTAAATAATTTTTTACGGTAACAATAAGATGTTTCCCGACGAGACGACGAATGAGGCGAGTTAGGAATTTCGAGGTTTGATTTTGTGACTTTACTAAAATTTCTGTTTTAACAAAAAATGCTGGTTTCGGCCAAAATTTCGGTTTCAGCCAAAATTTGGCCGAAACTAGTATTCGAGTCGTGGTTTTTTGGAATGGTTTCGCTCGCCTATTATTATTATTTTTTGTTTATTAATAGTTTTTTTTTCTACGTTATTTCAATTTTCTTTCTTTATAATTCTTATTTTATTATCATTATTCTGAGGTTGTTAGTACAACGATGCTAAATGCAAGATAAGGACAGAGAGATCCATTAATTTAATTTGTAGAATTAAGACAAAGACTTATTGTATAATTAAAGAATAGTTATTAATAAATACTTCACGGAAAGATTAAATTAAATTTTAAATTAACTACAACTACATAAGTTTCAGTTTCGGTTAGGGTTTTGGTTTCGACTGAAAATCGTGTTTCGGTCATACACTAAATATATATCATTACTGATTACTGCTATGGAACTGAAGTGGCACACCCAACAATTTAATACATTTATAAATTTGTATTTTGAACAATTTTCCTACAATTTTTTTTTATTGATTACGTTTTTTTAAACAAATGTTTATTTGACACATGTCAGCCCTTTAACTAATCCTGTCACTATTATAGTGAGAATAAAGCCCTATGGATTATTTTCGAGAATAATCCCTATAGCTTTTGCTGTTGACATATATCAGATAGGTATCAACAACTAAAATGAACGAAAAAGATCGTTTCTGTTGTTTGAAACAAATTTGTAGGTCAAAAAATAATTTAACTAAATATAACTCCAGAGTTAGATAAATTATAATATAATTTGACTTCTTATTAAAGAAAACAAATTTTTGATCCTTATTACGCTTTAACAAACTCCTTGGCACTATTGTCTTCCTGAGTTTTTGTGTAGAACTTCGTATCCTGTAACCGTGTGAACTTTCCTGGGGTAGTTCCGTGTTGTCTATGATTGGGGGTGTGTGCGGTAGGTCAGTGACCGGGAGCGGTGCGGCGGGGGAGGGGGTGGCTTGACACTGAGCACCCCCACCAGCAGGGTCAACGACACGAGCTATCGACCCGCGGATTCCCGCGTTGGAAAAGGCGGGAATCCGCGGCCTGCTACATCACCAACAGATGCTAGGGCGCTAGGAGATAGAAGGACGGGCCAAGACGAGAAGAGGTTCTTGGTGCAAAGTGTTAAATTAGGTAGATTTTGTCAAAATTTGAGTTAGAATTTGTAATACCAAATTAAAGTTATTAATACATTGTCCCAGTTATTCAGAAACTAGGAAAGACTGTAAACTTAATTTCTCTGTTTCGGAATTAGAATTATCATATTCCAGCACGCTTATTGATGTTAGAAGGAGCTTCATTCTTAAACGATTTTTGGTTATATTTTGTTATTTGAGATTGGCATGACTGCATTAAATACACAAAATATCTAGGCAACTGATAAAGTAATTCTAATTTATTTGGGAGGCCATGAAACAAATTGCTTGTGTTACAATGTATAAACGAAACAGAAATCACTGTCACCAACCTAACTATTCTATCAAAAAAGTCCCTTAATGGAAATTGTCAAATATTATTATAAAAAATAATGTAAATAAAAGCCGAAACAGAGAAAATAGTATAAAACATTCGTTATAGAAGGCAATTCAAGCACTCGTTCGTTCGGGCACTCGCTGCTTCGCGCTCGTTCCCGAAATTCAAACTCGTGCTTGAAAAGGTTGCCTTCTACAACTTATGTTTTAATATACTATTCTCTGTTTCGGAATTAGAATATCATATTCCAGCACGCTTATTGATGTTAGAAGGAGCTTCATTCTTAAACGATTTTTGGTTATATTTTGTTATTTGAGATTGGCATGAATGCATTAAATACACAAAATATCTAGGCAACTGACAAAGTAATTCTAATTTACCTAGGCAACAGACGAAACAGAAATCACTGTCACCCACCTAACTATTCTATCAAAAAAATCCCTTAATGAAAATTGTCAAATATTATTATAAAACATAATGTAAATAAAATCCGAAACAGAGAAAATAGTATAAAACATTCGTTATAGAAGGCAATTCAAGTACTCGTTCGTTCACTATTAATGAATGACGACGAACTATTATTATTATTTATAATTGGGATCTTTTTATCATCTAACTAATCTCACCTCAGTTTAATGTAAGATGAATTTAAAATGAGCTGCGATGAGCCTTTTGAGTACTAAAAAGAATAAGTATAAGTATATGTGTCTATTGTAGTATTTATTACCAGTACAGTGGCGGCTCGTCAAGAAAGGCAGATGAGGCAAGTACATTACCATACAAAATGAAAAGAGAATTTTGCATTGCATTTTTAAAATTAAATCTTTTATAAAATTTAAATTTTGCGCACAATATTTCCACAGGATCAGGTTTTCAAATTCTCACTGTGTTCTTATCCTAAATATATACTGTCGAATAAAGCATTACATCTATAGAAGTACAGAGGCAAAAATTCTCCTGCCTTAAACTTCATGAATGTGTATGTAGGAGGATGCTGCTTTTACAATGCTTACAGCAATTATCGATTTTTCTGTCGCTGCACTACCTGCTTCAAAAAAGGGAGTTTTGAGGCAAGCCTCAAGTGCTTTCTGATTGGTCTGTTTGTTTGCGAGGGAAGCGAAAATGTGACTGAACTAAATGCTTTAGAAATTTTGGCCGCTGCATTTGGATTTTAAATTTGAGTTTACTTTTAAAAAATGGCAGCAAGTTTTTCAGGTATGCAAATATTAAATGACATCCAGAGCATTGATGATATTGTTATTTTCTGATAAATGAATGTTATTTCAATAAGTTTTTATTCAATTTTTACTAACTCATACAAGTAATATCCTATACCTTTAATTAATATAATTTTTCAATATTTATATAAAAAAGTATTGTCTAAATAAAATATGTAATTACAAAAATATTATTGTGTTAAAATTTACAAACTCAAAATTCTCCAAATTATGATTTTTATAATGTAAAAATATGTTGTTCTCTAATTTTAAATTTTGTTGTAAAAACGTTTTTTTTCGAGAAAATGCATATATGCACCTAAAATTTTGTATTTTGTTACAGATTGTTCTTAATTGCTGTTCCATAATTTTATTAATTCCTGAGAACCTATGGGGTGAGTACAAATTTATTTATACTCATGTATTTTATTCATTATTAATAGCTGTACTCAAAATACCAACATACGTACCTAATATCAAGAAATCGTAAACGAGTGTGTTAAAATATATCGTAGATATATAAGAAATAATTTTCATATATTAATGATTAATGTTATTACACATAAAATATACCTATATACTTCATTATTTTCATAATCATTGAAAATATTCATAGGATGTAGCTACATATAAGAAATCTGGACTTAAAATTAGCAAAAAAAAAACGCAAGAATACAAGAAATGCAGAAATTTTTGCAATTCTTGCACTTTTCTTGCACAACAAATTTCATGCCTTGTCTTTGCTTTGACATTTGTAGCTCTTGTCTTGTTCTAGTCTTGTATCTTTTGCAAGACTCAGGCAAGAAGAAGAAAAATACAAGTCTCTTGTAAAACACTAATCACCATTATTTTACAAATACTATATATCTACTCGTATTTTTAATAACAAAGAGATGTAATATATATATATATATATATATATATATATATATATATATATATATATAATCATTGGAGAATTTCTCGATTATATAAATAATAGAATTCTATCCTCTATCTAAATTAACGTATAACCTTATTTGGTCCCTTAGCTAGCCTAAAGCGTTAACAATTCAACTCCCAAGACAAGTACTACACTGTACCGGCGTAGGGCACATGATATTTCATTTATGCGAGTATATACATTGAAGACATACATCCCTTTCCCTTCCCCTTAGGGCTCTTATTATCATCAAGGATAATAGATAGCAACCCCCTTGTCAGAAACTGACTTGGATATATTGTATTCAGCACACTAGAATCGAAAATCGTCATTACCAAAGCTACATACAGTGAGTATTTAACGTGAAACATTTATTATATCCATGGTTACGACTTGATATTTGATTGACAGAAATGTATACTTGTCTCATTTAAAATTAAAAACAAAGGGAACGAATTTGACATTTGCTTTTTAGGTTATAAAATTTTTTGACAGGTCTGACCCAAGTGCAACAACAATTTTAAGAATCACTATACTCTGTTTTTAAACTATAGACAGTAACTAGAAATTCTAGTGAGAAAATAAAAGTCTGTGATTGGCTGCTGCGCCATTTCGGCCGCATTTAACCAAACAAAATTTCAAGTTAACCTTCTCAAACGAAATTGAAACGTCAAACTCTCAGTAGTTGTCAAATAATTTGTTGAATTTGCACGTGTTTTTTCTTTCATTTCTCTTTTTGTGATATTTCACGATTAAAACCAGTTCTTTTCAGAACTATTAGTATTTCACTAACGCTGTGGTGTAAATGTGACTTCATCTAGTGCTGTCTATAGTTTAAAAACGGAGGATAATAAATTTAGAGGATATGTAGAATAGTAGTAAGGTAGATTCGTCTTATTGGTTAAAATCAGAAAAACCGAGGGAAATTTTCAAAAATAAGATCAATTGAAAGTTCAAATTCAAATTATTTCTGAATATATTACAATTACCCAAATATCATCGTATGCAATTCAAAAGTTTTATAGCAGATTGAGTCATTGCTTAGCAGTTAATAGACAGATTTTTGAAAATTTATTGTAATTATTATTTAATTATTCGTTATTATACTTATTTGTTTGAGAGTTGATTTATTAGTTTTTTATTTTGTAATTTTCTACTGTATCAAAATTTAATACTTCTGTCAAATTTATTTCCTATGTTTCATTTTAAATGAGACAATCAAGTATACATTGCTGTCAATCAAATATCAAGTCGTAACCATGGATATGATAAATCCTCATGTTTCACGTTAAAAAATACTCACGGTATAAAGAGTTTCACTATTATTAGACTTTTATATTTACCACAATTTTGTTTTTGTTTTTGTTTAAAACAAACTTGTCGATGTTATGTTGTCTAAGATGTGTGAAAAGGAAAATAGAAAAACAAGTGAAAGTGCCTGCGAGTTATACCACCGTATTACCAGTTACGTAAGAATTGGTGCAGAACACTAATTATTGCAGTACATCACGACAATATGTAATTATGTAATTACAACAATTATCTACTTAAATAACACTACATTAGTGTTAAATACCATAGGAAACATGTTTAATCTACACGTCAAATATACGACTTATGTTATTACGTAATGCTATAAAAATATAGTGCAATTTATATAAATAACAATATATCATTAGATTATAGAAAGGAGGTGTGGAATTAAAATAAATAAAATTAATCAGTTGTGAAATTATTAATCGATTAATTTTATATGCTTGAAATTACAAATTATAATGATACCATTTTCTTATTTAGGTTAGAGCAGTTTATATAAATATGAATTAACAATTCAAGGAGTTTACATTTTTCAAAAATTTTATGTTAAAATAAAATACATAAATTTTTATTTTTGACAATAATTTGAAAATAAATATGAAGGTAATAAGATATTTCTCGTAGAAGAACGATTAAAACTTTAAAGTTAGAAGTAAAGTACCTCTTCTGGTTGAACAATTGTAATCAAAATTTAACCCAGTCTTTCCAGTATAATAAAACGTTTAATTACAAATTTCCATAATTTTCCGTTTGATAATAATTGAGCTACAGAGAATTCGAGATTTCTTTACCCATACAGACACATACACTCACACGCATCATCGTGAAAATGTTAGAATCAAATTGAAGGAACCTTGAAAAGTACATACTTATTCGTTTGAAAATATTTTTTCCTACGACGACTGTTAAAAATAGTATTTTTAACGGTTGCTTAGCAAGTTAAAAATAACAGTTTATAACACAGTAAATACTTTTAAAACGTTGCCATTGACAACGTGTTAAAAGTAAAAAACAAATTTACTTTTAACACGTCTTATGTTCAGTTGTTCATAACAAATACATCATGACCTGTCATAAATGTCATTCTAATGCTTAGTTTTTATTTACTAATAGGTACATAACTGTGGTCGTAGGAAAAATAGTGTATGATATTTGTGTTAAAAGTGATTTTATTTCGTTCGTGGGGTCTGTTAAACTCGGCTCCGCCTCGTTTCAAACTTCCCCACTCACTCATAAAATGTCACTTTTAACACTTATCTCATAAATAACTATTTCAATTCTGTGTCAATTACTTGCATATTTTCTGGAATAAAATTATGATTAATATTTAGGTATAGTATAGGACAAGATATTTGGTTAATCCCTTAAGCTTGGTAATGGCTGCGGCTAACCCTCACAACGGGTGATGAGTCGAAAATATGTAGGGGCGGTATTAATAAAAATTTCATATTCTTATAACTGTGATGAGGATCAAAAATTGAAAGAAAATTAACCATTCCTCATTAGGCTGGATTAGTTTTTACATAAATAAAATAAAAATTTGTTTGTTTTAGTACGTATAAACCAAACATTTTTACCTGTATTATATATACCTATTTAAAAATTTGAAATCAGTCCCTGCATTTCTATACCATAAATTTGGGGATAATCCCATGTTTACGGTATGCTAGTAGGGGGTGATGTAATCCAATTCTCAATTATGTTGTCCAGCACTATACTGTAAAAATAGTGCTCTTATAACATGTACAGAATAAAATCTTAAAGGTACACAGTTAGTTGCTTATAGGGTGTCCCACAACTTAGGACAAAAAATTAAAAGGTATATGTATATTGTACGACGTGCTGATCATGAAACAAATTTTTTTTTTTTAATTCGCAAAGTTAAGGGGAGTTTACTTGAAGTACACATTTTTGGAACACTGGAGTAACTATTAATTACGCAATATTAGACATTTATTAGTATTAGATTTTATATAAACAATTACTTTCATTGTAGAAGATTTGAAAAAAATATATTAAAAATAACTACTGACCAGTGGCAAAAAATTGTTTGTTTGAAACATGACGCAATTTTTAAACAAATATTTTAGTTTTATAATTAGAACGTCGTAAAGTTTGTAAATCTTTTAATGTAACCGTCATTCCAAGTCTTTTTGACATATTACCTACATCAAATTAAAAATGTCTAATTTTGGTATTAATGATAATTTCTATAATAAATTTATGCGAAAATTTAAATTACATTCGTATTAATTTGTATTTTCAAAAATAATTAAAATTATAATCTAATTTAGAGTTAACTTAAACTTACATACCATGGCTACGGCAAAAATAATATAATTTATATAATCGATTTACAAAAATTAATTTTGCAGTGTACCGTGGCATTATCAACAATGAGTAAAAAGTAAAAACACAATTGTTATTTATTTAATAAACTTGAACACTGTTCTTCTTTTATTAATCCTGAAAAAAGACCTTACAAGAAATTATTCATTTTCTATTAAAAAAAAATATTGGCAGATACATTGACACCCCAAAAATAAATAAAAAACAATACTAAATTTATTATTAAAAATATATTTGAACACCCTACACCGTATAAATCGTGACGAAACAATCCCTATACGAAATTCCCCAGTGCTCCTAACCCTTATCCCGCTTGCCATGACATCGAATTCCACCCGGAAACGTTCTCGCTTCTCGCACGCGTTTCCGCGCATTCCTCTCCGAGAGTCTCCCACTCCTGCGTTCACTCCACGCTCCGCTCTCTCTCAACAGAGAGCGGAGGCTCGGCACGGCGCGGCTGCTAGAGGACGGTCGTTGACCCGCTGTGACGTTGCCACTGCGTTCACATGCAGTTCTCCATCGGCGTAGGATTAAGAGGAGTGGATGTAGTGGATGGTGGATGAAGTAGATGGGGGTAATAAGTGTTTAGGGAAAAAGGGGTGCAATTTGGGAAATTAAATGTTTAATGAAATTTTAAAGTGGACGTATTAGGCTAAAAACTTATGTAATGTAAGAGTTGCTGGTTTGAATCCTGCCGAGATATGTGTACATATATTTTATTCCATGGTATCACTGTCATTCTACTGCTTATGAACTTATCAGAAATGTATAAGAGTATATTATTTTTAAGTCATAGTTTTTCATTTTAAATATAGATTATTTTTCGGTATTTAAATTATCAAATAAATATATCATAACAATTTTTTTTGCTAATTATTAGGTGTACCTAACTCTAAGTGATTTATAGAAGATTTTGGTAATAATGATTTTTTTTATTTTGGGAAACATGTATCGAAATATTGTTAAAAACTGATATATTTAGTAGGCACTATAAAAAAACTTATGACATCGTAATCGTATTATACATAATGCACATGCTTAGGTATATGTACGTAAGAAAGAATATTTCCCTTGAATAATTTTAACCAATCATATATTTTTTTTTAATCGTATATTTTGAATTTCGATCAATGGAAATCGAATGTCAGTTAATAAACTGCACATGTACATAACCTAAATATATTTGACGTTTCTCGAGTAGTTTAGTGTCATAAATGTCGTTTATATGACAGTTTAAAATAAATATTAAATATTTATATCAATTTCAATACTTTATATTATATATTTAACGTGAAATTTTTCTCTAGAAATATTCTACTAATATATAGTTGCATGGCAAATACATATATCAGAAAATATTTGTCATGCTTTGCTATATTTTTTAATATTTATTTAAAATAAACTAACGCAACTAACTTGACAGATAAACCGTTAAACATTTATTAATTTTTGTCACAATTCCATGCCTATACCACTATTTTTAGGGTGATTTACATCATTTTCATATCTAATTTCTGAGCTTACAAGGCACGTAAATTCATTTTGCTCTTTGATTCAGATGTAAAACTTTATGCTCTACTACTGTTATTTGAAACTTTTTTATCTAGAATAATTTAGGAAGCAGGAAATTACGAAAATATGATTTTACATGTTAATTTCCTAATATTCGGGTATTGGAATCACCACCTTGTATATTAAATTTTGAAACTTAAAAGAATCATGGTAATATTGTCGTTTGCATTACTTCTATGTTTTAAAACAATTGATACGATCAATTATATAGCAAATCATATATTGGCTTTTTAAGCTGTTTGTAAAGTACCAGAGTACCGTGGTTTTATAAAAAAATCTAAAATTTAAACTATCAGGAACAAATTTTTGTTATACGGGCAGCGGTGGCTCACTTGGTTAACACTGTCCAACTTGAATTGAGCGGACTGAGATCTGGGTTTCAAATTCCAGCTTCGCTAATTTTTGTCCAAATAATAATAATACTAATACCGCTGAGTTCGAGTGGTTCAGAAGTCATTATAACCTGTAGGTCCCTAGTAGAGAATGTAGGCTGACAACGTATACCATTAAAATGCAAGTAAATTAAAGTCATCTGATCTGCATTTCATTGCACATCTTTATAATATCAGTGTGTACGGAAAAAAATAATCGAAATTAAACTCTTTCGTTAATTATTATTAATACAAGTTCTGAAATCTTTATCAACAATTTATTATTTTTAAATAAATTATTTTTTTTTGTTTTTTATCCTTAAATAATGTATAGCTTTTTGAAGTTTTAAGTTCGAACATTCATTTTGCAGCACATTTGTAATTATAAATGTCTACTAATACAAATACTGTATAAATTAATCTACATATTGTGTAACAACATTACTATGAAATACTGTGGGAACTAGAAACAAAAGACTAGAAAAATATAGGTCAGTTTGTTTGGCAATAACTATTCGAATGAATACATAAATAAATTAGCTCTGGAAATATTCTCCACTTGAGCCTGAACAGTGGAACTATTGTTTTGCGCAAGATAATCGCGTCTCCACTAATTCCTGTGTAGTGCAGGGTAGTTAGCGATTGTAAGGTTAAGCCACACGCACACGCACATTGTGTGTGTGTTGGTGTACACGTGGAGCGTCCCGGGACTTGGGATATGGCAGGGCCGAACTCAGGGGTGAAAATTATCGATCGGACTTTTCCCAAGAAATAGGAATACAGAATTTTTATTGTCATTGCGGTTCATATTTTGAGACTGAAGTTAAAATATTTTTGGATGAAATATATCACAAACCTTTTTTCACCTCTGGGTAAAGTGTTGCGTTACCAAACGTCGGTTAATAGAAAAGTATCGCATCGAAAAACTTAACGTAAATTGTTAAAAATATATGTAATTTCAAATTTTGAAGTGATACTTTTATATTAACCCCATGGTTCAGGTAACTGGCACTTTAATCAAAAATGAAAAAAATAGTGTTGCCTTCTAGACCTATATTTTCTAGATTCTTGTCTTATCAAGACTGGAAAATTCTATACTCTTCAAATCTCTTTCGAAATATAAATATATCAAGCGAAGCTTATTTCATCCGAGCTGAAACAATGATTGTAATTATCTGTCCTTGTCTACAACGTATGCGCAGATTAATGTGGTCTTCATATCTGAACAAGACTTTTTAATCTAGACTTAGACTTAATCAAGTCTTAACTATAGACATTAAAATATCACCAATATTATACTACAAGACCCTTCAACTCAAACCTCCCCCCGTCCCAAGATTTCTCGATATAGGTATAAATATATTTATTAATTTGTTTATATTTGCTTATAATAATTAATTTCATAATGAAAATTTGTATATATTTCTCATATTTTATATAAAAGATTATAAAAATACATCTTGCAACACTAAGAAGGGCCAAGAATTGTAGCAGCACTGTGTTTATCACAGTTCATATCATATAGCAAGATAGCTTACATCGATGGGCGCGCAAGCATTTATTCTCGCTGTGAGAAGCGTAATTCGGCACTGTAAATTAAGCAGTTCCTAAATCTGTAGTGTAGCAGCGGGCTCGTAACATTTAACGTGTTTATTCCGTATCTTTACATATTTGGACATTACTATTAAAGACATAAATATTTCATAATTTTTATTTTAGTAGGTTATTAGAATTATTAACAATTATGACCTCGGGAATGCAACCTCAATTTTGATATTTTATCGAAACACGCATTTACAGTGTATTTGAAAAAAGTTGCAGCACCCCTATGATTTTAAGCCACGAGCCGCCACTGCATATAATATAACAGTAAACTTAAAATACAATTTAAATAAGAATTCTTGACTAATGATCTAATACTATATACTCAATCTACATGACCATGAAATGATGAAATGATATATAATATACTATTATATTCGTACAATGTAGCTTAGATGTGTACGATATATTGGTACATGTAATCTTCTGTTCAAACTATTACGTATTAACTGTACTCAATTCATGTTTTCCATTATGATTTTTGAGTTCGTGTAAATTCTATGTTTTTGTATACATATACATTGTATGTAGTCTTATATTAGCCTTGACTTTAATATCTAACATTTCAAGAACATTTACGTACCTGTAGAAAAAATGGATAATCTATAATAATACTGAAAAACTGGTATATAGATAGGTATATTATGAAGATATAAATGAAAAATTAGCATTCACTCACTGAATGAAATGTAAAATCTGGGGTTCAAATCCTAGTGATGCTAAATTTTAACCAAAAATAAATACAGTTGTATGCTACAATGATTTTAAACCCACTTTAAGCTGTAGGTCCATTGCAGGGTCTGCTTGCAGTGACTGTAGACACCACACTATTAAAATGCAAGTGAAATGTTGCGAAACTTTAAGTGGAAAACTCACGGTACGTTTAATGATCATTAAATAAATTCTCAATATTTTCAGTTAATACTCACTAGAAATATATGTAAATACACGGACATTACTTAAAGTTTCTTACACTTGTGCAAATATGATATACCTTTGAAAAAAGAATACAGAGAGTCATAAAAGATACCGTAGAAGTTACAACATATACGGCTCAATTCACCATTAAAAAAACAATGATCAACTGATCCGTCGTATTCCATTATTCAAGCTTTGATCATATAATTTGATCCTCGTTTTGACGTTTGTACTTATGTACACAAAATTTTGGCTAATATTTTAATTTTCATTTTCACAAACCTACATGAATCGATGTAATTTCATTCATTTTCGTTTTTCTTTGTCATTTTTTTTCAGATATTAAAATAATTATTTAAGGAATAAGTGTGTTACATTACAAATAAGTCACGTAAGAAATTTTTAGATCACAAGGCTTTTAGGCCGAGTGGGGTATTTTTCTCAAGTGACTTAGGTAATTAACACACGTGTACCATATAACATTTTAACCAACATCATATTTAATCATTGATATAAAATAGATGAAAGTTACCATAAGTAGTTACCATAATACGAACCAACAAATAGTGGATTATAATTTCTAACCCACATGTGTAATATGACCAACTTTATTTATCTAAAAATACCATAGTTATATCTTTCTAATTACACGGTAATTTATTCACAGTCGTAAAATTATATGAATTGTTAAAAACAAAAATGTTGCATGATCTATGGATTAGCTTGATTCTTGAATTAGTCGATCATTAATCAATTGTCTAATGGTGAATTCGACTGTTAAAGTATTATTCATAACACTTTGCTTTATTGTCAATCGTCAACTCAAATAAGAATAATTGAACGAGATAGCAACATTAATCTTGCGATGACAACCGAACTCTTCTGATCCTTGGTTTTTAAACTTCATCGACAGTTTCCACGTTATGAAACGAAATGTTCATTATCTAGATAATTGCATGATATATGGCAACTATATTGTGTACTAACTTTTGTCATGTGTCCCGGATATTTCATACTTGAGGCACATAAGAATGTTATGCTGTAGAAAAATATAATTTTACGATAATATCTTATAGGCACTGGTTTAGTTTAGAAAATAGTTTATCTTCTTGACATTAAATAAAAATGCCATAAAAAATTAGACAACAATTCGAATTCCAGTTTAAGGCAAACTCGTATCTGTTTTCGTCGGTTGCGAATTGGCAGATGCTTTGGGCGCGTCCAGCCCTGCGGTGGGCGTGCCGCGTCCTCTGCCAGTGCCACTGGGTTACGCCGGAGTGCGTGAACGTGAAGGTCATTGACACGGAGCGAGACGCACGCACCGGGAACAAGGATGCCCGTGCCTCACACGCACAAGCATTCGGGCCCGAAACGACGAGAGCCAACCGGCAAGACAAGAGTACGAGCTCTGTTATATCTGTTCAAATCAATCCAGTTACCGAAATTATAATTCGTACCTAAAAATATATGCGGTGGCCATTTGGTTAGTGCGCGCAGACTTGAATTAAAAGGAGTGTTTGATCTGAGGTTCCAGTTTTGCCAATTTCTATCCAAATAAAAATGCCGCGAGTACTAGCAGTCTGTTATGTCACTCAGTTCAAATCAATCGTTCCAATTACCGAAATAATAATTCGTACCTAAAAATATATGCGGTGGGCATTGGGTAGTGCAAGCAGACTTGAATTAAAGGAGTGTTAGATCAGATGTTCCATCTTTGCCAATTTCTATCCAAATAAAAATGCCGCGAGTACTAGCAGTCTGTTATGTCACTCAGTTCAAATCAATCGTTCCAATTATCGAAATAATAATTTGTATCTAAAAATATATGCGGTGGTCATTTGGTTAGTAAGCGCAGACTTGAATTGAGTCGAGTGTTATATCTGAGGTTCCATCTTTGGCAATCTCTATCCAAATAAAAATGCCGCGAGTACTAGCAGTCTGTTATGTCACTCAGTTCAAATCAATCGTTCCAATTACCGAAATAATAATTCGTACCTAAAAATATATGCGGTGGGCATTGGGTAGTGCAAGCAGACTTGAATTAAAGGAGTGTTAGATCAGATGTTCCATCTTTGCCAATTTCTATCCAAATAAAAATGCCGCGAGTACTAGCAGTCTGTTATGTCACTCAGTTCAAATCAATCGTTCCAATTATCGAAATAATAATTTGTATCTAAAAATATATGCGGTGGTCATTTGGTTAGTAAGCGCAGACTTGAATTGAGTCGAGTGTTATATCTGAGGTTCCATCTTTGGCAATCTCTATCCAAATAATAAAACCGGTGTTCGAGTATGGTTTGGAATATACTGTAAGTTGTAGGTCCCTTGCAGAGGCTGTACTACTATACCATAAGTACAATTTGTCACGAAACTGGATTGAGAAAACCCCGGTTTTTGATAAAAAAAAAACCCCAATCCACCAGAATTTTATTGGGTAAAAATATATGAATTATATATTTATTTATTTTGAATTATTTTAGATATCACTAGTTTACTTTAATTTCGGAATATTAATTATTTAATTATATTATAACAAAATACGAATATTAATACGATTACATAATTTTTCTTCTATTTTTTTACTACTTTTATCGACTGACTCGAATAGTTCTGTTGGCCGGTGATAATTATTGTGATTAAATAACAAAAAACTAGTATGTACAAGCTAAAGTTAATAGTAACAAGTCTGTAAAAATCAAAATATCCAAAGAATTAATTTTGTAATAAAATTATAGCTTTGTAAGTATTTTTTTCGACTGGTTTTCTTCAGGTGGGTTTTTTATTTAAAAAAAAAAACCGGTTTGGTTTTTTTGGGTCGGGTAGAATTAAAACAACCCTGTCACAAAACAAGTATTTTGATGTCCTATCCCATCTAAGAATTGCTTTTAGAATACTCTAAAGATAATGGATTACATTCATGAATGGAGGATGAAAAACAACAAGAAAGGTGTTCGAAGTAAGAACAACAAATGCAATAGCGACGAAATACATTCCAGGAATGAAGAAGAGAAAAAAAGCATAGGAAAGCGTTAAGAGGAAGATTCAAGATCTTATTTATTGTAATTCGAACCCGTGCCCTCTTTATCCAAAATAAGAGAAAAATGGAAGAAGACATGAATAAAACCAGAAGAATAATAAACCAGATTAATAATCTGTATTCCATTTCGTCGTTTTACCTTCGTTAGACTACAGAAGACTTTATTAGTAGAAAATGCACTGTGATTACCAAGATTTATGTGATCAACAATGGATAGCAACCTTACAACATCATTAAATGATTATTGTATTAGATAAATAGATTTATAAAATAAATCCCACTCGAACTCTATTTCAATATATATATATATATAACTTATACATTACAAAAACTAATCTTGCCGGTGCGACATTTTTACAAGCACCCAAGTAATAGGAAATAGGAAATGAGATAGAATCAAATCAAACGATAATTGATATAGCGTGAGCAAAGACAAAAGATAAAACCTTAGATAGGGGAGACAGAAGACGATAGACCAAATTCCTATACATACACACAGGGGAACTCTATGCGAAGGGGAAGAACAGATAGCAAAAATAAAGCTTAATGATAATTGATACGATATAGAATTATGGCCACTATAGACAGAACGATCGGTTGCTAGATTGGTAATCGTTAATCGTACGATTTTATTATCGATTTGTGTTACCAATAAAGGTATAGCATACCATAATAAAACAAAGGAGAAAGATGAGGAAGTAAATTTCCTTATTTACTATCCATAAGTAAATTTGCTTTATCACAGATTTTTTAATATTTGTAACGTACAAGAGCTTTTATGAAATATAATTTTCTGGGTATTCAAAGCTGATGTAGAAAGTATAATACAAGGGTCATTTTGAGTGGGTAATTTGACGTCGACTGGATTCGAACACAGGTTGTCAAAACCACAACCGATCACTCAACTCAAGGACATCATCATTTTCATATGTCAAATAGTACAATAAATTAAATTAATAGTGATGGCTCATCATATCCAACTATTTACCAAAAACACATTAGGTGAGCCCTTTTGAAAAGGCCGATTGGAACAGAAAATGGAGGTGCACAACTAGATGTTATAGCAATTCCATTATCAAAATTTCAGCATTCTTCGGCTAAGCGTTCTTGACTTATACGATGCCCTATTGGCACTGCCGATTGCAATAAAAAAGGGAGATGCACAATTATATGTTATAGCACTCCCATATACAAAATTTCAATTTTACGGCTTATTATTTTTGAGTTATGCGAGATACGTACGTACAGATGTCATGCAGAAACTAGTCAAAATAGATTCAGGGATAGTCAAAATGGATATTTATTTTATATTTATACTTCGTATAAGGAAGTAAAAAACTGTTTAAGTAAAAATAAAAAAATATTTTGGCGATTTTTAATATTTCATAATATTCGTACCATTAATCGTACCTAGTATAAATATCGGTCCAATTTTAGGACATCTTTTTGTTTTAAATTTTTGGTTATCAAAATGCTTAAAATTCTATGACGAACCTGAGATTATATTTCTCCTAAGAATGTTGGTGCCAATGAAAAACATTCATTTATTTGTTTCAGTTCCTTCTGTAACCTATAAATTGTCCAAGTATGACAGCAACAAAGTCAGTGTTACGAAACTTGTCGAAAAGTGTGCGTATGGCGATTTTTCAATGTCAGTGCTCAATTCCTAGCATTCTAACATGTCTTGTAACCTACATGTGTGCATCGAAAGCGAAAGTTCACACGCACACCGTTAGATGCTACGGGGGACAGACAAGTGAAAGTGCCAGCACCCAACCATGGCTAGCCAAGATACTAACGGTCAACAATAACAAAACAATGCAAACGTGCGAATGAACGTGCTATAAATACATATTGTAAGTGTAAGTCAAGTTTATATCTCATGCATTTCCTATTCGCTGCTCCAAAACTGCCTAACATCAGGTATTAATTAACCTCACTGCAGTGTTAAAACTTTGCAAACTCCAACTTTATGGCTAAGACTTGTTACAAGTTCATGAATATGTTATTCCCTAAGCTAATAATTTAATTTAAAGACCAACATACTTTTAAAAAGTGCGAATTATAAATCATGGTATCATTAAATTATAAACAAAATGGTAAACTTCTTCATCAACTATGGAACATAATTCCTTAGATGGAGAGAACATCAAGTACCTACGTTAGCGGTCGGCTATCAACGGTACGCGTGCCTTAAAATGGCACGAAATGACTTCAAATGGCACGTTAAGATTTTAGCTCAAATCAATCAATGTTACCAGATTTTAGGAATTTCCTGAAAAATTTAAGAATTTACCAAGTCCATTTAGAAATAATATTTACTGTAAATATTTTTAAGGATTTTAGAGTTAGGTATCCTGAAAGATTTATTTATCTGTAAACATTAGGTAAAGCATTTCTTGGAATTTCATCATTTGATCAATAGTTATCCTGATTGTATTTATGTCCTGTGCAAGATCGTTCTCGAAAACCTTATTCTCTACTTCATTTATGCTCAACCTTTTCCTTTATTCTATCGAGTAAATTTTTTGATAGTATTTTGCTAGTGTTACTCAGCAAGGTTATTCCTCTCCAGTTAACCTGTTTAAAGTCACCCTTCCGTTGTACCAAATGAGATTTACTTTTGTGTCCCTATATGCTATCCGCATCTAACCCAAGACAAAAATGAAATAGAATCAGTAATATAATCGCGATAACGGATATTTTCAAATATTATACTTGAATAGGTCATTCTGTCAATATGAAGGTGATTTTGGCGTAAGCAATTTGTGATTCATTGTGTGTTGGTAGTTTCTTTAGTTTACTGTACAACTCTTTTCATATGTTTCATCCTTGTATTTGTATATTTTACTGTCAGCTTTGACATTTATTTACTTCAGAAATCACAGGATAACACCCAACAAGATGATGTCATCAATCCCCCTTCCCCCTAGATTTGAATCACATGGTTACAATTGATGACATGACGATCAACAGTGAGAAATAGAGGTTATGTTATTAACGAAGTGGTTTCCAAAGTGTGCTTCAACGCTCTACCTACCCACCTACATATAAGAATACCACGAAATATTACATCTATAAAACAATCAATTTTAAATACACTGTGATAAGACACAATATTTATTTAGTTCTAGCTGACACTTATATTAGCGGAACTGTTGCACATGCAACATTTATTGTTTTAATTACGTTAGTGTTTCTTTTGTTTTACTGAAATAAGCCCAGGGTGCCTTGAAAAACCCTGATTCAGAAAATGCGATGCCAATCAAAAACTTTGGGAACTACTGTATTCCTAGTTTTTTCTTGAAGTGATAATGTTGAACAACGTGTTCTATTTGCCATTAAACTTATATTTTTGAATCCGGATCATTTATTTTTCATTCAATTTGACTGGATCAATTTACCATATCCTTACAACCTGTACCTGTACTGATTCAAAGTGATTCGAAGTATATCAGAAAGATCAGATCCAAACAGTCTTAAATGCACTGATTTTGATGAATTGATCTGATCCGATTGGCTATAAATTACTAATGTGTGGAATTTGGTGAAGGTAAAAATATACAAAACATAGGCCGAATTTTTTGGGAAATTTGAATACAACCCTAAACTGATCCTAAACTAACCCGTGTTGGTACCAAAAATAAACAACCAAATTTTATAGTTGGTGAAAATTTTAAATGGTAAATATAAGTGATTTATTAAAATTATTTACTTATGTTTTCCGTTTTAATCTATAAAAGATATAACTTCTGACATATAGAAAAAAGAAGCAATTTGTAAAAAAAGATAGAAAACAGGTTTAACTCACCAACCCAGCAAAATAGCTGGGTGAGTTGGGTCAGTTCAGGATCAGTTCTGGGTTACTTCAAATGTACCAAGTAAACAGGCTTATACTACCAGGTTACTTTGTCCCAAATAAATACAACCATAATAATTTAAAATTATCGAGTTAACGGTTGACAGTTAAGAGCAAAACTGTGATTGGCTGTAAAAGTCAACCATGCGTCCGAAACATATTAATTTGTTATTTACTCTGATAGTATAAATCAAATAGCTATTGTAATGTATTTTGGGGCTTCAATTACAATGCATCAAATCTCAAATTTGAATGTAATCTACTGCGATTTTCCTTAAAAAATTCGTTCAATCTACCATATCTAATAGGAGGGTATAAACCACAATGGTATTTATTTCCTGCGATGTCACTTGCATTTTCATTCGCATCGCGCCCCTCAAATTCCTGCCCTCGACAGGAAGCGGTGAAAGTGAATGTCGACGCCTTGCTTGTTGCATACGCGACGTTCCAATGTTCCATCGCTCTCTTCGATTCACAAAATGTATGAACTGTTATCTTAGGGTTGATGTTTGTTTGTGTTGATAAGATGCGCATTGTTTACGTTTATATTTAGATGATGGAGTTATTTATACATGCGATAAAAGTTTTTGTTTTAAGATATCATGGACTCAACATTTTCTAACATAATACGTTCTTCTAACGTATATTTCTTTAATAATTTATAGAGTAAAACTTAAATAGATGATTCTAGTGTAGGTAGATAATATGCAAAGTAATGCTTCTAAAACCTAAGATATCCAGGTTCGATCATTAATTTTTAACGTCCGTGATCTTAGTAATGGAGGTTCAGGATTTCTGTCAAAAATCGTATACCGAGTCTCTCCATTTTTAACATTTTTACGATTTCGTCTGTGAGTAAGTATATACACAATAACTTATACTCGTATCAAGCAGAAAATTAAAATTCGAATTTAAACATTTTGTAACAATCGAAACTTTTTCGATTTTGACTACAATTGATTAAGCAAAAGAGGTTCCTTACATGAATCTCTATCTGCATTTTCTAAAATATGCTTGTAATATACCTCATTTTTTTATGATGTTGAGCAAAAAATTGTACAAGAATTACAAACGGTAAGAAATATCGATCTTGTCTTCGATTGGTAAAATGTGTTTACCGTTCTTAATACTTAATTCACTAATAATTATCAAAAATAAACTGTAACTTCGGGTTGATCGATTTTAACCAAAAGATGAACAATTGTCATTGCCGTCAGAAAGTTCAATATGAATTTTCAATAAATTAGCTTTACTTATACAAATATACATCTGGACAGACAGGACAAACATCACGTTAAAAAAGTCAAATTGTATTGTAATAGTTACTAACATACCTAGGATAGTTAAGAGTATCATAAATATCGCAGATGTCAATTGAATTCCTAGCTCGGAAAGCGAGAATTTGAAGACATCTAAGACCTGGTATGATTCCAAACATCCGTGGTTTGTTCAATAATTTACCGTTTTCACGATATTAATAAATATTATTTTATAAAATTTTCTTGTGAGTAACGTTTTCGTAATCAAGTCTGTGTGGGTTGATATGAGATATGACAACTGTATCATCGAATTGTCCTAAGTTATTTTACAAATCTGTACAGTAATATTATTACTCTACTGACTTTTGTCTATGTATTTGACTGTATCACTTTACCCCCTCTACTGACGAACTGATCCTAAGTAATCCATTCGTCGAGGTATATCATTTGGTTCAGTTCAGATTGTCACGTGATTTTGCTGTATAACACAAACAAAATTTTTAGCGAGATGTTTCATCACTTCTACTTACATTCTTTTCATATCTTCAAACTTCTGTTCCAAATGGATCATTTTTTGCAAATTTTATTAAAATGTTTTCACTATTCCTTAATTATTTTTATCGCTCAAAAACTTGCAAATAAAGAGTTGTTGCTACATATTTCTCACCAAATATATTTTGACGTTGTCAATTTTGTCAATCGTACTCAATTTATTAACAAGAAATCAACGGTTTTGTATAAAAATTAAAGCCAACTGAAATATTATTTCTATTAAGCTTTTGAAGAGCAACCAAGAGATGGCAGGACAAAATGAGCCCAATGTCATCCATTTAAGTTACACTACCTTGATATGACGTAGTGTTTAGTAAGTAGAAAAAATGTCTGGAGTTTGAGCCCATGTCGAGCCAAATTCTTTATCATTTATTTCTGACATAAAAATGTGGTGCACTCTTTACATCAAATATTCTAAAAGTGTCATCTGGTAAACGCCTTTTTGTGACACAAATATATCATTATCGATATCTGTGATAAACCAAATCTGACACATCCATATTAATCGATAATAAACCGTAAGAGATATATTTTTTATTCTTATTGGCATATTTGATGAATTCTGCGCCTGAGATCTTATTCGTTCCACGATGATCTTTTGTTCAGTGGTGTGTTGAAACAATTGACGCCTCCCAAATTCTCCGGTTGTGCGAGTGTGTGTGCTGAAGCATACTCGTGCGCAATGATAAAGTTCATTACCACCGAGCCTGCTCGAATACTTCAATAATAACCTCAGATAGGCGGCTATGTACGAGCGGCAATTTTTTTATTGCCCGCTCAGCAGTGTACATGACATTGGATGACGTCACACACAGAAATGCTGTGTGAGGTGAATCATATCGTACAAATAGATGGAGAAAATCATGTTTGATGTTTGCATTACCCATCCGTAATATGAAACCGAATAAAAATAATAATAAAGCCTTGTAGACAATATTTTGATAAGAATTTCTTAAAGGATTACTATCGAAGAAAATTAATATTTATTTTAAACAAAAATATATTTGTCCAAATTGTAAAAATAAAATTCATGTTGATGTCCACAAAAATAAAAATTTATTCCTTTAGTTCCGACTACAAACCATCATCAAGCAATGCAGAGTATAATAAAATTATGTTAGCTTCAATACATATGTATGTACTTATTACAAAATATTTTCTTAGAATTACCCATAATGCAAGACGGGAAAACCAAGAGTATTTTTGGAGAATTTCGATGATCCATTTAAGTAAGGGCGAATGAAATAGATAGGTAAAAGTTTGGTGAGGGCCCTTTTTCAACGTGGAATAAAAATTGAAAATCTATATTTTATGTTTTTTTTTAAATAAACTGTTAATTTAACAAATACTTGAATAATTTTTAATACCTTTGTCACCCTGATTTACAGTCGAATCGTTAGTGTATTAGTGGATTTCAATAAATAATTGCTACTCCAAAAGTTTTTGCTAATTATTAATTATTCAGTCGAATAAAACCATGAAAACTCTATTGACAAACAAAAAATTTAGTTCTGGCACTTTTCTTGCTTTTTTCTTTGTAAAATATTCTATATCTTCATAATACTCTTAAAGTGTCATTGTTGATCGATTCTCAGAAGTAATAGATATTTTAGGCGTTGTTCGATCATAACAGTTCTCAGCCTATTTTTTATATTGTTTATTTTGAGAATGATATTTCTGCTGTGCAATTTGTTATTATGCAAACAAGATAAATGCTCAAGAAGACTTCCACGTTTGAAAAAGGATCCTCTACTTTTTTTCTATTCTTAAATTATACATAAATAGTTCTCGACTAAAGAGACTATTATAAAAAATTAAAGTTAGAACTTACAAGTACATAAATGTTGGTGTTTTCCAGGCTTCTTTCTTATTTTCCAATAACTTAAATTATTGCCAAAATTTTTGACTTAGTGGGGGCCAGGGGTGAACCTAGATATTTTTTTCGAAGGGTTTTCAAATACAGATTGTTCATTTTAAGATGTACACTATTGCTATCTAGCAGTACCAAATTAATTTTGGGGGATCTAATAAATATTTCTTGAAAATAAAGCTTTATGGTGTATTTATCATAAGAGCTTTGAGTGTATATGAAGTGATATATGTAATAACATCATTTTAGAGAAAAAACACTCATGATCACATTTACTTTATTATCTTTTCGTAGAATTCTATTTTTCTGATATTCGAAGTGTAACATTTGAATCATATAAATAACAATGCATGTTTATGTTAACATATGAATCATGTCAGGTTAATTGACTTGCCGTAGAGTTTAAATATTTACAAAGTTTGCTTCGTGGAATCATTTGAACTTGACATTGACTCTCCAATCTCTTAAACAAATACACATCGCTTGTTTTTATCAACCATGAAAAATAAGAATAGAATCTATATTTATATCTATTTACAAAATTATTTTCAAGAATAAATTATTATTGTTTTTTGAAGTGAACGACCGATCCCTTACATAAGACAAGACAGTCACATGTTTTTGACAGCAGAAATGTAAACAAGTGTTTTTGTTTTTAATTTTCTGAGGAAGTATCATTGAAGATAAGAGGTTATTGAATTCAATAGCCAAATTTTGACTGGTAATCTTATCTATAAATCAAATCAATTAAATCAATAAATAAATTCTGAGGGTCAATGTGCATCAATTTGATCACTTAAGCACAATAAACAAGTGACTGTTAAAGACAAAAATCTGCTCCAGCTTTCATCTTTTCGGAAGAGTCAATATTAACAAACTATAATAAATATATTATCATAAATAAATAAGTATTGTTGTGTATAAAGATTATCAAACTTCATTGTAATAGTAGTGCAGTTTTGCTTTATATGTATGAAATATTAACTGATAAACATTATATTTGATTTATGTACAAATATTTATAAGTAGAATATATGCTATTCCTTTTTAAATCTTAATATAAAAATCTGATATGGTTAGAACATAACTTCTCGCCTGTCTTTTTTATACTTTCCATTATAATCAGGATCACCTCTTTGTTTCTTTTTTTATTTCTTATATGCTCTATTTTTTATTTAAATAATTAGTACTTACAGTATTAATTCAATTCCTTTTAGATTATTCGATAAATGTTTTCATATATTCACTGTGAATTATAATAATTGTCACTGTAAATATAAAACATTTATTTTGATAGGTAAACTTATTAACCGCAATTGTAACAAATTTACCTAGTCATTAATTACATATAATAGCGAATGGGGATAGATTGAAACAAATTTGAAGTATAAAATTTTAGCTAATGACAAAATATAATATGGAAAACTCTATTTTCTTTGGTCTATTCACACCAAAATCCAATCGGATCTAATCTAGTATGTGAGAATGTTATATCTAAAATTTCTATCGTGTTTCATACAAGATTTTTTCTAATTTTGTTACAATTCTTTTAATGTTAATTTTTTCTTCTAATTTTGAAGTTTGACAGAAAATTTTTTATTTCCTAACTGGTTATGAAAAATTTGGCGTTTCAAAACGTCAGTCAATTTTGAAAACAGATGCTTTATATGTCAAAATTAGAAAAAAAAATCCTGTTCTAGTGACTTCAAAACGTGCTTATCCAATGAAAAATCAGTTTATTACTCAAAATCTGATAAACCGAAAATTCATTAATCATTTTCAATTTAATGGAAAACAGAATTTTTATTCTGATAAATAAATTTGAAAATTAATCTCAACCAGGTATGGATTTTACTATTTGTTTTAACATTTCGTTCATATTGATGATATAAATAATCGTGTCTTGAATTGATATACATTGCATTTTACTTACGCCAATTTTGCGATGTGATAGATTACTGCACGATTACAGAAAAAAGATTATTCTATCAATAAATGTTGAATTTCTATTGAAATGTTTAACAGATATTTCAAGAGTTCATTGTCTCCAAAATTTAAGAATCAGAATTGTAAATACATTCAGCAATTATTACTTATAATTAAAAACTAATTACAAATTCGGTATTTTTTGAAATACAGTTACGTAGTAATAATATCTAGTGGCAATGAACTTGCTCATTTAAATTTTTTATCTGTTAACCATTGTAGTGATAAGAACGAATTGTCGGTTGATAAGAGACCAACGGTCTGAAAAAACAGCTAAGAGTGTTCGTGTGTGGTTTTTAGGAATCGTATGTAGACAGAATTAAAAGAGTAATGACAGATAAAGCCAAAGGTATAAATATTTTGGGTAACGGCATTTGTGATAAGATAAATATTATTGTTTCAAGACATGACAAGAGTTGCTGCAGATTTTACTGCTGAAGACCCGATACCATCAAATAAGAATTCATCAAAATGAAAGAAAAACTCAATATGTTATTCCATGTTTATTTTCACATGTTTTAATTTTCAATTAAATATACTACACCTACTATATTATTTTCTATTGGAATATTAAATGTATATATGAATATGACAAAATTTGCAGTCCCTTAAAATTTTTTATTGTTTATAGTAATAATATAAGGTAAAAAAAGATAAAATAGTTTATGCTTAAATAAGAACTTTATGCAATCATGATCATGAATCTATTGGCTTTCCAAAAAATAATCTCTTTAATAACAAAATATTTGAAATGAAATATTATTTATAATTTTTGGTCATTATTTAGGAAATATATTTAGGTAGTATTAGTAATAAAATTTACTGTCTGCTATTTGTAAATTTATTTTCACGTCACTCATGTTTAAATGCAAACGAACAAACGATTGTTTCATTTTTGTTAGTTCAATATATAAAATTATTCATAATTTGAAAATCAGTGTATAGTCGTTACTTAATTTTAATGGGAAAAATTGCAAAATAGAGTACATACCAACTGTGACTGACCGACGCCAAATTGCGGCAAAATAAAAACTTTTTATCTAATGTATAAGAACAGCATTGAGCAATATACTTTGTTTAAATTAAAATAAGGGAAATACATTCTATTATTTCTTTATAAATGTTGCTCATTTTATAATAATTTTTTATATTCATATTCTATTTAACCCTAAAATTAATTTTCAATGTATGTAGGTATATTTAAAATTGTTTTCAGGGTATCAAAGAATTTGAAGTAAACGATTTTAATATTTAGGTTATGTCCTAAAATGGAATTATTTGGTCAAATCATTTGAATATTCAATATGTAAATTTTAAATACTTACAATTAAATTTTTTTCTAGAAGTCTTGTTATCAATGTTATGCATAAATATTTTTAAAATTTAATTGTGAGGTATATACCTGTAGTTGCTAAGGTACCACAATTTATTAATCACTGAACTTGTTTATGATAGTTATTTTTTATAAAAAAAAATGTAGTATCTTCATGTTGTAACAACAATAACAAGAGATATTTTTCAAAAAACAAAACAAAAAGGCATATAAACACCACTGTCCAAGATAACGGAGTTATTGCATTGCATCATTGCATTTTTTCTTTATTAGACTAATTCTTATCTTGTGTTTCTTGTAGAGATATTAAACGTTTCTTCCTCCTTCGTATCTCATTCTGATACAGAACATTGAACTCGGTAATAACAGTTGAATTAATTTTAATTCCAAAAAATGGAATAATTGCTGCCTCGAAATTTTGCACGCAAGAGGATAGAACTAATAGAATTTAACTAGGATACTTAATTCTAATTTCTGACGTTTTTACAATCAGAAATCTAGTATATACAAAACAAACATTGACATTCATGTCATAAACAAAAACATCAACATACACTACATACGTTTATTTCATACAAATAGGAATTACATTACTAATTGATTTAACATTTTATTCAATTTTCATCTCAAAATATTAACTCTCTTTTTTTCAGTTAATCACGAGTTTAAACATATGTTAAACACATGTTCTCTGATTTTTCAATTATTTTGGAAGACTTCATTATGTTTTGTTATTAAGACCACAATAATTAATGTTAGGAATTAAAAATTCAAAGCCTATGATTGATTTTTACACTGATGATTTTTTGTTATTAATAATATTCAATCCTAAACTAAATTTAATAGTAAAATGTTTTATGACGTAATTTTTGGCAGAATATATACAAGATATAATAAAACAATCATTTCACAATATTAAACAGAATATGTATTGTTTAGTAAAAGGTGTAATAATTATATTGAGAGTCATTCCGTCCTTTCGAATATCACAAGACCCTAATGATGTTGGAAGGGACAAAATGATCGTCACATATTTTTATGATTATACCACACATGTCATTTTCACCCAATCAAAATGCTTCATTTCATGGCATAAGGTATTTTTAAGTGATTATTTCACACATGTCATTTTCATCCAATCAAAATTATTCATTTGATGGTCACAAGCAGTTTTCTAGTGAAAAAAATATGAGTATTGTAAATTTTATGTTTGAATTGTTGTCATCATTCGTGAAATAATCAAGAGAATATAATTCGAGTTATGAATTTAATTAATAATATTTACTCAATTCCTGCGAAATAACGACAACTTGGGTCAAAAATGATTCTAAAATCACTCTAGCTTCACTCTCATTTAAATGTCATTTTTGACACTCGTTTGTCTGTTACTACGCAACGATTATTCGTAACTTTTTCCTATAAATTCATGAAAAAAATTGATAAAACCACAGAATGATTCTCATGGTAAAATTTTGTATTTATTAAAAATATATTTGAACACTTGTTATTCGTGAAATAATTAACCAAATAAAATTGGTACTATGAATTTTATCGGTAAAATTTACTCATAATTCATGCGAAGTAACGAAAACTTGAGTTATTTTTGACACTTCGCAACAACTATTCGTAAATTTTACTGACATGGCTCTTATTAAATATGGATAAATCAAGTGCAAATTTTGATTCACTATTTGTATCTGCTTTTTAAGTAGGTAGAGCATTTAGTGACTTGTAAGGTCAACTAGATACATAGTTGTGATTCCTAGTTTGTATGTACAGTAATCCGACTGACCTTTAACCCGGCGTCCTCGTCACCACTTGACCATTTCACACACTTCACAGCACTGCACTACAGCAACCACTTTAGGGTGTTGGGTGTGGAGTGTCCGCAGAGCTTGTATCCGCGGCCGCGGTAGTGAAAGAAATGTGCAAGCAGTCGTTGACCCCACTGAATACACAAACACTCGCGCTTGCCTACTGATAACAGATGTGAATCACTCTATGGTTGCTGTTGGATTGGGACACTGTGAACGCGTACCCAGGATGCAAACCAACGATTTCAGTATCAGATTTGGGGGTCTAATTACGTTATTAATAAATACGCCTATCTGCAAAAAAATCATCTAACGTATGTAACTAAAATTTTTGAATTATTTTTTAAATGATTAACGTAAAGTACCATGTGTTCCAAAAAAGTGTTGTCATTTTTCTTTTTCTCGTATTGTCTCATTTTAAATATAAAATATTTTATCTCGTCTCGTTTATTTCTTGTCTCAAATATTATTATCTCGTCTCAATCTCGAATCTCGTCGAGATTTCTCGAGCTTTCAAGGTCGAATGTTGCACGCTTTGTCACGCATGTCATCTGTTAAATCTGACAGTTGTTGTTGGTTTGTAGTAACTTCATTATTAGGTTTTCTAGTTTTATAGTGACATTTAAGACGGTATTGCAAGTTATTTCTTATTCGCTGATTCTATTCAGTTTTTAAAATACTTAACCTTAACTTCCTATGGATACCCGTTTATTTTTCTTCTAAGCCGCCGGCATAAAAGAAGCTATATTTGTACTTCGGCGGCGTAGAAATTCAATTTCTATCTTGTGAATCAGGTCACATTTACGACGTTTGAAGTAAAATAATTTTAAAACCTCGAGAAATCTCGGCAAACTTATTAAAATTCGAGAATCTCGATTTTATTTTCTCGCCTCGAAGATTTATTTTTAAAATCGTTCTTGTCTCGACAGACACAAGATATTTCTAAAGAGAGAAAATATTCCACAACTTCGGACAAAACATTAAACGTGTCAAAATGTTACTCCATGTTCTTGTTGCTGTTAGTAAAAATAAATTTTATTTATGCCAATTAATAATTTTTTCATTCATATAAATATAAATTTGTATATAAACATAGTTTAACTATAAGAATATGAAAATAACCAATACTCGATAACTAACAGTTTGTTCATTGGCGAAGACAGATGACGTCAGAGATTAAAATTTTCAGTTTAAAATTTGATATCTCGCTTAAAATGATATATTTTTCACTACTATGCTTATTTCACTCTGTTCTTTCAGAAAAAAATAATATTACACTAATAAATCAATATTTAAATATGTTGAATTTAATGCGAAACAAATAGTACTAGTAATATACTGCTTAAGTAATTATTTGAACAAAATAAAACAATAAAAAGAAATGTGATAATTTCGGCAAATATGTCGTTTGAAGATTGCAAAATATTGCGCAAAATAAAAGGAAAAGAAAAACTGATGATGATCAATTTCACAGTCATACTTCTAAGAAGCATACAAGGAATTTAAAATGAATAAAAACGTTAATAGCTGACATATACTCTTCCAGTTTAATATGATCTAAATGGTCTAACAGTACAATTTATAACAATAGCACCTCAACATCAAATTACATTTGTTTTTACTTCTATCCGATTCTATCCGGTAATAATCGGTTAAAATAATCAAAAGTGAGAACCCGTGGTGATAAGTTTATTTATTCTATTCTTTGTTGTAGAAACATTTGAATGAGCGTAACAATTAAAACAAAAAACGTACAAAACGCCCGTTTAGCTTGCGTGCTTGTTACAATTACACAAAGCGTGATTCATCTGTTGAATGGTGGAAATTTTTGGTGCATATTCTATTGGGTTGGCAGAGATTGGGCAAGGGTGAATGTAACCACTTGTTGGATGTTTGAACAAAGGCCATAAGGGGCAGAGGGTAGTTTTTGCCTGCCGGTGCATTCATAGCTTAATTCCCGGTTAATTCAATCAAATATAGGGTTGTAATTATATTTACCCTTTCATTTCCTTCTCACAAACGTCAACTTTTTTTTGTAAAAACTCGTATAAAAACATGTATGAAAAAAGTTTCACTACACATCTCTGTGGGGTTGTTTAATAGAATTATGTTATTATTTTCCCAACTCTATTCTTTATTAAGGAAAGTTATTGCTTTTAGTATAATTTGTCAAAGAGTTTTGAAAATGAACACATTTGATTGTACGTAAAATTCGTTTTGTTTCTAAACACGATAAAATCAATATTACAACTTTGCCAGTATTTCGGTATTTTAATTTGGATACAATTTAATTGGAAATTATCTGAAACAATACGTATATTAAAACAAATAAATATAATAGTATATTATTTACAAGGTTGACAAGACTTTCATTATTGACCTAGCGGTCTTTTCAATCGTGGTATATATATACAGGGTGTTCCACAACTTAGGACAAAAAATTAAAAGGTAGTAATGTAAGACGTGCTGATTACGAAACACAGAATTTTTTTAGAATTTTACATAGTATCTAATACTAATAAATGTGTAATATTGTATAATAAATAGTTACTCCAGTGGTTCAATAGTATATTACGTACCGTGAACTGTAAGTGACAGTTTTTAGGTCGAGAATGTTGTTTGGGAAGTCGAGACCCGAAGGGTCGGGATTTCCTAAACATTCGAGACTTCAAATATCACTTACAGTTCAAGGTTAGTAAGCTATTTTTTGCAATATACCTACAAAAATAATAGAAAAAGAAAAATAGGTTTCAAAATTAACGTCTGTCAGATTGATGTCAAAAATAAAAGTTGAATTGCAATTGAGAGTAAGAGTGATGCCATGAATGTTTATATGATGTGGAAACTATATACTTACCATCCACCATGAATTGTAAGTAACACACTTACTGTCCACCGTGCACGGGAAGTGTTTACTATAACCATGGAAACCAAATCTGCAATAAAAGTTCCACTTACTGTGTTTAAATTTTGTTATTAATGGATAACTTACTGTGCAGGTATTGCAAAAAAAGTATTTACTTCAAGTAAACTATGTTTTTTTTTTAAATTGTTTCATGATCAGCTCATCGTACAGTATATACCCTTTAATTTTTTGTCCTAAGTTGTGAAACACCTGTGTATATATTTTTCACTACTAGCATTTCAATCCCAGTTCTAGTTAAAAAAAATATTACCAATAACGAACATTTTGACGTAACACTAACTTTTTTCTTTATATTATATTCACAAAAACAAAGTAGACTGTCTTTATTTTTATGTTTGACGTTTCAGTCTATTATAACCTCAGTTTATACTTTTAATTTGGTTTTATTTAATTTAGGCAGTATTAAATTGTGCTTTACACTTTTCCTGAGTTAAATGATTCAAATTATTATTGACCTTGGTGACCACGGTTTCCAAGTAAGCGGTAGTGAAAAACAATTTGTCATGTCAAAAAGGTTAATAATAGTGGATGTCTAGGATAATAGTGAAAAAAAGTATGTATAATCTAAAGTATTTGAAATACTTAAAAGTATTGACCAGTGTCTTATATCCCTCAGTTGCTTCGCACTTCGGGACACAATTTGATGCTAGGTCAAAAATGATAGCCTTCTCAAGCTTAGTGTATACTATACTATTAATCATTTCACATAAAAATAAATTAAAAAAAAGTTAAAATTCAAATTAAATAATAATATTTACGGAGTTAATTATTCTAAAATAGTTATTTGTGTATCAAGAGCGTAAAGTGAATCTTTATTGCTCGTGCTCGTAAATTGAAGCGCGAGCGTAGCGAGCGCTACAATCGAGCTAGAGCAATAAAGATACTTTACACTAGAGATGCACACATAATTTTTTCTACGACTTTACTAACGAAATAAAAATTCAATTCAATCTTAACCAATTTCCTGTTTTGTGTTGCTGTAACCATGACGATGTGAGTAAATAAATAATCTAAGCGAGCAAATTAAGTACTTTACCGCTCGTTGCTTATGGAGACGCGCGGTAATAGTTATTTGTATATCAAGTGCTGAAAGTCTATCTTTGTCGAACCAAAACGAAAGTTGCAGCCTGAGCGAAGCGAAGGTTGCAATCGTTTGTGTTCGACAAAGGACTTTCAACACGTGTTATACACACTATTTTTTCTACTCCTGCAAGATAAAAAATAAGGAAATAAAAAATTATTTTTTAAACATAATTTGACATTTATTGCAAATTTTGTTTTTGTGATGCGCAAGTGATGCGTAACCATGGCAGCAACAATGCAACAAACATTTATTAGTGCTGCGAAGTTTTGCAGCACTGCGTGCTGCAAAGAGTAACTTTCAGCATGAAAAACAAACCAGAAAATTGTATTTTCAAAGCAGGAGTAGAAAAAGTATTTATTTGCTCGTTCCTCAGTAATCATTGACATTACGATGACAAAAGAGAGCATAAATATCAACTTTTCATGGTGGTCGTAGAAAAAAATATTTACGTTAAGTTAAGTTAATTATTCTAAAAAAGAATCTATATTCTTTGAATTATAACACAACAGAACACAAAAATAACTCAGCAAGATTTGTATTTCAAATACTAACATATTTTAAATACTAATTTGTAATAATAGAAGGATTTAAATGTAATAAAATATAAAATACTTTTAAAAAATAATATTTGAACAAATTTATCAACACTGCCGAAAAGACCGAAATGTTGGCATTGGGCGCATCCTCGTTCATTTTTCACCTCCATCGTGAACTTTCCCATGCCGGAGGTCATTGCCCTGCGACAAAGGGCCGTAGGACCGGACCGGTTTGGCCCTGCTTCTTAGCCACCTGGCTGCACCTGGGCACAGCACATCTCCGCGAGGGGAGGACTCGTTGCGAATTCGCTTTTTGCAGGGAAGAATGGTGGACACATTAACCACTACAGTTTAAAAATGGCGAAGGGGTTTCAACGCAAAAATACACCTTCTCTTCTTTGCACGGGTTACTTCCTTTTATTCAGACTTAATCATGTGTATTTCTATGAAAACAATAGAAAAATTATATTTATTTTTATTTTAGGAAAAATTATAATACCTACATGAAAAATTAATAAAGCATGAATAGCAAAAAGTAATGAAGAAAATTAGTAGAAGTCTGAAAACCAGATTCTGGTGTTCTTTTATTTTGTTCTATTGGCCGTATACTTCCGTCTTCATACCAATTATATCGGCGTATCCCATTTATCACTTGAATCAGATCTAACATAAATTATTGAATCTGGCCTTTTTCATTCTATTTGACTGGATTCGTGTACCATCTCCACATAAAATGCAATAATTTAAGTGATTTATTCGGCGAGGTATAACTCCAGAATATCAACTTGAACTGATCTGAACGAGATTGAACTGATATTAGTGATTCGATCTGATCTAAATGGCAAAAGGAATACCACTTCTGAGTATACAAAAAAAAAATAAACTTAATAGTATAATTAAACTGAATATGTAATTGAAATTTTATTTATTATTATTAGTAACTCTACTTTAAATTTTAATAGCAATAAATGAAATGAATGTATGAAATTATTTCTGTGCATATGTATTAGCTATGAATTTATTTACCTCTTTGTTACAAGTAGCAACCAGTTAATGGAACTTACTTACTTTTCTCGATCGTGCAAAAAATAAATAATGTTACAAAAGATAGCGGAAGGCAAAATTGTATATTGTGCAACAAGTGCAGAAAGTCGCCTATTTCCCACGAGATGTGAAAGTTGACAGGGTCACAGCACAATACGCAACTACGACCACTATGGAAAGTGGCACTTTTCTCACACTATATAAAGCTTCAAAGTTGTGTATTTCTCACAATCGTGGGTTAAAGTGTGAGTATTTATCAACATTGCGCATGTGTAGTGTGGGAAATGTAATTTCTCACAGTAATTATGCGTATGCGTGAAGGTACTTTTTATGAGGTTATGTGCGCCATATTGTTTGTTGTCAAATAGCTTTTGTGCATGTATTTTTGTTCCTTAACGTTTAGCAGTGTGGTAGTAGAAAAGTATAGAGTGATACTCGTGCAGAATCACCTATTTCCCACCTTGTATGATTACAAAACTCGACTACGTCTCGTGACGAAACTTTCACATCTCGTGGGAAATAGGTGACTTTCTGTAATTGTTGCACAATATACTATTTAACTTCTAGAAAATTTGTAATGATATCATTTCTGGTTAGGACACTATAATACAATATTGGCATTTGTAGTCGATGAAATGTATGCATATAATTATGTTCGTGTGGATTTAGGATTCAACATTATCGAGATTTCCCTGCTGACGCCATCCCATTTACAATTATATCCTATAATGAATTAGCGTGTAATCCTCCATATATGCAGATGCAGAGGCTGCATGTATATGGAGAGGACAATACTGGCTGTTGTGAGAAATAAAAGACAATGGGTGAAGTGTTAACGTGAAGAGTTGGGAAATTGATTTGGCACTTGAAGACTCATACAAGACCGTTTCCTGAGAATCGCCCGACAATTTCTCACTCCATTGGTTATCTATTTCTTCTATTAGTCACATGCTATTAGCTTTCAATTACATATCGCGAGACACTCCATAATTTACTTATTTCCTATTGATCAATCCATCAAGCGCAATCACCACGCATTTTATTTAAATCAATAGTGTTTCACCATTTCCCTGACGTATCAATCTGTAACTAATAGTAGAAAATTTTATAAATAAAATAAGAGCATATTTACTTGTTCTGTTATTAAAAATATAATGGCTGTATCTATGAGTTGAAATTCACGCTTCACGTCATCAAACCATGTGAAGACGCGATATAAATCGCCAGGAGAAAAAGGGAATTGATGACATCATCTTGTCGGGTGAAATAATGTTATTTCCGAAGAAAACAAATGTCAAAACTGACTATACTATTCTTATTTATTACATTAAGGTTTGATAGATTTATACGGATACTATGGAATAATCTTTTAATTGTTTACCCCGGTTATCGGATACCTACATTTTCTGGTTTTATCTGGTATCAGATACATTTGGATACCGGTTTAATCAGTTTGTGTAGATTCGAATATCGATTTTATTCGAATATATCGGATACATTCGGATACCGATTTAATAAACGGTTGTATTTGTATATCCATACTACATAGGACGATACAACACTACACATTCACGTAATTCTTACATTTTATTTTATATATATATTACCTATTTCATTTTAATAGCACAATTCAACGAAATTTTAAAAAAGTATTAATTTTTTGTAACATGATGATTTTATTGCTCTATACATATATTTCAGGTTAGAACAAAAATACCTACCTACCGAACTGAAGATCCTCAGTTCGATTTCGATTGTGGGTGTTTCTTTTTTATAATGTTTTCCGATTTTTAAGGTTAATATAAAATTATAAATAGTTTTTGTATGAAAGAAAATAATTAAAATGAATCAAGAAATGGCGAACGATTTTATTAACAAATAACTTCTTAAAAGGATTAATAAAGAAATATTATTAACACATGTATTTATTAAATGCAAAAATATTAAAAAGAAATTTCAACAGTTGGAATAGAACCGAAGTCTTACGATTCTTACATTATTCTAACCCATAACCACGAATTGCTAGCTGTCTCTTTGTGTATAGGCATCATGCGACAAATGAAAATGAAGTAATCTGTATTATGTCGAAATACATTAAATATTTTCCTGGTCAATTGGTGACTTAGTTATTAGCCGGACAATTTTTATTTACCAAAAACTGTTTTCCCATGTTAAATGCCTACAACACCTTTTTGGAACACACGATATACAATCCTGAAACAGTCAATCATGCAGTCTCCAAACCAAAAAAACAAACAATCTACAATCAAACATAAACTAGCATTATCTTTACTTATTTCCAACCTATACTCTCATTACACGATTAATCCCTAGGTAACAAAGCACCCATATCCTCATATCCACCAAGCACCAACTTATCCGTATCCCATTTCGCTGCAACTCTAACCTCAATCGCCGGCTCCGCCGCCGCCGCCCCATTGCGTCACGGGGCGGGGCGAGGGCGAAGCTCCATCACTGACCTACATCACGTGGGGTTGTCGACCGCCGCAGCGTGCAGCTAGCAGCATAGGTGCGACAGCGTGGGCGGGACAGAGAGGGAGATAGTAGCGCAGAGGGGGGGGGGGGTAAGAATGAGGTAGGAGAGGAGGGCTAGGGGTAGGGGTAGGGGTGTTTATTATTTATACTGCTTTCATTTATAGGCATCGATCTTGTATAAGTGTAGTATATTAGTTATAAGTGAATAAGGATTTGTCCCACAAATAGATTATTTTGAGCTATTCTAGTAAAAATCTAATAAACATCTAAATTCAATTTTAATAATTTTCAGCATATTAGATATTCTGTACTAGCAGTGTCATTGCACTACGTCTATATTTAGGATTTATATAAAAAAAACAAATTAAAAACGGTTAAACAAAAAATTAAATTGAGTATTTTGAATGTTAAACATAATTACATTATTTTTATTTAAAAAGTTTTATCAAAATTATAAATTCTAATATATTTATATTATATTTGTAAATGTTATTATAATCCTTAATATCTAACTTTTCGGAATTTGGCATTAGCAAATATAGTAATATCTGTGATAGATTCAAATATCTATTTTATTTTCTATGGACAGCAAATATAATACAATCCTGGCCCATAGAATTTTTTAAATATGTTTTAATTATTTTTCAATAACCGAAAGGGGAATAGTTAAATATAAGTATCAAAGGAATATATTTTCATGAAACTATTATTGGTTGAATTATTATGTACTATAATAAATATTAATAAATCCTTTAGAGGTGGTATTGATTTTAGTTCATCTTCGAAACACACGAAAACTTAACAGTTGTTGTGAAAGCATATCTGCTACATTATTTTCATAAATTGTACATAGATTTTCAGCCATTTCATGTAAATCGCTAACAATAGCATTAAGTAGAATTTCACTATTTAACATTTTAAAATTATTTACTGTTAATTTTAAATTGGCTGTCCTATTTTTCAACTGATTAATGAAGATAACCATGTCTTGTAAAAAACTAATACTTTATAAATAATACCAAATGAGTGATTGTATTATTTATTTGTAAATAGCGATCTTTAAGTAGGTATATAATATTTTTGTCTGCTACTTACTTCTGTTTTTCTTTATTGTCACTGGTGACGCATAGTTTTTGCTCTACAGATTTACGAGTCTTGATGAGCCCCATAAAATTTCGGGACTGGGTTTCGCAGAACCCATGGAACCCCGCGAACTACGCCACTGTGTACTAGTATATACACGATCCTTTTACACACACCCACTCACTTCATCGTAATCATGTTAAAATCAGATTGTAGAGTTCTTAGACTTAAAACGTGTTTATTCATCACAAATTCCATATGTATAACATAATATTTTCCTGATACTGATATTTATTTGACAATAATTAATTCTTATCATCCTAAAAGTGAAATTTATCCTTTTTTATGTTTCGCGGAAAATATGAGGAAAATTTTAAATATTATTAATATAGATAATTACATTTCCTCATAGTTATAATAAAATAAAAAAATCAAGACATATTTTTTCCAGAAAGTGTAAAGAGCTTCATGTAAAATATTGTTTTCAATACTTATATCAATTATTATATAAATTAATCTGCTTTGTATATACAGGGTATAACAAAAATAAGTACATTAAATATAACAAGTGATGGAACTCGTCGAAAGCAACAATATATATTAGTAACTTTTTCCTGTAAGTAGTCCTTCTAGATAATGAGTTAAAATTTTCAATGTTTTGTCACAAATTTCATTAAGTGACACTTTTTAAAATTGACTGACGCTTTGAAATGTCCCTCTTCACAATAAACCAGCACAATGACACAAGGCAAGCATTTCTACAGATTACAGCTTTTATAACATTTAGTTATCGATTTATCTGTTATTTGCAAATTTTTTTTGAAAAAGTTGACGATACATCTGCCAAAACAATTGTTTTAGAATTTTTGCTACTGGACAGTGTCGTAACTAGAATTGAGTTTTAAAAAACTACTAAAGAGTGGTATCCCCAAAATTCCACCTCTATGCGAAGATAATGAATAAATTATTTGTGATACTATTTATATATATTTTTTAAATATGCTCACTTGGGACCTTTTATATAGTTTGCAATTTAAATGATTTTTAATTTGCCGAAATATTGCGCAGCTTGAAAATGTTCTTTTTGAACTCATTGGATATGTGTGATACGTGTCAAGAAATAAAATGAGTATAATTGACTTACTCAAACACAACATAAATCCAACATCATTAATACAATTGTCAAGAAATATTTTTTACTTATTTCAGTATTACTTTTAATTATTAATGAAATATCAATGATGCCGACATAGTGTCGCTATTTCTTATTTACTTATTTATTTTTGTTTAGTTTTATAGAAATATCCGAACGATTCTTTAATTTATGGGGACGGCTAAAAATTCTATAAAGAATGAGATATTGTTATATATTAGTATACTTATATTTATTTATTTTTTTAATGTTTACCGATTAATTTTCAAAGGCATTAAATTACTGATCGGTAATTGATTACGAATTTTACTTACCGACCATGGGAACGAAGTACTTACTGCCTGTAATATTTAAATAACTATATTAGAATTCGAAGAATTATCGCTTTTGCTTTGGAAAGTATATAGGTTTGAACTGCAAAAGGAACGAGTTTATTGTTCGCGTGTTATTGAAACAGTTGACTGGAGAAGTAAATAAGCCTGACAGAAATAACTAATACCGCATTATTATAAATATCCTGAACGACTTCCCTGTTTTCTAATTAATATTCCTCCTGTTTACCCGTATTAAAACATTGACGTAGTAAACCTAGATACTTCCCCTTGTTTGTCAATAAAGAGTGTTTTGAACGTTTGCAAACGGTACGTACGTCAGAGCGTATTCTTCTCGTGCAGTTCAATCGCGAATAAATAATAAAACACGGAACGAGCACTGACTCCTTCTAAAAATAACTCCAGTAATAAAAACAAACTTTGCTCATTTCCCAAGACATACTTCCTGACCGGCAGAACTACGCTTTCGTAATTTGTAAACATTGCAAAAGGAAAGACATTGTAATTGTTATAGTTTGCTGTTTGGGATCATCAAAGATATATCAATTCTATAAATTGCTTGTTACATACAAAACAAAACAATTCAGTACATAGTTAGTTGTTTTGAACGGTAAAATCATGTTACAAGTTTATATTTTTTGACTATTTTATGATAAAATTTCTTAAAGGAGTAGATCTTTATCCACATACAATATTTTTTATTTGCGTTACGACAATGTTACTTACATTTTAGTAATTGACCTTCTATTCTGCGAAATGATTCACAAGTTACAGTGCATTTTGGACTATTCAGAAATAGGTGTATTTTATTACCGACGCTAGGAATTGAAACCAGATTTCTTATATCGCTTAGTTCGTATCTAGTGTAGGTACTATATCTAGCCTAGCCACCTTATACCATCTTATAAATCCCGCTTTACAATTATTTGTTTTTTCTATATTCTTACTAGATATTCTAGTCAGAATTTCTTCCGATTATGTCGCACAATGTCGGAGATCTTCGAGGTATTTCATATTTCATTATAGGCGTGAATACCAAATAATGAATGAAAACAACAAACCTATTGCGAGCAACATCATCTTTAGCGATGAGGCGCGACATGACACCATTTGACTTTTTTTCTGTGTGGTTACTGGTTTGTTAAGTTACGCAAAAAATATAGCAATTTTATTTTGTTGTTATTTTTTAAATTTAAATTCAATTTATGAATAATATTCACTTTAACAGTAATTTCAAATAATAATAAAAATAAACTAACGCAGCTAACTTCACAGACAAACAGTTAAAAATTTGTTCATTTTTTGTTTCAATTCTATGGCTACCGCTATTTTTGTGGCGATTTAGGTAATTTTCATACCTAATTTCTGAATTTACAGTCCGCAACTGTTATTTGAAACTTTTTTACCTAAAATAATTAGCAAAGCAGGAAATTATGAAACTATGGCTGTACATGTTAAATTACAAGGTTCGGATGTTCGAGTCACCACCACAGAATAGTTACATACAGAAACGCCACTCCGTGTAGGTCGGTACCTTTCATGTTACCCTATTCAGTTCTATGACCTTGGAGCATTGTGTAAACTTTTAAATTTGTTGACTTCCTCTATCTCTTCCTAAGATGTGACGAAACTTTCCGATTTTAAACAATGAGCCCTTTAAATTTCGTTTCTCTGTCTTACTATCGCTTCTGTATAAACCTATTCTGTGTCACCACCCTGTACATTCAAGCAGATTTGCTGTATTTTACGTGTTCATAATACACTAACTAAAAAACAAGTAGCATATGACGTCTCTATTTCTATTTGAAACTGCGATCCCTATCTCCTCCGTCGAGTTGTCGACAACCGCGATCAGTATCTAGAGACTGTCTGTATTTCGTCACGTGGAGGTCGTGCGTTGACACCGTCTCTCCGACCGGCTAGTGCCTCGTAGAACAATGCTGTTCTATCGCTATTGCCACCGGCCGCTTGTGAAACAGCAGATCTCGGGCTGTGAAGGTCGCTACCACGTGAAAGTGACCGACTCACACGAAAATTGCAACCACAGCGGTGGTTTCTTTGCGAAATACGGAGGGAAATAACTACCTATATTCTAATCGGAGAGAGAAACCGGAGATGAAGTATAATTAGGTTTCTTCTCTGTCACATTACATCAAAAACCTCGTAGAATATTACAGCGAATTTGCTGAAGAAAACAACTATACCTACCTACTGGACAAAATCTATTGTCAACTCTTAAAGAAATCAAATTTAAATATTATACAAAAATAATAAATAAAGTATACCTATATCTACGGCTAATTATAAATGCTCTGTGGTATGTTACAAATGGATCAATAAATTCGAATTTAAAAATTAAAGATATTAAACAGAAAAACATACTATACTCTATATGAAAATCGCTTACATAACCATATTAATAATTTAGCACTAAATTTATTAGATAATTTCTCAGAAATAAGAAGATTGAAGAAAGCAAAACCTCTATATTTGGTATCTAAATTATGAACTAAAAACCACATAAAACTGGAAGAACTCCAATGGGAGTTACTTCTCGCACTTTATTATTTAATTTATCAGATTTGCTTGTAGGTTTTTTTCTTAACCAGTGGTAAATAAAGATTTAAATAAATAAATAAATAAAAACTTAATGAAACTTAGTATTCAATGAAACTATACAAATATATTCTATTTAGTTTATAAACATTTATTATAAAATTCAAATATAATATAATATAATTTTGAAATAATAATCTTCGAAAGGACGAAACATTCGGCACTACATTTATAATAAATAAAATGTATATTTGTACTTATTATATTTAACTATACTCTATAACAACGATCCAGATGTCACTCCAGAATTTGAAGTTCAGATGCAGCCGTTTTTACAATACATAATATAAAATATTAATTAAAAATGTGAATTACCAAGAGGGGATAAAAATGAAACACTTTTATTATCATTTAGATGACTTTTTATTATCGTTCTTGATTATAGTAGTGTGAAACTCTTGACAGTTATATCAATACTTTCAAATGTTTCGCTGTTGTAAACTTGGTTTGAGTTACCTGTGCTGCGATTGGTTAAAATTTGGTTCCTATCTTATTGAATGAATCGTTCTTATAAGAATATATACTAGGTATATACTAATATTATTTATCTTCTTGCAACAAATTATTAAACGAAAAGTCAGATTTAAAAAATGTTTGTTCCTCTCTAAAACCAACCTTTCGTTGCTATTTGTAGCATCATCAGTGCAACAGGCTAATGTCATTTAAAAAAAATAAAAAATCTGTCTGTATTCCTAGTTAAAGGCTCTTCCATTAAACGCAACAGTTGATTATTTCCTTATTTAGAATCTTCATTTTTGGTCTGTCTCATACTAATCGAATAATATCGTTGAACGTAAGATCTAATGTGATGAAAGTAAAGAACACTCGCTTCTATAATGAAATTAGACTCCGCTAGGCTTAGGTAGTATTAATCTTACATGCATTTTAATTGTGCATGCTGCCATCTGCATTCTTTGTAAATTAAACTGAACTTCAAAGTGGCGTACCTAGCATTTTTAGCGTCCAGGGCAAAACAATTGTTGGCCGCTTACCCCCCACCCCCATGCCCAATAAAAAATGTTTTCTTATAAAAATTAAATAGCTTGTTTACTTAAAAATTTACATATAAAACTTTGAAGTAACACATCAATACATAAATAAATAAATCTACAATTTTTTTTTAATTTTAACTTCTACCGGTGATTATATCGCTGTAATCTATAAACGAAGAAATTTCCGAATTTATTTTCTTGTGACATTGTGGATCGCAAATAAGAATTAATTATTTTTAGTTTACTGAAGGATTTTTCGCAAGATGCAACTGATACTGATAAAGTTAAGAAAATTTTATATCCATAAATATTATAAAGATAGGCAGGCAAAATACAAAGGCATAAATTTTAATACAATATTGTCATATTCGTCAATAACCTACTTTACGCCCTTGATAGAAAATATACTATTTGGTATGGTCATTCAAATCTGATTTTGCCGCCCCCTAAACTACGGCGCCCGGAACACACTTAAGTAAGGTATGTTTCCATGAGTTGATCGTCGTCAATTGTAAATGTGTGATTCAAATCACCAAAGGAAATAAATTATGTAAAATCAAGTATAAGAAAGTCATAAATTAAACTATGGTTTCTTTTTGTATACCAACATATTACGAAGCACAAATTGTCGATACCACAATAACCCTAATGATATGAATGACATAAATTTTTAAATATATATTTGGAAATTTTCGTTACAGCAGTTGCGCTACTATTTCTATATATCACTTTTGTCGTTAGTTGGTCGCAGATAGCATATATTCCCCTCTGTAACACGTACGTTAATGAGAGAGAATATAGGTCTAATTTATACCATGCGTATATAACAAATATGGTAGATAAAAGTTTAATGATTCTTACAACAGAAATTGATGACGTGAAGATCAATTCATGGTAACAGATATAACTAAACAAACAGGCCAACGTCATAATTCTTTTTCTTACTTTAGTTTAGTTGGTAATTATTGTTTGAAATCTACATTTTATATGTTTCATTTTTAAGTAATTTTTAAGGTATTTGTTACTTTAGAGGTTCAGTGACTTAATTTTTTACTTTATGGAACCTAGAAATAGTGGTTCTTTAGATTCTGTTATCACTCAGACGCAACGTTATTTTGTTCGGCTAATAGTTCAGTATGGTTTCTACATCGAACGCAGGTCTTATTTTTCTTTGTTCGAGTTAGAACACTGTATCCAGTCAAGCACTATTGTCCACACTTCTAATCCATATAAGAATAGAAATAAAATTGTTAAGAAAATGTTCTCTTTGTCGCTAGTTAGGATCTATAATAAAACAGGGAACTGATTTCCCGATGAAAAACGTTATTAATTTCGTAATGAACTACATTATCCTCGCCTCGTCTTTCCGAGTTCAACGTCTTTACTTCCTTATTTCTCGGCGTTTGTTGCTGTGGCTAATCGAATATAACGCTTTCCATTCAGCGTACGTGTACGTTGTTATTTCCATTTTCCGCCGACTTGTGGGATTTCCTCTGTTTTTATTCTGTTTTCCGCATTTAAGGTGCTCCACATTTCATTTAAACATAAAAGAAACAGGAACTCCAACAAGGTATTTTTAAAATACGTTTTCTGTTTGTGTCATTCGGCATTCAATAAGGATTTACACTAAAAGCACCGCCTACTATAACAGCTACATTTTGTTTTTATATAGATGTTTATTTTCGTAATACCTGTGACATATATATTGTTATTAGATTGATATTTACCTTTTTTATAACAGGCCATTTCTTACATATCGTCAGTGAATTCTAGTTGTTCTACTGAATATTTAACTGTTTATAATAGAATGTTATTAAATTAACGTTCTAGAATTCATCAGCTTAAAACCATTCGTCTTTTATAAAAAATATTTTTTTAATGAAAAGAACGGTGCCTTCGAACCAAAAATTAGGCTAATGGTAAAAGCGAGCTTTATCGAACTTACCCGAACTGATCCAATACTCACATGTTACAGATTATTTTTTTAATTTATATTTTGTACATATAGGTATCCCTTAAGACTGAGCTAACTCAAAAAATTATAAGTTAGTAATAGCATTGTTTACATTATTAAAAGTTATGTTTTATCACTGTCATACAAATTTTCGACGCAACATTTGTAACTGTCAGAGTTTGATTATAATTTTAATTTTATTTACAAATGTATAACAAATATACTATTGTACATTATACGCAAGGTAACATTTTTACTGCTTCAAGGTGACTGAATCGCAGAAAAACTGTTTTACCTTGCTAATAATGTAAAATATTTTTACCGATTTCAGGATATTAACCTTTTGTTTACAAAGACAAAAGAAAGCAGGGTAACTAAGTCAATAATTCTATCCCATGTAATTTTGATAAGTCAATATAGTAAAAGTATTACCAATTACCATACAGAATTGTCAAAAAAAAACATGGGGTAATTCGATAATTCAGCCGTCATATCAACTCATACAGACTTAATCACTACAACATTACTTACATTTAATAAAATAATATTTATTGATAACATAAAACCGGTAAACTATTGAACAAACCACGGATGTATTGAATCATACCGGGGCCTTAAATGTCTTAAAATTCTCGCTCTCCGAGCATCTCGAATTCAGTTGACAACTTCAGCGGTTATGATACTTATAACTATCCTAGGTATGTTAATAGCTATTACCTTGCTAATAATGTAAAATACTATTAAAAAGTTCACATCTCTATAAATCGAAAATAATAAATTATTACCGGTATACCATTTTTGGTGTATATTAACAAAGTATAAATTATAATAAAATAAGTCTAATGATAATTATAAAAAATAAAATTACTTCTAATCTTGAAACATATTCGTTTTTCTAGTAATCCTCAACATCAATAAAAACAAGGCTAAGTAAAAAGAGAGTTTAGATTACTCAACATGTGAACCATGTCAGAGGTCAAAACAGGAAAATTCTTTAGACCAATTTTAACTCTAAAGGAGCCTATTGTTTCACCTTTGGTATAGTTACATAGTAAAGTAATGTAAATCTATCTTTTAGAATTTATTGATAATAAGAATTAAATCTCGAAACAAGTATAATTTTGTGATAAAGTTCAGGATTATTTTTTTAGATCGTAAATTATAGTTTCTACTTCAAACGTCTACAAGTAGGTACACCCAACTATGACTTACATTTTTGTAGCGTCTATCCTAATCCACTGGCTAGATACTTCCAATTAATTCGCTTATACTTGCACACACACAGTTCCTGGGTTCGAATCCACTTCATTGTCACTTCAGTCCATTCTCATTCACCCACTAGCACTGTCACTAACGTTTCATCAACGTGGAACGTCCGGCTACGTCTATCGTCACAACATAGTCACCTAATCACCAGCACTGTCACAGTTCGATCTTTCACTCGCAGTCCAGGATACCTGAGAATAACACCTCTGTGATTCGCCACATCATGTGTATTGCTAAGGAAGAATGAATAATGATTGACTTGTTAGTGGTTGAGAAAGTATTGTTAGTAAGACTTTCTAGAAAATAAAATTGTTATTACAAGAAAATGCGGAAAAGTTAGATTGTTAATATGAGAATACAGCTATAAACAAGATATTAAATTTAAATGTATGTGAAACTTATGTGCTTAATATTATTCAAAAGGAATATGTTACGCACATAAACTTATGAACAGTAAAACATGAATGAAAGTTATAAGTTATAAGGAATAGAAGGAATCATAGAAAATTCATGGAATATAATGATGTAACGTTATATGACGTGATCATATAATTTACGTATTTATATATTATGAATTTTACGTTCTGTGAAGAAAAATTCATTTCGATACAGATACAAGACAATGCCATTGCTTATTTTCTTGTCATTTTTTTTTGCACGACCGAATATTTGGTTTCCAAGGCTTATGTTTATAAATTATTTATCAGTAGTGATTTCGAACACTATTTGTATTTTCCAATGCGAAATCAGTAAATAAGTAACATAGCAACCATCAAAGTTTAAATTAGAAATTACAACTCTTGTCAAATAATATTTAAGTATTAAGGGCTGTAAGTGTTCCTAACGATTGAGGATAAATTTAGAGATCGAGACATATCCTCTTTCTGCACTAAGCTTGTTATGTTTTTTCACGATCACACACTAACAAAATTAAAATTTAGAACTATGTACATATTGTCATTTCTAATAAAAAAAACTTTGATCTTTGCTATATTACCAATTACGTTTTTTTGCGATAATAATGTCTACTAAGATTTTTCTATAAAATGAAGATAATCGAAATTGTTCAAATAGTACAAATTCCAAGTTTGACATATAAACTGTCACTTTTTAAAATTGTTTTAAAATTTGGAAACGGCACACTTTTAAAGTTAAAAAAATCACTTTTCATCACTCAGTGATGAATAGTTTTTATTTCCTAACTAGTTATGAAAAATTTAGCGTTTCAAAACGTTAGTCAGTTTTTAAAAGTGAGACTTTATATGCCAAAATTAGCAAAATAAATTTACTTTGTATTAAAATAAATAAAGTAGCTCAGTTATATAAAAAAGTAGTCATCAGAATTTGCCGAAGAATTTGCTGTGAAATTAAAATTAACTTCATAATGACATTGAAAAATTATGCTATGATTTTTTTAGGCTGTACGTAGACAATATTTACAACATGTAAAATTTTGGTTAATAATTTTTAAAATATTTCTTCTACAAAATAAGAAGCTAGGTGTAAATTAAAGTTTGAGATATTTTTTGTATGTAAACACATCAATTTTTTTTTCTTATTTAACTTAATACGAGATAAATATTTATAATTTAAAATTATTTTTATATTTCAAATTAACCCTTCTGGCAAAAATACCCTCATTTTAAAAATATGAAGTAATAGAAACTGACGATGGCGTTCGCATGACCTTGGGGTCGCATTCCTGCAGAAACAAAGCTTACGGAGCTCCGGTAATATCTCATACCGTTAGCAGTCAGGCAGCGAAGAGCTGTTTCACTTTTACAGACACTTTCTAACAGCGGACCGTTAGCTGCCGCTAGCCTGTCTGTCTGACCGGTGTCTAGCTGCATCTGTGCTAGTTACCTGCTTCGCAGGAAGACGCTCACTTTTCAAACAAGCCGCCAACATACTTCTACGACGTTTGCCAACATACTTCTACGACGTTTCCAAGTTGATCACTATTTTCTTATATTTTTTTGTATATTGGTATTTATTGGGTTCAAATTTGGTAAAATAAACTGAAATTTAGTTTATTTGATCCGCCAACATATGACATTACCAAATATATCACTACTTTCATATATTTTTTTTATATATTGGAATGTATTGGGTTCAAATTTGGTAAAAGATATAAACCGAAATTAAGTTTGTTTGATCCTTAAAGGTGACTTTTGTGGTGCTCTTTCCATGCCAGGCTTTGTGACATTGAGGGTTAGAATTAATAAAATATGTCGTCTTATATTTATTATTTCTCAGGGTAAGCATTTAAATTGGCAAATAAAGACGACTGAAAATAATTTAATAATATTTTTTTTGATGTCCTATTAAATTGGCAGGTAACTAGAACAAATACTAGAGCAAACTAGAGCAGAAATGAGATAAATTAGAGTAAAATGCAGAGCAAACAACTAGAGCAATAACCGATAAAAATGAATAGATTAATTACCATTAAAGTAGTTGTATGTTTTATCCATTTCCTTGTCTATTAAATCTCTATTAGGGCAACAACTCCCTTAACCACAAATGCAATTTTATTAAGACAATCCTATAATTCTTATTCTTGAAATATATTTAATGCATACATTTTTTAATATCAAAAAACATGTTAGGGTTTTAATAGTCAAAAATTAAAAACAGAAATTAGAAAATTAAATTTATTCTAACCTATTTGTCAGTAAAAAAAGTTTTAAGTCTTTTTTTTAAAGTAGACTAAAATATAGGTATTTTGTTTCATTTTGAAATCATAAACTTGTTTATGCGCCCGCATCTACGGGCGTAATTTGGCTTTTATCGCTCGATGGCGTATAAAGCTGCTAAGCTATAGTTTCTCAAACAAATTGAAATTGTGGTTTATTAATAGATATCAAGCAATACAATAAATTTTAATTTTAATTAAATAAGTAAATATTTAGCAAATATAGATCTTAGTGAAGTTGTCCTGAGCAGCCTCAAATTTCATTACCATTTCGTCAGAATAAACAGTATGTGACGTTCCATATATATTTGACAATGGCAGTGATACTTAGATTATATTAAATTTGTTTAAGGACAAACAATCTAACAATGCCAACTATCTATAAAGAAACCACAGTATGGAATATATACCTATAGTTTTTTTTTCTATTCAGGTACAAAAATGAAATAAAACGTATGTACCACGGGCATAGTCAATATTATAGTTTTAGAAAATTTAAAGCTCTCCGCTTCGCATCTAGCTTGAAACATTCCCTACTGCTATAATCTTTTGATTATTCAGGGAAATATTAATACACAAATAACTATTTCAGAAGTGATTCTGATAGAAATAGGTATTGTTATTTGGAAAACTGGTCTTAGTCAAAAATATTTCTGATGACGCTTCATTTCTTAATCACATATAATTTATAAATAAATATTTGATTACGCGTTCTGTCTATTTTGATGAGATATCGCCACATATGTATTATATATTAAGAAAAATATGTTACAATTACTATAATGTGATAGTTCTTAAAAATATTTCATTTTCAACTACCATGCATGTCCAAAAACATACATAGGAAATTGAATAAACTACTCCGAAATTTTAAAGTTAAAATAAGGTTAATAGTCAAAATAAGAAGCTACACATATATGTAAGTAAGTATAGTACATATAGGTAGATAAGATTATTACATAATTTTATAAGTGTCTATTTTTAGTGCAATAGGTAGATACATTATTGAGTTTATGATACTAGAAATTTAATAAATATTGGCCTAATTTAAACTGATCAATACTAAATTTATTGACATTTTCCGTGGTGCAACATATTTACAATCAATCAACATTTTTATACAAATTCTGCTTATCATTCATTGATAATACAATAGTTTATTAAGCGATGACGGAATTGCTTTGTTTATATTTAAAATTGCAAGGAAAAGAAAATTTCCTCTGTAATCTTAATCAAGTGTATCTGTATCGAAATGAGTTATTATGAAAGAAAGTAGTCATAAGGAAATGAAGACAATAATGAAATGATTTTATGGATAAGTAAAAGTGAGAGAATAATTATAATATGTACAGGAAAGTTACTTACAACGAGGTAAATCCACGGTATAACAATATCTATATACAACTGGAAAGAAAAGAATTAGATTGTGATCGAATTTCGGTTTAGTTGCTCGATGAGAAATCGCAGATATGGGTTCAAAATATGAAAAATAAATTAAAAACGTTACAGCAAGTTAGTACATACATTCGTACGTACATACAAATAAGTATGGTTGCTAAAAAAGGTTAAAAAATAAAAGATTGATGTTAAAATCCTTTAATTAAAAAGGGTACGTTTTATAGATTTGTTTGTATGTTTATATGTAAGTAAAAAATGTTTTTGTTTACTTAGTACAATGTTTATATTGCTTTAAAACATTGTCAAATTTGGAGAAAATAGAACTGTTTAAAGTAACTATATGAAGTACGAGATTTAAAAAATATTTGTTTTAAATTAAATCTGACAACAATTATAAATAGAATTGGAGTGTTTACAATTGATTGTTAAGAAACTGTAACAAAATATTTAAATATGTCACATTGTGGTAGATATGCTATGCAGGTTATGTATACATGAGAATTATACATTAATGGTACTAGTGTGTTATATTGAAAGTAAGTCACGTTAAAAAATATTTGCGCACGAGAACTTTAGACTGAGTGGAGCATTTTTCTCAAATTACTTATGAAATTAACTTACGCGTGCCATACAAAATTTTATCAAACATCTTAATTTAATGCAGATACGAAAAGCACAATTAATAAATAATGCAAAAAAAATCTTAAAGATGTTAAGAAGTTTGTTATAACTTATGGCCGGTTGCACCGTAGTTACTTAAATTTTAAGTTTTTTTTTAAATGAACTACTTAACAATGCTGTCAAAATTTCGATTAGATTTTTTTTGTTTAAGTGTAGCTTAAAATTTAAGCCTTGTTGATGCCACAAAAATGAAAAACAATAACATTTAACAAATGTAGTATTTAAGTATGAATATTTTTAATTTTAGCAGTGAAGTTAAATATTTATCTCACTAGTGACTTTATGAACCACTTTTATTTATTATAATTGACACAGTACTGAGGTATTTTAAACAGTGTTGGATAAAAGTTATTTTAAAGAACAATCTTAAGTTAGACCCAAATTGTTAAATGTAACACAAATTTGAAATATGTTACATAAATTGTACGGCAGGTTAAAAGTGATTTAGCAAGCAGATTTTTAAGTGTAACAAAAACAGGGTATGTATAAATGTTGTATTAAAAGTAATTTAGTAAAATGCAAGGTGAGAGAAGAACGGTTGTGATTGTATTGGCTTTGTAGAAAGTAGGCCAATGACCGATAGCGATAGCCCAGCAGGGCAAAGAAACCTCATGCGATGACTTAACCCATATCCTTGAATCCCGGTGTAACCCACATCCGAGCAACCAAACCGGCTCGGGTTCGAGCCCAGCGCCAAGCAAAGCACAACAACCACACTGAGAACTTTATCTTTTGTGGGTGTAACAGTCACTGAACCACTCACACACAGTAGGGAAGAGTCCGGAGGTTTTTTCGCGGATAGGCAGTGTTTGGTTTACAGACGCAACGGTATATGGTGCTACTCGGACGACGCGCGAAGGGTGAATGACCTAGCACGCTACGCGATGGAGGGAGGAGAGAGAATGCGCAACTAGGGTGCGTGGAGAGCGAGTGATCCTCAAACGGTTACGTAATGGGACACTTCCGCGTCACTAGCTCTGCACAGTTTGGGGGCTGGGGCATTAGCGTTCTCTCAAAAACACACATTTTACTCCAAAGGCACTAATAAAATTTATTTAGGTCCAAAGGAAAATAATCGGACAAGCAGTCTTCAATTGGAATTATTTATTTCATAACCGACGTTTCGACTAAAACGTTTGTCTTCTTCAGGGCTAAAATAAATAATTCCAATTGAAGACTGCTTGTCCGATTATTTTCCTTTGGACTTCAGTTATTCTACAGTCGACCATCGCTCAAGTTAATAAATTTTATTTATTTTATTTAGTGTCCAACAGACTGAAGACTAGTAAGCTGCAGGGGACCTACAGATTATTGTGGGTTCCGAACCACTCTGTACAGTTTGGGGGCTGGGGGCACTAGCGTTCTCTCAAAAACACTCCAAACACACAAACGCACTAACAAAATTTATTTAGGTCCAAAGGAAAATAATCGGACTAGCAGTCTACAATTGGAATTATTTATTTCATAACCGACGTTTCGATTAAAACGTTAGTGTTTTTCAGGGCTAGAATAAATAATTCCAATTGAAGACTGCTTGTCCGATTATTTTCCTTTGGACCTCAATTATTCTACAGTTGACCATCACTCAAGTTATTAAAGTTTATTTATTTTATTTAGTGTCCAACAGACTGAAGACCAGTAACCTACGGGGGACCTACAGATTATGGTGGGTTCCGAACCACTCGGACACAGAGGTTCTGCACAATTTGGAGGCTGGGGCACTAGCGTTTTCTCAAAAACTCTCATTTTACTCCAAACGCACTACCAAAATTTATTTATTTTATTTAATGTCCAACAGACTGAAGACCAGTAACCTACAAGTGCTTTCAGATTATGGTGTGTTTCGAACCTCTCGAACACAGACATATTTTAGTTTTGGTTATAAGTTTGTCGTCACTGAGATTTGAACCCCAGATCTTGTTCAGCGAGTCTAATAACAAAATAATACCCATCATCCTTCTTAAATTCGAAAATAAAAAATTAGAAAGTACCTAAGACTACTAAAAAAAGGTTAGATTATTATAAGTCTAAACAGGAGTCGATACGTACCATATTTTTATAACATATTTTAAGGGTAAGGATAATTTTTAGTTTTTAGGCTACTATATAACCTTGGACTCCAATGAATCGTTTTACTTTTAATAATATACTTGCAAAAATAAATTCATATCAGGTAATTAACACAGATGTGCCAGACAGCATTTTATCAAACAACTTTTAATCATTGATTTATAAAAGTTTCGTTTGACAGTTGACTTTTCAAAATGATATTTAATAAAAAACTGCGATACGAATCTACAAACAGTGAGTTATTATTTCTAACCCACTAGTGAGTTATAAACTGCTTCATTTATCTAAAAACACCAAAATTATAGTGTTATAATTACACGATGTTGGATAAAAATATAAAAAGATATGTCCTGCTTCATTTAAGTGAACGATTGCACTGATATATTATATTCAATATTCGCCAATAGATTACCTATTTGAAAATATTTTTTCTCCCGATGAGGAATAAACTATCATATATACTAGACTACTTTATTTACTATTGACTATAGAATTTTATAAAAAAAATATTACAAACTTGATTAAGAAAAATGATTCGAAAAGATATTGAAGAAGATCGTTATATATCCTCAAGACATAAAAATAGGCAAAGAGTAGAAAAAATTATAAACATCATAAAATGAATAACTAATATCAACACCCAAAAGAGTGTTATAAAGTTTAAAAGATAAACTATCCAGGCCGATTTTTCACCTTTAGTTAAAGGCCGGTTACTTTAACCATCCGATTAATAGAAGAGTATCATATTAAAATAGTAAATAACGTATATTTTTGATCTTACCTTAGTAAAAACTAACGTTTGAGGCTCGGTTTGAGGTAACCGACACCGACTCTTTAACCAGAGGTGAAATAGTGGATCCTAAATCTTTATAATAAAAGTTTTCTATATTTCTATTGCAAAAAATAATTCGGCGTTACATTCTTTCGATATAAACCATAGATATTTTTGATAAATTTAGAGTCTTAAAATTGTCTAGAATTTTCTCGTCTTGATCTAAAATAAGAAAGTCTTGCCTTGTCTGAAATTTCAAGACAAGACAGACTTGTCTTGATAAACTAGATAAGACAAGACAAGAGTCTAGAAAGTCTAGATGGCAATACTACTAATTACATTTAAAAAAAAATTGCAAAAAAATTCTGAAAATCTGTCTGAGACAGTTTAATAATTCTTAAAACTAATATACTCATGGTTTTCTCCTATATCCTATACCTCTAGATTCTTAGCAATATCTTGTTCTTGGCCTGTTGACGGTTGACGCGCTTTAATTGAATCTGCGAGCACGTGCGGTGCAAGTGCATCTGTATCTGCATGTGTGAATGCAGAATGCACTCGTTATGTGCAGGATCACGCGGGCGGTGCGTCTCATCTGCCACGAGAATGCGGGCTTTGTGCGAGTGTGAAAGTTTGCACCCTGCCTTCATATCATACAGCATGTATTTGTCTAATGTGTGTCTATTAACTTGTTTTATTTCTCACATCAACATATGTTGGGTAAGCAAACCTTCAAAACGCTGGTAATGGAAGGCTATTTTCTTCCCTGGAAGATTTGTTCATGGAAAGATGATTTTTTTTACTAAGCCTTAGAGTAACAGAAGCCAATTGGACTCGAAATAAAAACACTTATTTACTTTCCTAAATTTCGCCAACTATTACCAACAATACCTACTACCTTTTTTTAGTTGGATCAGATGAGATCATTTAAAATCAGTTCATTTCAGTTTGATATGAACATTCTGTACTACCTCGGCGAATGGATCATTTAAATCAGTACGTGATGTGTGGGAGGATAAAGTGATCCAGACAAATAAAATGAAAATTTTATATTCTGGATTCAAAAATGTAAGTTAGGTGTGATCCAAATAACAAAAAAATACAACGTTAAGCAATTTAACTCTTCAACATGTCGATATGTTGTAGTAGTAATTAAAATTTTTTTACGACCATCTTGTAAAGTAGCACTTTTTTCACACTAAATGAAGCTTGAACTTGAATGTTGCGTATTTCCCAGACACTCGTGGGTTAAGGTGTTAGAAATCATTTCTCACAGTATTTGCCAACAATGCGCATGTGCATTGTGGGAAATATCATTTCTCTCAGTAATTGCCAACACTGCGCATTTCGTGAAGGTACTCTTTGTAAGGCTACGTGCGCCATATTGTTCTTTATGTCAAATAGCTTTCATGCATTTATTTTTGTTTAGCAGTGTGGTCGTAGAAAAAATATATTGTATGTCACTCATGCAGAATCAACTATTTTCCATCTTGTGTGATTCTAGTACTCGACTTCTTTTCATGTCGACACTTTTCACCTCGTGGGAAATAGGCGCTTTTCTGCACTTGTTCCACAATATACTATTTTATTCATTTTATTGTTCTATCAATATTGATTTATTTTGTTAAAATATTTTTTTATTTATTGTAATGTTAACGTAACCTAGACCTAAAAATAGTCTCAATAAAGTACCAGAATGTTGAATAAATAAATAATCCAATAATCTACCCTCTTCGTTAGCTATAACTTTTAATGTAGTCCTCCAAGATTTAGGAAGAAACTCAAATGGATACCAAATTTTTGGATTAAATAAAGGATAATTAAGTTAAAATCCTAATGAAATGTCCCTTTGATATCAAACCATCAGCTTTAGGCTGTTTATCACATACTTCTGTCATCCTTTCAATTTGATGATGATTATAAAATTGAAATTTTTCAATTATCCATACATTTTTATTTTGTATAAATCCTAACATTAGACTTGTACTATTAGGTAATGAAATTTTCAAGAACCTACCTATCTGTCAGTAAAATAGGTGAAAAAGAAATAGAAGTAATTGATGTCCTTTTTTTAGTAAACACAAATGTATGACAATCCGCCCTCTAGCTGGGTATTCGACGTCACAGGGAACATTTTATAATCATTATTATTATTATTACATTTAAGAACAATAAATTTATTTATAACTTGTTTTCTCAAATCATTTTTTTTTCTTAATATACAGACTGATTATTATTAGAAGATTTAAACACGAACAAGAAAATTGTAAGTCAAATTCTTTATTATCTATTTCTCATTTGAAAATTGCTCATGTGGTACATTCTCCACATTTAGTAAGAAACATCGAGAGATGACATCTGGTTAGCGCCCTCTACAATATATGAGTACCATTACCGATATTTTCGATAAAACAGATCTCACTTACCACTGTACGTATAATATTTAAAAGTAATTCGCGTTTGTTCGAATACACAATAACTATTAAATTATCATTTATAGCGATCTGGTTTTTGTACCGCTGAAATAAACGCAGAGCACGATAGCATGATATTTATTTTGAACTGTAAAATTCACTGGGCAGTACATCTCGCGTGTATTTTTATTCATCCTATTCGTTTTATGAGCTAATTTGTCTCTTCTTTTGTCATCCAAAAATTTATGTCCCTCCAACGCAAACACATGTCAAATTCTACTTCAATTATTCGAGTTCAAGCATCAACGGTCACATATTGTCAATGACCTACTGTGGCAATTATACAGCCGTCATTTGTCAAGCCTAACCTTCGAACACGCTGCCTAAACGCACGATTATGTGTTGTTCGCTCACGAAATTCGCTCGGGGATTCGCACGTGTTCCTGCTAAGGGTGTGCATTTTTAAAAGGGGTACACGCAATTATATAGTTTTTAATAACATAAAAATTGTCAGTATTGGTTTTTTTTTCGAAAGTAGTTTTGTATTCTTAAATTATGTATACAGATATAAAACAATAAATTAATTATTTGATTTCAATAAGTTTTTTTCAGAATTTTGCTGAATTAATTTTGTACAATGGGATATGTGATCATAATCGAATTTCAGTATAAAAGTCACAAAATATAAAAACTAAGAACAACTTCTCATTACAATAATAAAAACTAAACATTATTTTGCAATAGTATTGTTATTAGCAATTTAATATTTTGGAGAAGGGATTTGTGACGTTAGCATGGTAGAATCGTGGAAGAAGACAGGTAAATAAAGAGGGAAATGATAATTATATAACTGTCTCTTTCGCTGCTATTCATTTGTCTTTTTTACGATTCTACCAAGGTGACGTTACTTATGCCATCCCCAAATTTGTAATAATTATTTTTCAATCGATATAAAAAATACGGGTATTTTATATATTTGTCCGGTATCATATTAGGTAAATTAAAAATTTGGTTACATTCCCCATTATTACTTGAAATTGAATGGTGAAGGAAATGAAAGTAATTATATTATAGGTAATATTAAATATAAATAAGAAAACAACAACAGCACAGATTTTCAGATTGTGCGCCCACCTACAAAAATATCTGCACACCTAATTCATTTTAAGATCACGTTGCTTACCAAAATAATTTCGACATATGATGTAGCAATAGTAATAATTTCGTCATATGATATACCAATAGTTTCTAAAATTCAGTCAATATTTAGAAAGCTTTATTTTGACTCTGACCGGTTTCGACCCCTCATGAGTGTTCTTCAGAGAGTGAAAGACAAAAATAAAATTGAAATTGTGGCAAACATAATTAATTGAAAACAAAAACAGAAGACACATTTGGGGTTGAAACCGGAGCAGTAATGAAATCTTCCAAATATTGCCTTAATATTACAGGACCATACTCAAGAATATCTTCAAATCATTAATTTCGATAATAATTTGGAACAATCCGAGTTCAATTCTCGCTAAAGTCAAAATTCTTTACCAACTCTAGTGCCTGAAAGGCGGTGTTTGTTAAATAAATTCCTGGTATGAATATATGAATACAGAAATTTGTTAAAACTAGTGAAAGAACTAATATTAACCTATGAGCAATTATTTATAATAAATAAAATAATAAAGTAACAAACAAAATATGTGTAATTCTTTGAGTAAACATTAGATGTTTTACAAAAAGAAATGAAGTATTTGAATCGTCTTATTCTAATATTTTAAACCGCAACCTAATCATTCATAATTCTATATTAAATCTCATGTAGAATTCTCTTATTTTCTAGGGTATGCCTCGGAGAATGCGAAGCCGTGAGACGCGCGCGGGCGCGTCGTTTGTGCCACTCTCCTCTCCTCTCCGCTGGAGTTCCTCGACCCTGCGTGACGTCACAGCGCGCTGCGCATGCTAGGAAGTGAAGAGCGACTCGGCACGGCGCGGCTTGCACTGCTACGTTTACACGCGCCGACGTAAAAAATGTAAACAACATTCCGCGAGCCACCAGCGCGAGCACCAGGCAGGGAAAGTGGCTCTGGGCTGCACTGGTGGGCCACAAAATGGCCGTGGAGGAATATTATAATAAACAAAATTATACACTAAGGTTGAGAAGAATGCCATTATTAGCCCAGCGCCAAGATTGGGTCTCGAGGTGCGAATCGAGGGATACAAGGCGCTGGACAATAATGGTCGTTTCAACCATGGTAGGTATACCTATACAGTGTGTTCAAAGAAATGCGGAACAAAGGACTTTAACATGGGATTTCAAAATATTGCAAATATTCTCTCTCCTGATAGATTTAGAACAAAACTACAGAGTACAAAGTTGTTCAAAATTAAATTCTACATCAGATAATATAATAATTGATGCTATAGCACGTATACAGTAGGAGATTTATTAAATATAAAATGTAACATTTTTGGTCAAAATCAGATAGCCATGGAAATAAAAGAAAATATCTATGTGTCGATTGTGACAGTTAATAACATATTATATATTTTTATAATATTGGTATATTATTTAAGAAAAAAATCCCAACTCAACTTAAATAATGTAAAAATACAAACAATATAAGAATTATAATCAGTCAGTCTAAACTGACATATAGATATTTTCTTTTATTTCCATGGCTGTCTGATTTTAAGGAAAATATTACATTTTATATTTAATATATCTCGTACTACACACTAGCTGTTGCAACAAATATGATCTTATATGACGTAGAATTTAATTTTGAACAATTATGTACTCTAGTAGTTTTGCTCTAAATTTATCAGGAGAGAGAGTATCCGGAATTTTTTGAAATCCCATGTTAAAGTCCTATGTTTCGGATTTCGTTGCACACCCTGTATATTATTTCACTACTGACACAAAAATTCCAATCATTCTTAAAGATTTTTATATTCATAAAAACATAGATTTTAGCATGAATATTGTGTCTCCACGTGCGAAGCATCGAGGGATACAAGTCGCTGGTCAATAATGGACTTCGCAATCATGGTATATATTATTATTTCACTACTGACGCAAAAATTCTAATTATACTTAAAGATTTTTATATTAATAAAAACAAAGATTTTGACATGAATACTTAATTGTTCCTTAATACTCCCAAAAATTAAATAGGCTTTATTTGTTTTTATATCTGACATTTCAGTGTGTTAATCCCATTTTTAATTTGTTTTTATTTGTTTTACTTACATATTTAAATTAGAAGACAAATTTAAATTGTAGGTAAATCCATAGATTTTTGAGTTTAACGAGTCAAATAAGATATCGATTTGAAGGTTGAGATTCTTCAAAAAGTGACAATTTACATTACATATCTAGGTCAATAATATTTTATTATTAAATCACGCCTCTGGAAAAATAATTATTTTTAACCTTTAATGTATTTATTTATGAAAGAGAATCATCACTACATTCCTAGATGAAACAGGGGCTCAAGTACCTAAAGTATTTGTTTCATGGCTAGTTGTACATGTATTTTAGTGTTGTACATTGTTAACCTACAGTCTCTATACTCCGTTTTTAAACTATAGACAGCACTAGACGAAGTCACATTTACACCACAGTGTTAGTGAAATACTAGTAGTTCTGAAAATAACTGGTTTTAATCATGATATAACACAAAAAGAGAAATGAAAAAAAAAAACACTTGCAAATTCAAGAAGTGATTTAACAACTACTGAGAGTTTGACGTTTCAATTACGTTTGAGAAGGTTTACTTGAAATTTTGTCTGGTTAAATGTAACTTCACGAAATGGCGCAGCAGCCAATCACAGGCTTTGATTTTCTCACTAGAATTTCAAGTTACTGTTTGTAGTTTAAAAACAGAGTATAGAAGAGACCTACAGCTTATAGTGGGTTGCGAATCATTGGAGCACAGCGGTATTTTTATTTGGATAATATTTAAGATTTGAACTTTAAAACACACTTTAAGTTGGAGCTAGTGTTTCGCTAAGACAAGAAATCTTGTCCTGAACAACATTTTTTGTCCTTTTTGAATTTTAAGTTAAAAAAATCTGATGTGGACATCATGTGACTTCTATGTACGCGAAATTATATACATTTTTTGCTGGACTTCATTTAAACTTATTTCACTTGAAAATGAGATCATTCTACGGTTACCCATTCTTCAACTCGTTTCGTATCTTCCCTTCGAAATGGATCATTTGAAAATTTTATTAAAATGTTTATCATTATTTTTTATTGCATTACCTAAAGAAAATTATTTTAATCGCTCAAAATCTTGCAAGGAAAGATATATTGATATCATTTTTTTAGGTCATATTTCTGACGATATACTGACAATTATTAATGTCAATTTATTAAAGGGCAGTTAAATGTCTCTTGCAAAAATTAACAGACATCTAAATCTGCCGAAATTAAAGTACTATTTTGAAAAGGCCGATTGCAACAAAAAATGGAGGTGCATAACTAGATGTTATAATTACATGAAGAAAATTTCAACATTCTACGGCTAATCGTTTTCGAATTATGCAAAAAATTCAAAAAAAACACTAAACCGAAGTTTTACCCTTTTGGACCACAACTAGATGTTATAGCAATCCTATATAAAAAATTTCAAAATTTTACGTCTAATCATTTTTGAGGTTGGTTCTTATGTTGAGTCAAGACAAGACAAATACATTGGAGAAAACATATTGAAATATAATACTTTTTTATCTTGATTTTGTTTTGACAATAAAAAAACTTTCTTGATTCTTGTGAATGAAATTAGTTGTAAATTCTTCTGCCGCTATCGGCAGCTACCCTCCACCCTTCTATCATTCATTTTTCAATTGCACACAATCGCTATCCTAATTTTATTCAACAGGTGTTGTGAATAAATTAAAAACCAGATTCACATATAATTTTTATTTCTGTTGTGACTTGATCCTACATGATATTTTTCTCAAAAAATGTCACCGGGGAGGTGACCGCGCTAACCAAATGGATCACCGTTGCGCGTATAAAAAAATTAAAGGAATAAATAAAATAGCACATATCAAGAACTTATTTCATAATACACAATTTTATATTAGTTTATATTTACAATAAATTTAACCGTCGAATTAATTTTTAAATTTATTTTGTGTTTTAAATAAATACTTATCCTTAAATATTGATATATATTTAATGGTACTGCCAATAGGAAAATTATTTAGTTGATTTTGTTTGAATTGACTCAAAAATTGAAATTATTTTAAATATTAAATTTTTATAATACCTCTCCTTAGACTAACATGTTTTGAAAGATCGTTAGTACTCTGCATTTTTATTAGAATTTGAATAGTTGTCCCGTTTTAAACGAGTGTTGTGCTTGTTGCATACAATATTGGCAAATACATATATTTATTGACGATTTTATATAGGTAAAATATTTACAATATCTTTCTAAAAAAAATGCATCTTAATATTATCGAAAATGATTATTGTAACAATTTTGTAACATGTATCTTCTAAATATATTCTAATAATTAATTGTAAATTAAACTAAAAAAATATTCTTTTCCTACCTTTGCAGACATCGTCCATGTTCTGGCAATGCATTCCAAAAATATCACCACACGCACAAGTATTCTTCCTGCAAGTCATTTTCCTGCAAATAAGGCAGTGTATCACGTCCACGTAGCAATCAATCAAGAAATGATTAATCAAACGAAATATCAATAAAACATCGTAATGAGAAAAGTTCGCACAGTGAACGATATCGTCCAACTATTCTCAAACGAAAAAATTATCAGCGCAAAAGTTCGTTGACTCCAGGTTATCGGTTATCTGGATATATTACATACATATTTGAAATTTATTTCACTGCCATATCTACACAAGGTGTGTAGGTGAACATATTTTTTATCTCCTAATGAGATAAGGGTAACATAATAATCATATAAAAAATCAAGATTCGATTCTAAAATCAAAACCTTTAAAAATACCCTAAAGAGTGTAACGAACTATTTATTAATGTTTTATTATATTTATTATATACAGCAAATATAGTCGGCGAGAAAAATATAGTCGGCGAGAAAAATATAGTCGGCGAGAAAAATATAGTCGGCGAGAAAAATATAGTTTCGGCGAGAAAAATATAGTTTCGGCGAGAAATATTTAAGCGGGGCATGTTTTCGGTATTTTCAGCGGGACAATTTTTTGGAATTTTCAGCGGGACAAAAATTCGGTATTTTCAGCCGGACAAAAATTCGGTACTTTCAGCGGGACAAAACTTTGGTATTTTCAGCGGGACAAAAATACTTTCAGCGGGACAAAAATATTTTCGGTGGGACAAAAATACTTTCGGCGGGACAAAAATACTTTCGGCGGGACAAAAATAGAAAAATAGTTTCGGCGAGAAATATATAGTTTCGGCGAGAAAAATATAGTTTCGGCGAGAAAAATAGTTTCGGCGGGGCAAGTTTTCGGTATTTTCAGCGGGGCAAGTTTTCGGTATTTTCAGCGGGGCAAGTTTTCGATATTTTCAGCTGCGGAAGTTTTCGGTTTTTTCAGCTGGGCAAGTTTTCAGTATTTTCAGCGGGGCAAGTTTTCGGTATTTTCAGCGGTTTTTTTCAGATGGTATTTTCAGCGGGTATTTTTAGAGGGTATTTTCAGCGGGTATTTACGGCGGGTATTTTCAGAGGGTATTTTGAGCTGAAAATACCGAAAATACCCGCTGAAAATACCGAAAATACCCGCTGAAAATACCCTATGAAAATACCTTATGAAAATACCCTATGAAAATTCCCTATGAAAATACCCTATGAAAATACTCGCTGAAAATACCCTATGAAAATACTTGCTGAAAATACCGAAAATAACCGCTATTATATTTTTTCTCCTATATTATATTTTTCTCGCCGACTATATTTTCTCGCCGAAACTATATTTTCTCGCCGAAACTATATTTTTCTCGCCGAAAGTATTCAAAGTATTTTTGTATTTTCGGTATTTTCAGCGGGTATTTTCGATATTTTCAGCGGGTATTTTCGGTATTTTCAGCGGGTATTTTCGGTATTTTCAGCTCAAAATACCCTCTGAAAATACCCGCCGAAAATACCCGCTGAAAATACCATCTAAAAAAAACCGCTGAAAATACCGAAAACTTGCCCCGCTGAAAATATCGAAAACTTGCCCCGCTGAAAATACCGAAAACTTGCCCCGCTGAAAATACCGAAAACTTGCCCCGCCGAAACTATTTTTCTCGCCGAAACTATATTTTTCTCGCCGAAACTATATATTTTTCGCCGAAACTATTTTTCTATTTTTGTCCCGCCGAAAGTATTTTTGTCCCACCGAAAATATTTTTGTCCCGCCGAAAGTATTTTTGTCCCGCTGAAAATACCAAAGTTTTGTCCCGCTAAAAGTACCGAATTTTTGTCCGGCAGAAAATACCGAATTTTTGTCCCGCTGAAAATTCCGAAAACTTGTCCCGCTTAAATATTTCTCGCCGAAACTATATTTTTCTCGCCGAAACTATATTTTTCTCGCCGACTATATTTTTCTCGCCGACTATATTTTCTCGCGGACTATATTTTGTCTCGCTGAAAATACCGAGATTTTGTCCCGCTGAAACTATCGATTTTTTTTTAACTTATTCTCGCCAAAACATTTTTTCTCGCCGAAACTATTTTTCGGCAAAACGGCATGACAAAACAGCAAAACGGCATGACAAAACGGCAAAACAGCATCACAAAAGGGCAAAACGGCATGACAAAACGGCAAAACGGCATGACAAAACGGCAAAACGGCGTGACAAAACGGCAAAACGGCATGAAAAAACGGCAATACGGCATGGCAAAAATACTTTGGATACTTTCGGCGAGAAAAATATAGTTTCGGCGAGAAAATATAGTTTCGGCGAGAAAATATAGTCAGCGAGAAAAATATAATATAGGAGAAAAATATAATAGCGGTTATTTTCGGTATTTTCAGCGAGTATTTTCATAGGGTATTTTCAGCGAGTATTTTCATAGGGTATTTTCAGCGGGTATTTTCGGTATTTTCAGCGGGTATTTTCGGTATTTTTCGGCATGACAAAACGGCGACAAAACAGCATGACAAAACGGCAAAACGGCATGACAAAACGGCAAAACAGCATGACAAAACGGCAAAACGGCATGACAAAACGGCATAACGGCATGACAAATATACTTTGGATACTTTCGGCGAGAAAAATATAGTTTCGGCGAGAAAATATAGTCGGCGAGAAAAATATAATATAGGAGAAAAAATATAATAGCGGTTATTTTCAGTATTTTCAGCGAGTATTTTCATAGGGTATTTTCAGCGGGTATTTTCGGTATTTTCAGCGGGTATTTTCGGTATTTTTCGGCATGACACAACGGCGACAAAACGGCATGACAGAACTACTTTGGATACTTCCCGCGGGAAAATATAGTTTCGGCGAGAAAATATAGTTGCGGCGAGAAAATATAGTTTCGGCGAGAAAATATAGTCGGCGAGAAAATATAGTCGGTGAAAAAAATATAATATAGTCGGCGAAAAAAATATAATATAGTCGGCGAGAAAAATGTAATATAGTCAGCGAGAAAAATGTAATATAGTCGGCGAGAAAATATAGTCGGCGAGAAAATATAGTCGGCGAGAAAATAGTCAGCGAGAAAAATATAATATAGTCGGCGAGAAAAATATAATATAGTCAGCGAGAAAAATATAATAGCGGTTGTTCTCTGTATTTTCAGCGGGTTTTTTCGGTATTTTCAGCGGGTATTTTCGGTATTTTCAGCGGGTATTTTCGATATTTTCAGCGGGTATTTTCGGTATTTTCAGCGGGTATTTTCTGTATTTTCAGCTCAAAATACCCTCTGAAAATACCCGCTGAAAATACCCTCTAAAAATACCCGCTGAAAATACCATCTGAAAAAAACCGCTGAAAATACCGAAAACTTGCCCCGCTGAAAATACCGAAAACTTGCAACGCTGAAAATACTGAAAACTTGCCCAGCTGAAAAAACCGAAAACTTCCGCCGCTGAAAATATCGAAAACTTGCCCCGCTGAAAATACCGAAAACTTGCCCCGCTGAAAATACCGAAAACTTGCCCCGCCGAAACTATTTTTCTCGCCGAAACTATATTTTTCTCGCCGAAACTATATATTTCTCGCCGAAACTATTTTTCTATTTTTGTCCCGCCGAAAGTATTTTTGTCCCGCCGAAAGTATTTTTGTCCCACCGAAAATATTTTTGTCCCGCCGAAAGTATTTTTGTCCCGCTGAAAATACCAAAGTTTTGTCCCGCTAAAAGTACCGAATTTTTGTCCGGCTGAAAATACCGAATTTTTGTCCCGCTGAAAATTCCGAAAACTTGTCCCGCTTAAATATTTCTCGCCGAAACTATATTTTTCTCGCCGAAACTATATTTTTCTCGCCGACTATATTTTTCTCGCCGACTATATTTTTCTCTCCGACTATATTTTTCTCGCCGACTGTAGACTATATTTTTCTCGCCGACTATATTTTCTCGCGGACTATATTTTGTCTCGCTGAAAATACCGAGATTTTGTCCCGCTGAAACTATCGATTTTTTTTTAAACTACTTCTCGCCGAAACTCTTTTTCTCGCCGAAACTATTTTTCGGCAAAACGGCAAAACGGCATGACAAAACGGCAAAACGGCAAAACAGCATGACAAAAGGGCAAAACGGCATGACAAAACGGCAAAACGGCATGATAAAACGGCAAAACGGCATGATAAAACGGCAAAACGGCATGACAAAACGGCAAAACGGCATGACAAAACGGCAAAACGGCGTGACAAAACGGCATGACAAAACGGCAAAACAGCATGACAAAAATACTTTGGATACTTTCGGCGAGAAAAATATAGTTTCGGCGAGAAAAATATAGTTTCGGCGAGAAAATATAGTCGGCGAGAAAAATATAATATAGGAGAAAAAATATAATAGCGGTTATTTTCCGTATTTTTAGCGAGTATTTTCATAGGGTATTTTCAGCGGGTATTTTCGGTATTTTCAGCGGGTATTTTCGGTATTTTCAGCGGGTATTTTCGGTATTTTTCGGCATGACAAAACGGCGACAAAACGGCATGACAAAACGGCATGACAAAACTACTTTGGATACTTCCCGCGGGAAAATATAGTTTCGGCGAGAAAATATAGTTTCGGCGAGAAAATATAGTTTCGGCGAGAAAATATAGTCGGCGAGAAAATATAGTCGGTGAAAAAAATATAATATAGTCGGCGAAAAAAATGTAATAAGTCGGCGAGAAAATTGTAATACAGTCAGCGAGAAAAATGTAATATGGTCGGCGAGAAAATATAGTCGGCGAGATAATATAGTCGGCGAGAAAAATATAATATAGTCAGCGAGAAAAATATAATAGCGGTTGTTCTCTGTATTTTCAGCGGGTATTTTCGGTATTTTCAGCGGGTATTTTCGATATTTTCAGCGGGTATTTTCGGTATTTTCAGCTCAAAATACCCTCTGAAAATACCCGCCTAAAATACCCGCTGAAAATACCCTCTAAAAATACCCGCTAAAAATACCATCTGAAAAAAACCGCTGAAAATACCGAAAACTTGCCCCGCTGAAAATACCGAAAACTTGCCCCGCTGAAAATACTGAAAACTTGCCCAGCTGAAAAAACCGAAAACTTCCGCCGCTGAAAATATCGAAAACTTGCCCCGCTGAAAATACCGAAAACTTGCCCCGCCGAAACTATTTTTCTCGCCGAAACTATATTTTTCTCGCCGAAACTATATATTTCTCGCCGAGACTATTTTTCTATTTTTGTCCCGCCGAAAGTATTTTTGTCCCGCCGAAAGTATTTTTGTCCCACCGAAAATATTTTTGTCCCGCCGAAAGTACTTTTGTCCCGCTGAAAATACCAAAGTTTTGTCCCGCTGAAAGTACCGAATTTTTGTCGGGCTGAAAATACCGAATTTTTGTCCCGCTGAAAATTCCAAAAACTTGTCCCGCTGAAAATACCGATAACATGCCCCGCTTAAATATTTCTCGCCGAAACTATATTTTTCTCGCCGAAACTATATTTTTCTCGCCGACTATATTTTTCTCGCCGACTGTAGACTATATTTTTCTGGCCGACTATATTTTCTCGCGGACTATATTTTGTCTCGCTGAAAATACCGAGATTTTGTCCCGCTGAAACTATCGATTTTTTTTTTAAACTACTTCTCGCCGAAACTATTTTTCGGCAAAACGGCATGACAAAACGGCAAAACAGCATGACAAAAGGGCAAAACGGCATGACAAAACGGCTACACGGCATGACAAAAAGGCAAAACGGCATGACAAAACGGCAACACGGCATGACAAAAAGGCAAAACAGCATGACAAAACGGCAAAACGGTATGACAAAACGGCAAAACGGCATGACAAAACGGCAAAACGGCATGACAAAAATACTTTGGATACTTTCGGAGAGAAAAATATAGTTTCGGCGAGAAAATATAGTCGGCGAGAAAAATATAATATAGGAGAAAAAATATAATAGCGGTTATTTTCGGTATTTTCAGCGAGTATTTTCATAGGGTATTTTCAGCGGGTATTTTCGGTATTTTCAGCGGGTATTTTCGGTATTTTCAGCGGGTATTTTCGGTATTTTTCGACATGACAAAACGGCGACAAAACAGCATGACAAAACGGCATGACAAAACGGCAAAACGGCATGACAAAACGGCTACACGGCATGACAAAAAGGCAAAACGGCATGACAAAACGGCAAAACAGCATGACAAAACGGCAAAACGGCATGACAAACGGCATGACAAAACGGCAAAACGGCATGACAAAACGGCAAAACGGCATGACAAAACGGCAACACGGCATGACAAAACGGCAACACGGCATGACAAAACGGCAAAACGGCATGACAAAACGGCAAAACGGCATGACAAAACGGCAACACGGCATGACAAAACGGCAAAACGGCATGACAAAACGGCAACACGGCATGACAAAAAGGCAAAACAGCATGACAAAACGGCAAAACGGCATGACAAAACGGCAAAACGGTATGACAAAACGGCAAAACGGCATAAAAAAAATACTTTGGATACTTTCGGCGAGAAAAATATAGTTTCGGCGAGAAAATATAGTCGGCGAGAAAAATATAATATAGGAGAAAAAATATAATAGCGGTTATTTTCCGTATTTTCAGCGAGTATTTTCATAGGGTATTTTCAGCGGGTATTTTCGGTATTTTCAGCGGGTATTTTCGGTATTTTCAGCGGGTATTTTCGGTATTTTTCGACATGACAAAACGGCGACAAAACAGCATGACAAAACGGCATGACAAAACGGCAAAACGGCATGACAAAACGGCTACACGGCATGACAAAAAGGCAAAACGGCATGACAAAACGGCAAAACAGCATGACAAAACGGCAAAACGGCATGACAAACGGCATGACAAAACGGCAAAACGGCATGACAAAACGGCAAAACGGCATGACAAAACGGCAACACGGCATGACAAAACGGCAACACGGCATGACAAAACGGCAAAACGGCATGACAAAACGGCAAAACGGCATGACAAAACGGCAACACGGCATGACAAAACGGCAAAACGGCATGACAAAATGGCAACACGGCATGACAAAAAGGCAAAACAGCATGACAAAACGGCAAAACGGCATGACAAAACGGCAAAACGGTATGACAAAACGGCAAAACGGCATAAAAAAAATACTTTGGATACTTTCGGCGAGAAAAATATAGTTTCGGCGAGAAAATATAGTCGGCGAGAAAAATATAATATAGGAGAAAAAATATAATAGCGGTTATTTTCCGTATTTTTAGCGAGTATTTTCATAGGGTATTTTCAGCGGGTATTTTCGGTATTTTCAGCGGGTATTTTCGGTATTTTCAGCGGGTATTTTCGGTATTTTTCGGCATGACAAAACGGCGACAAAACGGCATGACAAAACGGCATGACAAAACTACTTTGGATACTTCCCGCGGGAAAATATAGTTTCGGCGAGAAAATATAGTTTCGGCGAGAAAATATAGTTTCGGCGAGAAAATATAGTCGGCGAGAAAATATAGTCGGTGAAAAAAATATAATATAGTCGGCGAAAAAAATGTAATAAGTCGGCGAGAAAATTGTAATACAGTCAGCGAGAAAAATGTAATATGGTCGGCGAGAAAATATAGTCGGCGAGATAATATAGTCGGCGAGAAAAATATAATATAGTCAGCGAGAAAAATATAATAGCGGTTGTTCTCTGTATTTTCAGCGGGTATTTTCGGTATTTTCAGCGGGTATTTTCGATATTTTCAGCGGGTATTTTCGGTATTTTCAGCTCAAAATACCCTCTGAAAATACCCGCCTAAAATACCCGCTGAAAATACCCTCTAAAAATACCCGCTAAAAATACCATCTGAAAAAAACCGCTGAAAATACCGAAAACTTGCCCCGCTGAAAATACCGAAAACTTGCCCCGCTGAAAATACTGAAAACTTGCCCAGCTGAAAAAACCGAAAACTTCCGCCGCTGAAAATATCGAAAACTTGCCCCGCTGAAAATACCGAAAACTTGCCCCGCCGAAACTATTTTTCTCGCCGAAACTATATTTTTCTCGCCGAAACTATATATTTCTCGCCGAGACTATTTTTCTATTTTTGTCCCGCCGAAAGTATTTTTGTCCCGCCGAAAGTATTTTTGTCCCACCGAAAATATTTTTGTCCCGCCGAAAGTACTTTTGTCCCGCTGAAAATACCAAAGTTTTGTCCCGCTGAAAGTACCGAATTTTTGTCGGGCTGAAAATACCGAATTTTTGTCCCGCTGAAAATTCCAAAAACTTGTCCCGCTGAAAATACCGATAACATGCCCCGCTTAAATATTTCTCGCCGAAACTATATTTTTCTCGCCGAAACTATATTTTTCTCGCCGACTATATTTTTCTCGCCGACTGTAGACTATATTTTTCTGGCCGACTATATTTTCTCGCGGACTATATTTTGTCTCGCTGAAAATACCGAGATTTTGTCCCGCTGAAACTATCGATTTTTTTTTTAAACTACTTCTCGCCGAAACTATTTTTCGGCAAAACGGCATGACAAAACGGCAAAACAGCATGACAAAAGGGCAAAACGGCATGACAAAACGGCTACACGGCATGACAAAAAGGCAAAACGGCATGACAAAACGGCAACACGGCATGACAAAAAGGCAAAACAGCATGACAAAACGGCAAAACGGTATGACAAAACGGCAAAACGGCATGACAAAACGGCAAAACGGCATGACAAAAATACTTTGGATACTTTCGGAGAGAAAAATATAGTTTCGGCGAGAAAATATAGTCGGCGAGAAAAATATAATATAGGAGAAAAAATATAATAGCGGTTATTTTCGGTATTTTCAGCGAGTATTTTCATAGGGTATTTTCAGCGGGTATTTTCGGTATTTTCAGCGGGTATTTTCGGTATTTTCAGCGGGTATTTTCGGTATTTTTCGACATGACAAAACGGCGACAAAACAGCATGACAAAACGGCATGACAAAACGGCAAAACGGCATGACAAAACGGCTACACGGCATGACAAAAAGGCAAAACGGCATGACAAAACGGCAAAACAGCATGACAAAACGGCAAAACGGCATGACAAACGGCATGACAAAACGGCAAAACGGCATGACAAAACGGCAAAACGGCATGACAAAACGGCAACACGGCATGACAAAACGGCAACACGGCATGACAAAACGGCAAAACGGCATGACAAAACGGCAAAACGGCATGACAAAACGGCAACACGGCATGACAAAACGGCAAAACGGCATGACAAAACGGCAACACGGCATGACAAAAAGGCAAAACAGCATGACAAAACGGCAAAACGGCATGACAAAACGGCAAAACGGTATGACAAAACGGCAAAACGGCATAAAAAAAATACTTTGGATACTTTCGGCGAGAAAAATATAGTTTCGGCGAGAAAATATAGTCGGCGAGAAAAATATAATATAGGAGAAAAAATATAATAGCGGTTATTTTCCGTATTTTCAGCGAGTATTTTCATAGGGTATTTTCAGCGGGTATTTTCGGTATTTTCAGCGGGTATTTTCGGTATTTTCAGCGGGTATTTTCGGTATTTTTCGACATGACAAAACGGCGACAAAACAGCATGACAAAACGGCATGACAAAACGGCAAAACGGCATGACAAAACGGCAAAACGGCATGACAAAACGGCTACACGGCATGACAAAAAGGCAAAACGGCATGACAAAACGGCAAAACAGCATGACAAAACGGCAAAACGGCATGACAAACGGCATGACAAAACGGCAAAACGGCATGACAAAACGGCATGACAAAACGGCAACACGGCATGACAAAACGGCAACACGGCATGACAAAACGGCAAAACGGCATGACAAAACGGCAAAACGGCATGACAAAACGGCAACACGGCATGACAAAACGGCAAAACGGCATGACAAAATGGCAACACGGCATGACAAAAAGGCAAAACAGCATGACAAAACGGCAAAACGGCATGACAAAACGGCAAAACGGTATGACAAAACGGCAAAACGGCATAAAAAAAATACTTTGGATACTTTCGGCGAGAAAAATATAGTTTCGGCGAGAAAATATAGTCGGCGAGAAAAATATAATATAGGAGAAAAAATATAATAGCGGTTATTTTCCGTATTTTTAGCGAGTATTTTCATAGGGTATTTTCAGCGGGTATTTTCGGTATTTTCAGCGGGTATTTTCGGTATTTTTCGGCATGACAAAACGGCGACAAAACGGCATGACAAAACTACTTTGGATACTTCCCGCGGGAAAATATACTCCGAAACTCTTTTTCTCGCCGAAACTATTTTTCGGCAAAACGGCATGACAAAACGACAACGGCAAAACGGCATGACAAAACGGCAAAACAGCATGACAAAACGGCAAAACGGCATGACAAAACGGCAAAACGGCATGACAAAACGGCAACACGGCATGACAAAAAGGCAAAACGGCATGACAAAACGGCAAAACGGTGACAAAACGGCAAAACGGCATGACAAAAATACTTTGGATACTTTCGGAGAGAAAAATATAGTTTCGGCGAGAAAATATAGTCGGCGAGAAAAATATAATATAGGAGAAAAAATATAATAGCGGGTATTTTCGGTATTTTCAGCGGGTATTTTCGGTATTTTCAGCGGGTATTTTCGGTATTTTTCGGCATGACAAAACGGCGACAAAACAGCATGACAAAACGGCATGACAAAACTACTTTGGATACTTCCCGCGGGAAAATATAGTTTCGGCGAGAAAATATAGTTTCGGCGAGAAAATATAGTTTCGGCGAGAAGATATAGTTTCGGCGAGAAAATATAGTCGGCGAGAAAATATAGTCGGTGAAAAAAATATAATATAGTCGGCGAAAAAAATATAATATAGTCGGCGAGAAAAATGTAATATAGTCAGCGAGAAAAATGTAATATAGTCGGCGAGAAAATATAGTCGGCGAGAAAATATAGTCGGCGAGAAAATATAGTCGGCGAGAAAATAGTCAGCGAGAAAAATATAATATATAATCAATTATTAAAAATTGGCGCACAAAGCAGATATCAGATTCGTTAGTTTGACGATTGGCTCTATATAATAACATACTTGTATTTCCTAATTTCACTAATTAGTTGCATTTTCAAAACCCCTGGACTATATATAGTCCATGGTTTTGAAGTTGCAAAAAACCGATTTTTCATATTTGGCATACATTTACTAGGTACGTAGGGGTAACTACTTTTGAAGTCAAACCCGCTTAGGGGTTGAAAATAGGGGAATTATTTGATAATAAAGATTTAAATCGCTTATTACGTAAGAACTATAAGTCGTATGGAAATTTAGACACCAAATTCGGAATCTACGAGAGCGAATTAGGGGTTACTATCAAAAAATCACCCTCTTAATAGGAACCTCCCTACATGTACATATATTAACTTGTGTATATATTATGTAGATTTTAATTATTTTGGATTTGTTTATTTAGAAAATGGGTGACTGACTTCAACTCCGGATACGGCAACTACAGTTCCAGAAGGGAAGAAATAAAAATAATAAATTGTATATGTATTATTGTATTTGTATTAAGATAATTGTACGTATTTATTGTTTATTACTATACCCGTTATATAATAAAATCACTCTTCCATAGAGCTTAGTTATTTTTAAAGGTTGTTACATAACCAAGACCCTTAGGATGAATCTGATCTTGGATTCGTGTTCTACAGGTTCTAATTAGCTTAATAAAATTTATCTTGGCCTTCTTGCCATTATTTGGAGTTTTTTACACAATATTTAGGGGTGAATATATGAAATTACAGTTTGAAGAGCAATTCTGACTACACCAATGGAAAGAGTAAATTAAAATACCCCCGATAAGCAATTTTCAACCATCTACTACATTTAAACAAGTAAAATATAGTGAGCTAACCCAACTCCCCTAATTTCAACCCCTTGCCAAAATTTGTCTTCAGACATTGTTAGCTCCATGTATCTAGTACACGTATGCCAAATAAGAACCGGATCTGTGACAAAAAGGTTTCTTGCGACTTCAAAACCATGTGACTAGTCCAGGGTTATTGAAGATGTAACTAATTAGTGAAATTAGGGAATACAAGTATGCTATTGTAATTCACATTTCTTCTCGAATTATATTTTAGGCAACACCCAATACGACCTTGTGTCACCAATGCATAAATATAGGAGTTATATTCAAATACAAATATATTATTTTAGATTTTATTACAATTGAAGATTAATAAAATCAAAGGGTACAATTTAAGATACAGAAAATGTTAAACGGTCAACCACTGACAAGATCCAGTACTGATTTTTGGAATCAGCCAATCACAATATAGCATAGTGATATAAGATTTTGATTTTTTGAAACGACCAATCAAACAAGTGTTCTATTCGATTTGAATATTGAACGTTTGTACAAAAATATGCAATATATAACTAAATATAGTTTTTCTAGTAAAGAACAAGCAATATTTCATAATAATACTTCTAACAAATATATAGGTACATTAGAACTAAAATTATTTATAGCATTAATGATGTAATATTATGTATATATTATTTATTCATACATACATTTTAATTGATATTTTCCTGATTGTTGAAGGGATGATTGGCCTGCTTCTCATTCTTGGATGTGGCAGAGCTATATTTCCAGAGGAGAGTGAGAACACAATGTGTCGCTAGTTCCAATAATGGAACATTTGGCAAAAATGGGTTAAAACTTAACATAAAATCATAAATAGAATAGAATTCCATATATGTTTTATTAATTCTTTGGCTATATAGAAATATAGGTACAATTAATACTACAAACGTGTGACAATACTGAGTTATCATTTGTATAATAGTAATTAAAATGTAATTACTTATCTTAAAATAATGATTGTGCATGTCTTAAAAGTAAAATCATACATATACATATCTACAGTCATGTACACTTGTTGAACAAGACAGAAACGTTAGAAAAACTGTAAAAAACATTTATATAGAAATTGGTACGCAATAACATTAAAATATCTTACACAAAGCTCGCAATAATACACACGAATAGTAAATAAATATTGAAAACAATAACAATAGCTAAAATGCTTACATCTAAAAATATTTTATAATGCAGGTCACTCACTACAAATTAAATATACAGAATTTTCAAATATTACCTATCTAATTTTTGTCTTTAAGATTGATTACTGGTCATTTTACATTACAAGTGTATCATATAAGACGAATCGAAGACAGAAATTAGAAAGATAATTCTTGATACTGTCACGGGTACCATATAAATAATTTAAATAACTTCACATACAATAAAATTCTTTAAAACTCATAAAACAGCCATTTATAAACACAATTCAATCAAATTCGAGGTTACACAACTTATTTACGTAGTATCCGTGTCTGTGACTACGTTCATAAAAATCTTAACTGTATTTGGCTTTTTTTGCTCTTCATCTCATTTCAGAGATTATTTTAATGTAACGTAAACAGAACTGCAAAGAACGATACTATAAAATACATCAATCAGTTAAAATAAAGTGCAGTTTAGGTAGTTTCCAACCACCAGTAATTTAAATGCAGTATCATAATTTTATATACAATTTCCTTCTGCTTGCGTTACATTATTCCTTCTACCTCTACCGTTTAGCAAGTTGAGGTTTTCATGTCGCAGAGATCGGTCAACAGAGTGTTTTCGTTAGCGTCGTTGCTAGCGACGGTGGTTGAGCTACTGTTGGATGTAACTCGGTCGTTGGACATGTAGCGTTGCTTAAGAGTGCTTAAAGCGGTTAGAAGACGGTTATTCGTAGCGTCCAAAGCGGCGATGCGATTTTCTTGGGCCTCAATCACGCGCTGTTTGTGGGAGAGAGCTAACGACATCTTTTGCTGTTCTCTGCGCAGTTCTTCTTCCACGCTTATCAACCTACGAAGAAAAAGAAATAAAATAGCGAATTTTTCCAATTTTTAATATAGTTCTATAAATTATAAAGGTTCTTTCTTTGGGAAATAATGCAGACATTTCCGAATAAGAATAATTATTGCACTGTGGTGCAGAACAGAGTTTCTCAATCTTTGGGGCTAATTTCCAAAGAAAAATTTCTAAATTAAATAAAAAATAGAATGAAAATAATATCGTTTTTTATTCAAATAGTGATTGCGCCTGAATGCAGACGCCTCTGATATAGGATACGTCAATTTCAATAGTTCCTTCTTTATTTTAGGATGAAGAAAACTGATGATCTAATATTTTAAAAAATATACGCATTTCTAAACGTATGTTTATGGTACATATTTGGATCTTTGAATTTATATACCGAAAATTAATAGTAAATGAAAGAAAGAATTTGATTAGGTAAATAATTGGTTGACGATTTCAGATAATTGAACACCTAAATTAGTTTCCCTATTAAGGCGTTTGAAATATTATTAATAGATATCAGCCACATCTTTTCCTTTCAAAAACTTTTAAAATGATTTATCTTTTAAAATGATTTACTTCAAATTTGATTACATTTTTGTCAAATTTTGTAAACATAAGATTAACTTATGTTTCACTGAAATTACGTAGACTTAATGATTGTTAAAACTAATAAATATTAACGCAAACCTGCAGTAAAATAAAAAATCAATGCGTTTGATTATAACACAGTTTGTAAAAAAATGGGTAAAGGATTTTTTTCAGGAAATACAGTTTAGATCTTGAAATAAAATATAAATTCGATTGACCAATTGTAGTTAAACTACAATAATCTCTTCCCAGTATAGCAAAGAATCTAAATTTAAGTTTTCATAAATTTCTGTTAAATAGAAATTGAGTAATCATGTATACACGATCCATACACAAATCTATAGTGACATAGTCGTAAAAAAAAAATCAGATTGTAGGGTGTTTAAAACGTACATATTCATTAAAAACTTGATATATGATTTTAACAAAAGTAGTAAAAGGGAAAAATATTTTTTAACTTACCTAGCAATAATAGCCTTCATTTTGCTCTCGCCATCACTTTGCGTAACATCAGGACTTGATCCAAGTTCCACATGCTCCAATTTCTGCCGCAGCATATCCACACTGCTTTGCAGTCTTTCTATTTCGCGTTCGCAGTGTTCAAACGCCCGGTTCGACTCTCTTTTTCGGTGTCTTCCTGTTGTGTGATACTGCGGCGTTTCATCAGTTTCGCTGGAGCTATCCGACAAGTCTCTCGCACTTTCCAGTGACAATCTTCGGTTAAGTTTGTCACGGGAGATGTTGGATTTGCAATCATAGCGATCATCGTGGGCAAAGTTCGTGGTTTCATAGCGCGGGTAGATATTGTCGTATTGTGGCTTCATATATGTGCGGGTTTCGAGATGGTTCGGCATTTTGGTCAAGTTTTGATGAGAGCTGTGATGGTGTTCGGGTTCTGGGACTTTTAAATGTTGGTAGGCTGGTTTTTTGTCAGGGACTCTGTATCCTAACATGGGATTTGTTCGTGGAAGTGGTCCATTACTTATCCGGCGAATTACAGGGCTGGGAATTTCATCCATGTAGTTGTTATATCGATTGACTTCTTTACTGGAACTAGAATGTCGCAATTCGTGACCGTTTTCTTTCACTTCGTTTTGGTTCAAGTGTTCATCACTACTAGAACTTTCTAACTGGCGTTTGGGTACGAAATCCATGCTGTAAACAGGATTGGCAAAAGCTAGTGCTTGGTTTTTATTGGGTTGGTATTTTCCGTTTTGGGAATATCTATTTTCAAATGAACCATTTCTGTTAACTTTGGCTTTTTCGTGCAGGAATTTTGTACTATTATGCGGCAAGTCGTATTTCAACCCATTTTGATTGATTGTCAATTCAACTGGACTACTGGATTGACTATATGCGAAACTCTGATAACCGGAACTGGCTACGTTTGATAATTGACTTATGGAAACGTTGGATCCTTTGTTGTTCACTTCAGTTTCGTCGACATAGTGGAATAAATCTGATATTTCGTCCAAATTGGGACTACCATTTTCACGAAGTGGTATTGGTATTCTTTCATTTCCATCTTGATCTGTGGGAAGATTTCTTGGAATTTGTCGTTCATTGGGAACTTTTTCAATGGAAACAATATTATTGTGTGATCCATGTTTTTGTCTGTTTTGTATGTTCTTCAGAATGGGTGTTGGGCTTTTAGTTATGAATGCATTTGCCGGTTCGAGAACAAAATCTTCCGTGTTTGTTTGATTCAAAGACAAAGGATTTCCAAAAGTGTTTCGTGGTAAAGTTGCAGCTCTGGTTCCTAATCTCGGCGACTTTTTATGCGCGTCATAATTCAGCGTGCTACAATTCACAGTATTTACAATCATTTTAGGTTGATTGTCATATATTTCTTGACTTGGCACAGTCAAATTATTGTGTGTGTACGAATGATTAATCTGTTTCATTGGCTGTTGATTAACATTGTTGAAGTTTCCTACGCTTGGAGATAAATGCAGTTGAGATCCGTTTAGATTACTATTGCTGTTGTGCACGGTAGGATCATTATACCGGAAGATATTATCAGTGCAGTGGACTTCAGGCGGTGAAGAATGTTGCCGAAGGAACTGGTGATTATTGCAATGTTGCGCTCGAAGAGTTTCCAAGATTTTCACTAACGTTTCAAGTTCTTGGACCTTTCCTGGAGCGACTTTAGACAAGCACTCAGTTAGGAGAGTACTCAAAATGCTTAACTGTTTTCCTAAATCGATGTAGCCATCGAATTCAAGATGAGCAGCGATGGAATCTCGGCGACAGTTTTTCAGCATCTCGTTCTCCGATACTCGAGACTAAAGAACATGGTGTTAGCAATTTAAATAAATAATATTAAGTTTTACTTACAGATATATTATGAAGAAATTCTTTCATAGCAGGAGCTTCAGTTTCTAGGAAGTCGTTCATAAATTCCATGAAGTTTTCTTTGCCTTGGAATCGAGTGAAATTTGCTAAGGTTTGCAAAGTTTTCGCGACTAATGTCAAGTTTCTTGCCGCTTTTTCATTTGGATACTCTGGAAAATATTTAAGACAAATTACAAACCGAAAGATAAAAATAATAATAGGCTTTTCTACGATATTTATAAAAAAAGCATCCGTGAAAATTCAAAATGAAAATTCTTTCAAATAAGTAGTTAAATTTTAAATTTCTTGCGTAACTTACTAGTGTGGAATACCAGTGACAAACAGTAGTAATCAGGTTTATAGAAAAATGTCAATATTTAATTTGGAATATTATTTATTTACTATAATTAAATTGATTAGTAAAATGTTTCTTGTTTTTATAATCTCAAAGTTTATTAGTGGCGCTATAGACCACGTTAGTGAGGTTAAGATTTACATTTAGCGCGAAACCCTAATTCAAATCTGAGTGTATGCATTTCTTATGGGAGTACATTTTCAATTCACGATATTAAAGCATTTTGGCGATTCTTAACTATAACATAGTATTTTTTTATATCCTAAAATATTACTCTTTGCTTTCCATACAGAAAAAGTACAAATAAAAGAATAAATTAAGAAAAATTTGATTTTAAAGAAAGTAGTATCGCAAATAGTAACATATGTCGTTACTTGGTGGAGCAGGTTAAAAACGCCGCGTTAAAGTGACAGGTTCAACTGAATACTAAGACAGCTACGACATACGTTTTTAGAAATTTGCACCTACTGTTTAAATTGAAGTTTATTAAATAATACTGTGTTTTTTGGGTGTGTATATTACATTAGAAGATAGATAAAACATTAGAGATTAGTATTTATAAGGTTTAATAGTTAAGATTTGCATTTTATAATACTTTCTAGAAGTTTTAAGATAGCACATTTTTATTCCCATAAGAATAACATGGGCGTATAAATCAGCAGAGGCGAATTAGGGTTTCAGTTTGAATTTGGCGCCACAAAATGACCGTTACACTAATGCAGTCTATACCGTTCTTAATTACGAGGAGTAAATAGCAATTCAGATTTTTTTAAATAAAACTGATAAATAAATAAATTACATTTTTTCGTATTTTCTTTAAGAATAATATTTTATTTAATATCTGACTTACCATGAGTGATGTTGAATAAGCTGGGACTCAAGATAGCAGGACACAAAAACCTCAAGAAAATGGAAGCCGAGATCAGATTATCACTAATATCTTCCCTATTTAATGAAATCAACCTCTCCCTGAACGTTGCAAAACACTCCCTCAATTCTGGAGGGAAATTAACATGACTTTGTAGAATTTTATTCCAAGCCATTTTAACTGTAGCTCGCAGGTTCTGTTGCTGTTTTTCCAACGATCCAATACCGATCACTTTTAAAGGATCAACTTCGCAGTCTTGTTGGGAAGACAAGACTTCAGCAACTAAATCCCCAAGAGTTTCTTGAAGATATCTATCACCAGTTAGTTTCAAATAAGCCTCCATTGCTTTGGTGGCTAAGCTATTGCCTCTAAAAGTCAATCTTTGGTCATCAACTCGCAATATATCCATCATGACTATATCTGCGAGGAATTGTCGTGCCATTCCTTCACTTTGCATGGTTAAAACTAAAGAAGTTGCGATATCTTCTTTAGCTTTAACTCCAATTACTGGTTCCAGTATTTCGCAGACTTTTTTGTAGTCTGATTTTAAATAGTCGAGGAATTCGGAATAGACTTTAACTGGTAAGATGTCTATGGACTGGAATCGGCATTTTATGCGTAGACTGGGTTGTTCTTTTGCTAAAGACTTGTCCATTTGGATTGGAAACCACTTTTCGGTTAAGTAGCGGGATGTTACATCGTGGATTGGAATTTGTACTTGACCTGCACAAGGAAAAAATATTTTAATCCAGAAAATAGAGATTTTGTTTATTTGTATGTTCATTAGCTATAAATTCTTAAGCCACATGATCGATTTAGATAGAAAATAGAATTAACTGTATACACAAAATAAATAAGAATTTACATATTTTAGATATTTTTATTTCTTTCTCTTACTTCAAATCCCACACATTTTAAACGACAAAATCAGCAAGTTTTACTTTCAGTACTATTTTATACCATGTAAACAAATAAAAAAGCATCTATATAGTCCATTAAAATAAATGTAAAGAAATGTTGTATTTAAATATTCTGTAATCTGATAGTACAGTGCAAAGAAGTAACAAATGTTTACGAACCAACATATACGCTTTTCTTCTTCTTCCTCTCGCCTTCTCTATACAAGAGAATGTTGAGGAAGTTAACAGTTGGCAAGTTATGGAAGTCGAAGTGCTCTCCCCAGAAGCAGAGTTCATTCTTAAGCTTGGTACTGGTCTTGGCGTAGAACTTCTGGTCCAGCATAAGTTCACAAAAGTAGCGCTTCTTGTTGGGGATTCCCTTCGCTTCCAAGATCCATAACTTCAGCGAATTGTCAGTGCGTCGAGTGTGCTCTACATCCGGTTGAACGGATTTACGCAGACTGGAAGTAAAAAAGGAATAAGAAAACGAAGCATGCACAGGACATAAGTTATTAGATATTTTAATGGAATTTGACCATAAAATGAACTACAAATTAAATTGAAACGTGAAATAAAATTCGTTTCAGTTGATTATGAACACTGACCATAATAAAAAAAAATGGAAAAAACAACCATACTGAGTTCTTTAATACAACAAAATGAATCATAACTTCTTTAGCACCTTTTGTCAAATTAATACTTCGGTGTTTGTGTTAGAACACTTATTTAAGTTATGATTAATTCATATACAAAAAAATTTACTCTTAGTCATCTCTCATTTTATTATACTTGGGACGCTGAACAGATGCACTAATTAAATTAATGGACAGGGCCTAAATTGTGCAGTATAGTGTACTCAGAAGTCTGCTTTACACATGACAAATTAAGAAATGAGAAACAATTCTGTTTGTACCTATTTGAAATAAAGTTAATACTTGAAATATTTTAATAAATACTATTTGTAATATTTCAAATAAAATAGTCGTATAAAAACAACAAAAATATTTGACAGCTGAGATTTGAATGCTTCTATTCATGCAGCTGTGTAAAAATGGGTTACCAATAGCAAAGTTCTATTCAAATTTAGCGCTTGTTGGTGGGTGGAGTTTCTTGTGCATCTGTTCGGCGTCCCAAGTATAGATAACAACAGAACTATATACTCCATTCGTAAATAAAAGAGTAAATCAGTCTGTCAAAAACATTCCAGTAACACGTCAATAATTGTTTGCTCAGTCGAAAATATTAAATTTTAGTAGAGAACTTTTAAAAATCCTATCTACGTCTATGTTATGGTTCTAAAGAGATTATTTGGTGGATTTATTTGCCATAATATCCAATACTACTCTTGCAAATTTTGATTTATTTCTGTTCCTCATTCTCAAATGGAGTATAATTTGAATGAAATATCGTTTTAACCAGGACCAAAAAATTATAATTTTGTTGACTTGTGGATTCATATTTAGTATTATTTCTATTCTAAGAAATATGCTTTATACTTTGTTTCTTTGATGTGTAGCGTGGTTAAAGTTGCATGTTTTAAAAAAGATTGTAGTTTAGTAGTTTTTGAGGTTACACACTTTAACACGTGAAATTTTTATTTCTCACCAAATTTTTCATCACCATTTCATCTTTTTGCATGTCAAGGTTCTAATTAATAAGTGAACGTGTCGTATGCAAATCAAGTACAGTTACTTGTCTTTGGTTGAGAGTTGTTGCACTTACAGTTACCCGTCATGTAAGAGCTAGAAGGAGACTCACCTGTAGACCCACTTGTCTCTCTCATCCTGTGACCGGCAGCTGAAGAAGCGAGGGTTGTCTTGGTCGGACGCCAGGGTGACTTGGAAGCAATGCTGGCGTCCTAATACTGAAGGGTGCAGGGCTTTGATTTCTACTGCGCCTGGACTCGAACCCAAGTCTATAAAAAAAAAATATTTACATTACATTATTGATACTGAATAATTTTGATTATTCGGTATAGTTTGAGAAAAATATATATCTCAAGGATAAAAAGAATGTAAATTTTGATACATTGTACCTAGCAATATTTCAAAAATTTACTCAGTACAAAAAACTTCAAATATTTAAAATTTTCAACCTTGATATTAATTTAAATTTAAAATACGTGTTTTTTACATCATTGTAATTTATATCTCGTAATTAGAACTGTCAAATATTTTAAAAATCAGTTGTGGCCACTACCAGACATGACGTTAATTTGATTTTTTTTTAAATTAACTCAGTCAAATTTGCTCTACAGTTGTTCACATACATCCAGACGGACAGGTCGACAGAAATTACTTTCAAAATATTCAAAAACATAGACATTCGTAAAGTAAACGAACACAAATGTTTGTTATTATTTAATTTTAATATAATTTTGAATATAAAAGTAGTAATAGTAGTAGTAAGATGAAAATAGGAAAAACGTAATAGTGTTAGAAAAAAATAGAAAGCAGAGAGATTGAGAGATATAGTAAATAGTTCGAGAAAGAAAAATAAGAGTAATCTTGTCAAATAACAATTGCATTTTCAAAAGGTAAATGAGTAATAACAATTATTGATAACATTTACTAATTTTAAGAACGATTTTTATTAAAAAAAAGACAAGAAAGTAAAATAAATAAAAAAATTATATATTTTATGTACGATTGCACGTTCGATTTATATCATAGTATTGGGGCCATAAAATACATCTTTATAGTTCTAGTAAAATAAAGTAATTTTCAGAATTTCTTTCAACATTCTTACTAGAACGCTATTTCCGATTCGCATTGTACGTCTCTTCATATAGGTATATGTTTGCTTGAGGAAATAGCGAATCTTTATTATTTTTTCATTATTAGAACTCTGAGACCGACACGTTTGCATCTTGCTTCAAACAAAATTTTGACACTGACGATTGACACCTGACCAATCAAATTCGTATACAAACAACAGAAAAGCACACTTGATTCATTCTTCTAAAATCATGAAAATTTTCCTTTTTTTCTAAGAGAAACCGATTTTCGCAGTCGTACATAAAGTTTTGTATGCAATTCGTACATAATTAGGCTTTATTGACTCGCCCTATTTATTTACCTCGTTCGCTTCTCTCACTCTGCCATTACTGTAGGACATTATGTACTTATTACATACATAGCTATTATTTTATAACAGTATTTTTTAAATAAAATGATAATTATGAAACCATCAAAAGAAATTTTAAACTTGGCTTATCAAAATTGCATCTAAACTTATTGTAAAATACATATATATTATTTTGAAGATCAGTAAATATTTTAAATACTAATTCCCTTACCTAGCGTCGTCATAACAGAATGTCCACTCAACAAACTCTCATGACTCCTGGAGGTCCGGAGACGTCCGTTGCTGTTGGGATCACCAGGCCCAGTGCCGTTTGTGAAAGGTCTCTTCCCCCGTTCTAACTTAGTGACGGATTTGGTGCGTTTGAGAGGATTCGCGCGGAAAGAGCGCTTGCTGAAGAAGTTCACTATTCTTGAGGGAGTGATATCCAGGGATCCTGAACCGGTCGTGCCGTTGGATGCCCTCGTGAGGATTGGGGTTGTGGGGGCACTGCCTCTTCGACAAGCTTTCTCGTAGGATGTATCTGCAAAGAAGAAGAAAAGGTTAGGGGATATTTTACAAAAAACTTGCAAATAATGTTTGCTACTTGCATATTTCATAGTAAATTTAATTTTTTTCTCGTAATGTTTACAATGTAAGGAAGCAAAAATTAAATGACAAAAAAATGTTCCTTTTGATTAACCAAATTTTACCAAAAGTTGATCAACACGTGCCATGGATAATATATGAAGTGATGGAAGCTTCTTGATTAAAGAAATTTTACGATAATAAAACAATATTGGGATGCAGAAATTTATTAAAAATTGTTTGAATTTTTTGTTTTATTATTTAGGAAGATCATCACGCTCAAAATAGCTTAAGCTTTTTATAAAGATCGTGGCAAAGATCATAATTGGTGGAATCAAAATTTTTATTACAAATTTTTAGTACATATTTTTAGTGACATAGTTATATTTTAGTAACAAATTATTATTACTACCGTATTGTTACTATCTAAATAAAATATTTAAAACATATATCAAAGCAGTGGTACCACAGTATAAGAATACATAACGTAGGTATTCTTGTACTGTGATGCTACTATAAAAGTTTATTTCAAGTAAACTATCTTTAATTTTGCCAGTGTTGAAAAACAATTGTTCCGTGCTAAGTACTATATTACATGTTATTGTAGATAATTTTTTATTTTTGTAATATCGGTATATTATTTAAGAAAAATAATCTAAATTCAACTTAAATAATATTAAAATACAGACAATAAGAATTATAATCAGTGATACTTCACCAAATTATCACGAAAATATTTACATGTATGATTTTGAACAAAAATGTTACATTTTATATTTAATAAATCTCGTACTGCAGACGTACCTACTTATTATATTCTTATCTGATGTAGAATTTAAATTTGAACAACTTTGTATTGTTGTAATTTTGCTCTAAATCAATCAGGAGAGTGTGTATCCGCATTTTTTTGAAATCCAATGTTAAAGTCCTATGTTCCGCGTTTCGTTGCACAACTGTATATGCCCTATTTACTTCAAGTTATAGTACACTGTGTATATTAGGATGAATAACCAGAGAAATAAATTTACGGTAAATAAATATAAAACATAACACATTACAAGCTTTTTAATAACTGTACTGCACATACTCGTTTTATTTTAAATAAGGAAATCTATATATTTAATGTAATTATTTGTGTACACTATAATATAAAAAAATCTTTATATTGTTACCAATAATAACGGAAAAACAATAAAACGAATATAAAACTTTAATTTCACGATAAGCACATTTTTATTGCCTACAATTAATAACAGTTATATTCGTCCAACAATACGTATAACGCAAAACAGTTAGAAGTTTAAATACAATAATTAGTAACTAATCTTTCAATTCGCGTTTGTAAATAACAAATTGCATGTTTAAGTTAATACTAGTGTGAGAATACAATCTATATTTGTCATACATTTCATATTTCACAACATATGAATGTGTCAGAACCTTGACTCCACGTAGCCAAGGTTTAAAGAGAAAGGAATTGGTCATTTTGACCAGTTTCGTAGATAGTTTTACTTAATTTGTTCCTAATTGTCACTTTTGCTAACAAAGGCCTATTGTGAAAATGAAATGTTATACTTAACACTTAAGGTATCAATTTATCATATCAATCAATTTCTAGTGCTATTGATACATGTTATATAAGAAATGCGGAACTGTGATCTATAATTATAGCGTACAGAACTTTCGAAAAATTAATCGTACTACGGTTTACGGGATATGTAATTTTGATTATTTGGATTAAGAGATACCTATTACTTCTTAGTTCTTAGATAGGAAATGAAAATTAAATTAGTGTTATTAGAATGACTTGTTTCTTTGTATTAATTAACAAACTGGACAGATCGTTAAGACAGAAGTAATAATTATTTATTAAACAGCAGTAGGTACTTTCTACGTCAAAAGAATTTTTAAATGTTAAACATTGTTTATATTGAGTATTAACATATATTTAGAATATACATGAGAACTAATGTTGAAACCGCATTAAAATATGTATTATACAGTGTCCGACTGAAACACGATTTTCAGCCGAAATCAAATATTCAGCTCCTTTTCTAGTTTCGGCCGAAAATGAAATCGAAACAGAAACTTATGTAGTTAAATTAAACTAGTTACATTTTTAATAAACATTGATACCTAATGTTTCTCTTACATTTGAAGATATAATTCGATTAGTGAATTAAATAAATAAATTTAATTTAGTTGAAAATCACTTGCCTTTGGTACCTTTATATTAATAAAGTAATAATTTTATCAAAGGAAAATAATGAAATAACATATAAACAAAACTATTAACTAACAAACAAAAACAAACCCGAAAGCGCCAAACATGAACACCAGTTTTAAAAGGGCCGAAGTTTCGAAGACGAAACTGCGGCCGAAACCAGAATTTTTAGCAGAAACTGAAACCCAAACTTCGGCCTGATATTAGTATTATACCTATGTATGGACAAATATAAATTTTCAGTAGTAAAATGAAAAGAAATAATATGAAAGTTTAGAAACTTGTTTATTAATAGTAAAGCATAACATAATATATTTTTTTAATTTTTTTGTTTGGTTTCAAAACATATTTTTAATTTTGATAAAAATTATCTCACATTATTCAAATGTATATTGCAATATATTATCAAATTGTATAAAAACAATATATTTTATATTTAATTTTATAGTGTTTATATTTTTTATAGACATATTTTTGTAATGATATGAATATCCTTGAAATTATTCTACACGTACATATCTTATTCTTGAAGACATTTATATACAAGATGTAAAATGCATAAATAACAATACCTATATAAATTTATGCTAAAATTTATGTTCTCACACCACTATATATCTTCTGATTAAAGAAATTTCTATTGTTAGTTTAACAATAATTTTGAGACAAATTTTAAAATGGAAAGTACGTGTATTTATTTGGTAAATATTAGTAATTTTTAACCTTAAACTGAGAAAAGTAAACAGTCACTTTCTGGTTAACGAATTTCTATTAAAATTCTATTAATTCGTGGACACTCATTAAAATATACATAGATGTATCTTTTAGAAAAACGCATGCTGTGATTTTTTAGAGAATGTATTAAGATTGAGAATGAATGAAAGTAGAATGAATGAATAATTGTGTTTTGAGAACAAAAGAACTTGTGAATAGAAAGGTTCATGCTAGATTGAATGTAAATAAGATAAAAAATAATCAGTAATGACGTAGCCTTAGAATACACAACGATGGTAAAATAATTCTAAAAGTAAAAATATTTAATGACGTAATTTGACTAAAATATTCAAAACGAAATATAGTAATTTATATTCCATATAACAAGAAAACAAATTTGAGGTTAGTTTGTTTGTATCTCTGACACTATTACAATTCATAACGGTGCATTGTAGTGGGTTGTGTGTTGTTGACAAATAAAGCCGTTCGGAAGTTGGTGTTTCCGTCGCGAAACTCGGCATGAATATTAACCAGGTAGCAGGTGTAAACGCGACGCACTGCGATCACACAAACCTGTTCCAATCAAATATCAGCGGGTTGCCAGCCAGGAATTCGAGAGTGAATTTCGGCTGAACTCATTTGTTTAAATGAGGAAGAGGGTTTCATGACGTAATAAGAATCAAATGTAAATAAATATATCATCTTTGTTTTGTTATCCGTTGTTTTTTATCGCAGATATCGGTAATGTTTTACGAGTAACAGTTTTTTACTTGCGGAGCGCGATCCAACTCAAACTAAGTGGATTGTAAAATCTAAGATTCAAATTCTTGTTGTAGGTCCTTTGCAGAGGTTATAAAGACTGTCAACATTAGCCACCAAAATGCAAGTAAAACTAGTCAGGATACAAGTACCGTAGTGCTTAGGTACTTGATACAAAATTTCTTCTAGGTACTAATGCATAGATGATAATAAGAATCGGTAATAAACTTCCAGAATATCTCTAACTGACTTTGCGTCTTGATCTAGAATAAGAATGTCTTGCTTTTGCCAGTCATGTGTTGATAATTTAAACAAACAAGACAAGAACACTGCTGACAGTCCTAAAGTAATAGCTACTGTCTTTCCTTCCTACTAGATTTTTGTCAAATCTGTAATTCTGTGCTTTGCTATTTTCCTGTCATTTGGCCTTTTTCATCGAACAGCTCTTAAGATATTGTAATACATGTGAACATTTTGACTATAGTCTATTTTTTACAAAAACGAAGGGGGAAGATAGGTGCAGTTTGATCTTATTTGTTGATTGGATAATATTGGGGTATTATCCAATCAGAAAACAAGATTAAACTGCTCCTATTTTCTACACAATTCATTTTTATAAAAAATTGACTATAATGAGATTCGAAGCCAGATTCAAAGTCTTTAGCGTGTCATGATAAAAAAGATATTTAGTTATAATATAAATTATAGATTAGTTTTTCTATTAATATAAAAACTTTTATAAACTTTTACCATTTCTTTCTCTTTCATAAATAAATAAAAATAAAACTGATTATTAAACAAAAACAATATGTAACAAATATAAATATATCTCAAATATATAAAGGAAGAATATTTTTAATAAAAATATATATTTTTCTATAATGGTTAACAAATGTTACCAACTGAATATATTACGTTCACAGTAAAGATGTAGTGCGCTACTGTTAAATAAAAGACAAACACGACTGGCCCAATACGGGCAGTAAATATTATTATTTCTTTCTATGTACCTAAGGTATTTGTTTTTGTGATATTTTACTTACAAATGTAATTGTTAGCCAATAGCTTCTGCAAGGCACTTAGACATTGTAGTGATTTCCGAACCACTCGAACAGCTAATTTATTTTTGGTTAAAGATTGACGATGTTGGGATTAGAATTCCAGATTTCACACTCCATTTAATTCGAGTCAGTGTGAGTTAACCAAGTGAGACACAGATCCCTGTTTTATTTTATAAAAGTTAAAACAAGTCAATTTCATTATGAAAATGATATTTTCAATTATAAGGTAATATATATTTATTATAATATTATAATGTTTATTTATTTTAATTTATCTATTTATTTCACAATAAATTAAATGATAGCATTAATATTCTTCATTAACTAACCGAGTTTATAATTGTAATTGCTTCAGCCTTCACGTTAAATACCATTTAGTACTTATAAACGAGCGAATTAACATTTAAAACTTTAAATATCACACATGCTTCACAATTACCCACCACAATGAAACCACAACGTCCCTATATATTTATTTCCTATAATACCCCCATATCTGAGTCTCTCATTATACTAATACCATCTATTGAATCGCACCATACAAATCCATTGTCACAGCCCTCTGATGTATAGATAGTGACATCCCTATCAATGCGATGGGACCGTTAGCCCGTATGTTGATAACAAATGACTGTCGTGTTTGTTTACCTGCACTGCAGATTTTAGGGACGATATTTATTGGAAAATTTTGAGGGGTTGTGATTTTCTTTTGTTCGGCGTGATGATTGGAGGTTTGGTGGTGATATGCAGTTGTTTTGTAAGTTGAGAAGGGGTAGCAGCTTTTGGCAATTAACAGCAATAGTCCTAACTCCTAAGTTCTTTTATTCGTTGGGAGTATTGTATTTCGTACAAATTTCGATAATAATAATAATTATACATAAAGTTATTTCTTAAATGAACCCAATCAATCTGTTTTTATAACTAGCTAAAGTCTTAACAAAGGTGAACTAAATGTATTTTTAAAAGATTATTTCACATAAGTCATTTTGACCCAATCAGAATGCTTCATTTGATTCTTCCATCAGTTTCTCAGCGATAAATTCATGTTTCTGCTTATATTACTTATTATAATAATGTATAATTTTTAATAAGTAACATATTTTTTTTAATTCAACAAAGTAATTATTCCATATATTTCCCATAATACCTACCTAGGTATTTTCTTTTATAAATGCAATGCAGTTTCGGTTAGTAATAACCTTCAGAAAATATACAACTTATTTCAATCTGAAACCAGCAGTGGTCACTTAACGAGTCTATTGTTAGAGTATTGGGCAACTTTAAATAGTTGTAGAAGTTGTATAACAATGTGACCAGTAGTTTTGTGAAAACCACAAGTCAAAACAAGTTTCTCAATAGAAAATTTAGTTTCCTCTTCCTCTACACAACCATTAAAAAGGTATACCTGGAAACATCTCTTGTTACATAAATAAAAAAGAAAACAAAGGAAAAAAAAGGATTATTTTCAGATATTTGTCTTTACTTCTATGTGCATTTTTTCGTAATATTTTTTGATATAATATATTTACAGTTGTTGTTTAAATAAAAATTAATTTCCATTGAAAGTTGAGTGAATAAAATGAAATACAAAATGGTAAAAATAATCACAAAGTATGCCTTAACTTTCCTATGTAAGACAGGATTTCCAGTGTTTACGATAATTTTTATTTGCATTCAGTGCTGTACGTTGTCTGATATAGCTTTTGCAAGGAACCTACACCTTTATACTGCGTTCCAAATTGCTCGAATACAGCGAAATATTTATTTGAACCCTAGTTCTCACAATCCTCTCAATGTAAACCTCAATTCGTCAAAATCTTGAAACACCAAAATATTGTTGATGAAGTGATACCTCTCTATGCGGTAAAATATCTCGTGAATATTTTTTTATGTGAAACATCAGATTTATAATTTCCATGGTTACGACTTGATATTTGATTGACACCAATGTATATTTGCTTGTCTCATTTAACATGAAACATAAGGAACGAATTTGACATTTGGTTTTTGGTTATAAAATTTTGTGACAAGCCTACACCAAGTGCAACAACAATTTTAAGAATCATTAATAGAATTAAAGGAAATGATAGAATATTAAAATGGTCTGCTAGATCACTCGATCTGATATATCTAGATTCCTTGTATTGGTGACCATTAAAATTAGACGTTTGTATTGGGGAAATCTTCAAAATTTAAATCAATTAAAAGCTTAAATTCTACACATTTCTCAAAGTATTATAATTGCTCAAAAATTTTACAGTATATTGAGTCATTGCTTAGTAGATAATGGATGGATTTTTGAAAATTTATAGTAATTATTTTTAAATTATTCGTTATTATATTGACTTGTTGCGTAGAAGACTATTCTATTGTTCTACCATTTCTTCCAATTATTCATAAGATTGTTGTTAACTTGGTGTAGGCCCGTCAGAAAATTTTATAACCCAAAAAGCAAATGTCAAATTCGTTCCTTATGTTTCATTTTAAATGAGACAAGCAAATAAATTTACATTGCTGTCAACAAAATGGACATGACAAATCCCCATGTTTCACGTTAAAAATACTCACGGTATAAATACGTAAACCAGCTGAATTGTAATTCTAACTTAAATTTTACAAATTCAAAAACCATCTTGTATTAAATCATGTACCATCTGCCAGCCACCAACCACCTTAATTATCACCATCCCATCTCTCGCATCTCTTTCTCTCTTTCCAGTATTCTCCATGGTCTACCATGGTCACGTTCTAGCTTGTGGCATGTGTAACAATTGACCATCGCGCCGGCATCTTGAGGGCCGACAGGTAAAGCTGAAGAGCCAGGTGGACACAGCAGATGCCCGGCAGATGTGATTTGGCGTTTGCTTTACCATCACCTGCTTGCTTGAGATGAGAGTTATTAATTATATTGTGTTATGCTAATCTGATTTTCAGCTGTTGATTCTGAAAATTCTGAGTGAAGTGAACTTGTTTTAAAGTGTGGATTAATTGTTTTTGGTGGAAGCCAAATTGTTTGCACGGCTATACTTGTTAAAAAAGACTGGGGCGAAGAAATAAATCTGATGTGTGGACACATCTACTGGAATGGAAGATTTCTTGACTGGACGTTGATTTAAAAGGAGGAATTGCTGGGTTTCAGTCAATAAAAACGATTAATTCACATCGACGTTTCGATCCTACCTGGGATCATCCTCAGGATGACAACAGCCAAATACAACAAATTCACATCCTGAAGATGATCCCGGATAGGATCGAAACGTCGATGTGAATTAATCGTTTTTATTGACTGAAACCCAGCAATTCCTCCTTTAACATTTTCTACTATTAACAATTAACATTATTTCTTTCTTTTATTGTCTTGAATTTTATAATAAAATACCTCCATATACACTTTATTTCTCGTAGTTGGTAATCACGTCATCAATAGTAACCATGTGATTCAAATCGTTGAGAGGACGGAGTATTAATGACATCATCTTGTCGGGTGAAACCGTATAATTTCCGAAATAAATAAATGTCAAAACTGACAGTATTATATACAAATATAATAATGGATGAAACATACAATATATAGGTAATATGGACATTCCTAGCGAATTGTACACTATACTGTTTCTACGGCCACGATGTTCTTTTCTAATTCATTTATAGTTTATAAAAAAGATGTCTTCATTTAATTACTTCCTAACAACTAGCTACAAAACAAAAATAAAACAATACGATTTTTGGCAGAACTGTAAGATATGAATTTATACCTAACGTTGTCTATAGTTATCGTGGAAAATGAAAATGTGTTTACAAAATACTATGTATCGGTAGCAAAAACAAACATACAACAAGCAAATATCTTAATGGTAAAAGAAAAAAAGGGTTGTTGATTAAACTAACGAAACTACCAGCACACCAAGAAGCACAAATTGTCACCTCCAAAATCACCTTCATAAATGACATGTATATATTTAATTTTTTTAATATCTGAAAATATCAGTTACCGCGATTACACTACATTCTATTTACATTTATATCGTTGGTTATCACATACATTAATGAGATAGCGAATAAAAATATCATCTATTCTATGCGCATACGACAAAGATGCAAGATAAAAGTTTAATAATTCTTTCAACATAAGTATATATAAAGATATAAAAGCTAAAGAAATTTGACGCTGTCTTGGTGATGTTCGTAAGGACGATGTGATCATCAATTTTTATAAAGAAAATATATGTTGATAAAAAATAAAGTGCAAATTTATATAGTTTTTTTTTTAAATATTCTTCTAAAAAAACAGTTTATAGATCTTCAAGTAAAATAGCACTTCCAGATTAAATTTAATCTCTCATTAATAATAGCAGTTTCGTATTAATTAAAAAAAATGTGGGTCGATATGATGACATATTTACTTTTATATTGTAGGTAAATATAAAAGTGACAAATCATTTTTTGTAAATGACGCCGACAACCCACAGACTTTTTCAATTGTTTTAAATTGAAGAATGCAACATTTCCTTATTTACTTCTTGACCTAAGGTCATGATTCAAACAATCATTACTAAAAATAATTCCAGCAATACTTGAAAACGTTTTAAACCGTCTGTTAACTTAACAAAATCGAAACAATAGTTATAAACAAAACACTCATTTGCTTGCTAATCAACTGTTATCTCGCCGCCATTATAACCGATAAGCGACCAACTGTTACAGTTTTGTTCTAACCTATTTCTGTATCCTTTAGATTAAAAGTTTCGACATTGTTTTTGACAGATTATGACCTTTTACAACTTGGGTGGCTATGGAATCGTAAACGAAAGATATGTCACATTAAACAGGCGACTTATAGATTTAAAATTAATATTGTTTGATTTTTAAAAAGACTTATTGTCGAGAAGATTGTGTGATGAATTATTTTTGAAGGAAGCTGTCACTTAAATTTAAAATGATTAATAGTATGGTACAATAATAAATTTAAAAAATAAGTTTGACATGTAATTATAATCATTTTTATTACTGAAACAGTTGAACAGTTATTATTAACTGGCCCAAAAATTACCGTTTGTTTATAAGATACACATGTTGAAATTTAAACACACTTACTTTATTTTTAGATGTTCTTGTTTTTGTGTAAAAATAAAACCTCATTTACTAAATTACGTTGAATTAAGAAAGTTCATGTAAGGTTAAACGGTTAATCTGCATTTTTTTGTAATTTTGAAAGTGAAATTTTATATCTTTTGCATCCTTTCATCTAGAGAAAACCTTGCAAAAAATAGGAATTAATTATTCATCAAATGATATAAAAATAAAGATTTCTAATATGTAAATTTTCATAAAATGAAAAAGGTTGCGATAAAATAACAGTTATAAGAAAATCATCATAGTTGACTAGATTTTCTAAGAATTCATTTGTCTCAAATATAAATTTTAGTACCATCCATCTCTTAGATCTCTGGATGAACTTGAACAAAGACCAGATCAAAGTTATGGAATCATATTTTCATCTCTCCATTTCCTCTTGCATTTATTTTGGAGTCAACAACCTCGGAAAGGTTAATTGTTTTGTTCCTCCCTGGATTTGAATGTCAATGACATGAAAAGTGAAAAACGGAGGTTATGTAAGAAACAAGAACAGTCAACAAAGAACGCCAGAACAATTGAAATGGTTATGGTTACCAAGAGAGCAGTGAGAGTCACCAAGACTTGTAGTTCATATCAATTTGATCTGACATTTATTGATCTAGGTTAGAACAATTTCATGCAAAATAGAAACAGATAACTTTACAAAACATAAACATATAAATTTTAAAAATATAAAGCTTGTTTTTAAAATTAACTAACCTATTTTTTTTTGTTTGTTTGTTAAGAGTTTTGTTTTGTACATTATTTTATTTTTCTTCCTTTGGAAGATATGATTATTATTTTTATTATCGCTATTCTGAGGCTGTTAGTATAAATGTGCCAAGTGCAAGATGAGGAAAGATCTCATTTTTTTAATTTCTAGAATTAAGACAACGACTTATTGTACAATTAAGAAAAAAAAGTAACATTATTTTAAAAGAATAGCATATATTATAAAAGAGCCTGTTAGTAACAAATACTTCTTTGTAAAATAAAGCATCTTAAAAGCGATGTTATAATACAAGTGAGTTTGGAATACGGATTATCTTTATAAGAATAAAGTGATTTTCTAATAAATTGAAGGTAAGAAAAACACTAGATTTCTGTGTTGAATAAAAAATTAAGTAAATTTTTACTTAACTACATAAGTTTCAGTTTCTGTCATGGTTTCGGCCGAAACTAGATGAGGAGCCTAATATTCAATTATGGTTTCGGTTTCGGCTGAAAATTGTGTTTTAGTCAGGCAACAATAATTTTACTATTAATAAATCTGCACATTTCACAATTCGGTATACTTCGTCATGTTTGGGGGAGAAAAAGGACAACGTAAAATTAATCAATTTTCCTAGTATTTAGTAAGTCAGCCAATTTTTTATTTTGATAAAGCCGATAAAAATAAAACAGCAGTCCGTAAACCGTTGAACAAGGTCTGTTTTTGTGTCTTGTAAAACATTTATAAAACCCCCAAATAAAATCCAAACATTTCTGTGCTAAACAATGCTAAACTTTGTTCTATATTCTGTATTAGTAATAAATACAATTTAAGACGAAATGATTAAGACGATCTTTAAATGCAATTTTTAACTTCGTAAGAAAAAAGAAAGAAAAGCTGCTTGTAACAATGTGTTGAAAAATATTTTATTTATCAAAGAATTCGAAAATAGAATAAGAGGTTTAAATTAATTCGTTTCAAGAGTTCACAGTGAAACAATGTTTTCTTTGTCTAAACATAAACATGAAACAAATGCTACAAAAAATTTAAACATCTGCTAAGCCACAAGCCGAGTTCAACCTATCAAAATTAGCATCTTTCCTTTTATATCTTACTCCCATCTGTTTAAAAATTTGCCAGTGTGATTCATCATGATCTCACTCGACTTTCTTATGACTAAACCCTTTTTTACTAGGATCTCAGCCATCTCTGAGAAAAAATTGAATCATTTAGCCCGCGGGTAAGATAGTAGACGCTGGTAGACTGCTGATTAAAGGACATTATGAATGCAGCCAGCGTGATGATAACACGTGGTTTGTTATTTAATTGTCAAGGTTAATATAATGCCAATAAGAGTCGGAGATGATAATATCGTAGGTAATTGCAAGCAATTGCTTGTTTTTATAAGCTGATGATATATTCCAACGAAAAAATCAGGAATATTAATGGATTTCTACGTAAATATGTCATTCGTATAATTAGATATAATAGAAATAGTCATAGTCTTAATAATAAGAACGTTGTATTGGGGTTCGTAGTCTAGACTAACTTAAGTTTGGTATCCGCTAAGTCAAACTGATGGGATATTCCAACAGATATATTTATTAAATAAATAATGTTTTCTATTTTATATTTTTTATATCATAATTGGCGTTTTGACCGCAGGTAAACTTCACCTGGTCCATGTCAATTTTACTTGTATTTTGATGGAAAAGGTTATCAGACTAAAGTCCGTTTATTTGGTAAAATATTGGCGATACTGGGAAGTAAACTTCATATCTCACAATCCGTTTGTTTGAATCAAATGAGCCACTGCTGTCCTTTTGTTTAAATAGTGAAACTAATTATTGCAAATATTGTACATAAACAGAAATATCATACATTTTACTTTTAAATTAACAATGTAAATATTGCACAGGACAGATTTTATGATGTATTTTATCCTGATATGAACAAGATCGAAGAAAGAAATGTAGTCAATTCACTTTGAACGTGAATATTTTCTATAATAACCCATGCAAAAATTTCGGTAAACTTTAAAATAATCATCATTTATTTCTTGATATATATGAAAGATAAGGATGTTTTAAGGAAAGTCATTTAAAAAAAAAATAATAGAATAAATTTATAAAAAGATAGGATTTTTTGATACGAATTCGAATATGAGGAAGTTTAAATTAAAATTAGCAATGGATATGATGTACTATTATTTTCAAATTACAGAATATTATGAATATATCTTCTTAGAAACGGAATGTACAAACAGAAAGTAGAAAAGTGTCGTAATATTGTTTATATAGTAATAAAGAGTAAAAGACATCATTTCATTTATTGTTTATGATTTCGCTTTTAAACATAAATATTTGATCCGTATGCCCATTTTTACCTAAACATAAAATATGAAAAATATACATAACTTACATATGTAACAATTTTTTTTTAATATATTGTGACATTTTAAACGCGTAATTTCAAAAAAAAAACATTATTATGATAAAATATATAATTATATTATATTAATTATTATTAAGCGATATTTATTTCAAATTTATAACCTATATATCTAATTCCTAATATATCTTCACTAATTTATTAATTATATACAATAATAAAATATCACATACAAATGATCTCTTTGTTGCACTTTTCACCGCAGTATGATGCCCGTAGAAACGTATATTTATATTCGTCAAGTAAAGCAACAGATATGAAAAGATATGATATGTCACAGCCTTGAACAAATTGCTAATAATACATCATCAAGTGAATTATTTTTCTCCTTCTGTATTTCGATACGTATTTCTTACACCGGATCATATTTCCCCGATAAAAAACGATGTTGACTTAGTACATCTCTGTATTTTTAGCGGCATATGAAAGACAGGATGTTGACTCTAATCATATGAAACTGATGCGGGCAGAAACAAAAAACACTGATATACATTTGTCACCCAGAATATTATCAAACTAATGAGCCTTGTAATTCGAAAAATCCGGAGGAAAACAACTGAATAATTCATGAACACATGAATTTTATCTACGAATCTTAAAGGTTATAAATAAGAAGCAATAAATAAAGTCAAGGTAGACCGAATAGAATGAATAGGAGAATAAAATTAGACCTACTATATTTAGATCTGCAAGAAGCGGAAATTTAAATATATCCGTTATACAATAATTAAACTAGATACACATCCACTAATCTTTTACCCAAATTTACAAATATTAATTTGTAACAAACAATGAACAAGGAAATATTTGAATTTAGACGTTTGTGCTCTTTATTGAGCACCAATATAACTTAAATTTTAAGTTTCCATTAAACGGACAATATTACATCGGGATAAAATGTCAAATAAGCTATTTAACGTTGTCAAAATATTGATTAGAATTTTTTGTTTGTGTTGTTGATGCAACTGGGCATTCACCAAAAAAAAAATGTTGTAACTGCAACAAAATTTAAATTGTTTGTAATAAAAATAAACTCACACAGCTAACTTTAGAGATAAAACGATAAACATTTGCTAATTTTTGTCTCAATTCCATGGATAATGTTATTTTTGGAGTGGTTTACGTTATTTCAAAACCTAATTTGTGAGCTTACAAGGCATGTAAAATTAATTTTGTTTATTGATTTAGATGGAGAATTTTATGTTCTATAAATCTTTTTTATCTAAAGTAATTAGGGAAGCAGGAAATTACGAAGATATGATTTTAAATATTTAATATTTTTCACTGTATTTTTTTTTAAAATTTTGATGTCAAATCAACTACTTTTTCTCAAATTGACCACTGGTACACTTTCAATAATAACTATGAATATCTGGAATATGTGGCATCTAACAAATTATTTTATCGAAAAGAAAAAATATTACAGAAATCTGTGACACATGTTTGTCTTTTGATAATAATTACGATAGGTATTTTGTTTTCACTTATTACAGATATTGTGAGAATACTGTGGTTAGGTTAGGTTGTGTTTAACACATAATAAACATAAAATCGCTTGTGGCAACATCGTTCTTTTGTTTATTAGTGCAACTCTGAAACGCGGTCAGTGGAAATTATAAATACTGTAATTTTTATTAATCTGAATTTGAAATTTAAATTAGCTAATAGTGGAAATACACATTCACTCAGGACAATATTTAAAAATAAATATATTCATGTCTTTAATTCTTAGTATTTTTTTAAAGGTACTAAGTTTGCGCATGGAAATAAAATCTTAAATTTAAGAGGGACTAATGGGTATTATGTTAAAAAAAGTCAAAATGCAACGGCCGTAAAATTTATTTATTTAACAAACTTACACGCATTTTTCCGAACTAACGAATATTTTTTAATGTTTACCGATTGGGATTTTACAAGGTATTTTATTTGCAAAGTACTGATTCGTACGTGAATAGTAACATAGTAACGGTCAAAGTTTAAAACTGACAACTCTAATCAAATAAAATATTTAAAATAGATCAGATTCTAATTTGTATAACTGCGTTAATTGTGCAAAAACATAATAAGCTTTGTGGACAGTATAAGTATTTTATCAGTTTCGGATTTTTGGAGGTTTCAACTTCGTCTCAATCTCAAAAATATTATCTTTTTTGTACAAACGGAATGGAGGTTAAAAAAGCTTTAATGATTGAGTTTCCAAAGCAGTAAGTTGCCTTTATCGGTTGCTACATCGAACAAAAAAGTAAGTAAATTTATATTTAGTACAAATACAAAGAAATGATTTAATATATCATTTACTACTATTAAAATTCCAGTCCAGTTACTTATACTGCAATTATTAATAAATAATGCTATCTAATGAATAATTTTCGCAGTTATTTCTGACACAATAACAACCATAAATTTTAAAATGCCATGGAAACGGATTTTCGCTTTTCATGAATGAATTGTAATTTTGATCATGCAAAATAGCTATTAATATACCTGGGATTGTTATGAGTATCATAACCGCCGCAGATGTCAATTGAATTCCGAGCTCGGAGAGCGAGGATTTTAAGATATCTAAGACCTGGTATGATTCTTAACATCCGTGATTTATTCAATAGTTTACCGGTTTACGTTTTTAATAAATATTATTTTATAAAATTCTTCTGTGAGTAAAGTTTTCATGATTAAGTCTGAATGGGTTGATGACAATTGTCCCATGTTATTTTGATAATTCTGTACGGTAAATGTTATTACCATACTGACTAGTCAAAATTACATGGTATACAAATATGACTTAGTTACCCTGCTTACTTTTGTCTGTAAACAAAAGCTTAATATCTTGAAACCAGTAAAATGTCTTTACCGTTCTTAACACGTAATTTATTATAAATGGTAGGAAATACTTCCTGCCCTTGATACTTACGTAGTTATATAATAAAATATAGCATCCGCAATTGGTTTCATTTGCACTTAAAATAAAATTGATACGCATAATATACCCCCCAGGAGTTTGCTAAAGTTACTCATGTACCATAAATGCAACTATTGTGATTGTGTAACTGTAATCTATTTTAGTACCATTTTAATTTCAGTGAATGAAACTACTGAAACCAGTTTATGTAGCGCATGTTGCAATTATTTTAATTAACACATTACTCTTTTCTGCGAATTACAAACCTGTCTAAGCAAATCAAATGAAGAATTGGAAGAATGCAGAGTGTATAACCCTTTTACAAACTATAATTTACCATCGTGAATCATCCATCCATCTCCAAGTACCGTTCAATGACTCACAAGCATAAACATACCGGAAAGAACTCCAGGGTCTTCCTCGTCCAGAAGATGTCTTTCTTCATTGTAAACCGGGCTTTGTACTACCAGCGCCGAAGACTCTGGGGCTTCGGGAGACGTATTATCCACACACTTAGCAGTCAATGTTTTCAGTAACGACGGGCTACGCGACAGTTTAGTCGAATGAGTCCTCCGGATAAAATTCAAACCGATTTTGGAAACACTTTTCGGCGGATCTTGTGGACATAATTGTATCTCTCTTGGTTTATGTAACTTCCTTTTTGGACTCTCTAAGTTTTTACCAAAATCCAAACACATCTTACTGTTCACGTTACTTGGAAGAGTCACACACTTTTCTAAACTTTTTTCACTAAGAAGTTTACTACTACCACCACTGTGACTGTTACACCTAATAACTTCGTTTCGTAGAGGTGTAGATGCAACTGAACTCGATGAAGAGGTAGAGCCTGTTTCTAAATGATCCAAAGCTTGTCCAGATGCAGATTTGAATAATCCTGTTAAGACTTGCAGCTTACTGGTAGATTTCAGACCAGGGGTTGAAGCGGTAAGACGGGGTTTTTCTCGTTTCGACACGTCAGGGGTGTCTGTCAAAGATACGTAAAAGGTAGAGCGTCTACGAGCGAGATCACTGACTACTTCTGTTTCCAACATGGTGGATGAAATATCAGGTAAAATGCACCTGCACTTTCAAATACATCACCCACAGAGAATTATTTCACTTATATTCACTTGTTTCATTCTAGTAATCAACACAATTTTTCAACTATTGTAATCAGTTAAATACTTTCTTTGTGTTTAATAATCAATTATGTGTTTAGTAGTATTTTTATAAATATATTTATTGTACACTCCATTGTCACTTATTATTTCATTCCGATCACTTCTTCGAATTGTGATTCACCAAACAGTCATTCTCACTTAACCTAAACCAAGTATTTTCCACTTTTTCATTATCTTCCAACTTCACTAAACTAAAATAAATCACTTTTCTTTTCACATAACCTATCCGTAACTTGTTTGGGTTTGTTAAAAGGAAACAACACGAAGCGAACAACGGTGTGGGGTAGCAGAACAACGGGTTGTTGTTGTATAAGTGACGCACAGATACTATATACTCGCAGTCGTGCTGCACAAGTCACAAGAATTCGAAGACTGGTTTGAGTTCTAAGTTCTCCCACCAATAGCGGACGTCGAGTTCTGATAGAAGATGTATATTGCGTTGCAGGATATAAATGCAGTGATTATTTTCTCAACAAAATACAAAACACTATGATTAAATACAGATTTTAAATCGAAGTGCATCTATATTTCTTTGTAAGATTTTATGATGTTTTTTTTAATAATATGTAAATTTAACATAGTTGAAAAATAAATATATTAATACATTTCATTTTATGGTTAATATATTTCATATTTATATTTTTGAAGTTAATGAAACATGTTGATCAATTTTTGGTAAAAATTGGACAACCGACAGTGACAATTTACTCGTCATTTAATTTTTTTTTTGTTTGAAAAAATTAATGAGGTTGTCGGTTCCATGGTGGCCATATTTAATTTTTTATAATTGACTTTTTGTTAACCAAGCGAGTGCGTCAACCTAAGAGTCCATTATAAAAGTGAGAATTGTAATTAGTTGTTTACTAATGGTTTAAGAATGCATAGAATATCGCTGACTTAATAATATAGGATTCTCGTAACCTACATTATAGAAAATTACACAATTTCCGTATGTGATGTGTCTATGCATTCACATATGTATGTTTATTAGTCATATTCACACAATCTGTAGTGCGGTGTTAGAGGTGTCGATATTGTTTATACAGATAAGAAAATACTTAAAACTTTTATATACGTGTACTTAACATTAAATTTTATATACATTGGTTATAATAATTATTTGTGTATACGTTGCCTAGATCGCAAAATGGTTTTATATTATTAAAAAAAAAATTATTCCTTTTAACTTGTGTTTAAATTTTTATGTTTCCCTTAAATATTACATCGACAATGTCAGATCGGAATAAAATGTCAAATGAACTATTCAAATTGTTGTTAAAATTGTGATTAGTATTTTTTGTTTAAGTATCTTAAAATATTGTTCATTTTTTCCGGTTTCATGATATTAAGCCTTTATTTACATAGATAAAAGTAAGCTGATATGGTAACTAACCCATAATTGAATCTGTAGGGTAATATTATTACCATATTGTCAGAAAATGCCTCATTCTGTGCAACTGTGCAAAATCACACAAGTTACACATAATTGAATTATCTAACGTGTTTCATACAAGATTTTTTCTAATTCTGATACAATTCTATTCATTAATTTTTTTCTTCTAATTTTGAATTTTGAGTTATAAACTGTCACTTTTTAAAATTAACCAACGTTTGGAAACGGCACAATTTTCTAGTTAAAAAATAACTTTTCATGAAAAATTTCTATTTCTAAACTAATGAAAAATTTTGTGTTTCAAAACGTCAATCAGTTTTGAAAAATGATACTGAAAAAATAATTTTTATTAATAACATTTTTATTTTCTAAAACCAATTAAACTATTGAATAAACCACGATTGTTACGAATAATACTTGACTTGTACGTTTTAAAATCAAACTGACATCTGCGGCGGTTTTGATACCTATAACTCTCCTAGGTATGTTAATAGGTATTACATCTTTTGGTATGTTGTTATCTATTGTATTGTATTGTATGTATGTACATGAGGGTTTTTAAGCGTTTTGTCGCTTTTTGTCAACGCGACCTAGAAGATCTATTGTGACAGCCCTTACTTAGTTTTCCGGAAGTAGATCCAGATTTTTGGTGAAGCCGATTAGGCCTCAAGTACCTGAAGTACTTGTTTCGTGTTTTACTTGCATTTTAGTGATGCAGGTTGTCAGCCTACAGTCTCTGCAAGGCCAGCACACACCGAGCCGTTGTGCGGCAACCCATCCAATTGGACAAGGCGGGCTATGTTGCTTATCTACACGATCAGACAAGACACGCCACGACAACACAACCGTACTGGCTGTTATGTTGTTATCTAAATGAAAATGTTAAAAGTAGCTAGCATAAAATATAATTCAATTTTATTCTATTTCATGTATAAATAATAGATACATGTTTCGAGATCTACGTTCTCATCATTAGTAAAACCAGGAAACTAAAACACAGTTTAAATTGTTCAACATGCTAATGAAAATTATTTTAATAAATGTAATATATTATGTATCATTTATTATTATTTTTACAAAATAAAAAAAATATATTTGAAAATTAATTTAATCACTTACAGAATTACTATCACCGAAAAAACATACGAGTTCCTGCTTTAGATTTAGCAACGGCATATAGCCGGTGGTCAGAGACCGGCGGAGAGGCATAGCATGTGCATCGCTGTGCATGATGCAGGCAAAGTGGAGAGCAGGCCCGGACTGGGCCGCTGCCCTCCCCCTGCGCCGGGCCTGCCGAGCTCAAACACGAAAACATCAGATGGAATGCGGAGATCTCAAGGGTTGAACACAAAAACAACGAGTGGAAGTGGACACTGGCTCAGGACAGTGGACACAGCTAATGGTCAACTACTCTACACTCTACAGGTCATGTAATAATCATTAGAAACGTAAAAGACTTTGCAAGAGAAACATTTTGGAAAATCAATCATTTATTTTATATATTATTCAACATGTATTATCAGAATACTTCTTTTGATGGAAAGAAGGTTTTTTTTGTGATAAAAAATATAAAACCACACTGGCTTTTTCATTCGTGAAATAAGAAATAAGTAAGTAAATATAAATCAAGCTATGAATTTAATCGGTAAAAATATTCCCAATTCCTGCGAAGTAACGACTCCGGTCAGAAATTAATTTTATTCACAATCATTATAGTAATATACCGATTCCTAATTTTTTGGAGGTTTGGAAATTAGTCATTCCTAACTGTATTGACAAATACCTTGGGTTGGAAATAACAAATTGCAGTTCCATCTCTTGGGTTGGAGGTATTTATGTAGAGGTTGCCTAGTAACATTGTCATAAATCTCTACAATAAAATAGATTAAAACAAATTATAATAGTTGTCAAAAAATACTGTATCTTATGTAACAATTAACTGTAAGTCTGCTTTGTATGATTGTGAATAAAATAGTATACATACCTCGGTGGGAGTTTCATTTCGCCTCGCGCTATATCTCACCTCGAGGCTTCTCCTCTCGGTAATATATATATCTAAGCCCTCGGTTGAAATGAAACATTTCCCACCTCACCTCGCATATAAATAACTATTTCTAGTGAAAAAAATATATAAAACCTCACTAACATCGTCATGTTTCATCTGTTGTCATTCGTGAAATAAGATATAAGTAAATATAATTCAAGTTATGAATTAAATCGGTAAAAATTACTCAAAAATGATTTTTTCCTACGACCACTGTTAAAAATAGTCTTTTTAACGGTTGCTTAGCAAAATAAAAATAACAGTTTATAACACACTGAATACTTTTAAATCGTTGTCATTGACAACGAATTAAAAGTAAAAAACAAATTTACTTTTAACACTTGTGTTAAAAAGGAACTAAATCTAGTTACCTGTCATAAATGTCATTCTATAATGCTTAGTTTTTATTTACAAATACATAACTAGAGTCGTAGGAAAAATAGTGTATGATATTTGTGTTAAAAGTGATTTTATTTCGTTCGTGGGGTTTGTTACACTCGGCTTCGCCTCGTCTCAAATTTCTCCACTCACTCATAAAATGTCACTTTTAACACTTATATCATAAATAACTATCAAATCACTTCAGCTTCGCTGTCATTTTTGACACTCGTTTATCTGTTACTACGCAACAACTAATTCATAAAGTTTACCGATAAATTCTCTTATGAAAAATACTTGATACATGACTACAAATTGCAATTATTTTTTTTTGCAAAGTATAAATAAGTTTACATATACGATAAAATTATATTTTGCCTTGACTTTGACTTTGAAAAGGCGCCTTTTATTGTCTAAACACGGCTACTTTTATGTTTTACTTAACTCTTCTTCGATAAATAAAGCCTAAAATATAACAAGCTTGACTCATATAAATGACTTTCAAAAAGTCGTGTAAACGCAAACATAATTATTTTACCTTATTATAAATGCTATATTTTCAAATAAATTGTAACATCATACCTACTTGTTAGTGTCCGACCGAAATTTCGGTTTTAGATTCGGCCAAAAATACTTGTTTCGGCCGCAGTTTCGGTTGCGGCCAAAAATTAGCCGAAACTTCGGTCTCGCAGAAACTAATGTTCGTGTTGTGTCGGGCACTGTCGAGTTTTTTTTTGTTTTTTAATGAATAGTTTTGTTTTGAACGTTATTTCAATTTTCTTCTTTTCGAAGATATAATTACTATTATCGTTATTCTGAGGCTGTTAATAAAAAGAAGCCAAATACAAGATGAGGCATGATTTCAGTAATTTAATATATAAAATGAAGACACAATACAAACTTAGTACGTTATTTTATGAGAATAGCATATATTTTAAAAGATCCTTTAAGGTAGTAAGAAATATTTCTTGAAAAGATTACTTATTTGTGATACGACATAAACTGAGAAGAATTTAAATGAGACTGGATTTTGAGTTCTCAGAATATTTATGGTCCATAAATATAATGAAATAAAATCAATACATAGAACAAATATCTAAGGAAAGTAAATAAGTTTATTTGACTTTTCAAATTTATAAGTCTTTTTTAAATTTTAAATACAAAAAATGTATGATTCATTTTATGTGGTTAAGTAGCGGATAAGGTGATCAGCTATGATTCAGATGATCTGAATTTGAATTCCGCGAAGGTCAAATTCTGTGGTGCACTCTACATCACAGCTAAAATTCCAGTGAGGTGACATTTAAAGAACAATTTATTCAATCAAATAAAATATATAGTTAAGTAACCTGAATATTATTCAGTTTAAATAAGCCATACTAATATTCGAATGGGTCACTATCAGAATTATTTATTAAATAGCTACGATAATAATCATAACCACATGTATCTTATATTTTGTGCAAAATATATTAAACATATTATTAAAATCTCATTTCAAACTGTCTTTCAGTCTTATTGTTTTAAAATGACACCATTTTTAAATCATCTGACCTTAATTCCTGTTACATTTGTAACACAATATATATTTATCTACAAGTATTCTACTTGCAAAGACCTACATAATTAACAATTATTATTATTATTTATTATTACTCCATTATTTAAATTCCAATGCATAATTTTCCTTACTTGAAATAATAACAAAACTTTACAATAAAATAGAAAGTCCCACAATTATTTTCAAGTAGGTTTATGCGTAAGATAATATTGTTATACCTGTATGTATCTCGCAATAAATTCATTTTATTACCTACACTGCTAAATTAACATGTTATTCATTTTATATGATTGTATGATTGTATTGTACCGTGTAACAATAATATAAATGAACTAGGAAATGTTTATCTGTTTATTAAAACTATACAATCAAATACTAAAATTAATAATTTAGTTTTAACAGTAAATATTCCGATAAAGTACATTATTATTTATCTTTAAATATTTGTAAAACGATAAATGTTCATTATCACTTTTTCTGTCGCCAACTTATCTTAGCTAGAAAATTTCTCACAGAAACAAAAAATACTAATGTAGCAACCCTTTCTAATCTCTTGATCTGGAAACTGCTTCGCTGAGCCCATTAAAATTTACAGTTTACCCAGAAATAGTTTAGCTGGAACTACCCCTAAGTACACTGTTAGCCAAGAGGCTAAATATAGCCTCCAACAAGAATTAACATTCTCAAGTCATTCTTCAATGAAATTCACAGTGTATTTTTAGATTTATTCGTTATTGTTTCAGAAATACTCGCGGTGTTTCAAAATATTACTCATGATTTAGAGTTGAACAATGTTATTATTATAATAATTTAGTCTTGCAATATTTATTTCCATACCAGAATGGTAAATATCCTTGAAGTATTTTTATTATTCTTCTACATCATTATGCCTGTCATACATATGATATTTTATATGAATAATAATAAGAATAATATTTATATTGGTATTGGTAAGAGCATATTTACAATAAAGTTGTATTTGAATCAAAATGCTTCATTTGATAGAAGGCAGTTTTACACGGAAAAAAATTGATAAAACATTTTTTTTTAACTGTTGTTATTCGTGAAATAATCAAGTAAATATAATTCGAGCTATGAATTTAATCTGTAAAATGTACTCATAATTCCTGTGATGTAACGATAAATTGGGATGTCATTTTTGTCAGTTTGCCTGTTACTAAGTAAAAACTATTAGGTAGTAAATTTTACCGATAAATTTACTCCATTTCACTTTTAATTCGAATTAGACTGACTATTTTCACTAGTGCAAATTTCCGCGGTAATTTTACGACCAAATAGGCGTTGCATAGGTACAACCGCTGTCTACTTTTTTCTCAAAATTAATATATATTTCGAGGTACTGTTATGTCGCATCATAGTCGCTACTGGTATATGAAAAAATTGAAAGTTAATTTGAGATATTTATAAAATTGCGATATTTATTAACCATAAATAGTTACTGTACTATTCTTATTTCGTTAATATGGGAGGCAAAATACATTTCTTTAATTATATTTTTTATAAAAAGTTATAATACTCCAAAATCAATAAAGTAAAAAATTTTAAGAAGTGAAGAGGCGTAACAACAAGAAGACACGAAATTTAATTTTTCATTAAATATTAATAAGGAAATGATAGTGTTTAATTTAGCTATAACATTAGTTATTCGAAATAAAAAATGACTGTATAAAAAACATAAAACAATTAGCAAAGTAAAAGTGTATCAAACAAGTTTACATAACAGCAAACAGCACCGAGTTAAATTGGGTTACAATATCAAACCACCTCCGTAATGAGATATTACGATTGTTTTAATAATAAAAAACATGATTTATACCACAGCTAACCTTGATCTAACTAGCTTGCTATACACGGAATAAAATTTACACTCGCATAACAAACTGTTTTGGTCTAGTGATTTACGCGTTGGTTTTATTTTCAGATTAAATCTTTTTTAAAAACTAAGTAATGAAATCAAAGTGTAATCAATTGGAAGGAAGTCGATGTGTGATTGTTCCTGGTACGATTTTCCGGTTGGTGTACTTCCGGTAATTTAATTACGAGTTGCAGTAATTAACGTTGATGATTTGCTTTTACTAGAGTGACTTGATGCTCAGCTATTCAGGGGTAAAACGAAAGATTAGACGGGATCTGGACGCGTCTGGATGTTTAGAATTCTCTGGAAACGACGCGTGGTTAGTCCCAGTGGCGTGGATTAGAGGATTTTAAACTTTTCAAAAATTTATTTACCGTATAAAACGCATACTTTGTTAAATGCCTTTTAATGCTAGTTTAAGGTGGATTTAGAAGGAATTTAAACTATTTTTCATTAAATTTTTATAACATAAATTTTGTTCAAATCGTTCCTTTTCACTCACAAATTAGGCGTATAAATATTTGCAAATTTCTACCATAAAGTTTTTTTATTGACATTTCCACTCATATTTGTCATCCAATTAAATCTCAGCATTTTGGCGAATTGAATCAATCAGATTCAAATCTCACTGACAATTATCAGTTACGGGCAATTGCCGCTGTATTTAAACGACTAAATAGCCGTTGCTTAGATACAAAATATGTCAAAATTGTGACAATTAATTGAAAAAATATTTATATTTCGAGGAATTGTCATGCAGGATACCATTCGTAACTAGAATTTTACTTGTAATTTTTGCCTAACTCACTCCTGCTTGTTACTTTAGAAAATCGTCACTCGTCCTGCGAACTCGTTTTATCGACAAAAATTTCAAGTGAAGTTCTAGTTTCTAGTGGTATTACGTATGAAAATATTTTTCGTGTTACCTTTATATAACAAATTTTTGGTCTCCAGAAGTGTAAACATAATAATCGTACATCGTTAATGTTTTCGATAGTAGCGATTTTACGCATTGCGATGCAGTAATGTAACCTGCTTCCTTAGACATTATAAGAAATATGGTGCTGTGGAGAAAATAATTTTGTTGATGCAGTTTTATCAATGTATCTTTCTTCTCTATACTTTTAATCCCATCCACATTTTTTATGTGTAACATATAAAAAAAACAAAAGCAATATTTGTTAAAATATTTATACCAAAATCAACTTTGAAATATACCGTACTTGTAGCTTAAAATAAAATTTTCCTATATAGAAGGAACTAAAATTTAAAGTAAACGACTTTGAAATTTAGAATATGTTTAAAGTTAAACTTTTTGAACCCACATGCAATCTATAATAATATATTTCTTAGAAATAACTAAAAATGATGATTTTGAAATATCATCTAAAAATTTTTTGAACGTGTAGAGTTTCGGTGATTAGAGTTCCAAGAAAGCCCAAAAATCCTTCATAACCCAATGAATGATATATTAACAGTTTTTCCTTTGGACTTTTTGTCGATGACCGAACAGAATGTTAGACACTGACATAATTTTAAAAGGAAAAAATAATATGAAATAACTGTACAAACATATAGTAAAGAATGGTATAGTAGAAGAATTTGTAGTATTTTTCCCTTTCGTTTTAAACTCGTTCTCGTCTCTTGTTTCGTAGTGCCTGAGCGTCAGTGTTTCTAGTGTGTAGTTTGACCCGATTTGACCCACTTCTAGCGTTCCAAGCCGGCTAGATCGCTAGTTGTGTAGTGACCCTTCGTTTAACCTTTCCCGTTCGAAACGTGACAGGCAAACACGACAGAATAACCAGAATAGGGTGTGGGGAACAATCATAGTAATAATACAAGAATGAAGGAATTAAGGAAACAACGCTCAAACTAGTTTCAGCCATTTAAATGCAGACATTTTTAAATGGATATAAAAAAGATATGTAAATAGTGGATTTGTCTCTTGTTTGATTTTTCGTTTATTCAAATGAGGCATTGTATTGATATTTAAATTTAATTTGTATTTACAAACTCTGTCCCTCAAAGTATACAGGCATGTGTCAGTCTTATGTTCATTCTATAACAATTAAATTCTTTTTATCCCTTGAGTGCACTCTCCATATAAACTAGAGTACCCGAGAGGTGACGTCTGAGATAAAGCACTATAAACAGAAGTTATTAGATGACAATTTACCCTAATAAAATGTAGGGAAAATAATCAGCGAATTTTCAAATCTCATCAGTTAAGTAATATAAGAGATAGTAAAAAGAAATTTATCAACAGTTGTGACAGAGTATATTGCTATTACAATAAATATTATGAATGTAACAGTTATTTATGTACCAAAGGTATAGACATGAAGTAATGTTCCTTTTGCATATTTCTTTGTTTTCAAACTGTATCAATATTACCATAACAACTCAAAATGTTCGTAATAAATGTATATTATATAACCTACAATGTACCTCATACTCAAGTTATTAGTAAACAATAAGTACTAGTAAATTTCAAATAATGGTATATTGTGCAACAAGTGCAGAAAGTCGCTCAAATTTCACAAGGAGTGAAGTTTCAGCACGAGAAAAAGTCAAATGCTGGAATCACGTAAAGTGGGGAAATAGGTGATCCTGCACAAGAGACAAACTGTACTTTTTCTACGACCACACTTTCTGACATGACTAAATCAATAATTCATTTTAACGTAGAGCAAAATTTTTGTATTAATAAGTAAAATAGTGGTCCAAAAGTGAGAAATAATTTTAACCTACGACTGTGCGAAATACGAAACTGTGAAGCTTTATATGCATACCTAAGACGAGAAAAATACACGAGACAAAGTCGAGTTCCATAATCTTATAAGGTGGGAAATAGGTGCTTCTGCACAAGTGGCACACTATACTTTTTCTACAACCACACTGCTAAACGTAACAGAATAAAAATACATGCATGAAAACTATTTGGCGTATACAACAATATGGCGCTCGTAACCTCACAAAGAGTAACTTCACTTATAGGCAGTGTTGGCAATTACTGTGAGAAATGGTATTTGCAACAGTGCTGCACATGCGTAGTGTTAGCAAATAGTGTGAGAAATGATTTCTCACACTTTAACCCACGATTGTGGGAAATGCGCAAATTTAAAGCTTTATATAGTGTAAGAAAAGAACCACACTCCATAGTGGTAGAAGAAAATAGCTATTTTTAGTACAAGTGAGCAAAATATGTCTTTTTCTCAAGGGCCCAGAAATTGGCCACACGAACGAAGCGAGTGTGCCAACTGGACAAGTGAGAAAAAGACATGCTCACGTGTGTTAAACATAATTTTTTCCACAATCTTAAAATATAATTAAAAAAAACAAAACATTGTACTTTTTTATTTAATAATGAAAATCTCAACAGTACAATTATGTTTATAAATTATAATTAAATTTAATGTAATTTAATGTAAAATGTATTATAATGTCTGTAATCCCATGAAAACATTGTGCTCAGAGTTAGTGTATTTTGCTCACTAATGTTATTTACTTTGCTCACTTGTGAAGAAATTTATTTATTTTGCTCACTTGTGATTCAATATGCTACTTTGCTCACTGTTTTAAGTTGAATAATGATGTATTTTGCTAACGATTTTGGAAAAACATATTTTCTTGTGTCCTGTTACCCCAGTTACGTATTTATTTAAACAAAGTATTATTCCAACATCCTACTTTATCCACAAGCCTGAAGCTATACCAACAATAGAAAAATAGTTTATAATCTCCTAAACCTTCTGAGCATATTACAACTTCATTAGTGCATCTATCCCCATTCTAAGCTACAAATTGCATCCCGTATATTATGCTCATTACATCTGCCGCTGGACACAGCTTAACTCTTTGTGCCAAGGGTGAGCTACCCCTTGCAAACCGCAGATAATCACAGCCTAAAACAAGCCGGACGAAATATGAGCTGTCGCTACGCCTTTCATATGCAGATCAGCCAGTAGCTGGTTAGTTGCAGCAGGAGAAACGTGCAGAAATGCTTGATTAGGAAATTGTATAACTGCTACCGGGGAGGTATTGTAATTGTAACTTTGTTAATAATGTTTTGCATGCGGAATTCAAATTGATTTGCTAACATGATACGGTTTTGGCATGATGTAAAAGATGTAATTTGAATTATGTACCATAAAATGTGCATGGTGTTAAAAATTGCACATTTCAAATTGCAAAAAAATAACTGAGTTCACCACACAACTGACCAGCAGTATCGCTAAAACAATAGTTTGATAAAAATATCGTTAAGTTGTTATTATTTTTAAATACAGTTTGTTATTTGCATATATTATTCTCAATTTCATGGCTACTACTATTTTTGGGAACAATTATGACAATTCCATACCTAATTTTTGAGGTTACAAGACATGTAATAGTTATTTACATATCAAATGTGGGAACGTCATTTTCCTAGACGAATCTGGTAAAAAAGTTTACTCAAGAGGAAAATCATGAAACCAATAATTTATTTTTATTTTTGTACAAATATTTTTAATTGTTATATACATTGTTTTGTTGTTATAAGTTTAAAAACTGTGAAGTGCTGTCAACATAGCAGCAGTTGTTGTCAACATTGTTTGCCACATTCACTAAATTTACTTTTTCTAAATTAAATTTCACTCAATAATTCTTTTATTATTATAAATACAGCTTTTTAATAAATGGTTTAGAAGTTGGAGTGTTTTTTTCCAAAATTTCCCGCCCGCTAATCTGGGGGAAACTTGGGAAATTGAGCTTCTTGTCGTTGCTTAGGTGACAAGAATCAACTGATTTTATTGAGTACTAAATATGATTGCACATATTAAATCCCTATACCCAAGTGTTCTAATAACTACCCTGTATATACTACTCTGAAACACGTAAGATAATGAGATAAAGAATAAAAGTTTCACCTATGCCATGCGTATACAACAAAGATACTAGATGAAAGTTTAACAAATATTGCAGCAAGAATTGATGACGTGATTATCAACTCAGAGAAAACCTAGTTTAATACTACATTGGTCCTTCACATTTTATTTTTAAATTGTTATATGTGATTGATTGCATTTCTATATATTTAAATACTAGCAATTGTATCATTTACAATTGTATATATAACTACTATAATAATATTAGTTGCCACATTGGTTTTTCATTATATTGTCAGCCAATTTACACCTGATTTTATTCTATGCTTACAATACTATTTTATATAATCAAAACGCAGTCTACATTTGCTGTAATTTTTAATTTACAACAACAATACAATTTAATTTTCAAGCGCTAAATCTTTCTTCCTAATCTGAGTTATTACATAAACAAAACGGTTTTCATTTCCCAAACAAAGGCGCACTCTAGATTCAATTAAAGTCTCATTGTTATAATGACAATGATCATTTGTTTGATTACACGTAATATTGTAGAAAGTAGTACGCCTGTACTTCAAAAGAGTTTATAAATAAATTATTGTAGGAGTAAATATTAAATTCAGATTAAAAATGCTTTTTAAAAGGAGCAAAATAATTATGAAATGTGAAAGTAAATTAACAGATTAAAACAAAAATGGAACGAGAAGTAATTAATTATTAAGATTTAAATTCCTGCTGGAAAATAAAATAGATAAAACAAGTTCAAGTTTATTTTCAAATAGTTTTTAGATGTATTAATTAAAGTAAAATATTGACGTTCATACGCATAACGGTGAAAATCATTATTTTAATTGCGCATAATCTTATAAGTTTCCCATGCACATGCAAAATTTATCTTATTTCTTTATATATGAAAGTTCAATTTAAATCTGTTGCTTCCTAATGGTTTTTCTAAGAATAGTTTTAGAAAGAAGATGCTAATGTATAGATGCGACTGACTAGCTGTTCTTTTGAGACGAAAAGGTCTATACGATGACTTGCATAAAGTAGTTCTAATAGCAACTTTTAAGAATAAAGAATTTGATGAGAAAAATATCAGAACTAACACACAATTTCTGAACTACCTTACGAAATTTAAAAAAAAAATATTCTTAACAAATTTCCCTAAATTATCTAATCATATACATATAACGGATGGTGAAATTTTATGATACAGAAGATAAAAATAACTGCAAAATATTTCATAAGTACACCGTGTGTCCCAGAAAATTTTTGTCATAGACATTTAACATGGGAAAATAGTTTTTGGTAAATTAAAACTGCCCGGTTAATAATTAAGTCCTCATATTGTACAGGACAATGGTAGACAATACAATACAACAGTTTTGTTTTCATAATAAATGCTATTTTGTGGAAAACTTTTTTGAAATTATATATACCTTTTTAAAAACGGGTTTAACAAAATAGCATTTATTACAAACAAAAAAAAAGAATGTAAATAAAAAGTAAAAATCCGTTTATAAAGATACCGCTTATAGAGAAAAACTGGTTATAACGTCAAGATACGCTAACATTATTTTACTTTTATCTGTCATAGCGACTTCCAGTTCTAACGATCCAATTTATATTTTCCCTTCGATGACGTCATAACCGGATTTTAATGCAACACATTTCAAAGTCTTTCTCCCGATTTACGTAAATATGGAATATTAAATAAATATTGTAGAACAAGTGATTTAAACTAATGATTTTTAAAAAAATTATTTTATATTAATGCAGCCCTGATTCCTACATTTTATTTAATACATATTACTTAAGTTAGTAACATAATTTAAAGAAATTTACAAAAAAGAATTATTTTTTTCGCCTGAAGTTTTTATTGCTCTACACGCGTGATTTTAAGAGAATAAATGTACTTTTAAAAAATTAAAATTATATTTTTTACAGATAGGTATTTGTATTTTTACTTACTAATAGACAGTTCATTCAATTGTTTCCTGAAATACATATGCGTAATGCTGGCTGCATTAAAATCTATTGTTTTTTATAAGGTTTATTTATTAAGAGTTTGACTACGACAATTATTTAATAAACAAATATTTGTGACAATACTATACACAGATATTAATAATAATTCTTAAATTATTTCGTAATTTCACTTATAATTTTATCACCCTCATTCTATTACATATAAACAAAATATTTGAACAGTCGTAAATAGTAAAAAAAAAGTTAGAATTATGCAAGAATAATAAAAATAAAAGGTGTGATATCTATGATGTCTTATTAACATAAACGTCAGTGAAAACTATGATGATATATGAACCCACAATGACGTACACCTCTGCAAGATGCCCTAATTAAATTAGTAAAAACCCACCCTTATCCGGTTCTTTATCAGCAACATGTCACAATTGTCGATGGGGCCCCTGTTTAACTCTGTAACAGAGTTACGGTTAAGGGTCAGCCATAATAGGGAGATTAGCAAAGGGTAAACACAGCGCTGAGTCGACCGTTACAAATTACAATAAAATCAACTTCAAAACAGACATGCGAAGTCACTCGCGACGCGCAACACAACGGGATCCGGGATCGTAGTTTCGCGATGAATTTAGATACGGGATTAGTGGATTAGGCAGGAGGGAACGCACTATTAAAACTTGGGTTAAGTAGGGCAAAAACTACAGTATTTGCATAAGACTGTAGATACCCTTTCTGCTTTGAATTCGCGCGTTTGTATTTTGTGTACGTATTAAATTTAATGTGCAGAATAAATAAAAACAAAGTATAAAATTATAATTCTTATTATTTGCATACCGCTATAGCAAGTTTTTTAACTTTCAATTTTAATACAATGTCGTGTTCCAAGGAAAACTATAGAGGACTGAAAAATAGAATTGTAATTTTTTTAATGTTTACATTTATTCTCATGTCTAGTGCAGATAGAAACACAAATGAATGTGACAGTTTATTGAAGTATTATTGATTTTAATTCTTATTTTCTGTATTTTATTGTTACTTAAGTTCAATTTGGATTCTATTTCTTTAGTAATATACTAATTTACCAATATTATAAAAAAACTTGAAATAAATATTAAATAAAAAGTAAGATGTATCAAATTTACATAAAAAACATCTAATTGTGCACTATAATAAAAATTAATAAATAATATCAAATAACATTAACTATAATAACACGAAAACAATAATACAATTTATATTTAATATATCTCGTACTGCAGATGTGTTGTTACATCAAGTATAATCTACATGGAAACAAAATTTAAATTTTGAACAACTTTGTATTTTTGTAGTTTCTGCCAAAGATGAAATATCCGCACTTTTTTTAAATCTTTTGTTAAAATTTTATGTTCCGCGTTTCGATAATAATAATTATTCATAATATTATTTTTATTAATAATGATAATTATCAATGGCGTGCGGTAGTATTTTCTAAAGAGTGTGCATTTATTCTACACATGGCCAAAAATATTTTAATTTTTGGGAACATCTACACAAACATTTCAATTTTTCATATATACAACTTTGAAAATGATACACACATCTTTTTTGTTTCTTATTTTTTGTGAATTAATCTTAGATTTTTTTTGAAGAAATAACGCTACAAAATGGATATTTCAAAAAATCAATACAAGCATTGAATAAACAATAATTAAATATTCACTGCTAATAGAATTGTCTGAAAAACTGATAATAAAATGTAGATACAAATTAGAACAACTAAACCAGAATCATTCAACTCTTCGAAAGTGCATAATTTCCAATGCACGCGAGGGACCGAAACGCGGCGGTTAAATTTTTCAAGTTTTCTTGCCCTTATAGGAGCTGCGCTAATCCATGGTAGAAATATAATTCCACCATGCGCTAACCTTGCACAAGATCTGAGTGCACTTATTTATTATTTATTTTTCAATAAAATTATCATATTTTTATAAGAAAACTAAATTAAAAAAATATAAATAAGATAAAGTAATATAATTTTATTTTTACCCTTTTTCCAGGGTGTGCACTGCACTTTTTGCACATATGGACTGCACGCCACTGCTGATTGTTTAATAATATACTATTATATGTATTATGTTTACTTTAATAATATTAAAAATAAAACATATAAATTTGTAAAATATTTACTATTTTCTAATTTTGGAATGTATGATAATAAATATTAAATTGTTTATTATTGTATACTACTGCGAAGCAAATTAGAATTTCTAAGAATTTCATTTGTGCAGCGCCTGATTCGCCTCTGTCCGTTCCACTTGTGTGTATTGTTGGTTGTCTAGCAACAGGTGTATTTGATTGCCAGGAAGATAAGTGGAATAAATTGAGTTTTTTTGGTCTCTGAAGTACTTCAGCTTGATTAAATATGAAATGAAGTAGGTTTTCAACCTTTGGGACTTGTGTTTATGCAATGGCAGCAGATGCAAGCGACAGAAAAAACGTTTGTTTCGTTGAATGCGGAAGGGATGCATTTTTATGGAAATAAATATGTCACCGAGCTGGTATTGATTTACAAAGGGCGGAATTTTTAAGTGACACGTATTATGCTTGTTTAGCGAGGGCAATATTAGTAAAGAGTAGGGTAACAGTAACAATGAAATATTTAATGTTGATAACAATCGAGTATTGGAAAATTTAATATTGTAAAAAAGCAAAAGCAGAAAAAAATTATTGCTAAACATATATTCATTCTATGAATGTTGATAAATGTAGTCGGAGTAGAATAAATACTTCTACATTTGAACGAACTCATGTAAAATTCATTATTATTCTTTTCATAATGATTTAAAAAAAGATTCAGTTTCATATAAATAAATAATACATCATAATTTTAGTGACTTTTTATTAGTGCGTATAGTCCACTACTCGATTCCTTATATTTTTCTTGATTCTTAACGAATTTTGTTTTTTTTTTGTCGTTTTTAGACTCATGAAAGGGCTATGCTTGAAAAACCACTTTTTGGAACTAACATTGAATGGAAATATCCTAAGAACGGCAAGAGATGAATTACCAACTTCTAATTTTCTCTTAAGTACGAAAATATGTTGTTAGTGATTCGCAAATATGTATGCCAAAGTATATTTACATACATTATAATAAAAAATAACACCAGTTTTATAGACACAGTGCAAAAAAGCAAAACACGCCAAAAAATAAAGAGAAACGGTGGAGAGATTATAGGAACACAAGCTTTCAACCTTGTCGTCATTCCATTTATTAGTGTTGATAAGAGCCAGAGCAACACGAAGCATGGTTAGCAATGCAGTGACCCAGAAATTAACCTATTTCTCGATATGAAGATAGATTCCGTGGTTGTCGCCATTACTTGTAATTTCACCACCCACGCAGTCGGCATGCGAGCGCGATCTCGCTCTGTAATCTACCGCGAAACTCCCCGAGTTGCTAATTAATAGACTAGATTGCTGATAAGTGGGACGACCTTCAAGAGGCTGCTGCCGTATGGGCTTGCTATGCTGATTAGGAATTTATACTTATTTCACTATTAACAACAATTTCCAGAATAATGAAAGAAGCTTTCAGAACCCATAATTAATCAAAAGACAATATTTGGGTTTAAGTACTTTAATTTTTTTATTAATTTACAACGTTTCGACAGCTCAGTGCTGCCTTCGTCAGGTAAATAACAAAATTAAATATAAATAAGTAGTCAAGACAACGTAAAAACTTACAAATGATATTGACATAAAATTAAAAACGGATGACAGGTAACCACGACTTATTTAGTTATTTAATTTTCAGAATATTTGTATAATTGTATAATATTTTATCCTTTACCAAATGCTTCTATAGTTTAATTACATGAGACCAGGGGCGTGTAACTTAAATGGGTGACATTGGGCTCGTTTTGTCCTGCCATCTCTTGGTTGCTCCTCAGAAACTTAATAGAAATTATAATTTAGCTGGCTTTAATTTTTAAACAAAACATTTGATTTCTTGTTAATAAATTTAGTACAATAGACAAAATTGACAACGTCAAAATATATATGGTAAGAAATATGAAGCAACAACTCTTTCTTTGCAAGTTTTTGAGCGATAATAATAATAGGAACAGTGATAAACATTTTAATAAAATTTTGCAAAAGATGATCCATTTGGAAGGGAAGTTTGAAAATATGAAACGAATGGAACTAGAAGTGTTAAAACATCTCGCTAAATTTTGTTTGTGATTTACAACAAACTCCCATGTTTCACGTTACAATAAACTCACGATATATCCCATAATGTATACTTCACGTCTCGTTATTAATAAACAATAATAAATAAAAAATAATATAATTCGTGATAAAAAAATTATACGGACAGCAATGATTCAATTGGTTAAAGTACCCCGATTCAAATTGAAAAAAGTGTATAATCTGGGGTTCAAATCCCAGATTTGCAAAATCTTTATCGAAATAAAAAAGTGTCCGACTGTAGGTCCTGTAGAGGTTGTAGGTAAAACGTTAAAAGTTACTTCAAGAGAATGCAAGTAAAATTTATCACGAAGTAGGTAAAGGTGCCTAATATTGTTTCGTCTATGACTGCTTTGTCAAATGAAAAAAAATTATAAATTAGCGATTTTTTTTAAAGAAAAACGTGTGAATATAATATTCTTTTGCGAAATTTCTTATTACAATGTTTTAATTAATGGAAATAAAAATTTCAATGGAAATAAATTGCATATTTACCACTTTAAATAATCTCATAAATTTTCTCGTACGCCAACTTTATTTCAATAAAAGCGTAAATAAAATTTATACACATCATATTCTTTGATCACTTCGCGATAAAATAAATCTCTCACAATAATTATCTTCACTTTACTATGCTCCATAAAATGCATTAAAACATATTTACTTTCTTTTTACTACCCATTACTGCATTTTGTGTTAATTGCAATCATGGCCTATCACGATGTCATGAAAAATAAATGCAAGTAGATAACAATTACCTGTCGTGTTGATTCTGATCTGGGAGGGTTCTTGGTAACCTCTTGGTAAGGAAAAAGACTTTAACTCACCTGAAACAAAAAAAATAGGTAAATGTCAATGTCGACTATGATATAAGATATAATTGTATCTTGAGGCGATAGTCTGATATAGATATAGAAATAAAAATAAGTTGATAATTAATGGTGACTTTCATTACAGCAATCTATAAATAGATTTCGTTTTACTTTTAACATATTATAAAAATATTTTTTTCTCTAAATCAAAATACGTACAATTTTAAATGTTTTTTATATTAATATAAATAAATGTATTATACAAATATATTTTATCTCTTATTTGATTTATATATGTAAATATATTTACAAAATGTAAGGTCATATATGTATTTATTATGTTTTAAAATAAACAATAAGATAAGAAAATATGTGCAATATATGAATTTAATTAAATTATTTTTATATTATAGGCTAAATGTATATTTTTACATTTTTATATCAACAATATTACAAAACTATTATTACCAAAAAATTGTTATTTATTTTATACCTAATTATATAAACAAATTTTCATTTTGATTAGTAGACCCTGTGTAGAGAATGTAAATGGTAAAAAATATTATGCGTAATCGTTTGATTTAGGTTAGATTTGTTGTGATTATAAATGTTTATCTTAAGAAAAAAAAAAGAACAGTGACAATGACATCTATAATAAATATTATTTTATACATTGCCGATGAAGCAAATACTGTATAAAAATGTATTTAAATCAATATATTTTTAGCGGAAACAAAAATAAATCCCGGAAAACAACAAAAATGTATTAATCACACCTTACATCACATTTACGAGAAATCTGAATCAAAAATTCGGTTGTAAACATTGGCTGACCACAAACGTTTTTTCACCTTTCATTTTCTTTCAAGGTCACATGCCAGACAAATTATATACCCAGAACTGACTCACTAAATTACAAAAAAATCTCGATCCACCCATTCGTGAATTCCGAGTAGGCTACGAAAAACAGAAGCCCAACAAGTGAACATCGTGGGATGAGGTCTTGTTTCAATCTTTCAATTAGTAACATGAACTAATTGGTTCGAATCTGGCTTTGACAAATAATCCAAAACTGTTGTACAAAAAAGCACTATTAAAATTTGTCATTTTTATTTATTGTAAATATCGGAAAAATACATATTTTAGTACAGGGGTATTGTACTTGTCCATTTAATAGGTATTCATTGCTATTATAGAGAATGTACTAAATGTGTAATATGTGTAGGAAGTAAGTGATAACTCAATTGTTATTTCTATGAATTCGAACTAAGGTTATCAAAATCACAATAGGTCATTCTTCTCATTAAACCATTAGAAGCTCTACAAATTGTAGTTTATTATGTTAAGGTTGTAACTTGATAATATGTATTGAAATACAAGTAAATTGATATGGAAAAGTAGAACTCTAATTCTGTACTCTGGATAAAAGAAAAAAATCTATTTAGATAATTTCAAGATATTTTGAATGCTTGTAATATTTAAGTATATTCTATGTAGAGATAATAAAATAATTTAGGAAAGGGTTTTATCAATTTAATGTTACCTTTCGTTTTTAGAGAACAAATTCTGGTCCAAATTAGAATGAAACTAATCTAAAGTACGGTACTGCTTTTGTATAATCAGGACCGGTTTTAAAACATTAGGAATTATATATGTATGTATATAATTATAAAAGTTACATTCTTAAGTATTAAGTGAATGACATTTATTAATTCATTATATTACTTCGTGAATTAATTTCATGTTATTAATTTTCGCATATCTAACTAATAATAATTATAGCCAATATAAAAACTAGGTATAAAAAATCAAATAGCATTTGGCACATACAAATTATACCAATTAAAAATAATGAAGATATTATAGTTTATAATATTGTTATAAACTGGTTCATGCTTAATAATAATATACTATTAAAATTAATGTAACGGAAATCTTTTATAAATATGTGTTAAACCAATAAACAAATGAAGGATGTATACATTTATATAATAAATAAATAAGATTGGTTTTCGTCCTTGGACTACAAAATTTGCGAAAATAGGGTTTGATTTACACAATTGTCAAATATTAAATAGAAAATAGAGGTTCCTTTCAGTGATACGAAATTCCATAACATAATCTGTAAGGTGTACGCTGATTAGTAATATCACTAAAACGCAAGTAAAATTGTCAATACATATTGTACAATACTATTTTCAAAAAGGTCGACATGGAACATTTTTCTCATTTCTGAACACCAGCCATCATCGAGTTCTTTCATTTGATACCAAGCACAACATACTTCTAATAAATTTTCGCAAAAAAACAAAAGCCGATCGACATGAAACGTTTTTGTCATTTCTGCAAGTAAGCCCTTGTCGTGTGCTTTAATTTGATACTAAAAACGACATACTTCTAACAACTTTTCGCAAAAACAAAAGCCGATCGACATGGAACATTTTTGTCATTTCTGCAAGCCAACTCTTATCGAGTGTTTTAATTTGATACTAAACGGAACACATTTCTGACAATATTTTGGAAAGAAACAAAAGACAAATAAACAAAAATTTTAATTAAAATCCTTATAGAGCGTTTTAAAATAAAATATCCTGTATATTAACATGACATAAAAATAATTGCGGTTTATTAATTTTTGCAATAGGGGCTATATATTACAACAATCAAATATAATTATCTAAATCAAACTCTAATAAGTATACTATGCTTGTTCTAAAAATATAGGATAACTATATACTATTTGCAAATATATAATTTTCTATTGCCAGTTTCATAGTTTCTTTTCTTGTGTATATATACAAAATCTTCTAAGATATATGTTTCCATAAAAGTACAAATGATAAAGATTTCTAATACCTTATTAGGGTATACTTATACGTCTTTATATTTACTCTCGATCGCATTGTAAAAGATAAACTCTGGACAAATATTAGGCTCCATCATGGCAGACAAGTACGTAAAGAGTTGTCAAGATTATAGCACGATAGTTCGGTACATATTTACTCACGTGCATACACGATCGTCTTTTATTCTCGTGCTATTGTATGCATTGTACACCTGTGTGAACTGTGAAGCGGAAATAGACTTTATATTTCCGGTTCGAAACAAAACACACACGACAAATACATGTCAAAGAATTTTTGTTCCACATTTTGTTTGCACAGTTCACTTGAATTTCAATAACAATTTTTATGAGTACCTTTGAGAATTTTATTACGTTTAAACAATTTTTTTACAAAACTTTTCCATTGAATAAATAGCAATCATGTGTTGTTTTGTTACAATACAAATGTCTATTTATCCTTATCTTTATTCATATATCACTTACGTATGACTCATCGTTTTTACCGTGCAAGTAAATATGCAATATTAAGTCATGAAAAGGGTAAAATTTTCTTGAAACACTTTGTTATAAATAAAAAATCTTGATATGACAAATCATATATTAAATGAGGTGTAATATAACTATCAACATTTTAAGAATTACCGTGATAAGAATGCAGAATTTTCTTTGTTTTTAATTTATTCATGACAACTGCTATTTTCAGATAAAAGTATACAAAACTAATTCCAATAATCAAATGTGCCATTAAATTTGTAATTTTATGTAGATTCCAAATATATAAATATATATAGGTGTTCCATTTTAAATAAGAATGTTAGGCCCGATATCTTGATAATCACTGTTAAAAAAAATGTTTGGCTCATTTTAATAGTCTTGTAAAACAGAAACTGTTTGCTAATGTAAGATCTTATACTTAGTTTTCGAGATTGCAATAGTTTTCTTTCATTCCGGATATATTTATTTTTAAAATTGCACCTCAAAAAATATGATTTTTTTTTAATAAGTAGAGAGAGCTACAATCTTACCTTTACCAGTCGTTTCTACAGGAAAATTTATAGAAATACATGTTTTTCCACATATAGGTATGTTCAGTGGAACAATTATGTGAAAAATAAAAAAATATAAAATACCTAAGTTACATTTGTTCACCCATGAATCTTTTTCTCCAAAACTATTAATTTTTTTGGACTAAATGTCGATGCGATGATTTCTAACTTTTAAACTTAAATTGAATTATCTCTTCACGTTCTCGAGATATTTGCATTCTGAACTGAAATTCGTTTTTTTTCTATTTTCTTAATTTTCAAGTAGGGAATTATTCCAAAGAATTAATTACAGTAGAAATACACAGATTGTTTTCATATGGTAAATGATATATAGGTATGTAACTTTCAATATTATTATAATATTATAATTATAAGTAAGGTAGTATTAAAAATAGAAGATAAAAATATTTTCTCCGTTATGAATTTTTCGAAACATTTTCTGCAGATTTATTAAACAGAATTTTCAACGCACGTAACAAGCTTCGAAAGAAGAAATATATTTACCGTACACACACTGGTATCGTTGAAAATGCGAATATTAGCACGTACACTTGCAGATAGCTTACTATGCACGTATAGCTTATATCTTATCGAAATGGCGTTACTGTCTAACGGAAAGCGACAACTAAATATGACATAAACTCAAACACATCTGCATTATTTTCTACAAAGTGCAGTCTCGTACAATACAAATCAAACATGAACAGTTAATATGAGGATGAGCATACACCGTGTATGGCTCTATGTATAATAAATTATAATAATTATAATAATGCCTGATTCTATTTAGCAATGAATTCAAGAAGATGTGAGACGAGACGAGACGAGATTTTTCTTTTTTCGTATCCTCTTATTTTAAATGTAAAATATTTTATCTCGTCTCGTTTATTTCTAGTCTTCAAGTTGTTGATGGTTTTTAGTAAACTCATTCTTAGGTTATCTAGTTTTATAGTGACATTTAGGACGATATTGCATGTTTCTATTCTACAGGTTATTTCTTATTCGCTAATTCTACATAGTTGATATGGATACTTCGCGTAGAAGTAGGTATATTTCTACATAGGCGGCGTATTATTTATGACGTTTGACGAAAAATAATTTTCAACATAGAGAAATCTAGGCGAAATGATTGAAATTCGAGAATCTCTATTTAATTTCTCCGTCTCGATGCTTTTTTTAGTATCGTTTTCGTCTAACTCGAAATGAGATATTTCAAGACGAGACGATCGAGATTCGAGAAAAATTTCGTCTCACCCGAATCAATATAAATGGAGATATATTATATTATTAATTAGATATTACTAAAAGTGCATCAGTATACAATATTTAACAAAAGAGGAAAAAAGGCAAACTAAAAAACAAATCAAGAACGACCTAAAAACAGTAATAAGTGAAAGAAAACAGTAAAGAAAATTACCTTATAAAACAATAGTCTAAAAATACAGAATGGTGTATGTGATGTTTCGTGACGAACGAAATTAATAATAATTTATTTAGTTCATTCATGGTTACTACAAATGTGAATGGTTTCGAGTATATATTTATTTTTGCTTCACAATAGTATTTAATATTTCTACTTATCATTCTAGATAAATAATATCACTAAAGTAGATATTTTAATAGTAAATTTACTTCATTTGTGATACCATTCAAAATCAAATCAAAGTAGACTTTTTGCCAGAATTCATATAGACATATTTATAAAAATAGCATGTTTTGAAGATATTTTTCGTTGAAAATAATCATTAGATATACCTCTTCCACTAATTAGTAATTAACTAATTAATCTCCTGTTATCAAATTAATTTTTCGTGCTCATTTTCTGTTGAAAAGTAATCAATTAAGCTTTGTATTCTGCAGCCAGTGTGCACGAACATTCTCAACAGTTCACGTACACAAAGATATTTGCACAACAATGTTTGCACGTCATGTCTTCTTATTGTGCCTCACAATGCCCAGTAGAGCAGTGACCCCACTTCAACTTGTTGAGTACTACTGCCTAATCATATCATTTGTATGATTGAAAGATTGAATTAAGTGACTTGAAAGCACGATCTGTCATTTTTAAATTATAAAATTAAGCTGCACTTTTTTTACTACTTACTACTACTAAGACGAAGATTTCGGTTGTGGTTAAGAATGTATAAAGTACAATTTATCTTTTAAATCATTTACTTATAGTGAGTAAATTTTAATCTAACTTAAATACAAACCTCTCCTTAATATTTTTATTAAATTATTGTATTAAGAATTCTATTTGGTGACATATACAGAAAATAAAATACGCAACGACTATCCATTTTTATTTTTTTGATGGGGACCTACAATTATTTTTGTAAACTAAAAATTGCCATTTCTGTCTTTTCAATAATGAATACGAAAAAATTCGAGAAAAATAAAATAAATATTCTAAATAAGAGACTAGTGAATATTCACAATATAATTTCAAGAATTCGTTTTAAGTGTTATTAAGTTATTTTACGTTATGCAGGTCTTTGTTTCAGTACATTTTGTTAATTTTTATAAAGCCGTGTATTAAAAAATATTTCTGAACTGATATTTCCCAAATAACCTATTTTTTTTTTTTAGAAATTTTTGTCATTTATAAAAAGTAATACCTTACTGATAAGTTAAAAAAAACTGGCGATATTTATTTTAGTGAAATAATTCTATTAACCAATTTAAAAAATGTAGTCGTTGCGTGTAAATTAAATGTATGTTTATCAAGAACTATATTTAATAAAACTATTATAAAAAGATAAATTTTCTATTCCTTATAATAGAAAAGATAGTAGATAGTATTCGCAGAAACACCCAGTAAATATTAATATATCTTACGACAGGTACGATAATATACAGAGGCGCACAGATATTTTTTCGGAAGGAGTTTTCAAATACAGATTATTTATTTTAAGTTGTACACTATTACTATCTCGTAGTATTATATTACAAAATAATAAATAAAAAAAAAAACTCAACGCAGGACGAAGGGCCACTGTATTCTACCTTACCGTCTCGGTTCTTATGATATTTTCTCTTATTTTTTTGACAGTTTACAAGCTAATACTCCTTTTTGAGTAACATTTGCATGTTTTCCTCTTCTTAGATAAGTATTAATTTATTTCGCATATTTTTAAGAAACTTGAGCAACTCATCATAAAGACCAATAACTTCAATAAGGCTCTTATCGACTTTCTGTATTTTTTCCTGCTAAATAGAATCTCGAAACTAAAAATTCCCATATTATTTTATTGAACAAAATTACTATTTATGTTTTATTTTCAAAAGCTAAAATGATAAACAAAAGAAGAAAACAAATACCACTATAATCGATTACCGACAAGATGTTTGTAAAATGAGTAATAAATTAAAATTTGGTTTCCTTGCACCCACGTAAACGATAATCTATTAAATTATTCACCACATATTTTTATTTACCTCCTATTTTTGCGTACGTAGGACATTATTCCAACTTCTATTTCGGTGGTTATTGTGGGTTTGATATATCTGCCGACACTGCCAACTATCTTTCCCCGTTACGTCAAAAGTGCCTCACGTGCTGAGCTGTTATTGTTTATATCAAATGTTATCATAGCGACTGAATCACTCGCGACTGTTTTCGTTATTGGTTTTAATTATTCTGTAAACAAACGCGAAATGTTTGCGGTGGATGACAAAATATTTATGTATTCCACTCTGGGACTCACGCTGGATATTTATAGGCGTAAAAGGCTATTTTGGAGAGGAAGTAATTTTTAGGAAACATGGAGAATGAATCCGAAGATTTCGTGGAGAAATTTTAAATAAGTTTTACTCATTCATAATGACTTGTTTTCCGGATTTTAAAAATGTACACAATCTGAATTTTAAAAATATACAGATAATAAATTCAAATAACTTTATTAAAAAATATATATAACATAAAATTATTTATACATTAATAAATTTCTGGAATAATAAATATTTTAACATTTCAAATTTAATATACATTTTAATATAAAAAGTATAGTTTATATTAATTTATAATTTATTTAAAATTTATTGTAGTTTTGTTTAATATTTTATAATTTTGTAAAAATCGTCTACTACATTAATTCTATAACAACGTAATAAATAATTAATTAAATTTTTTGAACAATCGCATATTTTTTAAGATTTACCGATTGGATTTCCAAGTTATTTTTACAAATTACTTATCTTTATGTGATTTTGAATACTATTTATCGATCGGAGAATCGGAATCGATCGGAATGTAATCGTAAAATAGGAATATTAAAATTTAATTTATAAATGACAATTTGCTATATGACCATTGATTGTCGAATTGAAGGAAAAAAAGTGTTAAAACTGGGAATATAATGATATATATTTTTTTTACTTAATGATATCGAATAAATGTTGTTAATGATAAAGTAGATGTAACTATTTATGAAACAATGTATAAGATAGCAATATAGGCAATTAAAAGAATAAAAGAAAAATATTTTCATATTACACAACAGATTCTTTTGGTGTAAATTTGGTTAAAATTGATATGTCTGTATACTCTGTCAAAATTATCAATGCCCTATGGTTTCTGAAGGCTGTTTAGTGTTTACATACATATATAGTTTAGAAATAGAACCTAGGTAACCTGCCAAATGTACATTATTCTACGATAGATAATTTTTATCGAATGAATTCAAATTCTCCTACGTGACGTCACATATCCCTTCTCCAAAATGTTATTATTGTTTTTCTCCGGAATTATAAACAATTAAGCGATTGAAAAATATACGAGTATTTTTATTTTTTGTACAGAATCATAATAGGGAAGAAAAAAATATAGTCACTATTTCTATATTATTGTGTTGGATTGTAGAAAAAATATAATATGATTGAAGTCAAGAAAATACATCTTAAAATTTCACATTACAGAAGTAGCGCTATTACAGTTGTGAGAATATAGACCTAACTTGTGATTTACGTATCATAAAAACAAAACAATGTGTAAGAAATTAATAAAATTAATTTATTTTGCAAGCGGCGACATTACTGATTATGACTATATTACATTTTTTACTTTTACCTTGTGTTTATAATTCCACACTAGCAAGCACATTACACAATTTGATATTTGAGAAAAGTCGGGTGTTTGCGGCATGAGAAACAATGTGTTAATAAATTGTAATTTAGTAAACAATGAAGAGTAGAGCCGCTGCCTACACGTGTAGCCCACGTGCCGCGGGTATATGGTATGCAGGATGAGCATATAAGGTACCTCAGGTTTCCTATCCACCCAACACTAAATATGACCGTGGAGGAGGAAAAAACGGAAATATCTAACATGTACTCAATTAATAAATAGTGGAAACACTCTCACCTACATACAAATAAGTATTACTTGATTTATTTTATTATTTATAATTCGCTAGAAAGAAATGTAAACCTTTTTGCTGGGAATGTGATCCGTATTTCAAATGTAAGCTATATAATGGAGGTTGGAACTCTAACTAAAAATTAACAAATAATGGAAACATTCTCACGTACATACAAACGAGTATTACTACTGATTTATTTTATTATTTATAATTCCCAAAAAGAAATATATAAATCTTTTTGCAGGGAATTTGATCTGAATTGGAAATAATGGGGGTTGGGGGTACAGTTTCTTGACTGGAGTTTTAGTTGTTAGAAGGAATTGAATTACTGGAGTTCAGTCAATTTGTTTCATTTCAATTCTTACTGATATTGGGCTCCCATAGGTCATAGGTCTTCTTCAGAGTGAAAGTCCATCTACGTGAGGCTGAAATCGGTAGGAATTGAAATATATTTTTTTACAAATTTAGTGAACTCCACCAATTTCATTCTTTCGATAAGCTACCTAAGATGAGTAAAGGTGAAAATTTTTATATTTTAAATACCTTATGTATTTACAAATATATCAGCCCAGAATGAAAAGAAGAAATAAGTAGGATATAGCAGTCAACTGATAAAACGTTTGTCTTTGGCTAATAAAATTTTATCAATTGAATATAATCCTGCTTCTGTTCATCATCCTCTCCAGTCAGCCTTAACCCTTAACTTATTAGCTCTAAAAGGTGTCCGTTTTAAGAGGCTAATCATTGGGATTTCGAGAAACCGTAAGAGATAAAAGTCGGTTAAATTGGGATAAAGTTGCCGCATTATTTGGCCATTTCAATTATATATATTTTTTCCCGAAAAATGAATAGGTCACCAGATAAGAAAACAAAAGATTTTGGCCAATACTTTTTGTAAAAAAGTGTCTCCAGTAGGTACAAACTAGAAACTTGTATGAATTGAAACAAAAAAATTATAGGTCAAAAAGTTAATTTGCCAAAATCTGTTTATTCCTCGTATCTCGTGAGCTATGCATTTTTTCGAGAAAATAAATACATGATTAAAATGGCCACGTAATGTAACAACTTTGCCACAATTTAACCGATTTCGTATCCCTTACGGTTCTCGATATCCTTGTTAGCCTCTTAAAACCAGTGTACTAGGTTTTTCTAGGTAATGAAACAAGAATTCATATTTCATTGTAGTCTAAATACCTTAAATTAATAACAATAATAATTATAATAACAAACAAATCATACTTCAATGTATTGTAAGGCAACGCAACAAAATGATATGAGACTTTAGAAAACTGCCTATACTACGAGTAATGTGTAGATTATTAAGTATTGTAATATTAATTCTGATGAATTTTATAATCATTTGATTGGTCATTGGTCTCTATTTTAATATTTGTCAGTGCAATGTCTACATGCACTACACTAGTAATAGAGGTACACGGTATGCTTGTTTATGTTTGTATATGCAATACAATAGTACGGTAATTACACAAAACCAACACTTATTGATTCTTTCCGGATGTTCCTGTTTCAAAACAAACTGTGTGACTTAGCGTTTATGTACAAATGCACAGCTTAATTAACCATAAATAACCACACACTCCGTATCCAATACTTACAGCTTCCTGTAATGATGCAATCGTAAAAATCAGGCTATTAGGTTGGCATTTGTATATTTACAAATCACTATAGTATGTAGTAGTCCATCAATAGTATATAAGTACACTCCATAAGGAAATATTGATTGGATTTGCTAATTAGAGTAAATTACATGCAATATAAATTTATATGTTAAGAGTTTTTACATAGCGGAAACTATAAAGTATAGAAAAAAGATTCATTGATAATAATTATGCAGTATAGAGGATTTAAGAAGTAATATAAACTTATAAGTAAAGTACTAACATCTACAGTAGTTAGTTTACTGTAATATGTATTGCCATTCTAATAAAATTATAAAAAGTTACCTTGCAATTGGTATATAATAATTATTTTGTATTAAAATCTGGTTAATAGTTATTTAAGCTATAAGCAATGTAAGTACATTATAACTATCCGGAAGTATGAACTGAGGTGGAGCCTGCGGAACCAAAGTTCATGTTACCGTATGAGAATAGTTGTATTAGGTACTTATATTCCGAATCACTAATTATATTTTTCGTGCCACCAGCAGCAATTAACTTCAAATAATGTTCAAGTATTTGAAAATGTGAGTTTACTTGAAAGTTCAGATTTAGTTATTTGCAACTTTTTATAGTTAATTTTACCCGTTGCTAGACGACCAAATGTATATGAAATTCCTGATTTTCATAATTGACAATAGTAACCAAATAAAGTTAAACTTATGTGAACAGTGCCAACAGTGGTGCGAAAAAAATATTTTAAAATATGCGATTGACTAATTTATGAAAAAACCTCCAATATGTAATTCATAAATAATTTAACATCTCACTCCTAAATCCTGTCGTAGGTTTCATGAATATTAATTTTTTCACCCACTTCCAAATTATGATCAGGCAAATAAATTATTGAGAAATAATTATCGGATTATTGCTCATGGAACAAAAACGAATCAATCAAGTTTTTGTTGTGTGAATCACCTACTAGATCGGATCTCACTATGTAATGAAGCAGGCGTGAAGGACAGACTATCAGGTGTCTGTTACATGGTTACATATCAGCTGGATATGCGTTTATGCACTGCCACAAGGACAAAATATTACATGTAAACAAGCACAAACAGATTACGCCCTAGAGCTATTAACTTTGCCGTGGTTATATGGAATATGAATACACAGATACATACATCGTAGGCTTAATGTAATCTAGAAAGAATTTTAAAAATTTATTCGGTATAATATATGTCAAGTTTATTTCTTTGATTTTTAAAACATTAGGTCAACAATATCCTTAAGAACGAAAGTTATTTTTGTATGGCCCTCGAAATTCTGAAGATCGAATCAACCAATTATACAACTATTCATAATGAATACACACTATAACCAACTAGTCTCCATTTACACATTTTTGCGCTTTGATTTTGAAATACATAAACCACCCTGAAACGAAATGAACCAAAATAAACCTTTTTGGATCATATGGACGAATTGTACTTTGGAAAAGGAAGAAAGGACAAATGAAAACAAAAATATTATGCCCAATAGTGAAATATGGAAGAGGATCTGTGCTAGTATGGGACTGTATGAATGCAGAAGGAGTGGAAAATTTAATTTTTACTGATGGGACCAAATAGGTTTTTTGAATATTATAAAAGAGAATTTGGTAAAATGTGCTAAAAAATTGGGTTTAAGGGATTCTTATATCTTTCAACACGATAATGATCCCAAACATACAACACTTAAACTGCTAGAATAGTTATTGTACAATTGTAGACATCTATTAACAAACGCCTCCACAATCTCCAGATATGAATCTGGAACATCTCTGGTATTAGTTTAAGGGGAGTAATTCTAATGATTGGCGGTTCAAAAGATCATTGATTCTATATAATTTATAGGTGTACGAGTACGAATACTACATTGGCCTTAGTGTACTTAGTTGTTGTAATAATTTTATTTCTCAATTTCATTATGAAAAATTTAGGAAGTCAGTACATTATTTTATTTATTATTATAGAAAGTATAATATAAAATTTATTTCGAGTATATGTATTCAATAAAAAAATAGAATTCATTTTCCTATACGGTGTGAGTATATATCAAATTAATTGCTTTCTACTCGATGCCGGTAAGCAATTATATACCTGGAGTTTCCTTTTTTGCTAGATATTATTACAACTGATAGTCTAGTATCTATTGTTTTTCTAACTTCATTTTAAACCATTTCAAAAGCCAGATCTTTTCCATTTTGATAGTTTATTTTACTTGTGAAAGTGCATATACTATTATGACTAGGATATTTTCGTTTTTTGAATTTATATGCAGTTACATAGTCATAAAAAAAACTATTGCGCAAATATTATTTTACCCACTGTACGTTCATATGTTTTCATGCGTTCAACAAACTCCAACAACAAAAAAGTATCGCCTTTCATGATTTAATTAAATAAAACACTCTGGTATTATATTAAATTAACTGAGCTGAGAATTAAATTCCTGCTATTAAGATAGAAAATCGCACAGACATCATATTTGTGGGCGATGTTATTCTATCCGTCACGTGCGACCACCACATGGCAACGCTGCGGCTGTGGCAAAAATACACAAACAGTAGGTCATCGCCGACCAGTGGCCAGTTAATTAGTTAAAATTAGCGGAATTGTGAAGTATGGAAGGCAGGCACACAAGATATTTCGCAGTTTAGAAATTGTTCTCATAAACCTTGACCCGGGGAACGTTTCAACATTTCAACGGGAAATTGTAGGAGTTTTGACTTATTTGTAAACGCAATAAATCAGGTTAATATACAGCTGGTGTAAAAGTCACTTCATTTTAATGTAATTAGAATCTAAAAAGAATAGGACTCAACATGACAAAACAAAAAAAGATAAATACAGACAGAATATATTTCTGTTATACATTATTATATAATTTTCAATCAACGGTAACACTTAAAAAAAAATGTTAATCGAAAGTTCGACAATATTAAGAATGGTTCATTTGAGATTTTATTCCGATGTGTTATTGTCTATTTAAGTGAAATTGGTGAATATTGGTGAAAACAGTCATAAAAGATAAAGCATGGAATTAATATCATAATTAAAATCAACAAGAATAAATTAAGATTGCAAGATCATACTTAATGTATGCAGTATTTTATCTAGAACAGTATCCTGGTTTGTATAACCAGTATCCATAGCATTGACTAAGAACAGATTAGAAATGCATTTTGGTTGAAACTCACACAATATATTTTTTCTAAAGTACTATGACCGTAACAAACTGTTCGTTTAGAACTACTCACCAAATATTGTTTTTGCAAAAGTAAGCTTTAGTTCTAGATCTAGTTCTACGAATAATTGAACAGTTATTCATATAAAGAAACCAGAATGATATTAATTCGGACAATGTATAAAAGTATGAGGAAGTGCAAGATTAAAAGCAATTTAATGATCTAGATATGACTTCTTCCCGCTTCTTCCTATTGTCTCATCTATTTGCAATCCAATTAAAACATAAACACTTTATTCGTTTGGGACTAAGATCCAAATATTATTTTTGTGTAAGTAAGCTTCAGTTCTTGATCTAGTTCTATGAGTAGTTTAACAGTTATTCATATAAAGAAACCGAATGAAATTAATTTGGAGAGCAGGTACAAGTATAAGGAAGTGCAAGATTAAAAGCAATTTAATGATCTAGATATGACCTGTTCCTATTGTCTCATCTTTTTGCAATCCAATTAAAACAGCGTATTTCATGAGAGAAACTATTTCCCCAACCTTCAACTCTGCTCACATCCGCTGCACATAAACCAAACGAATCTGAGTTCGAGTGAAGACTATAAAGTTTATTCTTAGAATAGGTTGAGCACAACACCGCACTACACACGCACTAGTCTAGCCAACTCTACTTTTTCATGAGATTGTTATGTGAGATACCCACGCCCATTGTACTTGATATGCATGTCGATTGGACTTCAACAATGCGGGGACTTACGTCACAGGATATATTAGCAAATGCGGAAAGACGATTCATCTTTCTGCAGAACAGTAACGGAAAATAACGTCAAGGAAATAGGTATAGTCTTTTTCACGAAAATGTGATCGTACGTCATAATGTTCCCTGATGCAACGTTGTCAAGTATTTGTAGGGTACATTCAAGTGTTGATGGTTGCATAGTATACCATGTGTGTATATATCATATTGTGAATTATTTACATAAAATAAATTAAATTTATTCAGCATCCTCCTCTGTATCTTCGTTTGTCACGTTCTTGTTCGAAATACCTTACTACAGAATTCACCATATTCTGTGCACAACTTCCTAAATATATTGCTCGATTTTTTGACATTCATCAAAAATAATATTATTTTTTGACATTTCGAGAATGGCAACGTTGTACAGGATTACCAACCATTTATTAGTAAAAGACACTAAGTTCCGTGTATTTTACTGGGTATATGCTAGGGAGATTAACATTGCTGTTTTGGCTACAATTTTATTACTAGGTATGACGTACGATCACATTTTCGTGAAAAAGACTATGGCTCGTATTACGTGCTCACTTTTATAATAAAATCGCGATTTTAACGCCCACTTTTACATCATAATCTTATGTAAAATCACGATATTATTATAAAAGTGAGCTAGTTCGCTTTTATAATAAAATCGCGATTTTAACGTTCGTTTTTACAAAAGATTTTGATATAAAAGTGAGCGTTAAAATCGCGATTTTATTATAAAAGTGAGCTCGTAATACGGGCCTATATCATCAAAGATTTTTTTAGTAACTCTTCTAGAACTGACTAGGAAAACCCTTACTGAATCTCTTATTATCCTTCGTTAAGAATTTTGAGGAAATTAACAGGAAAATAACATCAAGGAAATATTTACTAACACAGATTTTTTTTGAAACCCTTCTAGAACATAGTACTACATGACTGGAACAACCCTTACTTAAACCCGGTTGCACCAAATTACTTAAATCTTAAGTTTTCCTTAAATGGACAACATCACATTGGAATAAAATGTCAAATGGACTATTAAACATTGCTGTGAAAATTTCGATTAACATTTTTTTGTTTCAGTGTTGCTTACAATTTAAACCTTGTTGATGCAACTAGGCATTAATCTCTTATCTTTCGTTAAGAATTTTGAGGAAAGATTTGTTTGTTAGATTTTTTAGCAAGATGATGACAACTCACTCTTATCTTAAATAACGATAAGAATTGTCATCATTCTGCGAAAAATTGTCTTACAAAACTTTCTTTAAAATTATTATCGAAAAATAAGGAAACAAGGAAAAAATAATTACTACAAGAATTTTTTACTAAACTTTTTGAGATCATGATAAAATTCAAGTAAGATTTGTGATAAGAGTGAATTTATATCGTCATCCTACGAAAAATTTACATAGGCGTTTTCGTTGACTTTATTAGAAAATCTATTCCTTTTTCAAAGTTCAACTTTGAGTGTAGTTCTTTGGAATTGTATATATCTGGTATTTTAAGGAATGATTACTTATTTCATGAAATACTGTTTTATGGTAATTAAATATTATTTGGAATATTTAATTTGTTGTTGCATACATTACCTATAAATCTAGATATTCCATAAAATAAAATATGAAATAAATATTATGTTATAATGTTAACATATATACCTAATTACTAGGGCAGCCAAAGGATTCTGGATATTCGAATATCCGGTTTAATTATTATCCAATATCCGCTACTTCTCAATCCGGATAAAACCATTATCCGGATGAAACCTGTATCCGGATGAAACCTGTATCCGGATGAAACCTGTATCCGTACAAAACCGGTATGTAATGACAACGATATCCAGATTAAATTGATGCCCAAATAAAATCTACTACACCCTAAAGGTCGTTTTAGACTAGCCTAAATATGGGACAATAAATAGTACAAGAAATGGTACAATATCTTGTAAATGTAACAATAATTGTTACATTTTGGCTCTGATTCTACGCATTTATTTATTTCTTTTATCTCAATATTGAATTCGTGCAGATACCGGTTTGATACAAATATTCGGATATCGAATTCATTCGGATACCGGTTTTGTCCGAATATTCGGATGTCGGATACATTCGAAGACCGGTTTATCATCTATCCGGATACATTTTTTTCGGATTTTGACAGCCCTACTAATTACCTTCTAATTATAATATAAAATAATAAACAATAAAGTCAATATAATAAATTTAACTTAATTCACATGAATGTTTCAATTTTTTCATTAAAAATCTTTATTGTAGAATGTAGAGAATAGGAGCAAGTTTTCTCTAATAAATCTTCAATTATTATAATTTTCCTGGCAACAATTTTCCCTTGAACATTGATTAATTATTTCTATCATTTATGTTTGCGTTTAAATATAATTATTTTCGCGCTAATAATCGCCTTGTTGTCTTAATAACGATCTTTAGCTACGCACAATTTTATGATTCCTAGTGAATGCACACATGAATATTAACAACGCAGCGGTCTGGTTGCGATGTTACGTTCAGAGACGGCGTCAAACAAGTGCGGATTAGTTGCAGTTTTCAAGCGTACATGAAACAAGTTCACTCACTGCTTTATTTTTATAGCTCGGTTACTCACTTTGAACGTGAGAATGAACTGTTTCGTATTTTTAGATACGGTGAAATTCAAATAAAAATACCGTATGAATGAAGAATACACACAGAAAAACACAGAATTAGACGGCTACTTTTTTCGCAGTAGTAAAAATTCTAATAAAAGATATTTACTTTATAATCGACCGTCTTAAATGTAATGCATCTTTGTTAATATACAATCTAATTCTAATTGTATTGTCAACAAACTATATTTTCAACAATATTTACCATTAAATAAAACTAATAAAGAAGTTCTCTTGTCAATAAAATTATGTATACTTTTAATTGTTGATTTCGAATACATGAGTTAGATATGTTTCTCATTTCTTTATCGCAATTTAAAACCTCCTTTAAATATATAAAGTTATATATTTGTTATATTTTGAACTAGTTTTATTGCCAATCTTATTTTTTTATTATTTGTGAAAACATCTAACACTTTTTATATTAAATAAATAAATGTACTATCTCGGGACACATATTAATAATAAATTTTAGGACGAATAACTAAAACTCAGAAAAAAACTAATTATTATGACATGATTAAAAGACAATTTGTTTCTGTATGTACGATGCAGGACTAAGGATTATCAGATTAATAAAATACATAAACAAATAAGTAATAAATAAATATGTATATCAATGGCTTCTTACCCATTTCTAGGTATGCCAGTTTGATTTATTGCAAATATTGAAATGGTATATTTATACCGAAGAGGATATTTACTAGACGTCACCTTCCGGGTGCTTTACCTGCCGCAGAGTGGAATTCAGTGAAATGTGGAAGTATTTATTTTTCTCCGATCAGTGTCGAAACAGGAATTCGAATAAAAGTCTTCCTTATTTATTTAAAGTGAATTAAGTAAGTATTTAAACAGTCTTACTTAATCATCATCTTCTCTTCCACCTTTCGGTATAGTATTTAATGATAAAAAACATAATTAGCGACTAGTGGTCTGATTTTAATTTAAATTTACGTCAATTAAAGAGTATTCCAGAATTTAGCAATAAACTCAAACATACATATACTATGAGTACCTTATTTGTTAATGGGATTTTGTAAGTAAATATTTATAAAATAAATCTGTTTAATTTTTTTAAAAGTAACCGTTTGTCTCAAACCTCGCAACTAGAGTGATTTGTCTTATGTTTATGACCACTAAAGGAGGACATTACTTCTTCTGTTAATCTTTTACTTATAGTGCTGGTAACTACGTTACGAAATTTTATTAATGTATTAATTCTAAACTATTACAGCTATTAACATACCTAGGATAGTTATGAGTATCATAACTGCCACAGATGTCAATTGAATTCCGAGCTCGGAGAGCAATAGTTTAATTCAAACTTAATCTTTCTATATATCGAAAATTCAAAGGATTTTTATTGTAGGTCAGTAAAGATTTTTAGTTAAAGTAGTCACTGTTTTGAACATGACCTATTTTCAATGTTCTTTTTCTAAATATTTAAACAATGATTTTAAAAAAGCTAACCGACAATTTATAATGTACTATTCATAGTTTCTAAAAACGTAAATATTTAAATTCCAGCACGTATAATAATGTCAGCATTTTCATTAGAAATATGCAATTTTTCACGAATTTTTGGGAATAGCATCGAATAGACCCTTAAGACATGTAAGACGAGTAATAAAATCTGTGGTTTGTTCAATAATTTTCCGGTTTCATGATATTAAAAATTATTATTTTATAAAATTCTCTTGTGCGTAACGTTTTCGTGATCATGTATGAATGGGTTCATATGATATGACTATTGTCCATGTTATTTTGACAATTATGTATGGTAAATATTAATTACCATAACAACTTGTCAAAATACATGGCTTACATACCCTGCTCACTTTTGTCTATGTAAATAAAAGCTTAATATCCAGAAACCGGCAAAGATTATTACAAAATAAAAAAAAATCGTTTGTAATATTTTGTTTTGATTAGTAAGATAAAAATGTTTCTTTAATTTAAATGTCGTTTTTGACACTCATTTCTCGATTACTACGCAACAACTATTCGTAATTTTTTCCAATAAATTCATGGCTCTCATTATAAATACAAATATATAAGTAAATAAAAACTTGGAAATCATTGTCTAGCGAACTTATCTTATAAAATAAACCATCCTTCACAGTCAGTTAAGGTGGCTTTACACGATCAAAGAATTTGAACTATTTTATGTCATATTTTTACATCATATTCTTTGATCAAATGGCTCCGCTTTACACGTTCAAAATTTTTGAACTATTTTCCTTTATAAAGTAGGGGTATCAATAAAGAAAAGAAAAATATAGGTTGATTACAATGATATATGATTTCACATTTGTTTATTTTTCACTTTTGACATTTGATAACAACATAATCCCTAGAATTAACTAAAATTTGAAGTAAACGACCTTGAAATTTAGGACATGCTCTAAGTGAGAATTTTATGCCATAGCATATGAACTATGAACAGTCAAATTTCTTTGAACGTGTAAAGTGTCAGAATCACATTGAACAATACGAAGTTGTAGAAATTGATGTAAACTTATGATCGTCTAAAACGCCCTTTATAAAACAAACCATCCTTCACAGTTACCGATTCAAAATTGAAGTACGTCTCGAACGTGTCCGGGACGAATCGGCAGGGAGCACTTCCACCCCGTCTTTGTGTGAGATATGGCGGTTATTCGAGCCGCTACCTGCGGGGTGGAATTTACGATTGTTTGCGTGGGTGACCGTGCCAGGAATGCAAGTGTATACTCAGGGTAGTTACCGAGATATGAATGTTTTCCTCAACTTTCTTCCAGCTTGTTTAGACTTTGCAAATAAAGTGGAAACATCTGTAAAACTTCACAACTCCAGATTTGTTTAGGAGTTTTGGCACCGAAGAGGAAATTCAACTTTCCGAAACAGGTGAATTTCAAAATTCTGATGGAAGCATTTGTCACTCTTAATTATAAACAAACAAACTTCTAATTATAATATGCTAATATTTGCGAATAATTTAAAGTTATTATTATGTAGTTTTACTTCTCGTCATATTTGTGAAGTGTAGGGATATTGATAAAAACCATTTATTAAGTTTTTGATGAATAAGTACAATTCAAGGTCTCTACAATACGATTTTAAGTAAGTGTTTACTTTATTTATTTTTCTGAATTGTTTGGAAAAAATACATGTAAATATATAATATGTTATAAGTTTGATAATTATTATTCCCTAGGAAATAAAGTGAGGAAATAAATTAAAAATAGATAACAAATCTTCTTGATTACAAAGCTCAATAAAAAATCATTATTAACTTCATTCTTTGAGCGCATGTCAATTAAAATAAGCATAAACAAATTTAAATTATTTAAATTTAAAAATCGGGAGAAAAATTTTCTATGTATTTCGGGAATAAGATAATTAGATAATCCTTCAACTACAAATGTGGAGCCGATTAATTACACTATCGGGAATAAAACTTTAGTTTATTTATTACCTTAATACAATACATAAAGATATTTCGCAAATTATTATCAAACGTAAAAAAAAATTAACTATGAGCTTTTATTAATACTTTTCACATTTAACTTCTAGTTTAACAGTTAAAAAGTTATGAATTTTATTTGTTTAAACTACGGTTCAGACTATTTAGTTTCATTAAAACAGATAAGTTAGTTACTTAATAAGATTAAAAAGTGTGACCGAAGTACTTATCAAATTTTAAGTATGTTATTTTTAAATTTGTAAATATGAAGTTATTTGTGAATCAGTTATCATTGTTGCAAACTTAATTGTCTTTAACAATTTATATTTTAATTTCCATTTCTGTTATGTTTTATTATAATACAGTTTTGGCGCAGACGTGTAATTAATTGTAATGTGCTTCCTTTTTATGAAGCAATTTTCTGTATTTCTCATATGTAACATAACGGAGTACACACCATTTACATCTTACATGACCCTCGCAACTTCTAAATGAAGTACAATTTTTAATGTCGTGAGAGACAGAACAAATTGTTATTAATTAGTATTTCCCTCAATTAGCTAATTGCTAATGAAGTGCCTTATAAATAATTTCAGAATTTGAGAATAGAATTTGAGAAACTGGAGCAATTTTAATTAATTTATCCGTTAGAACAATATATGAAATTATGAGAATTTAGCATAATGTTATGAGAATAACGGAGTGAATTGAATGTCCGTTATTATTATATGTCCTTGGCTGCATCTGTTTTAAGTTGGCAAGAAGAACAATTGAAGATATTATCAGAGACCTCTATTAATATTTATAGATCGTATATCTATTGTAATATATTAAAATTAGTTCCTTTATCTTTAGAATTTATCTCTTAATTTTTACGCGGAATTGGTAATGATTCTATGACGAGTTCGAATCTAACCAAAGACCTTAAAATCTTGTGCAACTTCGAGTGAACATTGTTGGTTATGATTAAATTAAAAAAGGTTTATAAATTTTAGTAGCTTTTATGTCTTTCTTTTGCCTTGATATCTTGATAATCCTTTCGATACTCTCTTTGCTATTGAATCTAAATACAGGAGGTTATTTTCTTTGGTAGTACCGTTTGTCTTCCTTTTCTTATGGTCCATCTTAAAATGATTAAGATCAAAATAATAAGATCAGCAGAAAAGACTTGTAAAAAAATCTTTTGGTGTTTCCAAATGGTCACTTTTTTTTTTGGAAAATAGTAAATATTATGAAATAGCTATTTTTGACCATTTCTTCTTCGCAGGTTTTACAAACTCTGTTAATGGTAAGTTGTTCTCATCTTTCCATTTTGGAACCACTACGACCAAAAGTACTAAAACTGGTAACTAAATTTTGATAAGAATGTACAAATTATTTGACACATATAAATAAGCCCGTGTTTTGTTTTATAGTTATGGACTCAACAATTCTAAAAGGAGTGTAAGACAACTATTACTGTTCGTTTTGTAACATTTACATCTTTGTGTTTTTTTAAGAAACTATGAATTGAGAAAGTGTTCTCTCATATATAACAATTTCTAGAGAGTAAACCATAATTTCAATATTAAAATTAGAAAAGTTTCATTTTCAAGAATAATTACAAATAATTACCATGTACAACAAAAATTTCATAGTTTTACACGAAATATAAAACACGCAAAAAATATATCACAATTATTGACTCAATAAATAGTTTTCAGCGCTTAGAGCTGTGAGTTAATTGATGAGGCAATTTAGTGAACTAGAATCGACTGTTTATTTTCATATGCACCGGTTTTGAAAACATTTACATTCCACTAGCCAATGTTCGATCTAAATCAGAGCACTTCCGTTTCTCTGTGAAATAAAACTATTTATATTCCGAACGGCGGCTCATTTTTCACTGAAGTTTTCAGTTTGCCATGTTTTTACTCCCAGTTTTAGCGAAGAAGCTGCTTGAAAAATACAACTCGTACCGTGCTATTTCACAAGAAGACGTTTTAAGAAATAAACCCTATTTATATTAAAACAAGAAGCAGTACTTTAATTTGTTAGGTTGTTCCAATTCGAACTGAGTGGAGAACAAAATCTGGGGTTCAAATACCAGTTTCACCTAACTTACAAAATTAAAATAGGTCTTTATCCATCTGGTTCAGAACCTATTATAAGATGCAGGTTCTTTGCATTGGTATAATCTGTCAATTAATACCATTAATATGTAAGTAAAACTTGTCAGAAAATAAATATGGTAAATGGGGGAGAGATGGACTTTTGGTTTTAAAAGTACATTAGAGTGAAATCTCACATAGAGAATGTTACTTCTTCTCAACAACGTTAATTTTGTTGTTTAGAGACAGTGTAAGTAGTTGCTTGAAAATTAATGCAGATTATGAAAACGAATATGCGGAATGTTAAAAAAATTATTTAAAAACAATGATACAGAAGAATAATTGGATAAAATGTGTAATTTGTGGTCACTGTTTGCACGACGAGTGTACTACATATGACAAATGACAATAATCTGTTAACCAATTCATCTCTTCGTAACTTTGTTCCGTCTCACCTATGTAGTGGAGGAGAGTTGGACTTTTGTGAATCTAAATAAAATATTTTTGTAGCTTTCAGAATATTGTTTAAATTTTTTCCTTGTTCTCATAAGTAACCGTAGATTATATGATGTTATAAATAAATTTTGTTTTTTAACAATTATTTTTCCAAAATGTGGTCATCTCACCTTCACTTACCCTAGGTATTATCGGCCCTTGAAACCTTATTTCATCTTTAGTAATTTAGGTTAGAGTTTTGATGGATAATCATCCGTGATCTCTGAATATTACGATCTTCAAAAATATATGGTTGTATTTTAAAATTGTTGTACTCCTAACCTTTTTAAATCCAATACATACTAATATTTACGTGCTTCTAGTAAAACGAAGATTGACATCAGTAAATATGTCATTTCATGTTCTGCCCATGTGTTTTCAATAATGTATAAGATGTAAGGTTTGTTTTGAAACACTTCAAAGTGCATTACTTATTTCAGATTAGGAAAGAGTTACCAGATGGTTGTTTGTGACAAAAAATTTGAAATCGTAAATATTATTCTCGAGATTTCTAAGAATTTTGGTTTATACCAACGAATCAAAACGAATACTTCAACAAGAAGATTTAATTTTAAGCATTTGAAATACATAAATCTAAACAATTAAAATATAATTTTAATTTCTTTTCTTATTTCACAGAAAATAGCACAATTTTTTAATCTTCTACAGATATTATGCCACTGTCTCAAGAAAATTTCGATGCAAAAGAAATAAATTATTCTTGTTTCATAAATGCTCTTAAATATTACTAGCTACAAAAACAAGATAGTAATAATTGAAATTACTAGAGAAACATTGACTAAATGCCGGATAAATGATATCTAAATTGGCTTAAATTAAAAATGTCATTTCTCTTTATAACTTAAGATATTATACTATAATACTTCTCATTAAAAACTACTTACAAATTAATGACACATTTATAAGTTTTACTGCGGAGTGTATATTAAAGAACAATAACAAATAACAATTATTGTTTGGTTTTAGATATTGTTACCAATCAAAATTTTTTAATATTTGCTTCGTAGTTATTAGTTTTTGGAGCTTTTGTATTGTGGCTCCCTTATGCTTTGACCCGAATTCAATGGAATCTGGAATAAAAATAGTATTGCCTTTTTCACTACATAAAATTTCGATGTGTCCGAATGGTTTGCTAATACACACCATTAAAATGTAACATTTGTTATAAAACAGTACTTTATTTTTTAAGCTCTTTTCCACGGAGGATATTTTAATTGAAAGTCGAAATTCTTTTCGATTGTCTTCACAAATTAACACAAGCTGTAAATACTTTGCAAAGGCTGTGATTAACAAAATATGTAAACGACAAAATGCAAGTAAAGACTCGAACTTAAGGTTTTTGAGGTCCTATTCCACCTAGGAACTCATAGTTAAAAATATTTATAATAGTATTTTACAGGAATAGTGAGGTTATTGCTGATAAGAGGAAGCTGTAAAAACTATTACCTTGCCTATATTGTTGAAAAGTTAATTTGTTATTAATTTGTAAATAAAATTAAAATTATAACCAAATCTTGTTAGCTACAAATGGTTTGTCAAAACAATAACAAAACAAAATTTTCAATAATGTAAACAATGCAATAAAATTGACAGTTAACTTGTAAGTGTTATAGGTTAGTAGTTTGTAAAGATTAGTTTCCGTGGTGAATAAACAATTTAAATAAATGACGATCGAGGTAAAACAATTTTTACTGGTGATAGGAGGAAATGACTTGGCGGTTGGCGAGCCATTTAGGCAAACATGTCACATCCTAGAAGCAGTAAAAACTGTTACCTCGCGTATATTATACAATAGTTTATTTGTTATTCACTTGTAAATAAAATTAAAATTAAAACCAAATTCTGACATTTACTAACGTTATCTCAAAAATTTGTATGACAGGGACAAAACAAAACACAACCTGTAAAACTGACAGATACTTTTACATGTTAATAGCTTGTAATTGTGAGTTTCCCTGGTGAATAAACACTGCATAAGTAAACGATGGTTTTAAAGTTAGTAACAAATAAATATTTTAAACGTATTTCTTTCGATGTTTTCTGAGCCTCCTAAATACAGGTCTGTTGGGGCATCTTGAACCAATCATTGTAGCCATATGGTGCAGGTAAGTAGCTAGCTACCATGCACTTACACTTAACCAAAACCAGAATTACATTCACGTTACATACAGTTAGTGAACACCGGATGAAAGGCATTTACAGCAACGCATACAGATACTGCTCATAACGGATAAATTCCAATTTTATCTACTACACTCAGTAAGAAGTTACAGGAAAAGCATTAATTAATATATAAATCCATAACAGATATAAGCAATATATATTAAATTTATAGCTATGCTTTAGTTATAGTAGCATTAATTGATCCTATAACTTTATATAGCAATCATTTTAGAAGTATCTTTCAAGCTTATAGCCTACAAAATTATTATTTATAACTTTACTGAAAATTATTATGGTCATCCATTGAGGAACATAGGGCAAATGAAATGAGATCAAAATTTCCATCTGTTGTAGATTAACCATTTAACAACATTTAGTACAATAAGAAATAGTAACCCCTGTTTTTTTTTATTATTATTCTACACACGTCATTTTCACCCAATCAGAATGTTTCATTTACTGGAAGTAGGCAGGTTTTAGTGAAATAATTGAAAAATAACAATAGTGTCGTCATGGTTGCATTTTGTTGATATAAAAATTTTTATGTTTCCACTGTTGACATTCGTGAAAATATTTGGCTCTCGTTATATTATTTATGAAAATATGCGCAACTAAACATTTGTTACCTTAAAATTTATTGTATTTTTGCATGTACCTACATGAGTGTAGTTTTAAAAAAAAAATTGACAAATAAAAACAAACATTACAAGTGATATTATGATATTTTTTCCATTGATATCTATTTTCATTGGTTAAAAATTAACCATTGAATTACAGAACAGGAGGGGATGTGATAATGTAATTAATTTCAATAAATAAATTATATGTTAGAAAGAAAAAGGAAAGTTAGCAAGAAAACTGTATGACAATTAAGATAAAAGTATTACTGCAAAATTATTTTAGAATTTTACTAAAAATCTAAAAATTCAAAATAGGTTTTTGGTTTCAGTTTTTAGCGAACACTGTAACTTATATTAATGACTGTTATCCATTTTATTTTACAGTTTTATGATAAGGTAGTAACATATTTATTTGAAAAATATTGTACCTGTATTTGCGTGGTACATAAACGATAAATAATTTACGGTATTTTTTTACTAGATAAGTCTATTTATATACAAATAACTATCTATCTATGTATGGCAAATTTATTATTTTCATAATGTTTGGAATTTAAACCCACAAGTATTGAATGATTCATTCATCGTATGATTTCTACAACTGAAACAATTCATATTTCGTCCCTACCCGCTGTGTACGCCGATATTTCATCCTCTGGCGATTCGCTCCCCTTTAGACAGGAATGGAACCCTCGGCTCCTTCTATCGGTGGACATGATGACGTATTATGACGTCACATTCACTTCACATCACTGCACAAAAGCCCTTTGAAGTCGCTGCACAAGTCAGCCAAGTGTGCGTAACCCTTGGGTAATACGTGTGCACGCCACTGGTATAGATAGTGGAAAATGCTTATCAATTGATTGAAGGTAAATATAAGGTTATCACAATGTATTAAAAAAACTGTAGTTGCTAATGAAACATCACAGAATATACGTTCAAAATATTAATATTAAAAATTTGATAAAACAAATGACACCACGTGAACTTAACCTCAAATGTTTTATCTATATACGTTACATTTATAAACATATTTTCAAAACACAAAATAATAATTTAAAACAAAAGGTTATGAATGTATGACCTAATTTAGGTTAAGTATAACAAATCACAAAATAAACAAAAATATATTCCAACATTTCAATCAAATGACAAGTGACATTCCGTAATAATAAACCATCACTCACAATTTCCACAAAACAATTCACTATTCATTCAACTGTCATTACGTGAACTAACAACAAACTGATTCGCAACTGTTGTCAGGTGCTGTCACTTCGACACTCGCGCGCGTACTGAACATCTGAGCGTTGGTCGGCCGGCGAAGACGCACGAACTAGACAGGAAACTACGACACTACCGCGAAGAAAAAATGTACCGTATCTTCCAGTTTTCACGAAAGAATATAAAATGTATGAAATGGGAAGGGGTGGAATGAATACCAAGGGTTGGATACATTGCAGGTGGTCATGGATTATGATGAGCAGATGTTTCCAATTTGGTTTTGCTACTGCTTGTGGTTGTTAAGTCAATTGTTTTTATTATTAAATCAAACAATGAGGAAAACTATTTTTATGTATTTAATTCAATGAATTTGTTTTCTTACATATCTTTTGAATGAAACTAATTATTTTTTATCTTATCAATGTTATCTTAACACACTCGCTCTATCTTGTTGCAATTATTAAAATATTAAACAAACTACTTCAGAATGTTTTATAAAATATTTTTATATGAATCATAAAACGTCATATCTACGTAAGTAGAGTAAAAATGTACTAATAATTGTGAAATATCGTTGGCATGATTTCTATTTGTCATTTTTGTGCAATTTTATGGTTCAAGAAGTGTAACCCACATCTTAAACAAAACAAAAATGCATGTGTCATTCTTGTAACCTAAAATTGAAATAATTTAAATTAGAATGAAACGCAAAAAAATAGAAATGTCAAAAATAAAGCAAAATATATTTTGTATTTATTATTTGTACATAATAGACGAACAACTGGTTCATAATTAATTGAAATATTATTTCCCACAAGAAATTATCCTAGTGGTGCACTCCCCACACTAGCTATGGTTTCTACTATATAAAAATGCGATAGCAGACTAGAATAGATAATAATAATAAATTAAAGAATATTTATAGACAAAAACCTATTAGTACTAGTAGTTCAATTTAAAAATCTATTTCTGTTCTTTGACTATAGTTTCAAGTTTTAAATGAATAGATACTACTTTAAATTGTGATTTAAATATGAAATAATAATAGATTAACTTGTCTAAAGCAATAGAAAACTTTCAGCAGCTGCTGATCGTCCCACAAAAATAATGTCGATTTAAATATGTTAAAATCCAGTTCATAGTCCCGGTGCAACAAAAACCAACCCTGAACAAGTGTGAAAAATTAAATTTATTTGCCTACAACCCCTATCATTGTTCCAGCGGGGTGAAAGGTCATCTGAAGGGCCTGTTTGAACTTGCTTGCGTGTTCCTAAACGAAAGGATTAACTTTTGTTACAGCTACCCCATACACTGTTGCCCTACCTCATAAGGGTTGGTTTTTTTGAATTGTAATATGTATGTCATATGTTTGACATTTTATTACTTTTTTCATACATTGTCATGGAGATGAGACTATTAGAATATAACTGTTTCTTTTTAGTTAAATTGAATTAAGTGCATCCCAAAATTTGAAGATCATTTTATAATATAACATGTTTTTAAAATTCAATGATTATTTTTTTACAGAAGTTCATTACTCTGATCAATTTATTTCTAACATATCATAAAAGGGATTAGCCACTAAATCCATATTTAGTCTCGTTTTTGACTGTATGGAATTCATAAAATTCTTATAATGACCAAAATCAAAACATAAAATTTCAAGAAAAAAGAACACTTTAGAATGCTGTAATTCTCTAAACCCACTGAAACCAGAGCACAATCCAGAGCAGCCAAAACGACTCCAAAATATGCTCTGGTTTCAGTAGACCAAGACGGGCTTTACTGATGTAAAAAAAATGGAAATCAGGAAAATGCCCCCATGTAGTCGGCGCCCATGAGTTATATAATAATTAAATATTATAATTTTTTTTTAATAATGTAATAATCAAATGTGGCTAATCAAAAATGAAAGTGTAACTGTCTTATAGATTACACCAAACATATTGGCCCGTATTCCGATTTTAACTCCCACTTTTACATGATCTTATGTAAAAGTGACCGTTAAAATTACGATATTATTATAAAAGTGAGCTCGGAATACGGGCCATTGTTTTTGTTTAACATTAAAATGAAGTATAAGATGAATTAGTACAAAGTACAGTAGTTAAACTATAAACTGTCATAAGTGTCCCAGAACATCTGCAGGATTTTATATGTTAATTCATTTAATGATGATTTCCGTGTCCCATTATCTGTTTAGCTTAATGTTTGGAAACTAACAGTAATTTCATATCATTTTACCAGCATATGATACGAGAATGATTAGCAAGTGCTTGAAAATGTATATTACCGTTATTTTAACCGGGTAATTACTATAAATGTGCAACTTTTTAGTTATGTAACGCGAAATAAAAACTTGCGAAGTATATAAAATTCTAACTTTAAAAAGTTTCTTAAGGTCATAATAAAATAAGTAATTGTAAATATTTATACAAGCTAAGAAATATTATTATTAAATATTTTGTTACACCCATAAAAGAAGAGAAACATATCTACATTCATCATGTCAATTTTTATTCAAAATAGAAAGTTGAATCTAAACATTCGCACTTAAAATAAAATGTGCAATCAATTTATATACTCGCACATACATAAATGTACATGCTCTGTTATAAAGTAAATATATTTTTTCTATGACCACTAATGTAAACAGCCACAACTTATAGGATATCTAAGTGTTACAATTACCTACGCCCGTGTGTAAAGTAAGACATCGCATCGAAATTATGTTAGCATTATAAATAAGACAAAATAATTAGTATTAATTTTAAACATTACGTCTAATGAGGAAATAAACAAGAAATATTCTACATAGTATTGTTTTATTATTGGGTTGCAAATAGTTTTAATTTATTATTTTGAGGTTGACAATTTGACATAGTTGTTTTTATGTTTTTAGTTGGCGCTATTTACTAGTGATGTGTCAATTTTATCAGTTTATTATCGGATCGTGGTATGATCTAAGTGGTCGTAGCAAAAGTATAGAATATAATTCGAGTTGTAAAGCTATTATGCATTTGTGCACTTACAAACTAGCATACGATTGTCTGACTCGCTTCGCTCGTCGTACAAACTTCCACAACTTTTCTTTGAAATTTATATTTGTTTGACAGATATTTTTAATTTTTATTTTGTGGATCAAAGATTATTGTAGTCTTGGAAACAGTTGGAATAAGATTTTTTAAATAAAAATACAAATCACATTTACTGTCAAATATTTTTACTAAAGAAATTAATAATTAAAATGTTACTAGAAATAGTGTATGATACATATGCGTAATGTGTCTTTTTTACAATTGTGCCTCTTAGAACCCTAGTTTCGCTCGTGCTCTAATTCTGAGCCACATGTGTAAAAAAAGATTTTATCATGAACTACTATTTTCAGCGCACTATTACAACCAAATAATTTAATAATTAGGGAAAAAACTTTTGGAGTAGCAGTCATTTAATAAAATTCAATAATACACGAGCGTTTCATCTGTAAATTAGTATTCACCTGGGTAATTACTAGCAAACACAACTTTTGGAAGTTAGGCGGTGTCTGTTAAGGAGAGAAAAGATTTTATCACTTCATCACTTGATTTGTCATGAAAAAACGATCACAATTAATTAATTAGTTGAAATGATGTGTAAACTAGTATAATAGTAATGTTTTACGGAAAAATCTTTTTTTAATAATTAGGTTAAAATCCGAAATGGGTAAAACCTGTGATGACATATTTATAATCGGCGCTATCTTTGTCCTGTCCAATTCTAAGACACGTTAAAAATAGCTGCTTGTATCCGGTGGTTAGTTTCCTCTAGTTCCCGGGCGTGGAATAAAAAGACGATGGAATTCGCCGAAGTGAATGTGAAGAGTCGAGACACGAGACAGAGCGACAGAGGTTTTGCAGTACGAGAGCTCTGCTTATCTATTTTTAACTAGGAATGCATGTGCATCAGACGAATTGCTTGGCCGCACTGTTTTATGCCACATTATTTTCCTATCTCTGGATTGGGGATACATTATTAATCAAAGATAACATTCTAACGTGTTTTCCTGGGCGACACTTACAATTAGGTTATCTTTTTCCTTGCTTAAGTGGTAAAAAGGAAATCCGTAATGTGTATTTAAAACCAAAACCTTCAGATATATCAATACTCCCGGAAATCGGAATTTAAATTTTTATATTAAAACCAATTATTGATAAATAATGTAAATACACCATTTAGAAAAAAGGATAAATATATCTTAGATATATCTTTTAGATTTAAAATAGTGAAAAATCTGCTTCATAAAGATCTCTAATTTCACTTAATATAAGACTAAACATATTTGAAAAATTTAAAGAAAAGGTGTAATATAATACCAGTGTAAAGATTTCTCAAAACTATTTTATTCTGTAATATGATACATGAATTTATTTTTACATTGAAAACTGATGCTTTAAATCTCTGAGAAGTCTCAGAAACAATAGAGAAATTAATTCTTGCCCCGTTTCGTATTCTAAGAATTGGAAAAATGCAAATAGATAAAATGTATTGAAGATGTTACATTTCTTTGATTTGGTCCTGCAAGTAGTTTGATTCTTAAAAAGAATTTATTAAAATAATTATTTAAAAATAGTCAGAGGCGAAAAATAGGATACAAAATTATATTAAAATACTCTGACACTACTTTACTTTGAGAAAAATTAAATACAATTATAATAAAAATTGTTAAATGCAAAGTTGCATTATTTACTTATTACTTGTTTTGCATTTCTTATTTAAGATTCCAGATTTACGAAAACTTTAAGATTACCATGTGGTAACTACTAAATCTGTTTAACTTCGTCGTTAAAACAATTTTAGACGTTATAACCAGTTTGTCGCTATAAGAAAATAATTGAATTTTACTGTAGTTTTTTTGTTTTCACTTATTATTTACAAGATATTTTTTTTCTTCATAATAAATAATATTTTGTGAAACACGTTTTTGAAATTATTGTGAAAATATAAAAGTACTATTGAAGTACTCGGGTAGTTGTATTATAGCTTTGTTTTAATATATAAAAAAAAAATCAGAGTACGTTGTAAAAGAGTCAAATTAAACCTGTTATTATATTGCGTTTTGTGTTGTGTTATTTTGTGTTATAGTTCATTATGCTTTCCCAGTTTTATAAACAAATTGTTCTTTCGTTAAATTTATAACTTCTAACTTCTTCGTTAATATAAAATTCAACAATTATACTAAATTAAAGTAACCTACTTGGTTAGATGTGTTTGAAAGTAGAAATTAATAATGATAAAAAAATTAATAAAATTTATATTTTAAACAGATATTAAACTAGAATTGAAAGGATGGGATATCTAGGGTTAAAATTCACATTCAAAAATTTTTATTCAAATAAAAATACCGTTATGTTCAGTTGATTCGAAATTTACTGTAAGTTGAAAGGCTCTTTTAGAGGTCTTACAACAAATACCGCTAAAATGAAAGAAAAATTTAAATTTTAAACAAAATTTTAAACTAGAACTGAATAGAGTGTGACATCTGGGGTTCAAAATCTACCTTCACAAATTTTTATTCAAATAAAAATACCGTTATGTTCAGGTGATTCAAAATTTACTGTAAGCTGAAAGGCTCTTTAGAGGCTATAGGCTTACAACAAATACCGCTAAAATGAAAGGAACAGGTGGAACTTTTCCTCATTTGAATGATAGGATATTGTAAGTTGTAATTTTAAGAACAAAAATTATATTTAATAATTAAATTTTAAGGAAGAGATTTTTAAATTTAAATAAAAATAAAAGACTCAGGTGGCAGTTAATAGTTGTTCAGTTTGTATATCAACAAATATATTTCACTTTAATCATCAATCCACTAAAGCGCAACAAATAAAAGTTAGAATAACACGTTTTCTATATTCGTTTTCCAGTTTGCCACACACGAACTGTGTCCCTAATTCGTTTTATCTTTCCGCTTTTAACTTCTCAAAGTATGAAGAAAAATTAGCCACAGTGGCCATAAACGCTGACAAATGTCACAGATGGAGAGGCATTGCAACAGATTGTCTAAACGTCTAAACAATGCTGGTAAAAGTGACAGCCGCTTCACGACTTTTACTACAGCGGCGAGTAAAGTTCCTCTCCACGGCAGACATTTTCGACCATAAAGTATCAAGTTCGGGTGCTCAAAGCGTAATACATTCTAAAATTACACGAGGATACTGTGACACTACACAAAGAAAGAATAAAGCAGTGAGAGTGTGCGTAAAAAGATTAAATTTTCAGTTTAAACTTACGTGTATTCGTATCAGTAAATCATAATTTATATTTGAGAATTTAATCCTCATATTTTAAATCGCAACTAAACTATGAGATTTAAAACGACAAAGGATTTTCTGCCTTTCGAAATTGCTGCCAATTTAGAGATGTTAATGGTTATTTTTTTAATTGAAGCTTTCGATCTGTACATCTATTACCCTTGATTTTTTATAAAAAATATATCCAAAAAGAATAACAGATGTCACATCTTCTGCATCACCTTTTAAAATGTGTAAAGTGTAATTCCTTCTTTCTATGATATAAATTAATACTTGTCTTTGATATTTTTGAATTTTATAACTAACTCAACATTTTTAGAAGTCATACGAAAAAAATGCATGTAAAAATTAAAGAAAATATAAGCTCTTTAACATTCATAATAATATATTAAAATATTATATTCATTTTTAAAACAAATACAAATTAAAATGAATTTTTTGAGCTTTATAGAAAGGAATAATATTAGAGCATTTATTTTAAATGAAGTAAATATTAATAGAAAAAAAATATTCTAATGTATTTACTATGCAAGAGTGCTTTATTACTAGAATATTCACAAAGAATTATTTAATATATTTAATATTTATTTTAAACTGTCATATAAACGTCATTTATTATATTTAAATACTCTATAAACGTCAAATATATTCAAGTTGTGCACATGTGCAGTATATTCACTGATATTCGATTTTCATTGGTTGAATTTCAAAAAATACTGTAACCTGCTTGGTTCAAATTTTTCATATTAAAAGTATATATTGCATTTACGATTTCCAAAATTTCAATGGTTACCATTTTTGAATTTATCAGTCAATGTGCACCACCAAAATCCTACGCATTGCATACTCTTGCTTTGGTAAAGATATGTCATTGACTAAGATTACTTTCTTCACTTTTAACATTTTACTCCAAAAAGTTCAATTAGGACTACTTTTAACTTTGCACATTTAATTGACAGTCCATTTCATCAGTTTTTTCATAATTAATAAAGTAATTTTTAACGAAAATCATTTTACAAGTGATGTAGAAAAATAAACACGAAAAAAAAAATCAATATTAAAATTGGATATGTTAGATACGATAGCAATCATAATTCTTCGATGAGCTCTCTGTATGTTCTATTTATAAAATTTGAGTTTTTCAATAAAATAATATAATACCTATATCATGTTTCAACATTATCTTTTAGAAAAACTATCAACGACGAGAGCATTCATTAATTTCTAAATTTAAACCCTATTCTTGTTGTATTATGATAATTAGCGATTCTTATAATAATTTGTAGAAGATTTGTTAATTGCGGAGTGGACATTAAATCGGGGCGATTACGAAACGTACGTCGAGTCGTTGACCGAGAGCGTCTATGACGAGTGGAGTTCGCAACGCTACGCACTGACCTACTTCCCATCACAACAATCGGAGGTGTTTGCCACCAGCACAAAGGGGAAATTTATGCTTCAAAACGATCATCGCCGATGATAAACTGCGCGCAAATTGTGCAAGAACAACGCGGAAAACTTGGAGATGCATTATGTGGAATATAGGCCACTGCGAGAAAATTAATGCTTCGCATTCCCAACAGCACTAACAACCAAAGGGCCGAGGACACTCTATTATAATTATTTTGCAAAAACTCTACATTATTAAAATATTAAGGGTATTTTTAGTGAATGTTATAATCGAATCGATAGCACATTCATAACCTAATATTGTACTACATATTTAAAATTATATAAACTATAAACATAGTACTTTACAGAGTTAGCAAGCGAAATAAAATAAACTGGTGAGCCTTCTTCTTCTTGAAGTTGTAAAAACAATTATTTTGCAAATATTGTACAATAGTTTATTTGTTATTCACTTGTTAATAAAATTAAAATCTTGTCAGTTACTAATGTTGTGTTAAAACAATAATAAAACACAATTTTCAATCATGTAAACAATGCAACAAAACTGACAGCTAACTTGCATAATATTAGTTTCCTTAACAATGGCGTATTTCCGGGAGGAGATATGAGGAATATATACCCCATGATATCGACAAAAAGTAAAAACTAAACATATAAAAAAAAATATATCAATACTTCATTTTAAAACTTTAAGTTGTTGTTGTTTACATAACATAAAGTAGATGTAGAGTGTTCTTTATTTGTCATAGTACGTATCAACCACAAATTAAGATTACTGTTATAGAATCGCAAGTGTACTTGGTTGTTGGTATTTGCAACTGATATTATAACTAGTTCAAATGACAGAAACAGAATTTATGGAATCTCACCCCTTCTTGTCTAAGTGGTAATGTTGCCGTCTAGATCTAGACTTTGTAGATTCTTTTCTGGTCTTGTCTTGTTATCTAAACAAGACAAGACTGGCAAAAGCCTTGTCATTTCAAGACAAGATTTTTTTAATATCTTCTAAGAATTTTACAACCTAAGTTAATAAGTAAACATATATTTAATTCAAATTCAAAGTATTGACTATATAACTATATAATATTAGTTAAATCTATCTACTAAATCTAATAGCTTTCAAGACAAGATAAGACTTTCTTATTCTAGATCAGGACGAGAAAATTCTAGACAATTTTCAATTCTCTCGATTAATTAAAAAAAAATTCAAAATGTAATATACCGTGCGAAGCTTGTTCCATCAGAGCTGAAACAGTTATTGTAAAATAGAAAGAGAACGCCGGTGAAGAATTATCTGTCTTTGTCTAAATAGACAATACTATTTAATCTAGATTTTGACTTAGTCAAGTCATGCCTAGACGGCAACACTACTAAGTGGTTGGAATATGATTAAAAAATACTGTCAATAACTAAAAATTTCATAGGTATATGTAGTTCTCCAAAAGCTCATTTTTTGACATTTAAATATCTAACATTAGGGCAACAATACCCAGGTATAATACTTACCCGTTCTTATCGAGAATAAACTATTTAATTTCAAATATATTTATGGTGAAAAATTTTACACGGCAAGAATAATCATTACAGAAATGTATAAAATTATAACTGGACGATTCAAAATATGCTCAATTTTCCGTTACTATGTGAATTTGTGTTTCAGAATACTGTAAATCTAAAGTTAGAGACAAAAAATTCAGAAAAATGAAATAGATGAGAACTACACGTACTATCATATCTTTTACTGACAACTACATAGATAACTAACATAAAATAAAAAAGGCTGCTTTACTACATATAAAAGTATACGACTGTGTCATTAAAGTAGTTACTTTTATTAATAATTTAAATTCACTGTTATTGTAAATCGATTATATGTTTTTCTTTTTACGAGCATAAAGTTGTAACTGAAAAATAAGGGGCATCTATTTTTATTACAACTGAATTTAATTTGAATTCCGGAACAAGAACAAAATTAATTCAATAAACTTAATTATTGCGAAGGATAAATGAGTAAAAGTCACCATAATAAAAATTTAAATATTGCATGTTATAAATTAATTTCAAAATAATTTTAATTTATTCAAATGGCTTAAGTATGCTAGTATAAGACAACCCGCAAAATAAATTTCTTTCAGGCATTTTGTGTAAGCGTGCCTAGTTGGTTAGTAGAGCATACTACCACGAATTGCAACGCGTACCAGGCGTATTTAATTCAAATCTGAGGAATTACGTTGGCCTAAGCAATTTGTTAAGCAATTTCTTGCAAGAGAAAAACCTTCCGTGTTCGTGATGAATCATCATTGCGAGATACTTCTATTTCCCAGACGGATATGCATATATACGGTTCTTCATAAATATTTCCTGTTTCATATTTATATTATTATAAACAGTTACACCATAAAATATTTAGGCTAGATTTAAACACCGTTAAAGAAACCACGTATTCACTTTTTCACATAATCTACGCATATTTTAATTATGTATTTTCAAATTAAGACATATTTTCTCATATACTGTACTAAGTGAGCATTTTAAAATGTTTTTCCTGCTGAGAATTAAACAATATTTAAATTTACTAACCTTTATTAAATGGGACACAGAATATAAATTTGATAAATGGTATTCCAAGATTATGCAGAAGGTGAGAACTTATAGTGGGCGACAAAATCATCATTACACTCACTTAAATTTAATTTTATACTTTATTCTTTACATGTTATTAATGATATGATATTTATTTTTTCTGCAGTTTGTCATTTTCTATTTTATTACATCAAATATATTTTCGATCTGGTAATATTTAGGATGCTGGAGTTTGAATTCGCTAGCGTCATTTGGTTGTCTGTAGCGATTTTGTTCGTAATATAGGTTTTTCTTGTGCATTCCAAAAATGAGAAATGTCAATCAACAACGTTATTCCAGCATTGCCACAAGGAAAGGAAGAACCGTCTCCATCACTGTGTGGCTTCCTAAGGAAGTTATTTTCAGGAGGACAATATTGAATTGTTATTCTATTCTAATAAATAAAATAACAGTCTTAATTTACATACCTCGTATAATAGATAATTTATTAGAAATTTTAATCGAAAAGTTTTCCAAAAGCATTTCAGAGTTTCATCAAATAATAAAAATTGTCCATTGACCAAATATGAAAATTTTGGAGATAAATTTTGAAGGTAAATATTAGTGTTATGTATAGCAGTTCAGCCAGATCAATTTTAGCCTAATATTCAGAAATGTAATACCGAATAATTATTCGGTTTCGATCCCATCTTTAGTGAATATCTTGAGAACGAAAACAAATATATAAATTCGGCTCGAAAAATTAATATCAGCACTTCGAAGACTATTATTTATAAATAAGTGAATTTTTGAATATAACACTATTTTTTTCTCTAAACTTAAGAGACATTTCATGTTAATTTTCAAATTAGAAATCATTTGTGAAATTGCAGTTGCTAGTGATTTACTTTATTATGAATAAAAAATATTTAATTTTTAACAACAATGTAGTCAGCAGTTTTGAAAAGTACCAATTACTTACTAGTGCAAATAAGAAAAATACTATGTTTATAATTAATAAAGAAATTTGTTTCTAGAGTTAATAATCTATAATATTCCGACCCAACTAGCCATAACATTTCAAATTTCCCTCTTGTTAACAATTGACAAACGCTTCACGTTGCATTTTTCCATATAATTATTATTCTGCCGCCATTTCTCTTTGCCAACAATGCCCACACATTGCAATTACAATCATGTTATTGTACATATTTCATACGTGGACACGTGAACTTACAAACAATATGAGTGTTTCACAAGTGATAAAGATAATAACAGATTTTATTGTATGAAGTTTTTGTATCTTACATAAATTTAATTTTATTCATACGTATACGTTTATCTATGCAAAATTCCTTTGTAGTAATTCTATGATTCACAATTTAAATTATTCACAAAGTAATTGACTAATCACGAGATTTTCTTTCTGTATTATAGAACAAATGAAAAATTATTACAATTTCTATTGCTACCGAGAAAAAGGATTTAAAAGTGCAAATTTTTTTTCTATTAAAAGTTTATTTTTTATTTTTATATTATAAAGTAATGATTTTGTTTCTATTTTTGTTACTATTTTTTGTGTTTACCTGAGTTAAAGTCTCTTTCCTCTGGAGATGAGCACGTGGCATCCAACGACCAATCAGGATCGAGAGTATGACGATGACGTCCAAGTCCAGGTGAGAGAGACAGCATACGTCGTAGAAGTGGTGCTAAAATAGTTATTACGGACCTGACTACTGTTTTATAGACTCTTCACAAAATTTTACAATTTTAGAGTCTTTATTTATTAATAGTTGCAAAAGAATAATTGTTTGTGGAATTAGTAAATTATGAGGTTACCTCTCAAAATTATTCATAACTGTCATAACAAATGAGTATATTTTTGTTGCATGAATCATGCAGGAAATGACTTGAAAACAAAGAATAAAATTTCCCTGGTTACAAAACATCAATTGTTGTTTTTTTCTCGTTCAACTGTTACGACATGTAGACAACTCACAATACTTGTTTGTATAGCGAGTTGCTGGTAAAACAAAAGTTGTTATTTTAAAAGTGCATTTTGTTTGTGACTATGCTAAGCATATGTGACGAGTGTTTATTATAAAAATGTTTACAAAATATGTTAGCCACAATGAACAAATATAATTAGAATATATTTGTGCATGATATTTATGTTTAAAAAATTAATACACATTGTTATTTATTAATAAATATTAAAAACAGATATTAATTTTTTTTTCACTACTAGCCTAGACATCCAACATTATTTGACATGAAAATGATTTTTTATTACCATTTACTTGACAACCATAGTAACCTTAAACAAACTCAAGCCTCCAAATCAAAATATTTGACTACTAAAACTCAAAAAAAGGGTAAAATATGGAAACACAATTTGAATTTACCGTTTAATTTAAATAAGTAAATGAAATAAAAACAAATTAACTAAAAATAAAAGTCGTTTTTGTGAATACAAGTACATTCTCATAATAAAATCTTTGTTATTATTAATACAACTTTTTTTTTAAATTATGATTAAGATTTAAGTACTAGTACTATCTGACAAATAATTTACATATACCTAATGAGGATATAAATTTGCCTCAAGCCAACCCTGTGTAGGTAAGGGTGCATTAATAAGAAGAAATCACGCACACATTGTAGGTGGCTGTGAAACAAATGACGCATAGAAAAATAAATGTCAGACAAATTGTAGGGTAGGAAAAGTAGGGCAGTAATAATTCTCAATTTACCCGCACTTTGCACACTGGCACATGAAAAATTTTATTTGCAAAGAGTTTAATGTTGTGTGCAAAGCATTACATAATTTATAATGGCGCAGTCTGTATTTTATTATACATTTCATTTTTATTTGTATGTAGTCCATATTTTATTGCACCAGCACATTTTGTTTCAGCACTTTGTTACGTTAAAAACAAAATGACTAATGCGAAATGTGTTTTTACATTTTTATATAAAATTAAAACAATTTCTAGAGTTTGTTATCATTAGTCATTGCTTTTAAAAATTACGGAAAGGCGTGACACAATATTTATTTTAAAAATTGAATTTGTCAGGAAACGAAGTTCAACGCTCTTTTCTAGCACATAAAATCAATTTCCTCTCTATAGAAATTCTCTTAAACTTGTTTGAAATACGATAGTTCCGATTGTCAATTGTCGCCTAGACTTGCCTCAAGCAACTGAAAATTGAAACATTAAACTTTAATTTCTTTCCATCTCGAAGAAGAATTTTTCTTTTTGGGAAAAATAATATAAATCATTGTATCTGTCTACGTTGTTCTGAAAATAATAGATAGCCATCAATGTTTATACTTTTGCAAAACCAATTAAATTTTACTTATATGTAGGTACCTATAGAAATCACCGAACATTTTTAACTGTTCTGAAGAATGAATAATAAAAATCCAAGTTTTATGGCAAGTGGAATGAATATTTGTTTTCCTGTTGTTATAAGGAAAACTTTATCGAATGAATTACAATGGTAACATAAATATATTAGCTATTAAGAGGCTACAATATTTCCGAGGGTAGTTGAGATGCTACAAATCTCTTCCATCACATTAAAATATAACGTATTTGAAAAATATTTTCAATAAATTATAATGTGCAAAAAAAAGAGTGTAGTGTTGAAAACAAGAGAAGAACTATCTAACGATTGTAACGGTTGTCGCTATTAGTATGAAGCGATTAACAATTTTGTTAAACCAAGACTAATCATTTACCTGTACGCTTTATTGTTTTTATGTTCTGTGGACCAATGTCCGACGCTATATCTGCGCTTCGCTGTAAAAGACACATAAATCTAAACCTTATACGAGACTTCGTCTCTAAAACCAGCGACGCCAAATCTGAATTATTTTACAATTCATTTAACAGAAGAAGACCTGCCATTATCATGCATTTTCATCGTTATAAGCGACGGTGATATAAATTATTCACAGAGTATACTATTTTTTCACGATGTTCTATTTATATGAGCTATTTATATTTTATATTCATTTTTTTTTTAAATCTATAAACTATGCCCAAATAATTTTTAGTAGCCTTTGTACAATTTAAATTGTCATCATGATATCTGACAAATACGAGTTTATTTTTAGTAACAAAACATATAATAGTTATTTAAATATCACGTGTGAGAACACCATTTTCCCGGTGGAGTATTTTTCAATAGAAGAAATCCGGGAAAAAAAGTTCACGTAAGAGGTTTGTACATTATCTTTTGTACGAAAAACATAAAATCAATAATTAGTTTTTTTATTTTTGTACAAATATTTTTATTTATTATATACACACACTGTTTTGTAGTTATGTGTTTCAATACTAACAAGTGCTATCAATCTGTAAATATGCCAAAGTTGCATATCAAAGGCACTAAATTTACTTTTTCTCAATTAAATTTCATTCATAATCCCCTATTGTCTTTTATTATTATTAGATAAAAAAATGTTTGAGACATTATACTTCTTTATTGTAAATATATAATAAATAAATTTTAATAAAGGCTGTAGAACGAATGTTTTTCCAAAATTTTCCGCACGCTAATCTGCGAGAGACGTGGAAAGTTGAGATTCCCGACATTGCTTGGTGATATATACGAATCAACAGATTTTATTGTAAGAGTACATAAAAATAATTTAAATTGTGAACCTATTAATAAGAAGTACTTATATTTGAATTTTAAAATAATAACTCTAAATAAAATGTAAAATATCTAGCTTTATTAGATTTTTACTGAAAACTTCGTCGAGAATTTGATTAAAAGTGTATTATTTCTCTAGAGAACAATACTATATTTTTGTCATAATGTTTGTATCTTAAAAGCCGGTTTCGATTCCCGTTCGTGAGAAAATAAATAAATAATAAATAATATAAAAGTACAGATAAGATCACTAATAATAATAAAGATCATAGCCGTCCTTAAATCCTTTCAAGAACCTTTTCATAGAATATAAATGGTTGAAAGCAAACAAAATACACAAAAATAATGTTCACCAGCTGATAAACACAAAAATGGATAACCGTTTAATAAAACTTTTCAATTTGACTTTCAAAACAGTCCCAATGAAAGATAATCCTTTTCACCAAACCACAATTTATATTTTTATTATTTATTACAAATTAATAACCACACTCCCACTTGCGAATATCTGCATTCCATTCCGCTTTTCAGTTCGAATAACAATTAATCATAGAGCCGAGTGTAGTAGGCGGGGTTTATGGTTTGTTTTGACAAACTCCAAGGCTATCGCGTTACAAACATGCGCGGTAGACGGCCGGCAGACGTCCCAGGACAACACAAACAGCCGAGTTATTGAACCCTGCACCTTGCCGACACCTCTGGTAAATATATCACCGGGATATCCCGGCAACAGGAAGAAGAAAGAACAAGACATGGAGGAAATAAAAATAACACAATGGGAAATACTGGAGCAGGATTCTTACAGTTGTTTACTTATTAATAAATGGGGCGTGTGGTTTAAATCTAGTAGTAAATAATAGATGTCTAATGTTAAATGATAACTAAAAATAAAAAATATATCCCCTTAAAATTAAATAAGCGTTTTGAGAATTCTCATAGTCAGTAGTACAGAATAAGCAAAGTTAAACATAGTAATCAAGATTACTCAACATAAAAACCATGCAAGAGGTTCTAACAAATTCTAGAGTTGTTACTTATGTTGAGTAATCTTTACTCTATTTAACTTTTTCTATTTTGACTACTGTTGATGTATTTAGTCTTATTAAAATTTTTAAGGGTAAGGGATAGTTTTCTTAATTTTAGTTCTAGTAGGTGTTACCGAATGTGTTCTGTTAATTATTCGTTAATTATTTCTTTGCGTTTTTCACTGCTTTTCGTGCTCTGACTAAAATTTCCCAGAATCGCTAATAATTATTATAATTCAAATAAAACATTAGGCTCCTCTGTCTAAAAGGTACAATAATCATTTGTAACAATCAATTATATTGACTTCTTCGACTATTTTTGTATGCACTGGTGACACACTGACACTAGGTTCATTGTAATATCAAGGATTCGATTCCTAGCGTCACTAATTAGTAATAAAAATAAAATAAAGGTTATAACGTATTCTAAATTCTAAGGATTAGTATCCGTCAGTATATATCAGAAATTTTAGGACTGAAACTGATAAAAAACCGTTAAAAAGTATAAACATAAATGTTTTTATTTATAGGTTTTCATTGTTTCCTTTCATTTTGGAAATTTATTTATTTTTATACTTTTGTTTTAAGGGACATCTGCATTTATTTATGCTCGAAGATATATCATAATTATCACGTGACTTTTCAAGATTTTATGCAAATTATAGGCGTATGTGTAAACTTATATGGGACAGGTAGTTCTCAATAAAAATTTTTAAGACCGAATCTATTAATAAAATGAAATAGCGAAATCCATTTCCTTCAAAAACTGAAACCAGAATTGAACCTAAATTTGAATTTTCTTTTATCTGAAACTGAAACTGCTAATCAGAATTTATTGTTAGATCATTGGGTTTAAATATCGCATATGCATGTGTTTGTGTATATAAATGTTTGTCATAATTGATTTGTTATTCTCTTTTGAATTTTTACGACATTATGATTTGTGTGGTCGATAAACATTAGCTCTCTGGTTGTAACGTAGAAGTTCCAGGTTCGAATTCTATGAAGATATGATATGTTCATATATTTTATCACAGACAAACATATACAGATGAACAGCCTAATGGCGCATTCTGTCTACAGAATTCGACGTAGTTATCACGATTAAACTAGATGGCGTTAGTGCGGTAACATGCGCTCAGTTGTAGTTTACCGAAACCACAGACAGACGTCATTTTAAGTTTCGGGAAACTTTAACTGGGCGCATGTAATCCGCAGTTACCGCACTAACGCCATCTAGTTTAATCCTGATAACTACGTCGAATTTTGTGGACATAATGCGCCATTAGGCTGTTCATCTGTATATGTTTGTCTGTGATTTTATCATTGAACTGAATTACTAATAGCGCGGTTGTTAAACGAAGAAAAAACAATGAGTTATGTGAAGAGAAAATAACGTATTGTGTACTTGTTTGTTTATCTATTATGGTTTAATAAGCTTTTCTAATGTGTGCAAATATCCTCCGATAAGAGTTCGCCTAAGCCATGAGGGAATTTTTATCTAACCTCATCCGTTCTAGAACCAGAAATACAGTCACAATGTAGGCCGCGGAGGAAAAATAAACACCGTTGCCAAGTAACAATAAAACAAAACCTGACATGACAAGCCTACCGCCGTGCATCGGCTTCGACGCACACACCCGACGATTGACTGCCAACTAATAAAGCGACTAAACATGAAAGAAGCGACAGTGTAAATAAACCATTGCGATGCAAGTTATTTTCAATTTGAGGGCGGTTGGATCTACTTCCGTTGTGCGAAGTAATGCAATACACAGGAAGTTGGATAATTGCTAGGGGAAAGTGGTTTGGAAAGGGAAACAAGGACTGTTGGAAACCGTTGGAATTAATTTGTACTTTCCTTCGCTAAAAATTCTCAACCTGTAATCTTAAAAATTATACTTCCAATCCGTTCCAAACTTACAAATTTAGTTGATAGAGTTTATAATTTTCCCAGTTTCAGGATATGAAGATTGTGTTTACATATGCAAAAGTATGCTGGTAAATAACTAATAAAGTAAATGTATCTGTACGATAATATTATTACCATACTGATTTGTCAAAACCACATGAGATAATATAACTAATAATATCACGAAAACGTTATTAATAAAATAATATTTATTACTAACTTCTTCATTTTCTAAAACCGATAAATTATTGAACAATATCGGACTTTAGACAAACAGATTTATACAGAAGCGACAGTAAGACAAAGAAGCGAAAATTAGAGAGACATGGAGAATGTGCTCAAATTTAAAGGGCCCATTGTTTAAAATCCTCACATCTGAGAGAGAGATGAGAAGGTCATAGAACTGACTAGGGGAACATGAAAGGTACCGACACGGAGTGTCGCTTCTGTGTGTAACTATTCTGTGCTTTAGATGTCTTAAATTCCTCCTCAACTTCAACGAGCTTCGATTTCAAACCGATATCTGCGACGATTATGATACTCATAACAATCCTAGCTAAGTTAATAACTATTACAGATTTTAGGATATTAAGCTTTTATTTACATAGACAAAAGCAAACATGGTAACTAAGTCATAATTGTGTACCATGTAATTTGGGGTGGGATTCCATAACTCATAACAAGTACAAATAACAATTGTACTTGTTATTATTCCAATTACAAAAGACAAACGTGAAATGTCACCATAGCGGAAATTCAAATTTACAATGAATTTAAGACATTACATTATAAGTGTAGACTTGTAGAGTGTTCTTTATACAAGTATGACTATATGTAAGTACGTATCAACGTACTTACGTATCGTCATATCATATCAACCCATACTTGATCCCGAAAATATTACTTACAAGAGAATTTTATAAAATAATATTTGTTAATAAGGTAAAACTGGTAAACTATAGAACAAACCTCGTTCTCTGAGCTTGGAATCCAATTGATATCTGCGGCGATTATGATACTCATTTGACGATTGCATAAAAAGAACTATAATGAGCTCACAAAGAATATATTTCATAAGATTACTAATAGTTGATCTTAAAAGAAGCATGAGCTGTTTTTCATTTCTATAGACAGGTGTTCATTTTAAGTGATACACTTTTGATATCTCGAGATCTAAAAGAGCTACGAAGTTCGTGTATTATATTTTGCAAAAGCTAATAGTAAACGAATAACAAATTAGTAAACAGAAGTAATGTTGTACATAAGCGTATTGCAATCTGCTGTTTAGCATGGGATGTGACGTCAAAGAGATGCACTCGCTTTTTTCAATATTAATTATTTGCGTATAAATATTAAACATGAAAATAAACTTTTAAAGTAAATTTCAATACAATTGATCTTTTGGAAAAGACCCTTATTATTTTTTGATAAAATATCTAAATGAATGATATCTTAGATTTAGCCAAGGTAGTTTTTGTCTTAATATAACCAAAGAAAAATCATATTCAGCATAAATTTATTAGTATTTTGCAATATTTTATTACCTCCATCTTTCGAAGTGTGTTTCCTATATGAATCATTTATTGTATGTGTAATGAATGTATACCAAAGTGTGCACAAGGCGACGATGGTTGAACAAATCATTTAAGTTTGAGTGAGTCATCTTTCCCTGGTCTTAAATATTAATTAGCGTCGCGGTTTGTGAATTGAAGGGTGAGGGACGGGTGTTGACTCAGAGGTTCCTCATACGTCGTAGAGGTAGACGCAAAACCAGGAGGCATAAACACAATATCTACTTGGACGTGGATGATATTTTTGTAATAATTTATAAAAGCATTTTAACATTTTAAAAAATATATTCTTAGATATTTTACAAAAATAAAATAAACATGTTAAGGGGTTGTACATTATGCAACAAGTGCAGAAAGAAATCAATATTTTTTATGATCATAATTTTTACCCAATTTTATAAACAATGCAAAAAGTATGGTTAGGGCGGTAAACACAGAAGAAACACAGAGCCAAATATAGAAGGTGTAATTGTAAGATAATTTTGTTTGAACTTAAGTATTGCTAATTTTTTTGGATCACGTGATTATTTATTTGTCAATTGCCACATTAAACATATTTACTGTAAAATAACCTATTTCTATAGGTGGGTTATAAATGAAAAAGTAATGTTAAATTGTCAAAGTAAATTTATAATTTCTCAACATATTTAAAAAAAAAATCGCCAATCGTTGTACCATTTTAAATGGTAGCTTATTATTGAAGAAGTAGTTATTCCCCTTATTCTGTAACTCAGTGGTCAATTTTTAACCAGTTGCTCTATTGTTATTCAATGAAAATAGATAGCACTGGAGAAACTATCAATACTTGTAATGTTTGTTTTTATTTATCAAAAATTTTTGCAACCACTAAAAAAGTGGAGGGATGAAATAAGAAAGGCAGCGGAGAGTAGAGGAATCAAGTGGAAAGATATACCATGGCTGGCAAAGGACAAAAAACAGTGGAGAGACATTTGGAAGAAACTACCCTAAATGCGCTCTAACTGCGATAACCTTACACCGAAAGGTAAAAATGTTCAAGGATTAAGTAAGTAAGTAAGTAAGTAAGTAAGTAAGTAAGAAATAATATATTATGAAGTTGCTAATTGATATTGTCCCTCTAATAAAATTGCTGAAATTCTGCCACTTAAATTATACAAATTATGAAAAGACCAAAAAACGGATACTTTATTGTCGCATTAATTTTGATAAATGCCCTACCTATAAAAACAATGTTTATATACCCTATTTTTAGTTAAATAGATAAAAAATATGTGCCTAAGAATAGCTAGACACACATTTGTAATAGATAAAAATGACGAATGTAGTGTGGAGTGACATATGGAATAGCGGATGTAGAATTATACATATCTCACCAGTCACCACCCACATACGAATAGTAAAAACTGCAGCAATTTATCTAACAATTAAACAGTCATTTTCCCGGCGTAAAACGGTTTTTTATGGGGACCACATATGTTTATAGCAACTGATGCGTTAGTCAGACCGTGACGTAACGCTTGTAAACTATATGCAGCTGTATAGATGCACCAGTGCCTAACACCACAACAAAGCAGGCTGTGGAAACAAAATTTATAAAGAAACCGCAATTGTTTGACAAAATTGGCGATAACTGATGGTATAGTGATCAAAGAAATGAATGTTATATTTGGAGATAAGCAAAAAATATTTATGTAATGTTGTTAGTCACAGACTATATGCTATATGCGAAACAAATACATATGACGAATACAATAACAACTTTTGTTTTCACAGCTATCTGATATTATTTATGTTTAAATATTAAAATAAGTTCTTGGAAAATAAATGAAAAAGGCATAACTTGCTGTAATAAAATATTAATACTGCAAATTATTTATAACAAGTTTCATAAAATTTATTTTATTTAAGTACATTTTGTACGTGCTTCTTACCGGTTAAGGATGATTTTTAAATCGAAACCGGCACGTACTGTTCACAATGCTTACTACTTGCACGATTGATACTATTAAAATTTAGAAATATTTGAGTATTTTATTTAATAAGAGTTCCCATTTGTAACAAAATTTTGATCATTATTATGATTAATTTATCGATTATACCGTTGGTAAGTAATTTTCGAAATCACTAATTTAACCAATAATTTGTAAATGATATACTGCCTTAGAAACACAATAAGAAAACGATTTTGATAGCAATTTTGACATTTTATTTCAATGTATTTTGTTTTAGTTAAAGAAAAAAATTAAAGGTTATAAACATATACATATTTTATTGGGTTTAATTTTGTTTATAACCTTACATTTTTTAATTTAAATAAAATTTTCTAGTTAGTAGCTATTTATGAGTTTATGTCAAACAAATGAAACTATTTTAAGTTCAATTCAAATTTATCGATAAATAAATTATATGTCAATAGATTATATTTTTATAGGTTAACCATGAAATATTTTATTAACAGCATATATTTATTCTTTGTTATTTTCGTAATGTTGTTATATCTTAAAATAGGTTAATTTAAATAATATATATGTTTTAGATTTTCACATTATTAATATTAATACCTACTATTCTTATATTCCGCATATTTCAAGGTTTATTGTAAGTGTACTGTTGTTTGTAAGATTTTAATTTAATTTTATACGGCATTGTTTATATAATTAGAAATCTCGTGACTTCAAACTGGAAACAACAACGAAGTATTGTATAATACGCAATAGACTTATTTTCATAATAATTGTAAAATTTGACGTCCAAACAAATGATTCTTTTGCAACCTTTGACAAGAGTTATCCTTACGACTGAGCTGGTCCACTTCTCTCGTATCGGGCAAGGACACGTTCAAATCCTGTTTCTTTTTGTTTTTCCTGATGATACTCTTCCACATTTTCCTATGCGCCATTTTAGCACCAACACAACACAACTGTCACCGAACCGACACACATCAAGTCACCTTTGAAACTAAGCGCTATCCACTGTTTCCATGGCTCACTTAACGATGGCTAAGATTTGTTCACTAATGTATCGATTGTGCATTAGTTATCGCAGAATGTAGAACATATGTGTGTATGATTGTTACCATAGTGATGGATAGACTGATTGTGAGTGGAAAACAATGGGCGATCTAAGCAGCTACCCAACCCGAATGTGTTTCCGGTTTAGACCGCGGACTTCCTGTCATCGAAGATAAGCGGGAGTGGCCGATACGCAAGGGTTCCCTTCAGGCTCGTAACGGAAAAATTTAACCCTTTATTCCTCTCGATACAAACATTATCTTATCTTTACTTATTACCTACATTTTAATAATCGATAACATTGACATTTTTCAAATTTAAAACTTAGTAATAAAAAAGTAATATACTGTGTTACTAATTTATTTTTTGGAAGGTTGGCATCAGATAACAAAATTTCGAAGTGGACATGTTATTAATAAAAGAAGTACCTTTATTTTATTATTTATTATATTGTATTATTAAATAAAACTTAAAAACATAAACAAAATAATAAATGAAAATAGTGTACCCATTGTATAAAAACATTTGAGTAAAAAATATAGGGTCTTTCAATTGGTATGCCTGATCTTTAAAATTTAATCAAAAAACTTGTACATGAGTTAGAGCAAGAATTTCTATTCCGATTTGAGCCACATTTAATGTCATTATGTTTTGAAAACAATATCGTTTAAATGATTGGCAAACTCAATTTGCGATTACTTTTCGGTATATTTAGGCTGGATTTCAGCAATGGTTAGAATGATGTTCTTTTTTAGGTCGTTAATTGTTATCGGCTTTCGGTTTATGGTATAGAAGACCAGAGATTTAACGTAGCCCCAAGAAAAAAATCTAAGGGCCGTTAAATCACACGACCTTGCTGTCCAATTGATGTTACCTCTCCTCTAAATAAAGCGCCCTGGATACATTTCTCGAAATAATTCCAATGGGCTACCTGCTATGTACCACGTAGCGCCAGTTTGCTGGAGCCACATTTCGTCTATATTTATATTATCCAATTCTTGCCAAAGAACACTGGTTATCATCTCTCGATACCTCAGCAGTTGACAGTTACAAAATACTGAGAGATTTTTGTTCTCACACACACTTACTTTAAGAGGAAAGACCAGGGGTGGTGCGCAGTGGGAAAACAACTTTTCGTTTTCCCCTTAAAATCGTATCTAAAAATTAAATTTTCTTCATATTTTTCTTTATTTTAAAGATAAAGGATTAATTTACTGGTCTCTAATGTTGAAATTTTTATTATTTGTTTTAAGATTTGTAAATTTCATATCATTCATCAATAACAACATTTTCGACTGACCGAATGTTTCAACGACGAAAAGGCCTTACGCGATCAGCAACTAAACTAGATTCCTCAAATTTTGTAATTAGTCGTTGAATTGTGCTCTCGGTAGGACAGTTATATCGTCCATAAATTTCACGTAGCTCACGAAAAGTTTGACGAATTGAGGACGAAATTTGATAATAAATTTTCACAATTTCGAGGCGTTGTTTACTGGTATATTTTTCCATGATGTAATGGCAGCTATAATAGAACAAAAACATCGCAGAACGATAGCGGTGTCAATTCAAACAAAACCGCAATCCACTGTTAGAGTTAAGGCGTGCTTTTTGAAAGACCCTATTCTAGTAGTAGTGCCATTAATGGCAGAATATGAGATTTCATTAAATTTGTTCAGTCGTTAAAATCTCTTAAAATGTTAAATATTTTACGAAGAAAAGTAAATTAAAACGGATATCAAATATTATTATTATTATTATACTTGTAATAATATTATTTACTTGGTTGTTAACATATCGCTCTGATCAAATTGAAAAATGTTTGACACGTTTATCGTTTGTGTCCAATTGGATTAAAAACTTTCTATTAAAAATAAAAAAATGATAAAACAAAATGTAAAATGTGTACTGGTATATGACTAATATTGTATTTAGGTGTTGTATAAATTATGTGGTTAAATTTGCAAACGTAGGCAGTAGTTTCTTGAGATTCTGAGTGAAAATAATGAAGCACAATTTAGTTTAATGAAAAAGATGAATCATGTTGATAATAAGGTATTTTCTTCCAAACAATTCATTTCCTAGTGTGTGATTAAGCGATTAAGACTCGACTCCACGTTCTGTTGATTGAATGCTAAGATAATCCGGCCCTGAAAAACGCGAAGGACACAACACAACTCTTTACTTAGCGGCGCACGTACTACACATATTAACACAATTCTAAATGGAAGAAAAACTAACGTATTGTTACGTAACGCTACGAAAATATTTCATATCCTTAACCGTTTTTGTACATTTAGTTTTTATAACAACTAATTCACTTCGCTAGCACGTTCCAATTCGAATTGAACGAAGATTTGTTAAAATCCCACCTTCACCAAACTTTATACAAATAAAAATACCGCTACGCCCGCATAGTTCGGAATCCATTATATGTAGGTCTCTTGCAAAGTCTGCTCCCTGTACCATTAAAATGCAATTAAAATGCCACAAAAATTATCTTAGGTACTTGAGGCCCCGATCCACATAGGAATGTTGTGTCATACAAGAAGAAATATGGAAGATATAGTATTTTATAGTATTAGCAAGGAAAAACATTTTTTATTTGTGATAGGTGGAATTGAATGGCAAATCTGTCACCTCCTTGAAACTGTAGAAACAAACTGTTACTTTGCGTATATTGTACAATAGTTTATTTGTTATTCACTTGTAATAAAATTAAAATTATAACCAAATCCTGTCAGTTACTAATATTATATCAAAACAATAACATATTTAATTAATAATAATTGACTAAGTTTTATAGGTTAGTAGCTTACAAATGTTAGTTTCCCTAGTGAATAAAAACAGTTCAAATAAACAATGGTTTACAAGTGAGTAACAAACACTGATCTGAAAAAGTGAAGTCTGTAGTTGTTTCTAACATATTTTGTAATAATTAATGCAATTTGTTATCAGAAAGCAGATAAATTAATAACAATTACATAAGTACTTCAAACAATTTAAAATAAAATAACAAAATCAAAATTAAAAAGATTTCTCATATTTCGGTATAGATAGTAATGACTTCATTCATATTTCGCGCCAATTGGATTAGATTCAGACCTCAGGAAAATGGCCGCCGCAGGCTTCCCATTTTTATATGCTTATGCCCTATCCAAAAGTATATATAATGACCAGTGGTAACAAAAAAATATTATAAAACATAAGATTATACGTAAATCTGCTTTGCAATTTTAATTGCATTTTGTATTAAAGTTTGTAATCAATTCCGAACCACTATGTACAAGGTGGTAATATTTTAATATTCAATTATAGTAAAAATGAATATATAAAGTCCCAATTAAATATGATATTATTTTTGTAATTTATTATTCTTTGAGTCACTAAAAGAATTTTATATTTTGAGGTTATTAACAACAATTATTTGCAAAACTGAATGCACGGTTTCTTGTTCATTGAGCAAGCAAACTGTAATCATTCAACTAGCAATGACTGTAAAATTACATTATTACTTAACACAAAAATATAAAATTACAAAACATATATCCTTGTCCTTTCTACAAATGAAAACTTTTGTGAGAATTTTTGACAATTATGATTGTTTAAGATTTCGAAACATTTTAAGGAACAATGAGTTAAAAAGGTTTTCTTTTGTTCGTGACAGGAAACAGGTGTTCAATTGTTTTTACAGTGTAATTGTTGTTTTATAATTTTTATTTACCACGATAAAGTGTAATCAAAGGAAATATAACTACGAATCAGTTCTTAAATAGTCACAGGAAAACCAATTACCAATCAAGGTCGACCAACGAACTAACCATACCGGAAAATGAAAAAACGTAGGTAATAAAAACTGATAAATTAGCGATTTACTTTCAGTTTTAACCAACAATGATAACAAAGAAATTTAAAATATCTACAAATGTAATAGCGTTTAATTTCTATCCTCAAATAATTAATAATATTATTTTTTTACTATCTACTAGCCTAGACGTAGAAACCCACTATTATTAACCTTTATATGACATGAGGAATTGTTTTTCACTACCCTTTACTTAGTAAGCATGGTCACCTAGGTCAATAATAAATTATTATTAACCATGGTCGATAGTGAAAACTGTTACTTTTTAAAGAAACTCAAGTCTCCAAATCCAAATTTTGTTTGAAACATTTAACTCCAGAAAATTGTGGATTCATAATTTAAATATGCCGCCTAAATTAAATAAGTAAATCAAATAAAACCAAATAAAAGTCAAAAGTGATGTTGTCAAATTGAAATTGAAACGTCAAATATATAAAAACAGGGACAGCCTACTTTATTGTTGTGAATATTAAGAAACAATTTAATGTTCATGTCAAAATGTTTGTTTTTGTCAATATATTTTTTTAGTAGGATTGGAATTGAAATGGTAGTAGTGAAAAAAATAATATGTATACTACGGTTGAGAAGACCATTATTGACCAGTGCTAGGTCAATAATGATAGTCTTCTCAACCTTGGAGTATAATACTTTGATCTCAATACTATACGAGTATAATATTAAATTTTATTACATCCTGCGTATTTCTCGAGTTTCTTTAAAAAGTTAGTTTGCATTATTGTCCTAAATCAATAATAATTTATTATTGACCCAGGTTATCATTGTTACTAAGTAAACGGTAGTGAAAAACAATTTCTCATGTCAAATAAATAATGGTGGGTTTATAGGGTAGTAGTAAAAAATATATGTTTTTTACTTTAGTAATACATAAAGGCAAATAGAAAATTAAAATTTCTGTACCTATAATAAATTACATTAAAGGTTAAATACTTCAACAAACTGTTACACAACTAAGTATGAGGGATTAATACGATAAAAAGTAGCTAGATGGCTTGAAGATATATTGCAAGAATATATTTCTTTTTCTATTTCTGTAATATTTATCATATGTGTTTTATATTTTTGTCGATTTATAACATACAACATCCGCATTACATAAAACTGTAGCACGTTACAAAATATCCGTGTGAGTCGGTTAACCAACATAACTTGCACGTCATAATATAGAGACACTATCCCGGAAAACGTTCTTAATTAGGACTTAATGAATTATGATAGCTCAACTTCTCCGGATAAGGTTGTTGTCTTCATAACGCACAAGACAATGATCTTTAAGTTAGATAGGAATGTTTTAATGAGGATGCTGTTTATAGAATTAAAAAAAAAATATACACAAAAAATCAAGTTTTTTTAGGTATACCCCTAAAAAGGCTAGGTTTACGAATTCGGCAACCTCACCATTCGATTTTACGGGCAAAATTACAACATAAGTATACTTTCAGATTTTTATCTCAACAGATAGAATTTCTAAAAGGAAAAAATTTAAAATTGCCAAAAATCGAAAAAATCTAAGATCAGCCCCTTAAGTACTATTTTTTCAGATTTTTGCCATTTTCGTTTTTTCTGTTTCCTTAACTGTATCCTTTGGAATAAAAATCTAAAAATTGGTATACTTATGTAATTTTCCCCGTAGAATCGATACCCCTTAAATGGGTATACCTAAAAAATCTGTTTTTTTAGGTATTACCAAAACTCACCTTGAAAATTTGAAATTAGTGCATTAATATTTACTTACGTCAAAAAATGAATAGTTTTGGAGAAAAAGAAATTTCTCAGAAATTTTTAAATTTAGGTTTTTTAGATTTTCTCATTTTTCACCTAATTGTTCTAAAGAATATATATGCGAAGCAAACATTTCTTTATGTAACTTTTCCCATAGAATCGACTAGTGTAATTGTTGAGATTGTATCTATTCTCATTTTGGAGATATCCCAAAAAAATCACACTTTTTTGAGGTGCAATTTTGACAGCAAATGTCTCAGAAACGAAGAGATAATTGAATTCCGTTTGAAAATTTAAAATTAGAGTGTCAAAATCAATCAATGTCCACTATTTCCTAAAGTTTTTGGTACAAAAATGAGTATTTTTGGGATATTTCGCGTTTGTGAACACAAATTTTTATTTAATAATGTTTGTTTTGTTTTAACTCTGTACAACTTTGATATGGGGTTATGTTTTCAAAATAAATAAAAGTTAGATAATAAAGTAACGGAATATAATCGAAAAACGAAAAAGGGTAATAGGATGCAGGTTTTTGAAAGTCTAGAAAATGAAAAATTTATGAGAAAAAAAGTTCCTCTGCAAAATTTTGAAATTTAGGTGTTTTCGATTTTCTCATTTTTTACCTAATCATTCCAAAGAACGTATATACGGAGAAAACATTTTATTACAAAAGATATATTTTCTTTTTTTTAATAATCGTTCTGTAATAGCAACCTTACTGACAACTAATATTAAACGTTTTTACAATTTAGTCAATTAATTTTTAATATTCGAAGCATACATTTTTTCCTTTTGATAAAACAGTTCGAAATACAAAACAAGATCTAAAATAAATTCTAAAAAGGGACGTCATTTTATTCCGCCGGGTCTGAACATTCTGATTTTTTTTAAATCTACTATCTAACAATCTAGTTAAAAATCTGATTCCCGTTGTTCTTGATTAATGAATGCCTCCTACAGAAGTGTCGCGTTGCAGGAGTGTATCTTCCTGCTTAGATCAGTGCAGTGGCGTGACTTGTGACGATTACACTGCATTTGACCTTGCCACCCTCGCCAGCAGATAGCAGGTCACGTGACACGCTACATGTCAGATCGTGTTGCAGCTAATCGCCTACATCAGGAAGGAGGAATAAGGATGCACTACACTTCGACACTTCACACGACAAAGAAGGACAATGAAGATATATTGTAGTAGATTATAAGTAGGCGATACTCGATTTGTTTCTTAACTGATAATATTTATTATGTGTGATGATAATTATCATGATGTAAATTCCCAATTGAAATTAATGTTCATTATATAAAAATAGGCAGATACACGGATGTTGGAAATTTCTTGAACATATCATAAACAATGCACTTTTGACAGTAAATAAGATAAAAGTTGACACTGTACTAGTTTTTAGATTTAGGGCCCGTTTTTTCATTTCCGATTAATGTTTCGGTTACCTTAGCCGACGGTTAATAGAAAAATAACGCATCGAAAAATTGACGTAAATTGTGCATAATATACGATATTTACTATTTTGATACGATACTTTTTCTATTAATCAATGGTTAAAGTAAGCGACAATTTAAGTGGAGGTGAAAAAACTGACCCTAGATTATTATCTACCCTACTAAGCAGGGTTGGCTTGATTTAAATCAAATGGTTTAAATTTTATATCAACTATTTTTTTTTTATTTTTTAAATAATTAAAGCAGTTTATGGACAAAATTCTTTGTCACACGCAAAAATTTACAGGTAACACAAAATTTTCAAAGGTGGAAGATAAAATAATTTTCAAAGGTGGAAGATAAAATTTTGAAGATGAACAATGATCTGGGCGCCCTTTTTTGTCAAGAACCGATGAAAATGTTGCCTGTGTCAAAGTTGTTATGGACACAGACAAGATTTGAACATCGTACTGGTTCTGAGAAAGTCGAATACTTACCAAAGATCTGAATATATGGAAATTCATTTCAAGGAAATTGTCTTCCAAGAACTGACGCCGCTTACAGACCAAACTTGGCGCATTGTGATTATTTCGGACCCCCAAACTTACAACTCATTTTGGGCTCATTGAGAGCATTCAAAAGCCTTCCAGAAAGAGGCTTCCAAAACTGCTATGACAAATGGAAATATTGTTATGAACCGTTGTTTTGTTTCACAAGGGTGTTAGTTATAAGTACCATAACCGCCGCAAAGGTCAATTGAATTCCGAGCTCGGTGAGCGAGGATTTTAAAACATCTAAGGCCTGGTATGATTCATAACCTTAGATGAGGTATAACAGAGATATGCCACACTCCTATAGCTACGTACTACTGAGCAAGCAAAAGATGTATGGTCGAGAATCGCCTAACAGTCAGCTGCGTGAGACAATCCGCCAGCTGAGTAGTGCACACAATTTCTCGAACGAAATATTGGTCATAGTGTTTTGTCACCTATCCTCATTATTTGTTTGGTTGAGTTTTCCATATAACTACTCCACTGGTCCACTGTTCTCACACTGCTGGCTGCAAGCGATTTTAAACCTTAGATCTTTCCACAATATAATTGGGAATGCCATCCCATATCTCTATGTTATACCTCATCTAAGTTCATAACATCCGTGGTTTGATCAATAGTTTAACAGTTTCATGTTATTAATATATATTATTTTATAAAATTCTCTTGTTGGTAAGAAACGTTTTCTTAATAATGTCTGTGTGAGTTGATATAGCCATTTAAATAAGAATATTTTCAACTGTAAAAAAGGTCACTATAAATAGAGCGTGTGAAAAAATATTTCATTCACAATTTAATTCGTAATAGTAAAGTTTGAGATGAACTTAAAGAGACGTAGAAAATTTTACCGGATATAGTGGGCGAAGCCCATAGGTCAAAATATGTGTAAGGAAGCATAAATTTTCCTACTTGAAAACATCTAAATATACAAATAAACATGAAAAATAAATTAAATAAAGTATCCTATAAAATGTTTAATAATATTGCGCCTATGAAGTTATTTAACTCTTCTGTTTTCATTCTGCATAATCTAGAATGCCGTGCACCGTGCCAACAATCCACTGCACAGTCATTTGTCATCTGTGCTGGCGCCGCTGCGACGTTGTTTGGCGTCTACGCCACTACTTCCGGTGGCGCTGTAACCTTACCGGCTAATTGTAGAATGAGAAGCAAAAATAAAATTGTTTATTCTTCCATAATTGCAGTGTTGTTTAAAGTCACTGGACGAATAATTGAAGGTGAATGAATCATAACCTTGAGGAGTTGAAAATGACATTTTTGGGAATTTTGCGGTTATGGTTTCAGTAAGGATAACGAACGGAAAAAGAGATAATTTTGCGAAAATGAGCATAAATTTGTTGTTTTATCTAGTGACATTTAAATAACCATTATTTCTTCAATATTTTATACGCTTTCTCAAAAAAAAAATAAGGAAGGATATAACAAGATAATAATATTTTTTCCCAAACTTTTCTAGTGTTTCCAAAATATATTTGTATATATTCAAAAATAAAATTTAAGTTTTAAAAAATTGAATGAAAAAAAATTACCTTTGTACCGAGGGCCTTAGAATAACGATCTTAAAATAAGAATTATATCTTCGAAAGGAAGAAAATTGAAATAACGTACGAAACAAAACTATTAATAACCAGACAAAAAAAAAACAAGCGAGTGAAACCGTTCCCAAAAAGTCCAACAGTACCAGACAGTTTCGGCCGTGCAGAAGTTTCGGCTAATTTTTGACCGAAACCAGAATTTTTGAACGAAACCAAAAAGGAAACTTCGGTAGGACACTAGTTTTAATTTATATACTTTAAATTTATCAACAGAATTGAAAATATCTGATATATGAACAACTAATCTCTTTTCTTAAAATTGCATAGTAGTCATAGATAAAACAATAAAATTCTTAAAATTTTATCTGTTAAACACAGAATTTTTTAAATATATACCAACACAGACATAATTATAAAAACTTAATAAATATTATTATTTGTTTTTAAATATCTTAAATTCTTTAAAAATCTCAAGTTAAGTAGCACTTTCAGTAGAACAATTTTAACTAAAAATTATTTAGCACACACTTACAAACAACAATAAAGTAGTAATTAAGCAGAGGAATATTTAATATGTGATGTATGACTGTATCACTATGTACGAGTATTATAATTAAAATGTAATCACGTATGTAGATTCTAAGCTATTTCGATTAGCAAGCATAAATAAATAATAAAAAGAAACAAATATACTTATATTTATTTAATACTTTGCTATTAATATATGTGTAATCAAAGGAAAATACACATTTTCACAAGAAAAATTATGATACAAGTCTACGCTTGTAGCGTCGCAACCCACAAAACATTCCCGCTGTGCAGTCAATCTACATTTCCCGCCATCTGTCGCTTATGTTCGGAACTACACTCCCGCGCTTTCTCTCTTTCCCACGAGAGGCAGCACCATGCAATTCCGATCTGTATTCCCGCGCTAAACAACCGGTACGCATTATGCGTAGAAGATACACATCGCAATAAAAAACCTGCACAAAGCTGCAATAGTAAACCGCATGGCACTCATTCACAAGGGATAAAAAGCAGTATGCCAGTGGGGAATCAGGTTTCCTGGCAAGTGGAACTAATCGCTGTAGCCGTGGAAAAACTTGAACAATAACAAGGGCGTTTATATGATAAATTCCGTCAAGCTGAAGGAAAAACAGATGCGAAGAAACAAATGCGTAAATGGATCAATTTTATTGTTAGTTTTTTTAAAAAAGAAATGCGAATATAATTTATTTTCCTTCAACTTCAAATTGTTTTTGTCGGATGCAATTTTCAAAAAAGAAATAGCAATATGATTTATATTACTTTTTACTTAAAAGATTTGCAGTATAAATACTGTATGTTGATTTTATAGAAACAGTTCAAAATAAAAGAACAATTTTATATTTCGTTCTTATCGGATACAATATTTAAAATAAATACAATAAAACAAATAACACGTAATATTTTTAAGCTTGGAACTGAATTAATTAATATAAAATCAATAATTTAAAACCCAACATATTTCGTTTCTCGTTCACAAGAATAAATAATTTAATAAACGGTTACACCTTACACGTTACATATTTATTTTATTTATTTTTTAAATAATATTATTCACATTTCTCATTTCCAAATATAAAGATTGAATATTTTTTTGACTTAAATTTGCAAATAACACTGTATATTTAGTTAATCTTTTTCAACGATTCAATATAAAATTTTCGTTCAATTATCAATTATCTTTTTAGAACAGGTCATTTGTTTTTTAATTTAAAAACTATATGAAGTTAACAATCTTTTTTTCTGTTAAATGAAAAATTATGTTTTAGTTATTATTATAAAAACCAAGTCGTTTTATCGAGGTAGTTACACAGATTTAGTAATGGTTAAAAATCATTTCAACATTATCCAGAGGGTTAGAAAAACAAGTCTCCCGCTAAAGGGAAATAGGGAGGAGTCATCCCCACTTATCTTTCCTTGGATGCCTGTTTTTATATTCAAATCAATGTACTATAAAATTCTAACATTCTCGTCTTAACATTCATATTTTCATTCATTAAAAGTAATTCTATGTTATCCATTCTTTACAGTGGCGGAACTATAGGTGGGCCAGGGTGGGCCGATGCCCACCTTTAAAAGTGTTGGCCCACCCTCGTGCCCACCCGTAAACAATGCAGGCATCAATAAAATATATAATACCATTATTACAGTAATTTTTCTAAAAATTTGTAATAAGAAAAAGACGGCGTAATCTTTGTCATGAAATATTTAATTGGTATTATTGTGTCTGTACGGTGGTAGTGCTTGTATAACCAAAGTATTGGGCTAAGGGCTAAGCCGATTGATGAGGCCGCTCTTTTACGTAGAAACTTGTGATAGTCATTGCCGCGCGCTTTTACTAAGCATGCCGATTTGATTTATAATTGATGTCAACTGACCGTCTTCATATCTGCCACTACATCTACAATAGATCAGTGCACATGTAGTTTTCGTGTCTTTCAGAACATGCAGTTTATGTGAATTTTGATGATTAGTGCTAGTTAAAATGAGTAAAAGTAAATTATAGATTCTTTCGCGCCAACTTCAAAAAAATTTAAACCTGTCGTTCAGTTTCCATGACACCTACTGAAAATTGCTTGAATATTGTAAAAATTATTTATTATTTTTTAAATATATAAGGGCATTTGGCCAATTTTTGCCTCATTGGATGCAGTTTTTATTTCTAAACTAATACATATCTCACAGTTTGTTCTAAATTAATAGGTAATAAAGACATATTGAAAAATGAAAAAAGTAACATTGAATTTCCTATGTTCAGAAATTAAAGTAGACACTCGGTATATAACAATGGCACGGCCCACCAAGATTTTCCGGTGCCCACCGCGTGGCCCACCTAACATTTTCCCTCTAGTTCCGCCACTGATTCTTTATTATTATAATCTCCATTTAAATTCAACTATACGTCTTATTTATATGTATTATAACCATCAGAATTTCTATTATATGTATATAATTCATCAAGTGTTTTAATATTCCTCCGTTGATCCTAAAATATCGCATATCATTTTCAATAAAACAATACAGTAATCTTTGAAAATTAAGTAACAACAAGTGATTTAAATCAATGATTAAAAAAAAAACAATGCAACCCTGTTGTATATAACTATTATTTAAATTCATTAAATATATTATTTAAATATATACTTGTACGACATAAAAAATATATTAATTATTTTATATTTGTATTTTTTTTTTTGCCATAAAATAAAATTAATAGCACATATCACAAGTTTGCAAAACGTGTATCCATCAGCATTTTCCGTTTTAAACTTAACTTGTTCTATTAACCCTGCAATATTTCAACCTCCGTCGTGCAAATGAATTGCAATGATGGTATCTACCCTCCCATACGATCTCAGTTTAATTAGGCAGGTTGAGTGGTCACATAACGATGTTTCTCCATACGAACCTGTACTCGTACAACATACAACATGTAAATGTGATGTACACTGGCGAACCATACAACCGTCTGTTGCATTTGCCGTTGGTTGGTTGTCAGTGGTTGGTTAGTGGCTGAGTGGCTGAAGGCCTTGATCGGTGGCTAACGAGCTAGTAGCTCAGTAAAGCGATGGCCTTCGGGATTTGATCCTAGTTTAATTACACTGTCAGACGACAACATGTAATAAAATCAAGAAAAATACGCTGCAGTTGATGGAAGATGGAACAGCCGTGTAGTGCAGTCAAACGCTGCTTTGAAATGATTTGAAGATAGTTTACAATTACGTGTGCAGAGTAATTGTAAAATGCCAGAAAACATTTTGTCTCCGTAATATAATTTAAAAATACGGTGCAATGGTGATAACACATACGCTTCATATACCAGGGAACCCGAATTCGACTATTGTGTGCCTCTTCATCAAAAACTATACGTTCAAAATTAAAAAGCAGATCATCAAAAATTGTAATAACTATAAAAAGTTTTAATACAACAATATTATATTATTATACAAGTTTTATACGACGGTATATTGTTCTATGAGTTCCACGAATGGAACAATATGTCGTAAGAAATAAGTATAATGTACTATTTTTTATACTTTGCTTCAGTTATTTAATAAAAATTTTGAAATTTTCAATTAAAAAATAACAGATTGTAATCTTGGGATATATAATTGTGAAATATGGTAACTCTGTTGAATATTAAAATAATTAGTACTTATAGTGTTTTGGGTTGAATGGAAGAACAGCCATTGGCTGAATTCCGCCCTTGACCATGAAGTCAATAAAGTACAATTATTATTATTATTATTACAATTCCTTTTAGAGTGTTCGATAGTTATTTTAGCTGATTATAAATTTTCAAGCCGAATTTTAATAGCTTATCTTGTTCTCGAGATTTTTGACTTTTAAGTTTGGCCCTAGGTTAAAAAAATGGACACTGACACAAACTTACTATTTTTGAATAACTATTACAGTTTCTTCACAAAAAATTTAGTAAATAGCAAAAAATCGCAAAAATCTATCAATAAAATTTGTATACTCCTTGTCATTTTACTAGATTTTATCAATTTTGATTACTTTTCATAAAAATGGCGTCCGTGAAAATTTTGTTATGTAAATTTGATCACATATATTTTTTGGTACGAGGACGTCAATAGGGAAATCTTTTATGCATTTTGGGTTTAAGGATAGGACACCATAGAAAATTAATAAAAATCATCAGAGTTATGAAAATTTTAATTTTGATGTTTATGTATATAATTTTAATCATATATTATCAATTTTGAAACAGAGTTAGGTATCTCTTTTAATTTCTGAGATATTCGCTTTCTCAGTTTTATAACCCCAATTTTTGTTCCTTGTTCTAAAAATAATAAATGATCAAAAAAATACATTTTTGTCGGTACCACCATGTCACCATTCGATACTACGTAAAAAAAAATATATTAAGTACAAGAATGTTTAAAATTTTTGAACATGCAATCCAAATGTAGAAAAGAAAGTTTGAAATGGTATTTTGATAATAATAAAAAGTGAAATTAAGTTTGCTAGAATTCGTGAAATATTTTTTCTTTTCTTGGAATGATTAGAAGTTTGTTGTAAAACAATAAGGGTTGCGTGTTTGGCCTCAAGTTTAATACCCAAGAATTTCATGTGTAATGTGTAATTAAAGCAATTACTGAACTCGAGTGTGTAATTATATAATCTAGTTCGAGTTTATTTTATTAATGATTCCCACAACGCGCGAACTTATTGTCTGCTGAGACACTGCTGTAACGCTATTGAGAATATCGTTTCAAATTTAATGACCGTGCTTTTAAATTATTTTAAATACATTATAATTGAACAATAAGAATGAGAGTCATTATTTTGACTAGCTTGATTGTTGTATATATTCTAGATGAGATCACTTGAGGTATGTCAAGTACTTAATTGTTGCAATTAACAATTGTTACTAAATAGGTACAAAGTATCAAACTATGTTCATAATTAATAAATAGTTGGTATGTACATTAAAATTTTTCCATATTTATAACCTTGAAATTAAAAAATAAAAATATATGAATTCCAGAAAACTTAACAAAGTATTATTCATGATACTTTGACATTATAGGACAAATATGAACACGCTGGAAACAAAATATTATCATACTATATAAATCTTCAAAAATGCGTAAAATATTATTTTGTAAATCTATGTGTATAAAATTATACCCATAAAAACATACTAAATAACACGTTAATATATTAAATTTTATTCAAAATACATTTGTATTTGAAACAAATTTATATTTGAAATAAATCTTCGTATTTGAAATATTAGTTAAGTAGAATTACTAGATAGAGAGTTGTTCCCAGCAGAAACAGCACAGAATCATTTTCCTCGAGGGATCATTTTATACACTTTTCCCCTAAGTAAAATATTTTACAGCATATAAAAAAAATACTTTAAATTGCGGCACAGTTTTAAAACACAAATTCAAGTTTAGTATTGTACCTTCTAAAACCTACTTGAAATTTATTAAATTAAAAATGTAATATAAATAAATTTACAACTTCTAAGAGCTTTTTCAATTAGTGTAAAATAAAATTTATAGTAGGATTTATAATATAAAAAAAAATAATGCTCTGGTAAGTGTAATGCAATCATACGAAATTATATAATTATATTATTATACTTCATTTTATTCATAAATAAATTAAAAATTCATGTGACCCTCAACAAATTTTGATCACGTTTAAAACTAACCTAATTTGTACCAACGACCTTTAATTGACTATTACAACACAATATACATTGAACTTACATATTTAGAATCTGCCATTGTTAACCAACAAATATAAATTCAAATAACATTTTAAATATTAATAATGCACTTGCAGAATGCATAGAGCCAGATTAACACATGAACCCAAATACCCACATTAGCACAAGTCACTACCCAACCACAGAATAGGTTTATACAGAAGCGACAGTAAGACAGAGAAACGAGAATTAGAGAGGGATGGGGAATGTGCACACATTTAAAGGGCACATTGTTTAAAATCGGAAAGTTTCTTCTAATCTTAAAGAGAGATAGGGGAAAAGTACCAATTTAAAGGTCTATACAATGTTTTAAGATCATAGAACTGAATAGGGGGACATGGAAGGTACCAAAACGGAGCATCGCTTCTGTATATAACTATTCTGTGACCCAACCCTTCACCAACACAAAACAAAGCAACTCACCTAGTGGGCTGCCGCAGTGGTGAGTGCCCTCACGGAGTGATATCGTGTCCTCGGCACCTCTGGCGTCCTCATCACCGTCCTCAGGCTCCTCCGGGAGGGAGGGAGGACCTAGCCAGTTCCTCACGGCGCGACCTCCGCCGTCCAGACGCACGCGGGGGAGTTCGACGAACACGGCGTCGCTTACCTGGAGGGAAAAGAGATTTAAAATGTAATTTGTGATTATGTAAAGGTGTTTTAATAATAGAGTGGTAATGAAACTAAATCATTGATTGATGATAGTATTGAAATGTTAAGTAATTTGCAAATGTTTAGCTGATTAAATAAAACGGCTGCACAAATAGACAAGAAATATGTTTCATGCAAAGGCAACATCGATAGCCACATAATTACAGAAATAAAAATAAAACGGCACACTCTGCCTGATTTCCTAAATTTTCTATGACATTTAAAATTCAAAATACATACCTCCGATATTATCAACATTTAATTTTAAATGTACATTTAACGAAGAAAAGTCTATAGAAATAAAATATTTTAAAGGACAAAATTTCGGTATTCTTTTTTTCATTAAATACGCCTTTCAAATTAAATGTCTGTTGATAAAAAATTCGATATGCTTTTTGCCACTAAAAAAGCATTTAAAATATCTGTTGATAATACTGTAGGATGGAGGTTTTTAATTAACAAAATTCATGCTTGTTATATGTACCTAATTCATTTCATTTTCCATTCCAAATGTGTGACATCTTATATTTATCAAACATTGTTAGCACTAATTTTAATCCTATTAGCCAGTCCCGTATTACCGCCTGGGTAACAAAAGCCATGGCGTAGGGCGCAAAATTCTAATGGTAATCCGGTTTTTAAAATTAAATATGAAAATTTAATGTAATAAATCTAGATATTTTAATTATTGATATTATAAAAAACTATAACAACACCTTGAAATTAATGTCCAATTTTATATACCAGCATTTCAATTTTATATTTTTATAGTGTTTGAAAAACATATGACAGTAGTCATTCAACATATAAATATCATCTCTAAAACTGAACTTTACTTTTCAACAAATAATTTTCTATCAAATTGGAATACAATAATTTTACCTCATATAAGCGGCAAAAAGTAAATGTATTAAATACTTGAAATTCTGAAGCTAACGATGGAATTGTTTCCTCATTGTTGGAGCTGTTTTAATATCCAATATCCATTACTAAGCGCCACACCAATTAAATAAAGCAATTTCAATTAGTGTTAACTACGTTACTATAATAGTGCGCGGTGACGTCATGTTAGTGCTCTGCAGCTAATGAAATGAATTAATTGTGATTAATCGCCGGCACTCGCCTTTTCAGGGGTCAAAAGTCGCCAGCAGCTGTGGGATGTTATTAGATAATAATAGATATATGTCTATTATTATAGACTCCTTCACTGTATAGATAGAGTAATTTACTGTATTGTAAGATAGTTTGTACTGTAAGTATTTAATTGGAAATGGAAGTTTAATATATATCAATAATCCATAAATTTTTAACTTTATGTCAAAATCAGGGCATGTAACCGGTTAAAAAAACCGGTTAATAAAAACCGGTAACCGATATTTTCAACGAAAATTGCGAACTTTAACCGTAATTTTAACCGATATTTTTCAGGCCGAAATTACCGGTAACCGTTAACCAAAAAAAAAATAAACCGGTTTTAGCGAACATTAACCTTTATTTAATATCATTTAGCGAGAAAAAAAATAATATTTTTTTATATCTGTGTTTTCTATTTGTATTTGAACATGAATCATGACAGTTTTTACAATTAACATTTTACTTTTTCATATACAGCCAAAAAAATCCAAAAAGACCCATTTTTAGGTCCAAAATTTTGATTTTTGAAATTATTCCAAATTGATAGTCGCCAATGCGCTGATTTCAAATTTTCAAACCGAATTCAATTATCTCTTTCCGTTCCTGAGATATTTGACCTCAAAGTTGCACCTCAAAAAAGTGGGTTTTTTGGATATAACTCTAAAACGGGTAGGGACACAATCTCAACGACTATACCAGTGGATTCTACAGGCAAAGTTACATAAAGAAATGTTTTCTCCGCATATACGTTCTTTGGAACGATTTTGTGAAAAATGAGAAAAACGAAAAAAACCGGAATTTCAGTTTTTCGCTTGGGAACTTTTTGTCACCAAATCTTTTCATTTTCTACACTTAAGTAAATACAGATGCGCTGATTCCAAATTTTCAAACCGATTTCAATTATCTCTTACCGTTCTGGAGATATTTGCGTTCAAAGTCAGACCTGAAAAAAATTGTTTTTCAGGAATAGTCCTGAAATGGGTCGAGATACGACCTCGGCGACCTCACCAATCGATTCTGCGGGCAAAATTACATAAGTATACCAATTTTCAGATATTTATTCAGGCGGATACAATTTTTAGAGCGAAAAAACGAAAAACGCAAAAATTGAAAAATCGCCTGATGAACCCCTTACGATTTTTTCCGATTTTTGGCCATTTTCGTTTTTTCGCTGTAAAAATTGTATCCATTAGAATATAAATCTGAAAATTGGTACAAAAATGTAATTTTGTCCGTAGAATCGATTGGTGAGGTCGCCAAAGTCGTATCTCAACCCATTTCAGGACTATTCCTGAAAAACTGAATTTTTCAAGTCCAACTTTGAACTCAAATATCTCGAGAACGGTAGAAGATAATTGAAATCGGTTTGAAAATTTGGAATCAGCACATTCTTCTTTACTTAAGTCCAGAATATAAAAAATTTTGGAGACAAAAAGTTTCCGAGCGAAAAACTGAAATTCCGGTTTTTTCGTTTTTCTCATTTTTCACCAAATCGTTCCAAAGAACGTATATGAGGAGAAAACATTTCTTTATGTAACTTTCCGTGTAGAATCGACTGGTATAATCGTTGAGAATGTATCTCTACCCATTTTAGAGATATGGTCAAAAAACACCCTTTTTTGAGGTACAACTTTGAGAGCAAATATCTCAGGAATGGAAAGAGATAATTGAATTCGGTTTGAAAATTTGAAATCAGCGCATCGACGACTATCAAGTTGGCCTAATTCCAAAAATCAAAATTTTGGACCCAAAAATGGGAATTTTTAATTTTTTTTGGCTGTATATGAAAAATTTTAGAGTGAAAAACAATAAATTGTAACTTTTCATGTATGTCTATTATTGGAAATTACTAGGAAGACTTAAAAAGAAAGTTTTAGAAGGCAGAAAGATGTTCCAAGTGTTCTGAAATAAGTAGAGAGACTTGCACTATGTTTCACTTTGTTCCAAATTGTTTGGGACAAAGTTAAGGCACTTGTTTAGGGTGTAACATAAATGTACTAGGTTCAACACTGTTCCAAGATAATTGGGAGTAAGATGAGACAGTTCTACAGGGTTTAACAATGTTCTAGATAGTTCAACAAGGTTTAACTTATTTTCGGAAAGAAGGTGGTTATTCCTGTGTTTGTACTGCTGGTTTTACCGGTTCAAATTGTGACATAACTTTAACTAAAGACGCATGTAAAAGAGATATTTGTAAGAGTGGTTCAACTTGCACTCCCCTTAAAAAAGGAGGGTTTATTTGTGAAGACTGTTATCCCAATAATGGGTATCAACATTATACAGAATTATGTGAACTTAAAAGTAGAAACTTTGGAAAAAGCTCGTTTCTTACTTTTCCAAGTTTGAAACAGAGACATCGTTTACATTTGACTTTAAAGTAAGTACTAAACTAAAAGCTTTTTTGAATTTTTTTAATGGATTTCTCTGTTTTTTTTATAAGACACATTTTTTATATTTTTACTTTAACTTGTACGGAACAGGTTTACCAAAATAAAACAACATGCAAAATTAATAAAATTAAGTTTTATAAGCTTGTAACTCAAAAACTATTCAAGATATAGTCTTAAAATCAGAGCATGTAACCGGTTAATAAAAACCGGTAACCGATATTTTCAACGAAAATTGCGAACTTTAACCGTAATTTTAACCGATATTTTTCAGGCTGAAAATACCGGTAACCGTTAACCAAGAAAAAAAATAAACCGGTTTTAGCGAACTTTAACCTTTATTTTAATATCATTTAGCGAAAAAAAAATTTTTTTTATATCTGTGTTTTCTATTTGTATTTGAACATGAGTCATGACAGGTTTTACAATTAACATTTTATTGGAGAGTCATAAATGTAGGTAGTTTCTTTGGCCGTTTAGGTTACTTAAAAAGTCCCAAATATATAGGGCCTTCGTCAACACAAGCAAGTTTAAAATTTAAAAGTGACCTGCGTTTTTCTGAAGATATTACGGGAATTTTTGTGAATATTCATTAATTAATTTGCTTTTTTTTAATTGTTATATTTTTCTCAGATGGTATTTTTTTATTATTTTTTTAAATTAATTATTCTGTATTTTTTTTTAATCAAATTTTTATAATTAAATTCTTTTAATTAATTTAATTATTTTTTTAACCGATATATTAACCGGTTTCTAATTTTCAAAAACCGGTTTTCGAACTAAAACCGTTATTATTATAACGTTCTCTATAAGGGTTAACCGTTAACCAGTATTTTTTTCGGTTACATGCCCTGGTCAAAATGCATTTTGGGAAAATGTATACAAAATTTTAAAAATATATAAATTTCATTCGGGCAGTGTGGCTTAGTTAGTTAGCGCACTTCGACTAGTTAAGCGGAGTGTGAGATCTGAGGTTCAAATCCCAGTGATGACAAACCTGTAGCCAAAAATAAATAATAATATAATAATAAATAGTACTGTGTTCGAGTGGTTCGGAACCCACTATAAGCTGTAGCTGTCCTGTTACTGGACTTCCGTCTGGGTAAATTAAATAAATAATTCTCAACGATCTGTCATAAAATGTAGTTCTCATGAGAAAAAAAAATTGGTTGGAAAATTATTTGATTTGTATTTCGGCAAGGCTTTTGAATTCGTGTTTCTAATTTGTATTAAATCTATCGTTTTGTGTTGTACTTACATGTTAGTTTTAATAAGGATTTGATACAGTTACTATATTTTTCGAGTTTCCGAGATTTTTGGATTTAAAATAAAGATATCCATTCTTTGCAATACCCTTAAAGTTTAAAAGTTTCCAAAAATAAAAAATATACTCCTATTTTTACATCATTTCAAAAGAACTCAAAAGTACTAAATTTATAATTTTCGTAGATTTAAATATTTTAGTCTCCAACTATTTATATTGCTATTTTTACAAATGAATGATTTTATAATTACCTACCGAATTTCATAGAAAATAATTTAGAAATGACGAAAAATGTCAATATTTACTAATGGCCAGTTGAACCAATATTACTTAAATTAGGTATAAGTATTTTTTTGATTTAATAGTGTTACTTAAAATTTGAGCGTTGTTAACAGAGTGTATGAGATTATTTAGATATTCGGAGCCAGATTCTCAAAACAGGCTTAGCTCTTAAATTGGTTTAAATATGTCAAATTAAAACCAGTTTAAGAGCTAATCATGTTTTGTGAATCTGACTGTTAGAGTTTAGATAAACTTAAACGCATAAATACCATTCTTCCAACAGATACGCTTAATAATTATTAAAACTATTTCCCATCGCTGGCTTTATTACAAGTATCCATTTGTACTGAAATAAATAATAGTAATAGCATTCATATGTTATTATTTATTATTTAACAAAATAATATGTATATGGTGACGATTGTTTCGTTCTTTCACCAAAGTTTGATTCAATTTTTTGTCAAAATGGGTGAAACGTCCTTCTCTATATTTGAATGAATAAATTTTCATTTAGACTGAACAATTTAGTTGTATTTATAACGACGAGTTGATCTGAGAACCCTGTGTCATACTATTAGAGACAATGTCTGGCATTGTGGGCTTTCTTTATTTCCTCCTTAATTTATGTGCTGGATAGGAGTGGTAGTGCTCAAGGCGTGGACTAGTGCATTCATGTTGCCATGTTGGCGACACTGGGGAACCATTGTTAGGAAGATGATCGTATGTACATGTATGAATTGTAATTGTTGCATGGGTGTTGAATGAATGACGGAATTCAACTAATTGCACGAATTACAGGGGTTTGGATCTCAAACAATTCTTAGTAGAGCAGTGTGTTGGTTACATTATTGTTGTACTTGGAAGAAACCTGAAGAAAATAAACATTCTTCAAAATTGTTTCACAGATTAAAAATTCCTGAACATTGAGTAACTTGAACATAATCAGTTGTCATTTATGGTACAACATTCGAATCAGGGTTGCAAGTATCTAATAAAAAAAATTACTTGCATTTCAGTACTGAGGACTGTCAGCTTATAGAGCACACAACGTAATTTTTATTTGATTAGACTGGCGAAATTGGAATTTGAACCCCAGGTCTTCCACTTCTCTTTTTTTTATTTTATTATATACTTCGTAGTGCATTCTTAGTAGGAACATAAAATCCACCTCAACTACCAAGGAACTTGTTTCGCGACAACTTTTACTTGCATTTTCGGTGTAGAATATCGAGCTACAGTCTTTGCAGAGATATACTCGTTCGTACCATAGTTTCTTCGGGTAAGTGGGGGAGAGATGGACCGGTAGGAGAGATGGAGTTTGGTCTTAAAAATAAATTAGAATAACATCTCTCATAGGTAATGTTAATTTTGTTGTTTAGAGACAGTGTAAATAGCCGTTTGAAAATTAATGCAGTCAACACTGACTAATCCAAGATTTACCTAAAAAATTGCCAAAAATTTTTTGTATCTTGTATTCACAATTAGTTTATTACTACTTCGGTAGGTTTATACTAATTTTTACGAACATACTTTATAAACATATGCATAAGACGTAACATAACCTAAAAATGTGGTTCTATTTGTACACCGTTATAAGTACTTTAGTGATACTGCTCTGAGAATAGAAGGACCACCTATGCTGACAAGAGATGGATTAAAGGATTTTTATTGTTAAAAAGATCAATTCAAGCGGTGAACAGGAGAAAAATCATTCGCATATAGAAAGGTAGACGATCTAGATGCTATTCTTTAGGAGTTCGGAAGAACTGTTGTTAAATGGTTAATGAGAGAATGATGATAATGAAGACACTGAAGATTTTTAATACGTATATGCGGGATGCAAGGAAAATTATTTAAAAAAAAACGATAAAGAAGGATGAATGGATAAAATATGTAATTTTTTGTCGCTATTTACAGGAAGAGGGTACCACATACGACAAATGACAACAATCTGTTAAACAGTTCATCTCGTCATAGCCTTGGTCCGTCTCACCTATATAATGGAGAAGAGTTGGACTTTTTTGAACCAGTACAAAATACTTTCTGAAGTTTTCAAAACATAGTTTAATTTTTTTCTTTATTCTTTTAAGTAAGCATACATTATGTTTTGTTATAAATAAATATTATTTTTTTAAATATTATTCAATATTGTAGAGTAATAATTATTTTTCCAAAATTTGGTCCATCTCATCCCAGTTACCCTAAAAAGTTTAAAAATATCTAATACAATACGCGGAGAACGAAGAAGTCCTTTAATACAATTATGTCTTTACTACATTTTAATCCAAAGTCAATATCAGTTTTTTGTAAATATAAGCATAGCAACTCATAATTCCAAAGCGTGCATTATATATTCCAGTATGTATTGTATCTTTTATTCACGTCGTTAATAAACAATAAAATACAGATGGTACAAATTGTCAAATAAATTATTTAACATTGCAAACAAAATTTCAATTAGTGTGTTTATGTTTAAATCCAGTTAAAAAAAAGGGCCGGTACCAAAATGGCCCAGTGATGTTTTTAATAACGTTATTGTTTTAAACTAAAATTGTGTTACTTGTATTTGTCAACTACAATTATAATATATATGCCTTATATTTTGTCGAAATAAAAAAACGAAATTAAATTTTGTTATTTACCCAATGTGTAAATAAATTTCGAAACCTAATAAATCGATATGATCCAATTTTATATGAAGTAATTTACATATTTTTATTGCCTCAACCATTGTTTTAACTTTTTCGGATTCTGACCATGAACCAATTACCATATTAGTGAGTTTAATTGCATTAATAACAATGTTTCTTATTTATTTGACAGGTTTATAGCTTCGTATATGAGATGACCAATATACCATCATAACAAATAAACTACTTCTATTACAGTAAACATTCGCAACATACAAAACAATAAACAAATTTGAAATTAATTCAAACAATCAATCTACAATATTTCATTTGCAATTCAAATGTCAAATACAAATAAAAAATTTATAGATATAACAACAAACAAATTGCTTTTCAGGACAATAAAAAGTAAAAAAATAATTGGCAGTCACATGACTTTGACAGTTAAACTAATTTTAAGGTTAGAAACAAATAATATTTAGCATTATTTTTATTATGACTGACTAAATAATATAACAAAATTTATATTATTTTTATGTCATGTGGCAGTTAATTATTTTTCACTTTTATAAGTTATCAATCATGCTCTACTTTTTTTCTTACCCGTAAAGTCCCACAGAAGATCTGCATGTTAAACAAGGTTTCATATTAATCTTTTTATTGATAGAAAGTAAGTAAAATTTATATAAATCTTCGATTTATTTATACATAATGAAAGTTAATATCTAGATCAAGTATCAAGTGCAAGCAATTAACCTATAATTACTGCTACAAAAATTATTTCTCTTTATTCAAATTTATTTCCACCTTATTATTAACACTTTCAAGTAATAAATTTGGTAATTTGATGAATATTCCACGCGGTGACCCAAATTTAAGTTTACACAAACGTTTGAAGTGGTGAAAGATGGAATAAACATTGGAAACAAAACAAGAGCCATTTTGATCTTGACAATATTCAGCTGTTACTGATATGTAAACACATTTAGCCGTATAGTTATTTTATGCAACCGATTCTTTTATGTTGGAATTGTTTGGCGTGAAATTTACATACCCATTGCGGTTTGCTTTTGACAGTGGCGTAGATTGAATTGTTATGGAAACAATATTCAATACTATTAGAACATCAGATGTGGTTTAAAGTTTCTTCAAATATACAAGGTGAATAAATTAAGTAACAAAACAGATTTTTTTTTTAATTGTTCCGATAGAATTACAATTCATTATTGCCTCCCTCAAAATAAAGTCCTTGGGAAGCCACACAATGTTGGACTGGTTTCCTATCCTCATAACAGTGCTGGAACTCGGACACTGGAATCACCTTCAGCTGGTTGGTTACAGCCGTTTAAATGATTTTGCAATCTCGGGAAGAGGAAAAAGTCACTACTACTTAAGTCAGGCGAATAAAGCTAAGGAGCCACACTAATGTTTTTACTGGCGAAAATCTCATTTTTATAAACTATTTTTGAACAGATGTTATGAATTACAAGATCCAAGATTCTGTCAACATTCTCATTAGTTTTTAAAGATGATGGCCTGCCGCTATAAGTTTCATCTTCAATCGATTCTTCCTTCTCAAAACGTCTAAAACTACCGAAAAACCTGGGCCTTTGAAATAATACTATCTCCGTACATTTGCTTAAATTTTCCAATGAACTGTGCCCAAGTCTGAAGCAAAACCTGATAGCGCACCCTTGGTTTGAAATTACGAAAAAAATCGTTAAGGACAACCAAATGATTAGGGAATTCAACCTCCTATTGTCAAGTCACGCGTCCCAAGTGTTACAATATCGAACGCTACGTTGCCAGTCTTATTACTTAATTTAAATTCCTCCTATAACACAAATTTGTAAAAAAACATAATAAAATGCACTTTTTGAGATGAAAAGGGGGCTGAGAATCCTCCTAGAATCTCCCCTTCCCCTTAGTTACGCCACTGTCGAAAACATTAATAATAGAATTTTAATATTTATTCTAACATCTTTATTTTCTGAAACCGACTAAATATTGTTCGATAACATAGCACGGATGTTATTCCTACCAGGTCTCAGAGATGTGTTAAAATGCTTGCATTGCTCGGATTTCGAACCAACATCTACGGCAGTTGTGATACTCAGATCATAACAATCCTCGGTATGTTAAATGTTACAATACCTCCCTTAATATATGTATGTGGCGACCGTTAAAAATTTTATTCTACATGATTTTTATTAAATGAAAATTTTGGGTTATGTAAATTTCTATGAAATGACATTTCCATGTACTTTCAATTAATAATTCGAAGACATAACTTTATTTTTTAACAAATTGAGTACATTATTAACTTTTTCCACTGTCTATATACCTTTCCATTGAATGATTCGTAGATAAGTCTTTTAAGAATTTTTGACTTACCGATAGTTCCTCGGATCTGTAGGCTGTCAACGTTTGTTCATCTTGTAAAAGGACGCAAAAATGTGGTTCCCATTGTGGTTCAAATCGTTCGGCTGCTGAACCTTCTTTACGGTTATTAGCTGTTCCTCGATCTGTAACAAATCATAGAAAACCATTAGTTATAATTAATTCAGAATTAACAAATATAAATAAAATAAATAAAAATGTATACAGTAATGGAAATAAATATAAATTATCCTTTTAAAATTTGTTAATTTGTTTTATCGTAAATATACATTTATTACTCATTCAACGTAAAATCAATTATGCTGAAAATAACAACAAAAACTGCAGATGATTTGAAGGTTTAAAAATAACGAAGTTAAATTATACCGATTGGATTTCCAATGCAGTAAGTCATCTTTACAAATTACTGTAAGTGATTTCTAACATTATTTAGCAACTGGGGTATCGGTAAATAACTAATAAAAAGCAACAATAGTAATTATATTTAAAAATGACAAACCAATCAAATAAAAATTTTCAAATATTCCACATTTTAATTACGCTGTTGTGTCTACCAGTTATATATTATTGGAGATCGAGACGAACCATCCTTAATAGGTATGAAGCACTTATTGCTAAGACTGATGCAGCAATTAGCTTAATTAATTTATATAAGTAACTAGCATTTCAAAATATAAAAAGTTCCTGATCGCTCATATAAATTCTACACATGTCTTTCTCACCTAATCAAATGCTTTATTGGAATTTCACTTATAAATTTATAAATCAATCCAAATTCAAAATTCTACCTAGTTATCAAGATATATTTCGTCAAAACACCGTCACAAAGAATATTTCGCAAAATTTTGACAGAATGTATTGCTGAAATATTTAAGTTGGTATCCCTACATTTTGCCTGCCTAGGCCAGCAAACAGAGAGTTTCTGGACGATTTTAAGTTCTGTAATAATAATCATAATGAGACGGAGGCGCGAAAATATAATTTGAGTAATGAACTCAACCGCAATTCTTGCGAAGTAACAACTCGAGACAAAACGTCATTTTTGACACTCGTTGGCCGGTTTTAAGCAACAACTATTCGTAAATTTTTCCAATAAATTCATTGCTCTTCATATATTTTAATTATAATAAATCAGACTACGTATTTTTCTATAAAAATCAAAACTGTTATTGTTATTATACATATGTAATTATTCCAGTAGTTAGTTTGTAATAATTTAAAATTTGTCACCTTTATGAGAGAAAACAGTAATTTCTTAAAGTAGTTAAACATGATATTAACCATTAAATATGTTGATTAGATTTTGTTTGTGGAACGAGTACAGTGAAGACAAACTTTATTTATTATTCGTTGAGTATTTTCTATTTCCTATACTTTCTCTGTTCGTTTATTTATTCCGTCTACCTTTCCTGGAAGTAGGATGACCATAACGTTTGCAATTCTCCTTCACTGCTTTACGGCATGCAGATCCCAATGACATTAATTCCTATTCTACAAAGGAACACACAGAGGAGTATTTTAGTCTTGTAGTCCTCTTTGCTCGCCAGTGGCCATCTGCTGGCTCATTACCGATCCATCAACACTTGTCAACAGAAACAGATTGCTTTAGTTCGCTCTGTATGTGCGTATAGTAAGCATACTTGTCCTATTGTTACAACTTCAAGGTTCAAGAACTGTGTGACAAGGAGGATGTGATGATTTGCATAACAGGGGAAACATGTCTCACACCAGTGGTACTCAAATACTTTATTGTGTTTACATAAAGACATATTTACATTATTTGTAAAGATGTTCGCAATGAAAATATCAGTAACGAGTATAATTTTCTAGTAAGTATATTAATTTAAATTGTTAAATGTAATACGAAAACAGATAAAGGTTATTCAATTTGAAAAGATTTACAAATAATTTAAATCACAGAGATAATAAATAGTTCAATTATCAAAAACTAGGAAAATAAGTAGAGTCGAACTTGAATCACAAGGGGCAGGATTCAAATTACAAAAATTAGTTGTTTATTTTATAATATTCAGTAATGCATTCTTTTTACTTCCTTATAAAAAGTAAGGGAAGTATTCTAATTGGGAAAAATTTCGGTTTTCAGATTTCAATGAAAATATCCATTTTGTATGTACGTACGTACGTATCCCGGATAATAAATGATTAGCCGCAAAATTTTGAAATTTTGTATATGGGACTCCTATAACATTTTTTTTTCATTACAATCGCATGTGCTAAAAAGACACTTTGTTCAAAGTGTTTTTTTTAGTTTTCGCATAATTAAAAAACAATTAGCTGTAGAATGTTGAAATTTTGATAATGGAATTGCTAACTAGTTGGGCACCTCAATTTTTTGTTCCAATCGGCCTTATGAAAAGGGCATTTTACTGTTGACAGAAAGTTAATAAATATAATAATTTCATTGGTTTTTAATTTTCGTAAAAACATTTGATTTCTTGTTCATAAATTGACATTGACAATTGTCGGAATATATTTCGTGAGAAATATGTAGGAAATAAATTAAAACAATACGAGTATCTCTTTCTTTGCAAGTTTTTGAGCGATTAAAATAACTATTTATAATGCAATAAGGAATAGTAATATACGTTTTATTAAAATTTTCAAATGATGTTCTATTTCGATGGGAACTTCGAAGATATGAAACGAATGGAAGTTGAAGAATGATTAGCCGTAGAATGATCTCACTTTCAAGCGAAAAAGATTAAATAAAATGCTGTAAAAAATGAGTATAATTTAGCGTACAAGGAAGTCATGTAGTGTTCTCATCAGATTTTATCTTTATAAAATATTCCACTAAATTTAAAGAATTATAGATATGATCCGAAACATTTTCACAGGACCCGATGAAGTTCTATTAAATTTTTTTAAGAAGTGAAGAAACGTCATCAGTATTGTTAACCAGATTATGACGTCACGAAGTACATTGTTAACATACATTAATTTATTCCAAATAACTGCTCTCTACAAAAGAATCATTGATTTAAATTTTAAAATAAAAAATAAAAATTGTAACATTTGTAGATAATTTCATAATTTGATTGATCGACGAGACATATAAATGACTTACGTAAAATTCAGATAAAATACATACAAAAAGAAACCAAACATTCTTACTTTATCTGTATAAATATTTTTTCATAATACCAACATTTTTATCTCGCTCAATGTTCGCAAAAAACCGGAAATTATAAAAAAAAAACTTTATGAAAAGAAGTTATTCTGAAGTATTTTTAAATTTTTTCTATTTCATTGTAAAGTATATGTTTCAAAACTAAATTATGAAAAGAAAGTAATACAATTCTTTTGAAAAAGTAAAAGTTAGTAGAGATCAAATAATTGGTTTTCCTTTGTTGATGAAAGTAAAAAAGAAGAGAAATAGAACAATTTGTTCGTTCCTTTGGTTTAAAAGAACAAATAGTAACACAATTCTTCTCTTTAATTAGAAAATCACATAAAACAGTACAGTATCAATCAGAATTTTCAATGGAAAACAGAACGTCACTACGAATTGAAAACAATCATTAAATAAAGCTATATGAGTTATGAAACAGTTTTATGCAACGTTCTAAAGTAATGTATGAAAACGAAAAGTCTTCCTTAACTCTGACATACCAGACAAAGTGACTTATTATCTCAACTTGTGGTTAAGATAATTGCAATAATTTACAAAACCATCAATTTAGCTGTAATTGTTTGCACTTTTAGGAAAAACTCAATAAAGTAATAATAAGATAATGATATATTTGTTTAAATGAGTTATTCAAAATATGTTATTAATAAAATTGATACAATTATCAACCGTCTTCCATGTTATTTATTACAGTCATTTATTCTGTTTTTCATCTTTTTGTTTTAACGTATTTCTGATACAATTTTATCAACTCCTCCATGACTACAGGGTGTGAAATCTTGAAAATTTTTGCCATATCTATAAAATTATCTATAATTACTCTCAAGAGTGCAAAAAGATGAAAATCAACGGCGTGGTTCTTTTATTTCACGTTCATCTGTTCTACTTCCAGCTGCAGGCTTTAGCTGTCATACGTCGCGGTTGTGTTTTGTTTATTTTATCGTCAGTTGTTTAACAAACGCGTGGACTTTGTTTTTGTGAATGCACTTGCTTTCAGGTTTGTGGGAGAAAATAGTAATGGTCACAATTATTTAACATACATATTGAGGTTTATATTCCCATTACATTTTAATGTTTTATCTGTATGAGTACGGTATGTTTGTATAAATATTTGCAGAATATAAAGCTATTTAAATGTTAATTTACTTATACTATACATTGTAAATGAGTGTCATATTATTCATTTGTATTATACAAATGTTACTTCAATGCAACAATGAGTGTGTACATTGCATTGGTAATTCATAATAAAATAAACAAAATTACCATTGAAATGTATTCATAGAGCTTTATATAGTTAAGCAAAAATCTGCACAGTTACATTTGAGGTCCTATATTTTTATTATTTGCTTTTTATATTTTGGCCTTACATCGTATTTGTAGTTGTCAAGTTTATTTCTTTGATTTTTATATTTCTAATGAATATGCTTGGTGAAAAATACTTTTAATTACATATGCAATTTTAATAAGGCTCGAAAATTTTTGAAGATTTATACCTATGATTATTCTATTGTATTTTAAAATGTAAAATTTTTCACCAAGCATATATCTTAGGTCAATTACTTTCTCCTCGATAAGGGTAAGTACCTATTTTTTTATCACTAAAGGCCATTTTAGACTAGACAATTATACAAAATTTTGCACCATCTTTGGGGTAATGTAAATTGGCTAGTACCAAACAGCAAATTGGTTGAAATATTGCATACCATCGTAAATGTGTTGAAAAAACAGAACACTTCATACAATCTGTCTTGTGAATCTGTCACTCAATTTGGCTGTCAGCATGCGCATATATGAATTTTGTGTTTTCAGGCGTTTCTAACGTTTTTATTGTATGTAGAGTGGTTATAGAAATTATTATTAGTGTTACTTCTGGTAAAGTTGAAAGTATTGCAAACTTTAAATGTAAATGAATTTATGGTTCATTTTGCTTGTCACATTGATATATTTAGGGAAAATGCGTAGAATGAGAGCCAATAAATTGTACAAGAAATTCCATTAGTATCACACAAAATTTCTTCAAAATCTAGCAATTTTTGATACAAGATATAGTATCATTTCTTGTAGTATTTATTGTATAGCCATATACAGGCTAGGCTAAATCGGCCTTAACATATACGTCGGTAATTTTTGATCAAATGTTCGGGATATAAAAGTCAACGAAATGAACTTGACGGAAACTGTACCAGTATTTCGAAAATAACTAATAGGGATATCATAAATTGATTTAAAAACTTTATTTTTTGGAAACTATGAACTTGTGTTTCATGTTAGAATTTTTTATTCGATTTATTTCTCTTTGGGAGCTAATGATTTTTGTTATTTATGAGTTTTACTTGAATTTATGGAAAGCGGAAAGTTTTTAACAATTGATCTATCCAAAATAGAATTTTACTTGAAGTTAATTTCGTTATCTTTAATTTCTCACATATTCATTGACCCTCTAGTACATTCTCCATACAAACTAGAATTCTGGTAAACGCAATTTCAGGTAAAAATATATTATATTTATTTATATATTTTAAAATTTTCATAAGCAATATAAATAAGAGCCGTTAATTTATTGGTACATTTTACGAATAGTTTTGCTTAATGACAAACGAATTTCAAAATTGACATTTAAATCAGTAAACTAAAGTGATTTCATTTTGACCCGAGTTGTCGTTATTTCGCATGTTATGAGTATGAAAATGAATCAAATTTCTTTGATCATTACATGAATCCCAAAAGTTCAACAATAAAATTATTCCTATAAACAAAATATCGATCTATTGTGGATTATATTTTTTTGCTGAAAATTTGTCTTCTTACTTCAAATGAATCATTCTGTTTGGGTGAAAATGACGTATGTGGAATGATCATTATAATTTTTCATGATATATTAATTATTTTGTAGGAAAGGCTGGTATAAATCTAGGCTGGTATCTCATCTGATGGTATCAGCGTTGCACTGTCGCTATATCCAGCATCTCTTGACACCACTGACATCGGGTAATTTATGTCTATTGCCACTCGACTTCTCCTGGTCATCAGGAGTACATACATCAAGATCTGCATATCCATTATGGAGAGAAAGAGCCAGCAAGAAAGAAACCACTTTACGGACAACGAAAAAGATTAGATAGAAATGAGAATGTATCAGATACAAACATAAAGGACTCAATACCGTAATAGATATTTTGGAAGTATTAACTGATAGCTTATCAACTCCAATTCTAAAGACATACGCTTTAGAGTGGATTTGAAATGAGGGTATAGTTTTTGGTGAAATTTCTCGATGATAATTCTATATTAAATCATATTTCAAAATAAAAAAAATCTAGTTTTACAATGATATAAGTATGTATATGTGCGCGTATATTTTAATTTCGGCCCTGATAACTTTAATGTAAGTAAAAGAACAACTCGCTTAGTTCTATTAATTGGTTACCCTAAAATACCGTATCATTATTAATATTAGTAATTAGTTCCTATCAAACTTTTTTCAAACAATAAAAATTTAATACCACAAATTGACCGAATTGAGAATTAGTTAGCTTTTAGTTGTGAATTAATAGAAACAGAGAAAGCAAAAATAGTATATTGTAATTTATTTTAATAATATTAATATAATTTACAACTTGCCGTTCAATTTATAGATTACCTGTCAGTTTTTGATAATTTTATTGTTAGATTATCTAGTGTTATACATTTAGACCGGTATTACAGGTTAGTATTGTAAAAGTTATTTTTTATTGGCTGATTCTACATACTTTCTATGGATACTTATTTATTTTACTTTTACTCCGGCGGCGTAAAAGTAAAAATTTCTACGCTAACGGCGTAGAAATTAAACTTCAACCTTGTCAATCAAGTCGCAAAAGGTGGAAGTAAGAATATATTGCTTCTCTAATAATGCATTTTTGAAATTTTGTTTTAAACATGTGGAATAATTTGTCTAAGTAAACTATTAAATGAATAAAATAATACAACTGGATAAAAAATTAAAAACCCATCATCAGAGAGACATAGTACGAAGTTTCAGCAATTTTACAGTATTTGATTTATTTTGAATATGTTTAGTTTTAAGATGATTTTAATACTATTACTAAACAGCATTTTGGCGTATTTCAAAGGCTAGTAGAGAACTCCTTTAAACCGAAATTTCGGATATGGTCCAGGACAGAAAAAGTACCTGTCTAAATAAATCTTTATCTCTTGGTCCATAAAACTTTATAAGGGGCAATCGGCTTATTTTATATAAATTTTCAAATATCTCTTAAAAAAACTATACCACTAAAATGTAAGTAAAATTTTCCTATGAGGCTTGTTTTATTTAGGAATGTTGTATCTTTGGTTAATAATTTTAAATATCGAAACCCTTTGAAACAAACTGATGATGAGAATTAGGTGAAGACTAAATCGAGTAAAAGTTTTGTCCTAAGAAAATTATATTAGAAATTAAAGTGCAACAATCTGCTACCGTGAAATTTATTATCCATTTGTTCTTATTTCCGTTGGGTAAACGTCCATTCTTGGTCAGATGATTGACTACCCACTGTAGGGCAAATTTCTAATGACTATTTCATTCCTCGTTTGAATTTCACTTGTCATAGTTGAAGGTGCAATTCTGCAGAAATGAATAAGCTTACGCACGGAAATTACAGTCCGATGTAAATAAGGAAGGAGACCATCTAATCCATCACAGCGCGGAAAGCAGATGTTGATGCTGATTCCAATCCGCAATGCACTTTGAGATGTGGTCGCTATCTAGTGTAGCAATTACCCTCCACTGCACACTCATCTGTTACGAATTTTTCCACATTGTTGTGTGTAAACAACAAACCATGGCAACGGCGCACATGGTGGATGCTGGGATAGTGCTAATGATTGTCAGTGTATTTATTGATTTTTTTTTTGTAGGATTATTAAATAAAAAATATACACTATAGATGAAGAACAGTCTGAAATACTTCAGTTATACCAATTTTCAGATTTTTATTCAAACGGTAAAAATTTTTAGGAAGGAAAAAACTGAAAATAGCCAAAATTGAGAAAAATCGCAAAGGGCACATCAAACAATTTTTTCCTTTTTTCACTCTAAAAATTGTATTCCTTGGAATAGAAATTTGAAAATTGGCACACTTATGTAATTTTTCAACCTATTAGAAGACTATGCTTGAAAAACTTCTGTTTTGGGTCTAATTTGAACGGTAATAAATAATTTAATTCTGTTTGAAACATTGTAATCAGCGCATCTATGTCCACTTTCCAGAAAATGATAAATTTTACAGACAAAAGTTCCTAATTAAATTGTGATTTTCCGATTTTTCTCATATTTTCACTGAACAGTGGCGGAACTAGAGGGAAAATGTTAGGTGGGCCACGCGGTGGGCACCAGAAAATCTTGGTGGGCCGTGTCATTGTTATATACCGAGTGTCTACTTTAATTTCTGAACATAAGAAATTCAATGTTACTTTTTTCATTTTTCAATATGTCTTTATTACCTTTTAATTTAGAACAAACTGTGAGATATGTATTAGTTTAGAAATAAAAACTGCATCCAATGAGGCAAAAATTGGCGCCCTTATATATTTAAAAAATAATAAATAATTTTTACAATATCCAAGCAATTTTCAGTAGGTGTCACGGAAACTGAACGACAGGTTTAAATTTTTTTGAAGTTGGCGCGAAAGAATCTATAATGTTACTTTTACTCATTTTAACTAGCACTAATCATCAAAATTCACATAAACTGCATGTTCTGAAAGACACGAAACTATATGTGCACTGATCTATTGTAGATGTAGTGGCAGATATGAAGACGGTCAGTCAGTGTCGGACTGGAAAGTTTTGGCCCACTGGGAAAAATATATTTTTTGGCCCCATAGGCATGAAATATGAAAATATAAAAAACAATTATATTTAAAAAAAATTTCCTACGACCACTGTTAAAAATAGTATTTTTAACGGTTGCTTAGCAAGTTAAAAATAACAGTTTATAACACAGTAAATACTTTTTTCTACTCCTGCTTTGAAAATACAATTTTCTGGTTTGTTTTTTATGTTGAAAGTGACTCTTTGCAGCACGCAGTGCTGCAAAACTTTGCAGCACTAATAAATGTTTGTTGCATTGTTGCTGCCATGGATACGCATCACTTGCGCATCACAAAAACAAAATTTGCAATAAATGTCAAATTATATTTAAAAAATAATTTTTTATTTCCTTATTTTTTATCTTGCAGGAGTAGAAAAAATAGTGTGTATAACACGTGTTGAAAGTCCTTTGTCGAACACAAACGATTGCAACCTTCGCTTCGCTCAGGCTGCAACTTTCGTTTTGGTTCGACAAAGATAGACTTTCAGCACTGATATACAAATAACTATTAAAACGTTGCCATTGACAACGTGTTAAAAGTAAAAAACAAATTTACTTTTAACACGTCTTATGTTCAGTTGTTCATAACAAATACATCATGACCTGTCATAAATGTCATTCTAATGCTTAGTTTTTATTTACTAATAGGTACATAACTGTGGTCGTAGGAAAAATAGTGTGTGATATTTGTGTTAAAAGTGATTTTATTTCGTTCGTGGGGTTTGTTAAACTCGGCTTCGCCTCGTTTCAAACTTCCCCACTCACTCATAAAATGTCACTTATATCATAAATAACTATTTTTTTATTATTTATTATAAAAGAAAACATATTTTTATTTAAATAAAATTTTTGATACAGGATATATATATATAAAATAAACTATTACCTACTTCTTTAAAAATAAAAACACATTTTTCCACAATCGTTCAATTTTGATGTTGTTTGTTCACTCTGTTTAGTAAACAAAGTACGCTATTTAATCACTAGTGATTAAATAAAATTTTAATCACTCAAAAGAGTGAGCAAAGTAAGCTAAGTGATACTACTATGTGCGAAATAAATATGCAAACAAGCAAGCATATTACTAAAAATATTCCTCAAGTACATTTTGGTACCCTCAATAACTGACAAATTAATTTATATCCACCCAAATAAAAATGTTTAAGTATAAATTATTGAAATAAATATTTTGTGATTGATAATATTTTGTATTTTGATTGTGGAAAAAATCAGGTTTTACGTTTTACACTCGTGAGCAAACGAGAATTTAATCACTCATCCAGTTGGGGCCCTCGCCTACATCTCGGGCGCCCAACTTCTGAACTCGTGATTAAATGCACTACTTTGCTCACTAGTATAAAAAATAGCTATTTATTGCTAACAAAATAATAAATTACTTTAGTAACTTGGATGTTTTGTTTTCGGTAAGCCAGAAAGGGAAGTAAGAGTATATGATGAAAATATTGTTTGGACATTGCTCGCTAGAAGCATCAGTGTAGTTGTCATTAATTTTTGTTATTGATCATTATTTACGGTTTTCCTTCAGATTATTTTTAAAATATATAAATTTAAAACATCCAATTCTAATGTCAACAGCACGGACGTTTCATGTGAGCAATACGCAACAATAATACTGTGTGACTTATCGAAAAATAACGAACCAAGTGAAGTTTAAAGTCTTTACTAGGATTTTTATTAAGCAAAATACAAAGCTATGAATCATTTGTACTCAATTTTTAATAATCACATAATGTCTCTATATACAATCATATTTTAATTTGTATCGTTCAACCATGTGATAAATAAGAACGTATTTCGTGTCTTGTTTCATCTGAACAGCCTTGATGTTTCGAATATACTACTTTTATACACGTTGCTGACTGCTTTGATTTTTCCAAAACAAAATAAAATGTCTGGCAAAATTTAGCAAAAAGTTCAATAACATGGTGCTAGGCAAAATGAATCGATTATATATTTTTCTTTTAGCCAAATAATACACAGTTACCAATGCACTAAATTTATATAAATCACCGACAGGTTATTCTTGTCATGTATCAGTGTAGATGACACAACTAAGGAATCCTTTTTGCATACATATCCAAGTACAGTATAAATTTTTTTGTCATTAGGCGCAGCAATGTGCGCTTATTGTGAAGGATTCCTATTTGTAGATTTTGAACATTTATGAACCTACCTGTTTTTAGAATAGGATTCATGTTTTTATTTTTAATATTTTAGTAACAGATTAAGCTATTAGTTTTTAACTTACCAATTAACATTTTAATATTTTGTCTAGAAATTTGGCCCCCATTTGTTAAATTATTTGGCCCACCGGGATTTTGCCCGGTTGCCCGGCGTGCCAGTCCGACACTGCGGTCAGTTGACATCAATTATAAATCAAATCGGCATGCTTTGTAAAAGCGCGCGGCAATGACTATCACAAGTTTTTACGTAAAAGAGCGGCCTCATCAATCGGCTTAGCCCTTAGCCCAATTCTTTGGTTATACAAGCACTACCACCGTACAGACACAATAATACCAATTAAATATTTCAAGACAAAGATTACGCCGTCTTTTTCTTAATACAAATTTTTAGAAAAATTACTGTAATAATGGTATTATATATTTTATTGATGCCTGCATTGTTTACGGGTGGGCACGAGGGTGGGCCAACGCTTTTAAAGGTGGGCACCGGCCCACCCTGGCCCACCTATAGTTCCGCCACTGTCACTGAATCATTCCAAAGAACCTGTATGCAGTAAATCATTTCTTTTGTAACTTTGGCCGTAGAATTGACTGGTGTAATCTATGAGATTGTATCTCTCATAATTTTTTAGATATATCCAAAATAACGAACTTTTAAGTTACACCTTTGAGAGCAAAAATCTGGGGAACGAAAAGGGATAATTAAATTTTATTTATAAATTTGGTATCAGAGCTTCGAGTTCTATTAAGAATAATTAATTTCAAAAAACCAAATATTTGACACAAAGATGGATATTTGTTTATTACTTCAGGTGTAGAATAGTACACGCCAAGTTGTGTCCCGAGATGCTTCCAGCATTTAAATCCCAATCCTTCTATAAAAAATTATATTGATAATAACAAACATTTCCACAGGACCATTAACTTGTTTCTTAATATTCACAAAAATTAAGTAGACTGTCTTTGTTTTTAAATTTGACGTTTCAGTTTGTCAACCTCAGTTTTGAATTTCAATTTGGTATTATTTGATTTACTTATTTAATTTAGACGGCATATTTAAATTGGGAATCCATACTTTACACTTTTCTTGAGTTAAATGATTCAAACAATATTTGGATTTGGAAACTCGAGTACCTTTAAAAAGGGACAAGTTTCAATTATCGACCATGGTTAATAATAATTTATTATTGACGTATGTGACTATGGTTACGAAGTAAGTGATAGTGAAAAACATTTTCTCATGTCAAATAAAGGTTATTAGCGGGTGTCTAGGCTAGCACTAAAAAAACATAATTTGACGTTAAAAACCTAAAAGTTGTATTATTTAAGGTTTTTGGTCTACTGTATTTCTTTTTCAAGCAAGTTTAAAATTCATGATGCGTTTAGGAAATCTGTTCGCTAACACTTTTTGATTCCGCAAACACCTATATATATTCGACATTTATTTTAATAACATTTATTACTTAATGGAGCGCGGTACATACTTTGATATACTTCGCAATTTGGCGGGAAGTAAAAAAGGTTAAATATAAAAATTACACAAGTATAAGTCAATATGTGAGTAAATATAATTTGGCGCCCATACTTCTAGCGCCCAAGGCATACCTTTTGTTCTACTCTTGAAAATGATTTACAGCAGATTACCACTCCATAGTTATAAGTAATAGAGCGTGAAGATATGTTTATGAATTTAAAGTAAGAAAATCAAAAAAAAGGTAAATTTGTCCAACGTTGAGTTAGCAAGGTAATGTAAATAATTATAAGGTATATTAGCCCAGTGCGTAAGTAATTCCGCAGTGATTACAACCCATGTCACGTTAGTTGGGCATTTAAGTGACGTAACCGAGTGATAACGGTTCCAGAATGCGGGGATATTTCCAGTTCCTCACTTTCTACCGGTCGGTGGGATCGAGCAGGCTGTGCGAGGCCACTTTTGTCTTTAGTAATGACTGCAATATGCCCTCTGACCTCCCGGCTAGCCAACATGCTAGTTGGAGTCGTTATCTTCACGAGAAGATGGGAATATATCATCAGCAGAATACGATTCCTATTAAATGCAAAATTCCCAAGCACTAAACATCCATGCCCTTGAGAATTATTCATCTAGTACGCATCGTTGCAAATTTACTATCATTTTACTAGCATGAGAATTTCTGGAGCAGATGTTTATATTTGAATAACAATTTTTATTCGAATTTTAACAGTTCGGTTGTCATTTAATGCCAATAAGTACAATTTGTTGAATTTTGGCTATTTCAATGTTCTGATTTAAGATTTTAAATAATAAAATTATGATATTGTTGTTTAAATACACCGAGTTCATTCTATTGGTAGAAAAATGCTTAATCGAATGTTTGGTATGTTTTATGGTAATCCACTAGTAGGTCTAGAGCTTAAGGAAAAATCAAAATTTTGTAGTTGTAGATTCTAATGCCCGGTTGCAGGAAGGCTAATCAGCCTCTAATAAAAAAAATCACTGATTAATTTGAGGTTGTTACCATGGCCACGTATTAAAAATACATTGCTGTCAAAAAATTAATCATTAATCAAAAATGATGAAACTTTGTGCAACCCTGGCTAAGATTAACAAGAAATCAAATGTTTTCCTTAAAAATTAAAAGCCAACTAAATTATCATTTTTATTATATTTCTGACACAAGTAAAGTGCCCAAATGGCAAGTCCTATTGGAACAAAAAATGGAGATGAATAACTAAATATTATAGCAATTTCATAAACAAAATTTCATTCCTTCATTCTAAGCTAACTGTTTTTGAGTTAAGCGAAAAATAAAAAAATGCCCTGCGAGTAAAGTGTCCTTTTGGCAATACCGATGGTAATAAAAAAAAGGTGTACAACTAGATGTTATAGCAGTCCTATAGGCAAAATTTGAACATTCTACGACTAACCATTTTTGAGTAATGCGAGATACATATGTACGAACAGACCTTACGCCGAAACTTAGTCAAAATAGATTCAGGGATGGTCATAACAGATATTTTCTTTGAAATCTAAAAACTGATTTTTTTCGAGATTACAATACTTCCTTTTCATCGTACAAAGAAGTAAAAATGAGAAACATAATTTTAATTTACTAATAATTCATTAAAGATAAATGAGTTAATAGCATTGTATATATATCTTTGATTAAAATAATGTTTTGTTTTGCATAGTTCCAAATTTAAATCAAGATAAATGATCATAAAATTAATCCCTGTTGGTACAAATGACCGTAATGTACATAGTGCATTACACATTTTGTACTTATTTATCCTTTTGGCCTCCGCTAATAGTAAGCTGCAAGTAACTGATTATTAAGTACCTGCAGCCCAAATGCAAATCTGCAATAAATCTCATGGTAGAAAGGCTTCGGCGTCACCTTTCACTGGCGCATCTCCATGTTTCACAAGCGCAGCGGACTCCAGAACTCCGTGCGTGGCCAACCAGCAAGGCGTGCGCCGGCCTTAATTTATTTTAATTTGGAGTAGAAGCCAGACAATGTGATGCAATTGTGGCTGACTCAAGACTTAATAGTTGTATTGTGGAATTAATTAGTTCACAGTATGAGGAAGGAGAACATTCTTCATTCTAAACTTGTAACTACTCGTTAAACTGAGGATTAATAACATGGTTTCAAATACCATTTGGATTTAAATTTGAAAATGTATTACCATAAGTAATAATATTTATAATATACGAGGTAAAATTCATTTTTTAAAATTGTTCAAATAGAATTACAATTCAATATTGTCTCCCTCAAAATAACTTCCTTGGGAAGCCGTACAGTGTTGGAGACGGTTGTTCCTACCCTCATTGCAGTTCTGGAATCGAATACTGAAGTCACTTAGCTGGTTGGTTACAGCTGCTTAAATGATTTGGAGTGTCCCAAAATGAGTTCCCTTAAGGTGATTTTTCGAACTCGAGAGGAAGAAATAGTCACAAGAACTCATGTCAGGCGAATAAGGACGCTGAGGCGCCACAAGTATGTTTTTGCTCGTCAAAATTTCATTTTTTAAAACCATTTTTGTGCAGATTTTTCTCATCCCAATGTAAAATCTGATGAACGGTCGTGCGAATCAAATTTAACTCTTCCCGAATCATTCAGTACTATCAACCTACGTTATGAAGGCACAAGATCCCAGTTCTGTAGACATTAAATTCAGTTCTTGAAGATGAAGGCCTTCCGCTACTTGTTTTATCTTCAGTCAATTCTTGTCCTTCTGAAAATGCCTAAAACCACCTAAAAACCTAGCGCCTTGAAAAACACTTTTTCTGTAGGTCTGCTTAAATTTGTAAGTTTCCATTGTACTGTGCATGTCTGCAGCAATTTCTGTTAGCACAAGTCGTTTGAAATTGACGTTATTCATTTTTTGAATGCACAATAAAGAACTGTTTTACGAAAAAAATCACTACAGATAACCAAATTACTCTAGTGACTTTAAACTCATACTGAACCCCTCCAAGTTCCGCGTCCTTTGAGTTACCACATCGAACGCTACATTGGCAGTCTTATTATTTGATTTACACACCTCATATTACGTCTATTTGATACATTATTATCATATGTAGCACAAAATTATTAGAAGTAGGTACTCATAATACTTATTTTATGATAATTGCATTTTAGTGGTGTAGGTAGTCAGCCAACAGCCTCTACAATAGGCCTATAGCTTATAGTGGGTTCTGAACTACTCAGACACAGCAATTGTTTTATTTTGTTAATTTGGCGACGCTGAAAATCGAACTCCAGATCTTACGCTCATTTCGAATTGGAACACGTTAACCAAATGAGTCACCGTTGCATAAATACGTAGTATACAAGGCAGTGATAATGGGGCAACAGTTTTCAAATGTATTTTGTGTTGCTTTACTATTTTGATGGAGACGAGTTGATGAAAAGACACATTACACTTAATATAATACTTAATAATTAAATTCTTAATTCATATTAATGTTTATAAAAAAAAAAACGCAGACACACGGATATTACTTGAATTTTCTTATACATGTGCACATATATTATTATATTTGACAGCAAATCAGTTAGATAGAGAGTCAAAAGTGACACCAAAATAGTTTCTAGATTTCAAGTATTAATCGTTACCACCTTACCACTATGCATGTCAATCGTCAATTCAAATAAAAATAATTTAATCAGAAATAAATCATTAACCTGAACTTGAATAACTTTAGGTATCATTCGACTTATAATCCATTTTTATGTGTGCGAAATTGCTTTTTCTCGGATAACTGTACTGATATATTTATATTATGTTAAAAATCTTCTAAGGTTTCATACAAATCGTCGATGGTGGAAATATGATTATCAAAATGTATGACAAGAAGATTATCCTGTTTGCTAACCAGTTGATATTCTATATGTTTTGATTATAGTGTCGCAGATAGTTTATGAAACAAAAAAGCAAAAGTATGTGAACATAACCGTTGAGTTTATGTGTAACGGATAAAATAATCCTTATCTTTCTACATGGTAGAGTTTCAGATATTTTATCTTATTCTACATCTCACTTTTCTGTTTTCACTGCAGTTTATATTACTTTATCTCAAACTTGTAAAACATCCAACTAACAAAAAACATAACGCCAGTTCACATGATAATGAAAAAAATTAAAAACAATAACAAATCACTGTCAACAACTGTCCGTTGCTGGAATTATTGTTTCCGTTCTCAGCATATTTCAAAGTTTTCCCAGGAAAATACAAAACATTGTTATGGAAAACACGAAACAGAAAAATACATCATTCAATATTTGAACGACGTTTACAAATAGAGCGAAAGTAGCAATATCCGTCAAAGAAAACTTGAAAATGATACATAAAATGTTAATAACAGGAAGTTGCACATTGTAAATTAATGTTATAAGAATGATTGAGAAGATAAGGTAACAGGTGACAGCACCTTTCACTTCTTTTCAATTTTGTAATAATTAATGCTCTAATCAATAATATTTATTTTTAAAGTGTAACAAGGTTATAGATTATAGAATATCATCTACTATGATCTGTCTTAAAATACGACACATAATAATAATATTTAAGCGGACACAGTTAAGTATTGGTTAGCGAATAGATTCGAAACCTAAAGTAAATTGATATAAAATAGGACAAAATTTTTCTGAAATTCAGTATAATTTGGGAAGGCATTTTTTCATCTTCAATCGATTCTTCCTCAGGGAATGAAAGTCAGATGTATATAAAATTGTGTTGAAATAAAAAAAAGTATGTATTCATGACTATTCATCGACCAGTCAAGAAATTCTTTTAATCATAAATACTGATGTATCAGGGATTTCCGTTCAATTAATAAATTATTTCTTGATCTAAGTAAAACTGTAGCAAAATTCCAGTTGGATGTAGGACAATACAGATATGACGTTCCGCAAAAAAGATTAAGTTTTGATAGGGTAGAAAGGTGTTCCAATATGTAATTTTGTTTTAATAAGGGAGGTATTAGAATTATTGTTTCAGCACTATACAAGGGTGTTCCAAAGAGTAATTTCGTTTTAGATAGTAATCTTTTTGTTCCAATGTAACTAGAGCAATATCATAGGTGTTTTACTAGGGACTATGTGTTTTTGTTTACTGAAGGAGAGATGATTTCATTTCAGATAATAATCTATTTTCGGAACTAGTAGAATTAGAGCCATGTTCCAGGTAGCAGATAAAGTGTTCTACTATATGGTTTTGTTTTGATAGGGGAAAAATTAGAATAATTGCTTAAACACTGATAATGATACATTAAAAAAGGACATTCCAGAAGTGAAGTAATAATCTATTTTCTTAGCTATTGAAACTAGAGTAAAATTTAAAGTAACAGGTGTGGTGTTCCGGAATGTGATTTTTTTGAGATGGGGAATAAATTTTGTGTCTATGAGAATAATTTTGCTTCACATAAGAAACAAGTAAAACGAGAACGAGAGCATATACGAGTATTGTCAATTAAAAATTTTGTTGTGTCATTTGTATATTGCTGCTACAAATACTTCGAATGAAACATTAATCTAGAAAACTGTTTAATATGTATATTATATTATAATATTATTCGTTAAGATGTAAGTAACTTTATAGAAACACGAATTTTGGTGTTAAATGAGTACTGGTAATCAAAACAAATTTGAAGTGAACAACAAAATTTTCTGTTTTGAAAAGTACTATATAAAAAAATTAAGTATATTGAACTGAAACGTAACAATGGCGACAACATAATTGATATGGAGGCATGAACTCATGTCTTCTAAACTAAAATTTTAGAAATAATGAACATAAAAGAAATAACTTAATGTAATCTTCCAATTTTTTTTATTAAATCCTAGAGTACTATGAACTCATTTGACACTGATCTGTTATCAGGAGCCCCGGCTGTTTGCAGGTACCGGCCATAAAAGTTAAAAGGTTTCCAAATTCTTTCCGCAAATATAAAATTATGCCAGAGTGCAGTTATTTTACAACAGCGTTAAAATCCGGCGCCAAGTAAAAGTAAAACAATAAAGCCGAATATGGCAGGGCAGTAAAAATACCTCTGGAACTAGAACATGTTGCACGGACAAATCGTGCCGGGAATCCAGATCGCGGGTCGACTTACCGTTAATTCATTCACAGCGCGGCACTTTTACACATCCTAGAGCCGCTCTATTTCAACCTGCACACAAAAGCAATGGGCGATCGGAGCTCGTAATTGAAAAGGAAATAAGCTGATTGATTTGATTTCCTGTGAAATTGCAGGCACGCGTTTTGTGCTTCACAATTACGGCAGGAATTGCACTTGCTTAACTAGTTTACGCTTTAGTTTTTATAATTCGATTGTCTTTTACAATACAGGACTGTTGTTCTTTGAATACCAAGTGTAAATTGTACTGTGAAATTTTTTAAATAGGTTCTATTTCTAAATAAATAATTTTATTTAATTAACAACATCACTAAGTTAGAGGTTAAGTTAAAGGCTCTTGTGACTCGAATCTTGCGAAAGCAAGGATGTGTGTATGTTGGACTTTTATTCTTTCATATAACCTTAGCAGTTAAGCGGTACTTATTAAATATTTGTGCCTATTTTTAACCTAACAAAAAAATACGTTGTTAATATTTTGCAAATATAATCGTACAATTTGAAACATTTTTCGATAAGTTAAAGAAAAGAGCACCCTATAATATTTTCTAGTCCAAATAAGAGTTATATAATTATACATAGTTGGTAAGCAACGTAGCTATCTAATTGGATAGATTATCAAATTAGTGCTAGGTATATTATTAATATAAAATTTACAGATGATAAGTATAAGTTGTCTTTACCTACATAAAATAAACAGCGGTCTACTAGACAAATATATTTCCCTTGTACTAATACCAATATAGGTATGTTCCTCATATTTCGTGTAGAAAAAGAAATACTTTTTAAAAGTAACTTTATGAGAACCAATTATGAATTAAAATCTCCATGGATATATTTAGTCACACAAATAGAATAGTATATTCCTCTTAGTATAACTTGTGGCACTACATTCTTAGATGCAACAGGGCCTCAAATATCTGAGGTAATTGCTTCATGACAAGTTGTACTTCCATTTTGTCACAAAACATAGTATGTTCCGAACCAGTTTTTATATAAGTAATATTTAGCGATGTTGAGATACAAACCTCAAATCTCACTCTCTATTAAATTCGATTCGGATCGCGCTAATCACTGAACTACCGCTTTAAGTATCAGTTAACTCTCTTGACCACATAATTTGAATTTTATTGGTACAGTTGTAATACGTTTAGAACGGAAGGAATCAAACATCAGATTTAATTTAAATCGGAACATGCTAAGCAGTGAAGCACTGCTATCTTTGTAGAACATATTTATTCCTGTAAACTAGCGTCAATTCTCGCAATGATAATTATGTAGTCCAGTATGTGACAGATGCCGGGTTAATTAATTTATTCTAATGAAGCCGTCGCTGCGAGCGAATGTCACGGATCCGAGTGCCGTGCGTGTTAGTTCGCCTCACATCAAGTGCAGCGACACAGAATCCAACCCGGCACCCGGCGCAAGAATCACAACCCACTTAGATTTGCAACTAGCGGTCATAACTGCACTTTAATATCGCCGGGAATTACAAGCAAATAGGCTCTTCATTAACGACGAATTACTGTGAATTGTTGGCTTTGCAACAACTTCATTTCTTCGGACTAGCGATTCCGTTTAAATATATTACAAACAAACGCTAGTTCTATTTTTCCGTTAATGTTTAACCGCTTACTGCTAAGGACTTACGCGGTCGAATATGGATGACATAAGCGAAGATCGAGTGATAACTAATTCTGCAGTTTCAGCTGTTTTATTATTATTTATCTATCAATTTTATTACATACGACCCGTTGCACCAACAATGCTTAATTTTTTTCAGTAGAATAGAATAGTGACGTCACCTAAACTGTAAACGTGTAAACTGTCACCGAAGTCCGAAACGTACCAATTTAAGAAAGGATATTTATAAAAAAAACCTACTTTTTTATTCAAACGTCATAAAAGTGACATTTTCTGAGAGATGATTGACAAGGTAGAAGTTTAATTTCTACGCCGCCGGTAATAGCATGTGTTATTCAGAGTAAAAGAATCTTTGTGTGCCTCGCATGCAATTGTTTGATTCGCTTCGCTCGTCGTGCAAACTTCCATACTCGCCTCACAAAGTATCACTTTTACTCATAATAACACAATATACTATTTTTGATATCACCATTTTACTCTCAAATTTATTACCTAGGGTCAGTTGCACCTATATGACTTAAATGCTAAATAGTTCATATGACATTTTATTCCGATGTGATAATATTCATTTAAGGAAAACTTAAAATTTAAATAATATTAGTAACTTTTAAAATCTATAAGAACAAAAAATTTTATAATTAGCATAACACAGACCTATATTTATATTTTATCGCTAAATAAAAATAAAGCTGATAGAATGAAATTATTGGAATTCAGTCAATTTTTAAAAGTTTTATTTCAACTCCGTACTTGTAAAAATTGATTGAATTTCAATATTGTCATTCCTTCTATCAACCAAACACCTGTCAAGAAACTGTAGCTCCAATAAAATAAAGCTGTTGCAAATCAGAGTAAAATACGTTATTATACAAAGACAGACAGCGTTGCCTCACTTGCTTAACGTCATTCTCAACTATTAATCAAATAAAATACCGCTATGATCGAATAGTTCGTATGCATCGGTATTGTTCTTTTAGTTTTCCGGACTGTAACATTTTCGAAAATGTAACAAATTGTTATTGATTTACGGAGTAGTTAATTTATTTAGTAATGACAAAAAATATCGGGTTTAAATAAATTTAATTTGACATAAGACAGGACATAACGAAAAAAGTAAAATAATAATAACAACTCTTACATTATATTTATAACGAAATAGTCTCTTCACAGAACAGAAATACTTTAATACAGATCCTATCTTAATAAATTTTGTATTAATTCAAACGATTATACGTTTAACAGTTTTGCTTTTGCGTAGCGTTTTCCCGTAGATGGTAACTATTTTAATGTTTTCAAGTACCGACTTATAAACATAAATTTCTTAGTATAGTCAGTGAACTTAGCAGTATTGCGATTGCCATAATTCTTCTCTTTGTACAGTCCAAAAAACCTGACTTGACAAAGTTTAAGTTTAGATTAAAAATTGTCTAATATCAAAACTACATTGTTTCAAGACTCAACATTAAGAACAGATAATTCTTTTTTTATTTTACATTCACTGTTTCACTGGAACAAGCTTCGCATGGTATACTCAAATTTCGAAAAATTATTGTTTTTTATAAATCCAGAGTCTTAAAAATTGTCCAGAATTTTCTCGTCTTCATCTAGAATAAGAAAGTCTTGTCTTATCTTAAAATGTCAAGACAAGACTGACACAATAATCTAGACAAGACAAGAGTCTAGAAAGTCTAGATCTTAGACGACAACACTGAAGTTGCGTATTTATCTATTATTTAGTTTATTTTTATTTACGTACATTTTAGTTTAAAATAAAAATATTAGATCCATTATGTAATTATAGACACCTGCATTTTACAAACATCAATAGTACAATCTTCATTCCAGTAATTTTTACGTTATTATTATTATTGATATTTGAAACAAAACAAATGATAGATTTATATTACGTGAATTTAATATGATACCGGTTTGTATTCATTTACAGTTTCAATCTGTTTATAACTGAATACAAAGTTTATTATTGTGCTTGCGCTGAAATCAATAAGAAACAATATTCTTTAATGTGTAAAGAGAAAAGGAATTATTACTTCTTAAATCATTTTTGTTAGTTTTGTATGCTGCACTGGTTTACAAACAACATCCAATCTGAATTAATTCATGGTTATCTCTCTCATTTACCCGATACAGCAAATGCTTTCACACGATTTCATATTAATTTATTATTTGTAACTGACTCTGTACTATCACTATGACAGTTTCTCCAAATGGCAAAAGTAATAATATTATAATTAATTTATTGCTACATTCTAGATGGTCAAGATAAATATTTCATTAAGAAGGAAAATAATAGAAAGATTTAAGATATAGTACAAATTACTACTCTTACAAGTTACATTGTGAAACTCATCGCAGAAGTTAAACTTATAATTATTGTTCTTGAACACGAAATTAATAAATAAAATCTAGAATTAAAACCACGAAGTTAATAAAATATTTACATATTTTTTTATTTTTGATTATTATAATATATGTACTCTCAAAGTCTCCGTACACCAGTAAAGAAAAAGAGTATTTTATTATTTTAAAACGTTTTTTTTATTAAATATGTATACATGAAATAAATTTTGTATTATACTTACTATATTAATAAATAAAATGATGTATTGACTCCCTAAATTTTTCTTAATGAAATCGAGAAAAAAAGTTTAGTCTCCGTACACCTGTAAATTATATAGAATCAATGATCTTTTGCACCGATATTCATTAGAATTACTTCCCTTAAACGGTTTTTCATACTTTCCACTAATTTTCTTGGAGTTTGTCAGTCAATTTTACTTCATTCATAAATGTAGTAGTTCTTATATATTATTTGAGAGTCTTGTCTTACACATTTTTTAAAAATAAATCACAGAGATATTTAATGACATTCATATCTGGAGACTGTGGAGGTGTTTTAATTGTTGCCTACAAATGTACAATAACTATTCTACCAGTTTACATGTTGTATGTTTGGGGTCATTATCTTGTTGAAAGATATAAGAAGCTCTTAAATCCAAATTTTCAGCAAATTTTTCCAAATTCTCTTTTAAAATATTCAAATAAACCACCTTACCATTAATAAAAAAAAGATTCCCACACTTTCTGCACTCATACAGCCCCATACAAGCAAAGAACCAATTCCATATTTCACTATTATATATTTTTTTTGTTTTCATTTATTCATTGTTTCTTTTCCAAACAATAATTCGCCCATGTGATCTAAAATTCTAAAAAGCTTTATTTGGTTTATCTGAAACAATTACTGTGTTCCACGAGGAAGGTAGTTTATATATTTCAAAAACAAAGCGCAAAGATATGTGTAAGGAGACTAGTTGGTTTGATAATATGAAATATAAAAATGAGAAAATAACTTATTTAAGGCGAATATAAGTTTAAAACAAAAGATGTTGAGTTCGACTACATGACACGCGATCATTAACATTTTTCTTTTGATATTTTTTTTGTATAATAGACAATTCCGACCGCAAAAATGCTTCCAAATTTTATGTGTACATCAAAAGTTATTCTACCATATCAAAGGAAAATTTTAGAGGTCACCATAATAACAAAAAAGTAATAAATTCAATGATCACACGATTAAATATACAATGCCTGATTCCACCAACACAAAGTACTTCCTCTAATGTCAACTCTAAAAATAACTTCCACATCTCTTGTTTAGGCAACGGTGTAAACAAAACATAAACATCCCTGCCGAAAGTTACCCCAAAATCGTAAAGCCGTAAAATCTAAAGTAAACATGACATCCAGGTAGAGACAACAATATTTTAGGAGATAGACGCCGATATTTCTAAAAATGATAAGCTTAGGAGACAGCTTATATTGCAACAGGTAAAACTTCTGAACTATCGTTCAAATACTCTATCGCACTTCTGACTATTTTTAGAAAAAATATTATAGCTATATATTGTTGCAGAATACTAGAAATAATAAAAATCTTATAAGGCAAATACATAATCGGCTCTAGAATATATTTATTATTATATTCCGCTGAGCCCTTGCAAAAATTTGGAAATTTAGCAAATATTAGAATATTGTGCAACGAAAACAAGGAGTGCTTGTAAGAAAAATAAATATATTTCATTATTTTCTGTCATGTCACAGTTAGTTATACATTTTATCAATAGAAGATTAATGTGAATTAAATCATATTTGCGGAATTCTGTCCCATGAAAAAATACTTGCTTCATTATTAACCATAAATAACGAATACTGTTATAGAATAGCAATTTTATTTTGGAGGTGATATTTTCAATTGATATAATAACAAGTTCAAATGATAGCAATCGAAGTTATGGAATTCCAATGTTGAATGTGTTATTGAATCATTATTTTTTTGAAATTTTATATTATTTATTTTTCTATTTTATAGATCCAAAGTTATTTAGCAAGTTTTTTATTTACATTATTTAAGAATTATTTATTGATTATTATATTGTAGAAGTACTTATTTCTACCATTAAATTTTGTTTGCTTTATTCTTTGGGCCAAGTATATATTTAGTATTTATTGTAGGTATGATAGGTAAGAATAGTGTTATTATTTCAATAGGGTGATTTGCCTCAAACCTAACCATTTAAGAGATATCACTAAAAAAACATATTTTATAGGTATTACAATCTTACAATCTTGCATGTAAATATCTGAAGAAAGATGAGATAATTGAATTCATTTTAAAATTTTAAATAAGCGCATCGAGACCTATCAATATTCTTTTCTAAAATTAATATTTTCGACCCAGAAATAAGTATTTTTAGGTGTGAAGCGTAATTTCATCTAAGAAATTCTTCACAGACGAGTTCACGTCATAGTATAAGAATATTACAATGCAATTTTGTTGTCTGTTTGACATGATATATATTACGTCTTACTTCTTGTGTGCGGTGTTTCTGTCATGTTATCACCGTTTTCGTATCTTCCGCACAGCATAATCGGAAATGTCAGTCTACCGGTACCACGGTTGAACGCGCAGGAAAATTATAAAATGTCAGCTATTAAAGCTGGCCTGGCCGTAACCTTGCAGTTTTTACAGATTTCTCGTGTTTACATCCATTATATTACATGACTCATATAATTAATATAAGATATATGATCCGTATTGTAATAAAACGTGCGACCTTAAATGTTTTAATTAACCATTATAATAATTTCCATCGCATAAACGCTTATTTACTTTGAATACATTGTTACAGTTTACTGAGGAAACATAGATGATTAATAATAATACGAAAATTACACAGAACGTTCTGAAATAATAAATAGTCACGTACTTGTAATTAATTTTATTGAAATATTATTGTAAATTGGAAATCTAGTTAAAAAAGTTGAGAGTTGTCATGAACCATTGTCGAAATATTTACATTTTGCAGAAGAATATGATAATATACAATAATTAATGAGTATTAGTAAAAATATTTCATTTAAATATTATTTCGTTCGCGAGCTATAAGAGATTAAATTTTGTTGCGATATCCTATCATGTCACCTGGCCTGTAGCAATTTCATTGGTTGTTCTATCACTGGTTAAATTTAATGTACATCTTTCTGTCACAACCTGTATAATGTTAGGTGAGAGTATGTATTATTTATCGACACTTAACTATAAATACTGATCATTTAATTAAAATACTGACCCAATAAAAAGCAGTCATTTAAAATACTTGTGCATATGTAACTAGTAGGAAATATAAAAATAAAATACTAGCATTACTAAACGATGATGAATACGAAATAAATGAAATAATTCCAATAGAATGCCATGGAGTAATTTCCTACATTACTTAATGAAATAATACTTTTCCTTTCATCATACTCTTTAGTGTTTTGATTTGTGAATATCAAGTACTTCCGTAATAACTACTTTGAATAATGGGACGATACTCAATTATTTTTAACGAAATCGCGGAAATAAGAGTTACTTTTACTGGATGACTTCCTGATCGATATTACTGATGTTACTTTTCATTTACCTGCTTATCAGATTGCAAGTTTCACGTAAATAAAACAAGTTAGCTAATGGAAAAAAGAACATATTGAAAACATTCTCCAAGTAAAAAATTTAAAAGTGAGTGTGAAATTCGGATTAAAACTTTTACTCTTAATAAACTTGTCAAAATGTAAGGTGTACCCACTTTCTCAAAATGAAAAACCAAATAAGAAATAAAACATTGAAAAAGATACATCAATGATTAATAAAAGTTGTAATAAAAACACAAGCTACACTTTTTAATTGAAATTATAATAATATAATTATATTTTAGTGACTATCAAGTTTTTTTCATCAGAACGATTTCAACTTGAGCGATTTGTAAAGTTAATATAATTAATTTTTTTTCTTTTTATCCAGAACATATATAAAGTGTAATTATGCAGGCCGGTACAAAATTAAATAATCTTTATGTATAATAATAATGTAATTTGCGAAAGAAAGAATTTAGGGCCGTCTTTTTAGCAAAAAAGGTTTGGTGCTTCATGTAAAGTACTTTTTCTGGTGTTCTGGTTAACTAATTGTAGTCAACAGTTAATCAGTTCATCATATTTGAATACAATTCTTAAATACCAAAGATTACAATTTTTATATGAATCATATTGGAGTTATCGTAGACGAAAAATCGTCACAAACACACACGGACATACAGACGTCTCGATAAAAATAGAAAAATCGCATTTTAGGGACCCTAATTCGTGCTCGTATGTTGAAAACTCACACTCGAGAATTTTGACCAAAAACAATTCCCCCATTATCTACTTATTAATAGGCGGGAGGTAAAAAAAGATGTTTTTTTAAATATAGTCCACCAATCGATTCTGCGGGTAAAATTACATAAATGTGCCAATTTTCAGATTATTATTCCAACGGAAAAAATTTTTGGAAAGGAAAAATTTAAAACAATCAAGGTTTGTTTCATTTTTCTCGATTTTTGATGAATTTCGTTTCCAGAAAAAAATTTTGGAGAAAAAAGTTCTAGAGCGAAAAACTGAAATTCCGGTTTTTTTTATTATTCTCATTTTTCACCGAATCGTTTCAAGAAACATATACGCCTCTAGAATCAACTGGTATAATTATTGAGATTGTATCTTTAATCATTTTAGAAATATATCCAAAATACACACTTTTCTGAGGTGCAACTTTGAGAGTAAAAATCTCAAGGACAAAAACAAATATAATAATTAAATTCTATTTGTAAATTTCAAATAAACTTATCGCGTCTATCAACATACACTATTTTCAAAACCAAAATTTTATACTAAAAATTATAACTTTTCATGTTTAACAGTGATTGGAAATAACGTGGAGATGTAGATAAATTTTAACTTTTAATTGGAAATGCGAATTTTTAGTATTTTTCTGATCCAAAAATTAAACAGTCAATGAATGTGTACTACGTATAAACATATTTTTAAATCAAGAAGTGAAAGATTTTGTAAAATTTTGTGTTGCTTTTTAATCTTATGGTAATATAATTTCTACAGTGGCTCGAACCACTATAAATAACAGTCTGTTCTAATTCATATTTAGATAATATACTAGTATATATTGTTTCCAATTTTAATTTGGATCTATTTGTAACTACAGAAATAATTGCAGTATTTTATTCAACAAATAACCCATTAGTATTACTGGGAAATGAATAATTTTGTTTATACAATTTATTACTGTTGAGGACAACGATATTAAAATCCAGTTAAATTGTGAAACAAAGTAAGATAATTTAGTGAAACTAAACTACATGAGAAGGTTTCTTAAATGTTGACCTTTTTAAGGCCAAATTTCCACGGAAACAATTGTAGCACTTAGCCATATTTCCACTCATTATCACCTCATTTATCATTTCCCAATTCGGCCTTAATGTTTCCAGATTTTCTCACATTTGTATTCAGAAATTCCCATTCGTACAATGAGCAAATCAATAATAACAGAAACGTTAAGAAAACAATAGATGCATTAGGAGTACCGTAGCTATGCCTTCACTTGTTTTGTTGCCGATGTGCGGTTGTCTTCGTGCAGAAACAATCGAATAACGCGGGTCGTGGAGCACGAACAACGAATCTTTCATTTGATATTTACTACTTGAGATTAAGGAATAAATTTATATTATTGAAAATACTGTAATTTCAACATATACATTTATGAAATATTCCAATGGATCAGTACGTTTACAACCTATAATTTAATAATGGCAATAAGTCTATTATTATAAAAAGCAGCTACAATTACTTACTGTTATTTACATGTCTACGTAGGTACTGGAAGTCTGTATTGTTCTACGTAAATAATTATGACTTCATGATGTACAAACACTGCTAAACAATATTTTAAGTAAATTTAAAATGACCGCAAATATGCGGTGTATGAATATAATTATTGTTTACAAACAGAACGAATTAAAACTATTTATGAATGATATGATTCACTTCTTAAACCAATATGACGCCACATATATTAAAACTGTTGATAATAATGGTTTCGAATTATATTTTGACATAAATTCTAATAAACCAGATGTCTAATTGACTCATCTAATGAAATATGTCATATGACACAAATTCTAGAATAATATTATACTTTTATTTAAGTCATAATGTATAGAAATAAGTTTTCGAAAAAATGAGGAACATTATTATAACAATGAAACATTTATCCAACAACTTTTCTGTCACATCTATTTACAAGTTACGGAAAATATAGGTATTTGAAAATTTTTTTGTTGGATTCGAGTATCTTAGGTCAAGTTGTATATTTTTTTGGAAAACATTACTATAATACCCATTCTATGTAGGTATTTGTAACACGAATATAATATTACATTTATCCACATCTAAAAATTAAAAAAAAGTACTACGTAGGTACATTTACAAATCAAAAACAAATCATGACATATTAATTATTTATTAAGTATTTCTTTTTATGAAATACATTTTTTATATGTTCATTGATTAGGTACTCATGTGATTCCGGTTTACAAAGTACTCATCAGTAACCGATTTTGAAATCAAAATTACAACTCAAATAAAATTTTTCAAATATTTGCTATCAATGCGATGGTACAAAAAAAAAAGAGAATTTGTGATGGATACAATGTATTCTACCGGTTTCAGATATTTGGAGATCTTGACTTCGTTCTTAATACTTAATTAATATATTTTAAATATTGAAAATTAATATTTTCTATTAATAAAAGTATTTTAATGTAATCATATAAAATAGATTTTTGAAATGTATATGAAACAATGGCACAAAATACTTTTTAAAAGAAGTATTTGAAAAAATATTTAATCTATTTCAAATACTTATTTCAAATTCTGTATAATACTATAAATATTGTACTGGCAATTATGTCTATCTGCTTTATTGCAAATATCGGTAATGATATATTTTCCATTAAACGTCAGACTTCACCAAATTTACTTTTTTTATTCTTACACGTCTGTTAAGAACTAGTATACTACCTACATAAAGTCACAGAAAAAAACATATAAATATTTATGACTACGTTATTATTTTTTTCATTTTATAAGTAAACAAGTTTTCATTCATAAAACGGCATTATAAATAACAATAAGAATCGAGCCAAATCATACCCAACTTATACTTCTATCATTATACATTATACAAATACCATTTTTGGCAGATTATGCATTCTACACTTTGTTGGTGACATATACTCCTACTAGCTACTAAATATCAAAATTAGATATTCAAATGTAGGTAGATATTTACTATTTAGTACGTCTGATATGTCTCGACCGTCTGATTTGAATGCTATTATGTTGATTTATCTCTGTCCTATTTTCGCTATCCACTATCCGAAACCGTATGTAAATACTCAGACATGATAGTGAAAAAATACCATCAACCGTGGCATTCTTTTCACTCTTCACAACTTTTATATCTACCACACATGGTACCTTAATAGTTAATCTCAGTTTGATGCAAAATTTAATTTATTAGCACGACATTTCGATAACCAATTTTTAATTTTACCAACTGGGTGATACTTTCAGGTCAAATGAAGACGAAAAACATTGAAACATCTTAGTAAAAGTTTTATAATAATAGTATATTAAAACATAAGTTGTAGAAGGCAACCTTTTAAAGCACGAGCTTGAATTTCGGGAACGAGCGCGAAGCAGCGAGTGCCCGAACGAACGAGTGCTTGAATTGCCTTCTATAACGAATGTTTTATACTATTTTCTCTGTTTCGGCTTTTGTTTACATTATTTTTTATAATAATATTTGACAATTTCCATTAAGGGATTTTTTTTTGATAGAATAGTTAGGTTGGTGACTGTGATTTGTGTTTCGTCTGTTGCCTAGGTAAATTAGAATTACTTTGTCAGTTGCCTAGATATTTTGTGTATTTAATGCAGTCATGCCAATCTCAAATAACAAAATATAACCAAAAATCGTTTAAGAATGAAGCTCCTTCTAACATCAATAAGCGTGCTGGAATATGATATTCTAATTCCGAAATAGAGAAAATATATTTTTTGTTAGACTGCATATTCGCTAATGGCGAGCAATTCTTTGGTGGCAACAGCTGATTTTTTTATGTACTTAAAATTCAAGTTCGTTAACCATTTAGCCACCACTATATTTATAGTTAATAGCTTCTTAAACTGCAAGTAAACCAAGAACCTGTTATGAGCTTACTGTAATTATAACAAAAATTTTAATCTTATAAACGTAAATTCAAAATAAAATGATAAACTTCATATCTTTTCTCACAACAGTTAGAGCAAAATTTATTGTAGTAATTCATTCTGAGAAAATGTTATAATCTTTTATTACCCTTAATTTGGAATTATTTTTGAAGACACGCAAATTTTAATGATAATGATGACACTGTAAAAAATGTCATTTCAGAAATTCTTTAACTCATTTTTGAGAGGTCATTACTTTAACGGTACATAATGTCATATTGGGTATAAAAAATGAGTACATATGTTTATATATAACTTGAATGAATTCGGAAACCTTATGTTTTATTTTAATCTCATTTTGTATTCGGGGTCGGGAGATGAGTGCGTCAGAGATTATTAAAACAGGTAATATCGTTTTTTTCGCGACATGCATTGAAAGCTCTACTTTCTTCTCGAAAAATAGTGAGGAAAATTATTTTTCACTCTCTAGAGAGGAAAATATACAGTGTTACCAACAGTATAACATCGGTATTATTATAGAATAAAATATTAGAAAAATCATTATTACACTAAAAATTGTTATGTAATAAGGATATTCTTTAAAAGACTAGAACTTGAATGTTACAGTATTAGTAATACTGTAACAATTATATTGCTAAACGTCAAAATTAACATAACCCTATTTTCCAGTTTATTATATTGCTGCGCCTTCGTCCAAATAAATCGATTTTTGAAACATCGTGAAAAAAATGTTTTGTCTAACATGAAAGGAAAGCACTTTTTTACTCTCACTCGAATGCCTTACGAGCGAATAAAAAGATATGCGTTCCTCTCTAGTTTGACAAATAACTATTTTCTATACGATGCGTTAACAATTATTCTATTGTTATATTGGAAACGGTTTAATAATATCGGATATTATTAAATTCTTTTTGGTATTTTTTTTTGTTTTAAAATTGGTACATCTTAGTATTGCGCCCCAAACTAAATGTCAAATTGATAACCTCAAATATTTTAAAATGGTACCTATGTAATACAAATGCTGCCAGATTTTCATTTTGAAGTATCACTTCCTGAGGAGAAGAAACCGATCGAAGCGTAAATAAAACCTTCAAAATATTGACTAAATTCCAGAAATTATTGACCTATCGTATTCTTCGACCGGTCAAGAAAATTCTCTAATCATCACATTTATTAAAATAAGATTTTTTTTATTGGGAAATTAATTATTAGCTTTCAAAGATATGTTGCATATTTACATGAGTATATTATCATCATCATTAATATTTCTAAAAGGACCAATTCTTCCAATTCTTGTATGGACGTTTAAATAGAATACAGTCTGTGGACCTCTTTCCATAAAACATATTAGCACACCCACTCATGAGTAAAAAACATTACTTTAAGAACTTCCTTTAAAAACCTAATATCGACTTAATTTAAACTATATTCCCTCACCACTATTCATCATCATATGCATCTCAGCAGCAAGTACATTCCCGGGTTTGACCTTCTTCCTAGCAGGTTCAAACAGGCTCCAATCCAGCACCTCCATGTCGGAGCCGCTGGACGGGGAGTAGCACCCGCAGCCATTGCACTCGGCGATGTCGTCCGAGAAGGGCTCGAACTCGCAACCCGCACTGCAGATGTCACTGCCTTCCGAAAAGTCGGAGTACACTGAACTGGCTGAACACATCGGGTTCACGTACAGGTCTTCGGACGGGAGCACCAGGTCTCTCCAGTTGGGCATGGCGGGAGTCAAAACATTGCGACGGTGGTGGAAAAATTAACCGGTGTAATCAGTTAAAAAAGAAAAGTTGTTGTAATCAAAAATTTCCCAGCATAATAAACAAAACAAATGATAGGAATATATCAGTTATTGTTTTGAAGAACAAATGATCGAGGAATCGTTATTTTTACATCAACTGTTTTTTTTTGTTATTGGTAAACAATATATGAAGACAATATTGTATCCCCAACAAAAATCAATATGAAATTATTCTGCTCTTGAATTGGTAAACAATAGACATAAGATAAGACGATATCAGTTTTTGTTTTGAAGAACAAATGATCAAGGAATCATTATATTTACATCAACTGTTTTTTTTTTTTGATACTGGTAAAAATATATGAAGACAAAATTGTATCACCAACAAAAATCAATATGAAATTATTCTGTTTTTGAATTGGTAAACAATGAAGACATTATTGTTTTCCAACTTATATTAATACATAATGAACCAAAACATGAAATCAATATATGTATATTATTGAATTGAAGAACTAGTCTTGTAATTACATCCAATTATATTCCTATTAAATTTCAAATGATTATTGTTTGATCATCAACAATGTATAATAAATTCATAACGAGTACTTGTAATCAAAGTAATCTGAATTCAATTCAAAATAAGAGGAAATAATGGTACAATCACAATGTCGTAAATTGTTGAACAATAATATTTGTAAATGAATAAACTCAGATAAGTGTCATATTATTCATTGAAAGTGAACACCATATAACATATGTCCCACAGTTGCAATTGGTCACATGTGTTCGCGAAAATAGAAGTTCATTGCACCATGCCAAATATTATATGCACTACATACAAAACTGTCAAGCACTGCACATGTGATGTTAAAATGTCACTAATAATAACAAATAGAACACACTTGGTTTATAATAGGCTATGTAGGAACTTTTTATCAGCTTATAATATAAACATTTGTTTTTTTATTTGCAACTTGAATTATTGAACACTACACTATAAAAAATACATTTTTATATTTTAAGGCACACATTTTAATTTATAAATCGTTTTCATTCGCTCGAAAACGAGGAAAACATTCCCTCATGTTCGAAATAATGTTCGTACACTGACAGCTACACCGCGAATGATCAAAACAGTTGAAGTTCAGATGAGCGGAGTTCCCCGACTATAGCCGAAGTGTTCCCGCGAAGATACACGTCTTCATGATGATAAGAAGATGCAACAACTAACGGTTTACACATAGCAATAGGCCGAAATCTTACTCCAACATTGGGATTTGGACGATTGGATAATGTTTGGATGTTTGCTGGTTACTAGGCAACGGGCAGGTGTGACTGACCGTTACTACTGACACATAAACAGCAGACAGTAAATGGTACGAGGTTTAAACGGTTATAAAAATATGGACGCAAGTAGAACAAATAGTATGAGATCAGTTATTACCAATACCGTAAGATCATCAAGAAAATTGGTTTTAAACGGAAATTAGATTTGTAGACAATAATATAACTCTATTATAGTATACGATTCAATATTAGAAACGTTATTCAATTTAAATATAATAGATGCATTCTTTATTAATGTCAGGGTATAGCAGTTCTTTTATGGACCCATATACTAATAATAGAACTAGATTTATTTTTTAAGATTAAAAAATACCACCTGCTGATATTTTAAAAGAATTCACCAACAGAACTACAATTTGATGTATTCAGTGAGTTTTAAATAAATTTCAACAAACAACTACTTTTGCAATAATAATGCCTAATCAATTAATAATTTTTCTGTCTAATTATAACGATAATACAAAGACACGAATCTTACACGAAAAAAAATACTTTATATTCTCAATTCTTTTAAAGCAAATACTTATTTAATTTGAAAATTATTTTTAGAGAAATTTAATCAATTAATTTTCGAAATTGTTTTTCCAGACATTTTTTCACCATTTATTTGAATTTGAGATGCCACAAAATTTTAAAAAAATGTTAATTTTTAAAAACAGTATAAATTGTTTTGGATGAACCAAAATAAATGTTTTTGGATCAGATGGACGAATTATTATTTGGAACAGGAAGAATGAACAAATGAAAACAAAAACTGTATGCCCAACAATAAAATATGGAGGAGGATCTGTGCTTGAATGGGGCTGCATGGGTGCAGAAAGGGTGGGAAACTTAATTTTCATTGATGGGAAAGTAGACCAAATGGGTTATGAAATATTTTAAAAGAGAATTTGGAAACATGGCCTGAATAATTCGGTTTTGGGAATTTTTATATCTTTCAACAAGATAATGACCCCAATCACTGCTAGTATAGTTAATATAAAATTATAGACAACAATTAAAAACGCCTCCACCGTCTCCAGTTATAACTATCATTAAACTCTGTGATTTATTTAAAATAATTTATAAAACAAGACGCCCAAAGAATAAAAGAATTTCTACATTTATGGTAAAAGAATAGGGAAAATTGACTCACAAACTCCAAGAAAATTAAAGTATGACAAACCCTTTAAGGCAAGTAATTTTTATGAATGACGGTACAAAAGATCTTTGATTTTACATAAGTGTACGGAGACTAAATTACTTAATTGTTATAATAAATATAATTCTTTACGAAAAATTTAGATAGTCAGTACATTATTTTATTCATTAATATAGTAACTAAAATATAAAATAAAACTTTAAAAAATAGAATACGTTTTTACTTTACTGGTGTACGGAGACTAATTGGTTTGAGTGTAGAGTGTACATATTACAGTGAATTCCGATGTTTGGAATCACTCAGACTCCGCGGTATTTACCTATATTTGGATAAACATAGGCGAATATACGATTTTAACCCCAGATTTCAAAATCTGCTCAAATTGAGTCGAAACGCGCTAATCAAATTAGTCACCGCTACCTGTGTTGATAGGGTAATCCTTAGATGAGGTATAACGTAGAGATATGGCATTGCCCAAATACATTGTCGAAAGATCTAAGGTTTAAAATCGCTTGCAGCCAGCAGTGTGAGAACAGTGGACCAGTGGAGTAGTTATATGGAAAACTCAACCAAACAAATAATGAGGATAGGTGATTAACACTATGACCAATAATTCGTTCGTCTAACTGTAAGTGTGCACTACTCAGCTGGCGTTAGGCGATTCTCGACCATACATGTTTTGCTTGCTCAGTAGTACGTAGCTATAGGAGTGTGCCATATCTCTATGTTATACCTCATCTAAGGGGTAATCAATAGCAAGTGATACAGTGAGAGACACGAGATCTTCGTAGTTCTCAAATTTTATTCCACATAAATAAGTATTAACATGTGTGTTCATAAGCATGTATTGTCACTATTTATTGTTCTGTCAATGCTTTAAATGTTCATAGAAGTATAGTTTTGATGTCATTAAAAAAAATTGCCGGTCACGTGATTATCATTTGCTATTAATCACCTGTATAATAAAATTATATGTTAGTTACGATTATGTTATGTTATGTAAGATATACAATACTTTATTATAAACACGGATCAGTTCATTAGAATACTGACTCAATAATAAATACCAAGTATGAACAACAAATATTAACAAACAATATATAAGGCGTTGTTCAATTAATGAGCTACATGTATTCATTTTCTAAAAGCATTTTAAACACTTGTTACTTTTCAATACGTGTAACTTTTTCTCACGTTGGATTTTTGTGTGAGTACTCTTGTAAATTTCTCGTTTACTTTTAATTACAATATCCATTAATGGCAAATCAAGTGCACATCTAATGACTCTGTTAATGATTTGTGCATATTTTCATGTTAGTAGGAACTTTCATTCGATGCGCAGAGCATGTTAATAGAATATTTATTAATCGATTGTTAGAAAGTTACGTGGCTTATTTGAAAAGTGATACAGGAAAATTCATCAAATTGTTTCGAAAAGGAAGTGACGTACATTTACATTCAAGAACCAATCATGAGTAAAATATATAATTATCTAGTATAGAAATATCACTTAAGTAAATAAAATATAGTATTACATAAATTATTGTATGTCAACTTTTTTTTATTGTACACTTCAAAAACATTATTTATTCTAATTTTCTAACAATAAATAAAAAGAAATAATTACCTATTGTTTTACAAAATTCTTCGAACCTATTAAACTTATAAGTTTATATGTTCAAGTATTAATTTAATATTTAATTCTTACAATAAATTCCTGTATCAAATTTTGTAATTTAATATAGATATTTTGTCCGACTCATTTGTTTGAATAAATAAAATATTAACACAAAAACCTGATGTGGACATCACATGACTTCCTTGTTCGATAGATTTTAAACATTTTTTGCTGCATTTCCTTTATACTTATTTTGTTTGATAATGAGATCATTCTACGGCTAATTATTCTTCAATTACATGCATTTCATATTTTCAAACTTTCCTTGGAAATGGAACATTATTAAAATTTTTATCATTGTTTCTTATTGCATCACACAAAATTATTTAGTCGCTCAAAAACTTGCAAAAAATGATATTGTTTTCATTTATTTTCTACATATTTCTAAGGAATATATTCTGACAGTTGTCAATGCCAATTTATTAACAGGAAATCAAACGTTGTGTACTTACATATGTTAAAAGCAAACTAAATTATTATTTTAATTATGTTAAGGCCGATTAAAATAAGAAATGGAAGTGCATAACTAGATATTATACCAATTCTATATACCAAATTTCAACTTTCTACAGTTAATCGTTTTTGAGTTATGCGAAAAATTCATACAAATAGTAAAAGCAAAGTGCCCTTTTGGCACTACCGATTGCAATAAAAAAGGGAGGTGAACAACTAGATATTATAGCAGTCATATATAAAAAAATTCAACATTCTACTACTAATCATAGAAACTATTAAAAATGGATTCAAGGATGATCAAAATGGATATTTCCGTTGAAACCTGAAAACCGAAATTTTTCGCAATTACAATACTTACAGACTAATAAAAATCAGCAGAGATAATAACCCATCCACCAAGCGCCCCATAGGACGACCACCAAAACGGTGGAAAGAGAGCTGGGCAACTACATCAGAGGACACACCATAATGTGAAGAAAAACAGGTACCAACCTAATAAAAGAAGAAGAAGAAGAAGAAGAAGACAATACTTCCTTTACTTTGTACAAGGCAGTAAAAAATCTAGCTGTAATATTACTTTTTGTAGTCAACCGGAAATAGTACATTGTGCAACAAGTGCAGAAAGTCGCTTATATCCCACGCGATGTTAAAATTTCAGCACGAGAGAAAGTCGAGTGCTGGAATCACACAAGGTGGGAAATAGGTGATTCTGCACGAGTGGCACACTATACTTTTTCTATAACCACTCTGCTAAACGTTACAGAACAAAAATATATGCACTAAAGCTATTTGACATAGAAAACAATAAGGCGCAGGTAACCTCACAAAGAGTACCTTCACGCATGCGCAGTGTTGGCAATTACTGTGAGAAATGAATTCTCATATTTCAACCCATGATTGCGGGAAATATGCCACTTTCAAGTTTTATACAGTATGAGCAATGTTTCACTTTCCGTAGTGGTCCTAGAAAAAAAATCTGAATATTTCACTGGACCGCAATTTGTTTTCATTTGAGAAACAATGGTTTGTACAATATCACTATAAATGCATAATTAAATGTTGACAAACCAAGTGCAATTTTGAATAGTGTACTACACTGAATATCTTGTGAATTATTTACACACCTTCTCCATTAAATTACGCACAACAAAATTAATCTCCGTTCTGGCGTAATAACATTGTAGAGAATAATAGCAGGTTCGGTGTGATACTTAATTTTCAGGGCATCTCAGCAAAAATTCTACGCAATAAATATGATTTCCAAACCGCAAGCATCGACCAAGTAATTCATTTGTTTGTTATCCGCCTACCAGAAAATTTCATCCAATTGTTTTTACGCAGCAATAACTACTCACTGCATCTAGATATCCGTGACGATGAAATGTATTGTCAGGTTGACAAATGGCAGTATTAGTTGATTCAATTGTTTGGCATTAATTAGTGACATGTAGTATGTAGTTAATTATCGTATTAATTTCTCATATCCAATTAACAGCTACAATTAGCAAATTGAGTATTATGTTATGATATACAGGAATAGTTAGCCACACAAATTCACATTATATCTGTCGCTCAAAAAATAAAGATAATTAAAAGAAATAATTGAAAATAATACACATTTTTTCTAGTGTTAGTTAATTTCGATTATAATTTAGCTCTGAAAGTAATATAATTTATGTTTAGATCTATACACATATCAGTGGCGTGCAGTTACGGTAAGCAAGATAGCTCTGCTTACCTAGGATTTCTGGTATATACTATGTAAATTAATCTTATTTAATATATGCCAATAAATATAAAATTACTTTCTACAGTATTAATTTATTTAACTTCTTAATGAGTAAATTTGATCACTGCATGGAAGCGAGCCAAGGTACGCAGAAATAACTCTGCTTCAGGCAGTGATAAAATAGCATTCGTCTGTTCTCAAAGTGAAGAAAATGTAGTATATTCAGCACGTAATTTAGAGAGATCGGCAACATTTGTTAAGTTTTGCTATAAGTACAAATTTCTCTACTTGCGTGGTACAAAATTTAGGGTAAGTGGGGGAGACATGGACCTGTAGGAGAGAGTCTTACATGCGGAATGTTATTTTTGTTGTTTACAGACAGTGTGAGTAGTTTCTTGTAAATTAATACAATCACGATTTACTTAAAAAATTACTATTATTTTTTATACTATACATAATTACTTTTCCCATTTCAAATAATTCCCTTTTCCTTCATTAAAAGAAAAAATAAAAGAAATGAATTTTGCTGTTGAGAAATTGTTAAATTTACTAATTTTGTTTTTGTCATTTATTTCTTCTAGATTTAATATACGAGTAGAATAAAGATTAATACTAGTTAATTTTTATTTTACTAGTTATTTTTAGTTTACTATATTTTTAATTTTTCTCTATTTTATAAGGGGGCACCAAAAAATTGTCTCCCTAGGGGCCCCAATATGTCTTACCACAACATTTTGACTTGATTTGATTTCATGTAAATAGAATTAAAAATATATAATTTTTAACTATAGAGCAATTTTCGGGTTAAGAAAACTGCAATAAAACAAACGTAACTAAAATAAACTTGGAATGTGATCCACAGGAAACAAAAAGTCAACATTCCAACTCAGCGCTGAAAAATGTAACCTATATCGCATTGTTGATAAACTTGCATTCAACTAAGGATGTAAACATTACACACATTAGCTAATCTGTCGTTTTGGCAGCGCGTACGTCTATTTTAATCTGACCCAATGACCCGTGCAAAACTATAAACTTCCTATGTACAAGTGATCAACGGACCTCGCCTTGCGTAATCGTTTGTAATGTGAGCACGTACATTGGATCCTGTTGGGAGTCGGGGAGATGTGTATCACAAAGATGTAATCATTATGAAATGTTTGTTTGTGTTACTTTCTAACCAAATGTCATGAACGAAATTAAAACATGTTTGTTTTAATTACAAATCATATATCAAGAACAGAACCAAATATAGAGTTTAGTGCATCTACTAAATAACAAAAATTTGAAAGTATCTTGTGCTTGTAATAAATCTCAAATGGAAAGATAATATTTAATAGCTTCATTTAGAAATTGTATTTCAATGATAAACACTTTTAATGATTTGATTACAAAAATCAAAACTTTAGTAACATAAATCAAAATGTTGATTACAAAAAATAAAACAGTGATTGTAAAAAATCAATTTTTCATTACAACAATGGAGAATTTAAAAACTATAAATATATAACTCCAGACTTGTTACTGATTATTGGGTGTGCCAATTCGCTTTATTGTAAATATGGGTAACGCTTTCGTAGAAGACGTTTTTACCAAATGACATATTCCAGGCACAGTATATTTGACATGGATCGTATACCTCAGATGCAATTTTTATGTGGGAAATAAATTGATGTCAGGATGTTATGTAAAATTGATAAAATAAGTAGGTACACTCTTAGATACATTTATTTTACTGTTTGAAATTTCTTAGAGAATTTTCTTTTTTTATTTTTCCTACAGCTGGGCATGAAAAACATACTTTAAGCATTGTTTACATTTGGTAAAGTGTCACTTTTAAAGCACTAATAAGTAAAAAGTAAAAAGGCGTTGCTAAGCAATATTAGTGTTGCCGTTTAAATCCAGACTTTCTATACTTGTTTTATCTAGCTTATCAAGACAAAACTAGCAAAAATCTTATCTCGAAATTTCAAGAACAGGTAAGATTTTCTTATTCTTGAAAGATTAGAAAATTCTATACAATTTTCAAGACTCTACTTTAATTAAAAATTTTAAATTTTCGAAATATAAATATATCATGCGAAGCTCGTTCTATCCAAGCTAAAACAGTGATTGTAAAATAGAAAAAGAACGCAGCTGAAGAGTTATCTGTCCTTGCCTAAAGCTTATGCGCAGGTTAATGTAGATCAAAAGACTTGAAGTATTCAAGAGACTTGATATCTAGACAAGAGTCTTGCTATATAGAGACAATGCTTTTTAATCTAGAATTTATCTGTAAATTATCTGATAATAAGGTAAATAATTACTGTAATAAAATTTATTAAGAAATGATAATGTACACTACTTAAGTACTAAACTAATATTTAAAACATTTATGTTACTTTGACATGAGTTCCAATAAAACCTAACATTTAAAATTGTCATTCGTTGCATTAGTTTAGTAACAGCATTTTTCCCACAACATATTTATTATTTATTTATTTAACTTTTTTTAATGATTTTTTATTTGTATGCAACACGCGTGTAATAGTGTTTTTTTATCTCGTGGTTTAATTTCCGCATTCGAATAAAAAATACCTACTTTACACACTTGTTACATAAATAAATATTAGTTGCATTTTTAAACAAGTGAGCTAACATTTTTTATGTTCAATTTTATTCGTCAGATGTCTACTTGTGTTTGTGTATCTGTAATTCTGGTTTAAGTTATTTTTATCGAATTCAAAATATTATGGAATTATGATCCACTTTCATGTATCTTATGTATCAGTATCACCAGTAGTTTAAGACCGATTCGGAAAATATGTGGATTGCAAAAGCGAACCATTTGGAACTTATATACGAAGTGAATAATCCTTTGTTCAAGAATATTTATTTCCAATAGAAATTGGTTTTAAATATAAAATTAGTATCTCTAAAAATTATAATCATTGGGAGCCACTATCAAACTGGAAAAAAAATGTTTACTTTTAAAATAAATAAATAAAAGTGAAATTTCTAAATATTAATTTATAGGCTTTATTTATTTTTCGCAACATATGTTCAAACTATCAATTTGCAATAATTAAGCTTGCAATTTAATATTAGAAATGAAATGAGAATATTCCAACTCTAAAGTTTCAAGTAGCATCTATAATAACGGTACTCCTACGCTATAAGAATATGATACATGTGAATATGAACAAAATATGTAGGATTTGAATTCCTTCACATATTTACTCAGACTACAGACAGCCAGCTATGCATGGGAAGATATTCTTGTATTGTAAAAGATCATAAAAGTTAACATACCAGAAACATGATACGAAAAATTGGATAATTTCCATTCTTTCCATAAATTATAATGTATACTTTATCTGCATCTACTTATTAATAATTAATCATTTTATAAAAATTCCTTAAAATATGAACTAATTACTTGCAAATAGAAATAATTTAACGATTTAATTACAAATATACATATATCATTTAAAGAATTTTAAACTAATTAATATCGACTTTACTTCTACAGCGATAATTTCGCCTACAGTAGGCAACCAGTACTAGAAATATGTATTACGGGTTGTTTTTGAAAATACTAACGAATTACTGTTTTTTAAATTTATTTTTTTTTCTTTTAACCCAAAATTTATTATTTGTTTACTATTAAATGCTACGAATAACTTAATCAATAATTTACTGCTGAAATTTCATGAATGGTTCTATCTATAAATCTCCTGTCGCCAGTAGTATATGCAACAAGTGAAAGACACCTGCTCGCGCCATCTAGCGGGAAACGTTCACACTACTTTAGCTTTCAGTTCAGCTTTTCTCCACTAGATGTCACTAGCATACAGTTATCCTTTTAACAGCTATATAAAAATTAATTGTAATTTAATGATAATTAAAACAAACAAATAATTGAGGATTATATGGTCTTTAGGTCGTTATCGTACTGTAGAAGAAAATAAGGAAATTTATTACATTTTTTATTTTCTAGGATAAAAATTATATGCTTACTCTATTTTTTTTATAGCTGCAAATATGAAATACTGTTAGGTATATATAATTTTTATAATTATAATACTTGTGCTAAATAAATAAATTTTAATGATTGGGTATTATTTAATTAGTATTAAAGATTTTCTTACTGAGGTCAATATTTTTCAAGTGTTTTTCTCGAATTCCCGCATATTTCAAGCGGAAAAAATTGAATAAAAACAACATTCTTGAAGAACCGTTGTCACTTGTACTTTCCTTGGTAAAAACTTGCTTTCGAATCAGGGTCGAACTGTTGGTGACTCGGGTAGCGTATGACTTTTCGTTATGGAAATCTATTAGGAATTCAATAAGCGTTCAACCCAATTCAAATCGAATCACAATAGTAATAGACGGTGTACGAATATGGTCTAATTTCTGACATATGAACATGACTGGAATGATGTAATTTGCTACAACCACGTATAGTAATTTAATAATTCCAGCTAGTTAACTTCGCTTGATTTGTTTCATTAATTAGTTTTAATTTAACATGCCCCATTTTTGCTAATTTAATTAGCTACGTAACCTGTTACATTATTTAAATAAATACATTATCATCATTCCTGTTTTGTAGCTAGAAATGTCAGTTTTACGCATTTTACATGACATGACATAATTTTATTTTTTCACAGGAGGTGCTTATTACGAAGAATTACAACTACTCTATAAAAAGTTTACGTAATATAAAATAATATTTCGGTAATATTTTTAAACCGTGGGCAAGAGTAAAAAAAGTCAAACCCATCTATATTTTTTTTTGGTATTTAGGTATTTAGTAGTATTATATACTTTATGCGTTTCAAGTGATTTTGTTTAAAAATATAGTTAATGTTAAGAATAAAATGTAGTTTGTTTTATTCAATGAGAAGAAAATATGAATACGGAAGAAGATAAAATAAGGTACCCAGAATTAAATGATGTTTCGTTGAGAAACTAAATTTTGTACCGAAACCGTTATTTCGTTTCAGAGATTTTTATATACTTACTTCTAACTATTTTAATTATTATCATTAAATCAATTAATAATTAAAATATAATTGTACTACAAAAAAGGGAAAAGAATATAATGTTTATAGAATTAATATAAAAAGATTGAATAATTATAATACAAGTGAAATTTTCTTCGGTAATAATAGTTCTAGGTTCTAGAAGGGAATAAAATAAATTTAAGGACTTAAAATGTTCTTTCCACTGTTACTTGAGTGTAACTGGAACAGCAATAACATTCATTGCTACCAAATATAAATCTGAATATGATCAAAAAGAACAGATTTAAAAACTATGGATTTTTGACTGTTTTTAAAAATGTTAATTATGTCACGTAGGGAAATATCGTACAGTGATTATCATGCGACAAAAATTTGAACTAACTATTGACATAGTTCGCACGTACTACCAAAGTACCAACATGAGTCATAAATATTTACATTTAAAAAAAAAAATTGTTAGGAACAAAATAATAATGTTATTAACACGAATTTTTATTTCAGTTATATCCATAAATAAGATTTAGATTTTCGTTTCGTTTCTGTTTCTGTCCGTTCCGGATTCCTGGATAGAATAATTAATTTCGTTTTATTCATTATTTTTTTTTTACAATGTAACAGTTTTCATATAAATGTATACAAACTTAAAAATTTACAATTATTTGAATATGTATTTTTATATTTATTTCTGTGGTTGTCTAATTTTATATATTGTTTCTTTTATTTGCATGAAAATGTTTAATTCAAAAGAAAAACTATATTATTCAACTGGGTATTTTATTGGCTATTTTATGTAGATTTTATTGGGATTTTTTGAGTAAGTTTTCCGGGTAAAATTACAAAAACCCTGAAAATCTACGACGTTTATCTGATGTCAACTCATAGGTACTATATATGAGGAAAATACTTAATGAATAATTTTGATTCGCATTGTCAGATACAGACGATAATTTTATACAAAAGAAGAGAACTTTTAATTTTTATTAAAATTCGAAATAAATCAATAGATATCAATTATTGAAAGATTGGAATGATCATTTTATTCATTGCTATGATTAATAAGTTTTAAGAAAACAACCTTGTATTTGTGACAAATTCTTTGAAACTGATACATTTTCCCGCATTTTTCAAGATAAAATAATTTAGTATAAGTCCATAATTTTCCATCGGCCATAAAAATTAAAACTTTGATGGAATTTATATTATTATAGGTTTACAAAATAAATAATTTATGTCAAAGTAGTATTGTAATTACTTATTAGCGCACTTGCGTCTTAGGTAAAATCATTTTAAAAACAGTGGTATTTTAATGGAATGTGCTATATTTTGTACTGTACGATGTTAAAAGTTTTGTAACGGATCTTTTTTTTATAGAGCCTTATTTTTGCAAGCAGCGGTAGTTAATAAAATGTAGAATTATTTTTGCTTTACTGACAAAAAAGAAAACTTACGGTACGTATATTTTTATCCACACACGAACTACTGAAGCAGGATATCCATGATTCACACTTACCTGGAAATAAAAATAATGTAAGTAAACACATTTAAAAATAATTTTCCGAAAAGTTTGTGAATATTTTGACCAGTTTTTGCAGCGGAATTAAAAATGTACATTATAAGTGAGTACATCGTTCAACGAAGTAATTTAAAACTTTTCGTAAAACTTCTACCAATTTAATAATCTGACACGGTAAAATTAAAATGTAATTTTGCGCTTAAAGTTCCACAATAATTCAGTTTAAAGTTTGCAACATTTTGAGTTATAAATAAAAAATCATCTAATTATGATTTCATTTCAAAATGTTTTAGTAAAATGCTCGACTCTCTATAACAAAGTTGGTTGTGAAAAATACAGGATTATGTATCTATACATGACAGAATTCAATTTTTTTGTTACAAATACCTATTAATATTCATTTTTTGTATTGTATTTGTCATCAGGTAACTAAGTTAAAAATTTGTAAATTTCAAAATGATTACCATTATAAGGAAAATATTAAATTACTAATGTATAAAGAATTTTTAATTTAATAAATCTGACTACTCCTAGATAAATAAGTTTACCTTATGCCATATTTTATCAAAATTTTAAAATTTACCTAAGATATCAGCTGATATGTTAGAACTTTTCAAGGGTAACTCACAATATTTAATTTATCTATGTATTTTCGATTACGAAATTTGTAAATAAAGTTACCATACTTTAAACATTGTACTATATTCATATTTCTTTTTGAAGATAATATGGCAAAAAACGAAATGTAGCAAAAACTATACCTTTTTTTACGACATGCAAAGAAAACTCTAATTTCTTCTCGTGAAATAGTGAGAAAAATTACTTTTCCCTCTCTAAAGAAGAAAACATAGTGTAACCAATAGTAAAACAAGGATATTATTATGGAATGAAATATTGGACAACTTCATTATTATATTAAAAATTCGTTTTTAAAAATTACATTCTTTTACAAAAATATGGCAATTGTGTCTTATTCTTTTCTATTTTGCACATTATTTCACAATTTGATAACTTGAACTTGAAATGGAATATTAGCAAAGCTTTAATAATTGCACTGCTAAACGTCAAACTTTACTTAATCTAATTTTCTAGTTTATCATTTTGTTGTGTCTTTCCATCCGAATACATCGATTTTTGAAAAACACTTTTCCCAAACACACGCGAACGCACAGTTATAAAAATTCAAATTTCAGTAATTTCACAACATTTTTATGAATGAGATTTCCGAGAGAACAATTACTGCACAAATTTAAATAGAATATTCATTATAGGGTTAAATAGACTAAAATGTTAAAAAAAAATATTCAAATGTTTATTATTTCAAAACTTATAATTGAATCGAATTTTTATAAGATTATATATGTTCACTAAAAGAGAACATCACTCTTTCGTTTCTTTTTCTCTTTTATTAATTTATTACTTGTTACTCTTGGGATTTTTACAAAATAAAAAATATGCATATAATATTTTATTTAATAATTCAACTTTAGCATAAAGTACGCCTTAAAGAAAAATAATTTTATCGTTTTGACAGCTTAGGTATACCAAGGAGGTAACTTTTTGCAAGTGATAAAATAAAATTTCATAAAGTAATTTAATTTTATATATTTGTTTACGAGTATTTATGTACCTATTTTAACTATACAAGACATAGAGAGTAAAACCTGAGTTCAAGTCCCACCGAATCAAAATCTAATCATCTATTTCGGTACATGACTGGTATCAATTTAATGCAAATGTCATATTTAACTTATATTTTTTATTAATAGTTTTATAAGAAATCACTCACACATCGGGAAATGGGGTACACTCACTCGCACAACTAATACACTAGAAATCTTCAAACGTTCTTGTTTCACTACCACTTCGTACAAGAAACACTTCACAACTGATTCCTAAATTAAGATTCTCATATTACTAATACACTTTATATAATCTTTAAATATTAATTAGTTAACTTTAATTATCTTACATCATACAATAGGTAATAATAATAATTACACTTTAAATAAATCTCACAGTTGTCAGTAGAGTTTCATCAAGTCAAGTTGTTTTTGAACAAGACTTCAAAATAAAATCATAAAAAATAAAATTTAAAAAATGTTTACAAAATTAATACAATGTAGGTATATGCAGTTTAAATTTATTTAATATGGCCTTTTTCTTTCCCTTCAAGTTCCCTTCTAGTTTGTATAATTCATGATAACTGACAAGTCAGTTTTAAATAACGTTCAAATCGTTGGGGGAAGGGACATTGAGGACATCATCTTGTCGGCTAAAATCGTATAATATTCAAATAATCAATGGATGTAACATACAAAAACAGTTGTAGATTAAACTAACGAAACTACCAACACCCTGAGCCGTGAAACACAAATTATCGATGACAAATGAAATAGTCAATTTTTTTAAATATTTGAAAATATCTGTTATCGCTGTTACAGTACAGTGTCTGCAACGCAGAACTTAGGACTTTAAATGGGATTTCAAAAAATTGCTGATTCTCGCTCACTCTCTCTCTCTCTTCTGATAGATTTAGAGTAAAGCTACAAGAGTTCAAAGTTGTTCAAAATAAAATTCTACATCAGATAAGATCACAATTGATGCAATAACACGTCTGCAGTATGAGATTTGAGATTTATTTAATATAAAATGTAACATTTTTATTACAAATCAGACAGCCATGGAAATAAAAAAAAAATATCTATGTGGCACTTAATAATATGTCATTATAGATAATACTATATTTTTGTAATATTGGTACTTTTATTATTTAAGAAAATTAATCTAAATTCAACTTACATAATACGAAATACATACAATAAGATTTACATATAATCAGTGATACTTCATTAAACTGTCGCATATAAATTTTCTTTTATTTCCATAGCGTTCTGATGTCTGATATTTAACGAAAATGTTACATTATATATTTAATATCTCGTACTGTAGATATGCTGTTAAATCAATTATGAGTTTATATAAAGCAGAATTGAATTTTGAATAACTTTGCACTTTTGTAGTTTTGCTCTAAATCTATCAGGACAGAGAGTATCCGCAATTTTTTGAAATCCCATGTTAAAGTCCTATGTTCCACGTTTCGTTGCACACACTGTATACCCCTCTGTAACACGTATGAAAATGATATAGCGAATATGCCATACGTATACGACAAAGATGAAAGATAAAACTTTAATCATTCTTGCAGCAGAAATTGACAACGTTAGCACAGAATAGTTACACACAGAAGCGACACTCCGTGTCGGTACCTTCCATGTTCCGCTAGTCAGTTCTATGACCTTGAAGCATTGTGTAGACCTTTAAATTTATGCTCTTTCTTTACCTCTCTCTCAGATGTGAGAGAACTTTCCGATTTTAAACAATGGGCCCTTTAAATTTATGCATCTTCCCCATCTCTCTCTAATTTTCGCTTCTCTGTCTTACTGTCGCTTCTGTATAAACCTATTCTGTGACGATAGTATCAACTAGGAAAAATCTATATTTAGTTTCAAAATAGCAACACAACCACTAATTTAATTCATTACCACCCAAGTATACCAATACCACCAATTCCTCTTATAAAGTGATTTGTGGTTTACTCCTCTGTGCTCTGACCACCGACACCGACACATCTTGAAGAAGACACCGAGACACCGACCGGTTATAAATAGCCGTTATTTTCGACACGTGCCTACTACGACATGTTCTCAAACTTCGCTACAGTACTACACCCGCTTCTCGTACTCTGCTGTTTCATCGTACCGAGACCAGAGACCAGGAAGCTGAGGACAAGTATAACAAGTGGGTCAGATGGACCAAGGTGAGGATGGACAAGCGAAAAGATTAAAGAGAAGTGGAACGAAAATAAAGTCACACCTATTATTAGTTGACATGTTGACATGTATTGTCTAACAAAAAATAGTATATTAACATTATCTTTAACTTAAGAATGTATTTCAAAATAAAATAAAAGGATGAAAGTGTGTTTGTAGATAATTCTTGATCGTACATTTCTATTTACTTTTTAAATAAAACACAGTACTTGATTATTCCATCATTATTTGTGGAATATTCAAGTAAATGTTTTATTCAATGAGGTCTTGCAAAAAAATTAAGTGAACCTTTTTATTGTTTAAATCGAACCTACAAAGTCTAATTTATTGCTCTATATGATGTAATTAATTTTTATTTACATTTTATGTTACATAAAATCGATTTTTTTTTTCAATTGTTTTTGTCCAAAAATATTGTTAATATTAATCAATAAAATGAATTGTTTTATTTAATAAGAGATACTATGAATACGGAAGAATAGATGTATACATCAGTTTTTATTTAAAATTTAGTGGCGAAGTTAAAGGGGCTGAAGAGGTCCTAAGTTTCCAAATTTGGAATTAGAATTTTTGAAGGTATTTATAATTTATTCACGTCACCAAACATTTTTGAACCTGACAAAAGTTTAAAATAAATAACATTGATAATGATATTGCAAAAATTAAACATCAGGTTAGACGAGTTTTTGAAGTCAGGAAACCGAAAATTAAAGCTTTTGTGATATTTAGCAATAAATACTCATTTGTTTAGAAGTATTTTCATTAAAAATGTTGAAGATTAAATTTTGCTTTTTAACCTGAAACTTTATACCTTACATTATATTCTCAAGGCCCCAGAAGCTTTAGCCCCAACAAATTTTTTTTTGTTATTTACTCGTATGTATAGTAGTCTTTAATTTTATATTGTTTCTTTTGTTTGCATAAAAGTATTTCATTTAAAAGAAAATTTATATTATTCAATAGTAGTTACAAATTTCTTACAACTGAAATATTTTGTGACTTTATTTATTGGATTTTTTTAAATGGGTTTTCCAAAAAAGCCTGTGTCTCTTTTGGATCGGGTAAAATTTCAACAACCCTTCCCAAAGAAAAAAAATTATATTTGGTTTCAAAATATAGATTTTGTATATTAGGAAATTAGGAACTATCTAAATGTGCGTTTAATTTGATTTTCTACGTTTGACTTATTTTTAGGTACGCATAGTACGCAATTTTTTCAGAAAGGAAAAAATGGTTTGCTATTTAAAAATTCAAGTCACTATCCCAAGTGAATAATGAATACCTATTGAAGAATCTTCATGGATCATTATGTAAAAAAATGCTGTAAAATAAAAACGATGTACCTGTAGTTACGAATAGGAGGTCTTTTTGAAATAACAATAATTACATTTCCTATACAATAAAAATAACTAGACAATTATCGGTTACTAGACTCTGGAGTGTTGTATAAAAAGTCGATAATAGTAGCAAGCAGAAAATGACTATTGTTGCTCTGAAACTGTAGCACCTGACGATTTAAATCAATGAAAAAAGAGTAATCAGGTGTGGATTCCCTCGGGTGTCTGATTACATGATAGAGGGCACCGTTACCCGTCCGTCCGCTCGCTGGAATGTCGCCGTTTCAGCGCTCGCTCCGGTAAAAAGTGCCGCAAAAACGCGTCATCGCGCAACAATAGCCGCCGACACTAACGTGGAAAAATAACGCCGACATCCGCACAAAAGTAGGGGGCTTAATATGTTGCTTTATATGAAAAGTAATAGCCCAAAAGTGAGTCGCAAAAACTCTTCCTCGTGGTGCTTTCTCCACCGCAGGTATCGACCGCGAGTAAAGCTTCCGCCTATAGAATATATTTTTTCTTCAAACGTCATAAAAGTGACATCTTCTGTGACGTGATTGACAAGGTTGAAGTTTAATTTCTATGCCTCCGTAATATAATTTTTTATTCTAGCCGCCGTTTAATTTATTCGCCGCCGTATGTAGTATCAACCAATAAGAAGTAACTTGTACAATAGAAATCTGTAATATCGCCCTAAATGTCACTATAAAAACTAGATAACCTAAGAATAAAGTTACTAAAAATTATGAATAACTGACAGGTAACCTACATATTAAAAGTCAAATAGTAATGAATTTTTAAAATTTCTACATTTGAAGAAAAAATAGAATGTATTATTCAGAGTAAAAGTGTCTTTGTGTGCCTCGCATGCAATTGTCCATTCTCGCCACGCAAAGTATCACTTTTACTCTTAATAACACAATATACTATTTTTTACCATTAAGATATTTGCTTCTTGTATGTTAGTTATTGCTACGAACACATAGTATATACTGTTTAATTTCATATCTAACGGTAACCCTAGACAACGTTGAGGCATAAATACCGAATTGTTTCAAATAGAGATTGGTATTGAAGTTAATGTCATAAATTTAAGGGTAAGTAATACGACATGTGTAGAAAAAAAACCCCACCCTTTTCATGGAGTGGAATCCATCCTCTTCCAGATAGTAAAATTATACATTTGGATAAGCAAATTGTCCAATTCGTGAAAATGTGGTTTAGAAAACAATATTAGATAATAATTGTGGATTTCTGAACCATGGCTATCGTCTACTTTTTTAAATTTTAAAGATACGCATTTTTCCTACCGCACAGTAACTAGGAATGGATGAGATTTTTTGTCCAGGTGGCGGAAAACATTGATATTACACTAATGCGAATTACGAAACTCGATTTTATTAAGAGCTATTTGTGAATTTATCAGAAACATAAGTCAATTGTCAGCTATCAAAAGAGCTACTAATTTTTGTATGCATTTGCAATGAAAGAAAAACGCTCGTAGCAACAATAACAGGAAAAATATTATTGATATTTAAATAGTTACACATACGAATATTCTTTTTGTAATTCCGCAAATCTTTCTATGGTATTTCTTCTAGCTGAGAGTACTCTGTTATAAATTATTTCTGCTGTTGTAAGAGGACTTAATATTGGGGTTATTAAATATGATGAACACCATGTCCACTATCTACAAATTTGAATTTTTCTCTTTGGAACAAAAATTCTGTCAATTTAATTCGCCGACAATGTCGAATTACAAAAACCTGTATTATATTGCAATATAATCCGGTGTTTTTTTTATAAAACGCAAAAAATCAAATAATCTTAGATTATATGACAAATTATCAGAGATTATGAAATCCGAGATTATATGCTAGATATTTATTTTTATGCAACGCGATTATATACGAGTATATAAAAACGCAGATAAAATATTTAATTCGCTTTTATATAACCGAGCATAAGTGCTAGTTCTTTTCATGAAATGTACAATTACATCTTCTGAATTCGATTACATATAAAACGTGGCTGTCGTTTCACTTATTAGAGGAAGACAACAAATTGAAGAGAACTATACTACTTTGTTGAAAAATTATTTGAATCAACATCTTTAACAAACGCTAAGTATAGACTACAATACACCAACACATAGAAACATAGTGCACTATTATTTGCTAGAACACATCTGCTTTACTGCAATTGCACAACGTAAACGCGCTCCATACAATTTGCTCTTTATTTATAGAGTACAAATGCAGCCGAGTGATTTTATTTCCTACACATGTTTTCTCGCTCTGCACTGCTAAATAATGAACGTTTCCCGTACAGCACACCCACGATCCGTCCTCGCTCAATGGACACGGATGAAATATTTGGCACGTCGACTCTCCACCGGGATTACAGTTTCATTTTTGAAATGAATGAACGGCCAGCGATACCACGTCGAGTGCTCATTAATTTTGATAAACATTCGCGGTTTTTGCCAAATTAATTCGGGGAGTTTAACTGAGTTATTTCGATGGGGTTGCTGACCGATTCATATTTTTTTAAATGGGGAAATTTTTAATGAAAATATATGAGGGACTCAGCTTTGAGAGACTATAAATAATTTCAAACTCGTTTAGATAAATTTTCTTCTATATGTCGTCTCAAATAGAAATGGACTTGTCAATCATTCTCGTGCATATAATGCAACGAACAAGTTAAAGGAGACGGCAACGTATATATTGTTTTTTTCAATGGAATGCAATGTGCCCTACAGTTCACTCTTCAACAGTCTTAAGACTCTTGTCTCGCTTACCACTGGGCCTGTACAGTACAGGGTTATCGTAGCTATACCTATCCAAATCAACCAAGTTCAAAACGGAACTGATCCAATAAACCAGGGGCGTAAACTATAAATGGGAAAGAATTCTATCACTGGTATGGGATTATTTTAATAACAAATTGAATTTTTATAAATATTTATGTTTTAAAAATACTTTATTTAGTGGAATTGGTACACTATTAATCGTTTCATCTTCCATAAATTTAAACATATTAAAAACTAATTGTCTATTTTACTATTTAAAAATTGTAGTTTATGAATATAGATATCAATAAAATAAACACTTTTTTAATGTCACGATCGTTTCGTCCTCTCTGATATCATCTTACTATTTTTCAAATTAACTAGAAGGGAATGGCTTACATCGGTTTGTTCAATGTCTAGTATTTTCTTTGTAATAACGGCTTCCTTAATCTCTAGATTTTTCAGCGAAATAATTTGTAATCCTTTTTTTTACTATACATAAAATTATGAATTATCATAGCATGAATGATTATTATCTGCTGGTAATACAATGGTCGGCAAATTCTGTCTTGTTTTTTGTTTCTCGCATTTTCATGTTTCTTAAATTATTTTAAACTAATAGAGTTTCCCCGTATGAACTAGAAACTAGGTACGCTGGTGTACGAAAATGCGTCTTTCCGTCGGTTCATTTTTATATGACAAACTATAATAACTATTAAGATTCAACTAGAAGCGACATTTCATATTCCAAATCCTGTATTTCACGTTGAGTTTAGTTGAATCTAAACAATGTGCATTACATGTAATTTACTGTTGATGAGAACTTAATTCTCGTAACAGTTGTAGGTATATATTTTTTAGGGTACGGATTTTAATTTTTCTACTATCAAAAATCTTAGATGAAATCACTTTATTTATTATAGTTCTCAACTGTATTTTTTGGAAAAATATCTGCACGTACCACTTTTTCTGTTATTTTTAAACTTTTTAATTTTTTTTACTGGTCTGCATTAATACTTTTTATACATATGTAACATCTGCTATGTTCTACAGGAACACAAAATTTGACAAATATATTCGTCCAATTTGATTTAATGCCGTGAACACAAGATATGGTTAAGGATCATTAAAAAATTCACAATTGAAATATAATGCTCATTAAAAAAATACACCGTAATAGTTTCTAGATTAGATTATTATCACTACTTCATAGTCAAGAGTCAACTCAAATAAGAATAATTTAACCAGATATCATTAACATCAACATCAACAACCTGTCATTTGTTAAATATTAAGTTAATGTTTATTTAACGTGTGTCACGGGTATCCGTCATTTTACGAGATATAATGAAGAAATAGGAAGTATTTTTGTTGCATTTTTGGATAATAATTCGCATATAAACGCATAAACGCATATAATCAAATATAATTTCTTTGTTTTTAGTTCTTTACTCGTTTTATAATCGAGAAAGTATGAATCCTCAATTCCTTTTACATAATTATTTTTCTATGATCACTTAAATTAGTATCTGTTTGTATTTGAAAATTATGGCACTTAATTATCATTTCTTTATAATAAGAAATAAATATATATCACTGCTTAATGCAGTCATAGTTCGCTGGATTTGTTTCTACATTTCCCATATTAATAATTATTAAAATTGCGCTTAATTCACAGTTCCCGATATTTATACGTAGTACTTTAAAATTTATATTTAAGTTGCCAACATTTCTTCTTTAATTAAAACAAAAATAGAAGCACTTTATAGTTAATAGTCCAAAGGTACAAGTTTAATTGGTTGAATGATATCGTCTTTTTATGTGGTCTATTTATCTGTTTACAAAACAGAGAAGCAACTTTGAATAAACTGTTTCTTAGAATCGGTCTCGATAGCGCCAAAGAGTCTCGCTGTTGGAATCTCGCGTTGAAATGTCAACCGATAAACTTACACTCTCAGACAAGGCCTGAAGTCGTGCGACTAAATAAACACCAACTTCGCTACACATTTGCCAAGTTTGCTACAAGAAGTTAACTAGGACTTTTCCACAAAAAGAACTTACTTAGTAACACAAGTTCTAGGGATGTGTCATCGGATGCAAAAAGTCGACATTTCTTTTCTATCTAAATTAAAATCAAAGTGAACTCAAATAAATAAATATATCATCAGTAATCGTTATTTATTTTAAATGAATTAACGAATTATACATTTTAACATTAACTGCCACCATTAAAAAAAAAGGTGGGTCCCTTGGGCCATTTTTTTCTTTTTTACAGATTTAGGGTGTTTTCATATTAGAAAATACAAGTATGATAACAGAATTGACTTTTTTTAATGTTGCTCTAAAATTTGAAGAATTTTATTGAGGCACAATATATGTACTTCACCTCAGTATTTTATCATTTCAAAGACTAAAAAAACAAAAAAATCATGCGCTAAGAATAGGTTTTGGTCTGTCAGGCCACCGAGAATTAAACTACGTTCACAGATATGCGTTGCGAGGTACAAACGTTAGACCACGGATCATAATGTGTATTCAAACACTGCGGCACAAACGATGTATCTCAGAGCATACGAGGATATTTTAGTGAGACACATAAGATGTACCTCATAGCAGTTAACGTGTTAATAATAATAGTAATATAAGAATACCGCCAATGGGTTAATGTCTTTTTATAATTTAAATTTCAGAATACATTTATAGAAAACATGTATTTTGTTAAAGAAAAATCTTTCATAGCATACAAATGTATTTATTCTGTTAATATTTACATATTAAGAGCGAATCGAAGTAGAGGGCTTGCAATATAACGAGGGAAAACACATGTCTGTCCCGTGAAATATTACAAAGTAGACACACAGTGGGTAAGTGGGAGAGAGATGGACCGGTAGGAGATATAGACTTTTGTCTTAAACCTACATTAGAGTGATATCTCTCATAGGGAATGTTAATTTTGTTGTTTAGTAGCCGGCTGTAAATTAATACAGTCAATAATCCGAGATTTACTTAAAAAATTGCCAAAAAAAATTGTACCTTATGCACGCAATTAGTTAATTACTACTCTTGGTAGGTTTAAACTAGTTATTTAGGTACATACTTTATAAACATGTGCAAAAGACTTAACGTAACCTGCAAATATGGTTATATCTGTAGACAGTCATAAATAATTTAGTGGTCTAGAAGAGATGGACCACGGGATTTTTATTTTTTAAAAGATCAATTCAACCGGCAAACAGAAAATAATAATTTGCACACACAAAGGTAGACGATCTAGTTACTATTCCATGAGTTCTGAAGAACTGTAGTTAAATGGTTAAGCAGAGGGTGTTAATAAAGAAGAAGCTGTAGCTTATGAAAACGTATATGCGTGATGCAAGAAGGATGATTAGATAAAATGTGTAATTTGTGGTCGCTGTTTGCACGAAAAGTGTACCACATAGGTATGACAAATGACAACAATATGTTAACTAGATCGTCTCCTCTCCTATATAATGGAGGAGAGTTGGCCTATTTTTAACACAAATATTTTTTTTTCAGAATTTAGACTATTACAGTGAGCAAAGAAATATGTTTTTTCAACTAGAGGTTCTCAAAGTACATGGAACAATTTTGTAATTGTAGAACGAAACCAACAAACACAAATTTACCAATTCTGCTCAAATTGTCCTACATATTCATTAATATATGTTTAGATCGCAACACTCCGAAATTTATATCCATATTACTTGTATAACCAATGGTACACTTATTTTAGCCTTAAATGAAATTATTATACATTTTCACATGCATTTCTCCCAAAAAATTCATATCTAAGAGTATACAAATATCAGACTTGTTGCAACACGCATTGTAAATATATTATTTTCACAAGTTCATATTTAAAACAGATATAAAAATAAATTAATAGCATATTGATTTTTCATAATCAAGAAAAATATATAATTATATACATTATAGTTGCATTAATTTTGTTTCGTTTTGTTACATTTCTATTTCCCGTGGGTAATAATGTGACATTTCTACCCTTTTTTGATATCATTGAAACTAACTTCTCCCGGTCGTGAAAAAATATAGTGATGTTCGGATTATCAACATTATTAACTACATAATTATTTAAATAAATTTCAATTTTCATTCAATAAAATCATTCTCTTTGCTTACGCATAAAAATGTCAATTGATTATTGATTTAAACTGTCAGGGCTCAATTTAGTAATCGTTCTACATGTCTCTTTGTGGAAGAATGTGGAAAGAATTTCTCCGTTTCCATTTAACGGATTACGTTTTCAAAGTCACGAAGTCTTAAAGAACATAATAAATCTCGGGATTTCGGCTTTGTTCAGTGCTTGACTTTACTTTAATTTCAGCGGCGGTCGGTTTCATGTTAACATGAAAGGCGCTAAAGTATGTCATGTTTGGATTAGATGTTTTGTCATACAAAAATAGACAAGAATTTTTATTGGAAACTTGAGGTTTCTTTCCAACAAGATTATTAACTAAAAATTCTTAAAGGAAATTCATTTATCAAAAATAAACAATACAGAGCACTCTTCACAAAAGCTTTTTTTTATAAATTTTATTTACAGTGGTAACTCGAACACGTAAAATCATATGTTCGTAATTTTCTGCTTTGCTAATTGCTAATTATTTTCAGTAAAAAAGCATAAAATGACACATAAACTGTAACACATTTTTGTTTCAATTCCACGGTTATTACCACTATTGTTGGGGTTATTTACGTTATTTTCACACCTAATTTCTGAGTTTAGAAGGCACCTAAAATTAATTTTTGATTTAGATGCTGAATTTTATGCTCTACACCTGTTATTTGAAGCATTTTTACTAAAAATATTTAGGAAAGGAGAAAATTAGTTATTAATTTTCACACTAAAATTTTTCATATACAGCCGAAAAAATCAAAAAGTATCTACTTATTTTTGGGTCTAAAATTTTTGTTTTTGAAAATAGTCCATTTTATAAACAGAACTTCATTATCTCTTTTCATTCTTGAGATTATTGCTCTCAAAATTGCACCTCAAAAAGGAGTTTTTTTGGTACATCTCCAAAATGGATAGATACAATATCAATGATTATGAGCAAAGTTATATAAAAAATGTTTTTTCGCATGTACATTCTTTGAGAAAAACGAAAAAACCGGAATTTCAGTTTTTAGTTCGAGAATTTTATTTCCCAATTATTTTTATTTTCTAAAAAGAAAAGAATAACTGAAAATGAACAAAATCAAGAAAAATCGTAAAAAGTGTACCTTTGATTTTTTCGATTTTCGTTTTTTTCGTTCTAAGAATTTTGGCCCAAAAATATATATTTTTGGATTATTTCGTTTGTATGTGAAAAAAGCTATTTTTTTAGATTGTTAAGACAGCATTGACGATAGATTTAATAAATAATGATACGCTTATTTTATGAATAAGTAAATTTAATATGCGACATGAACATACAAAACTAATTCTTTGATTGTCTCTTTAACGTTATAACTAAGCTTATAAAACTCTTGAAAATCTATAATTAATATTTACTTCTAGAAATGTTTTCCAGAGAAGTACCACATATAAGATTAAAGCTAATAAAATAGACAATAAACAAGTGAAACCGTATATAATGTTCCTGATTGGAAAAAGGAAACTTGCAATTATTATTACTAACCCATTCATATTTTCATATTTCCTCTTTTTCGGAATGTAATAATAAGCACCTACATCATCATTAGCTACCCAATGATTCATGAGAATGATAATGATATTCAGTCAGTACCTTGCTTGGCAATTATTTTATATTTTACGGTGTAGAGCGAAAAGTGAATGTTATGTTGAAAATATAACCAATGACATGATATCATACAATGTAAATGTCACCTATAATTTTTTTATTCATAGGTGTTATTATCGAGCGGACATGATTTGTCGTTTTTTAAAATTTGGATAAGATTACTAATTGAAATAGGATATAGCTACTTCTTTTTGAATATTGGCAAGGTTTTTATACACATTCTATAAAGGTTTATATTTCGGTTCATTTCTTTGTGGTTAAAGTTTTGTGGTTTTAATTTCAGTTAACAAAATGTTATTAAACGAACTAGGATAGTAAAAAGTAAATAAAATTTACTTTAATGTTAATATATATATATATATATATATATATATATATATATATATATATATATATATATATATATATATTAATAACATATGCAACAAAGCAAACTGACACACTAATGGCGAAAAAATTTAATTCTTTTTTGTAAATTTCATATTACATTTCCTTTTTAAAATAAAGTAAGTAATCGGTATTTAATAAAATGTAGAAATACGTATAGTATTGTTCTGTGAAATATGGTAACTTTAGTTGTCCAGTTTTTTTTTTACAAAAATTATGTCTCTAGGTTACCTAAGACAACACTTATCTGAAACTGGTACACACGCTGTAACAATTATACAAAAATGACAACAATTCTATTTTCAATTCAAAATATAGTGTTTCATATCAATATTATTATTTTCAACATCTTACCGTCAACAGCTCGAGAAAAATATTACGATATACTCTGTACTCCAAAACAGTTTATTACTTGGTAGAACAACACTAACACTATTTCTAAACTTCTAACTCATATACACATAGTTTAACTTCCTTCTTATTAACACATAGTTCATAGTGTATGACAAACGTATGATATTTCCCACGGTACATAAAAGCGCCGTAGTTAACCAGTGTTTCTCAAAATGGAAAACTGTAAACAATATTTATTTACATTATAAATGTGGTAGGTTGTATTTTACAGCGCGAAGTTCTGTATTGAATTTATAAAATCTAGCGATGTACAAATATCTAATACACACATGATGTATTTGTATTGTAAAGTTTTTATGGATGAAATGTAAAAAACATGAATATTTTATTACAAGTGTATTAAATAATTATAAAAATAACAAACACTCTTCATTTAGTAATAATTCATACTTAACACAATAATTATTAACTAATATTTATTTATTTTCACAGACAATAGTATTTATTTCGGCGCTAATTATTTTCACAAGATATTAATATTTATTTCTACAAAATTTATATTTTTACGTTACATGTCGCTGTTTGGACGAATTGCCTCGACTTGACTCACTTCACTCTACCCTACTCTACTGACTTAATAAAATATTCTAAGTTACTTTTTACGTCCATCTCGCGATATTTTATACCTGCGAGTAATTAATCTCGAACCTTCTAGAATCTTCCGGACTCTATAAATTTTTCGGATAATGATGGCATTTCTCTATCTCACTTGACCTGTCTAGAAAGACTACCTGACAAGACATATCGGCCGCAATCAAGTCATCGGCAGTGAGTCATGCTCGTTACAGTATAATATTTATTTATTTATGTATTTTATAAAAAAGGTAGATAATAGCGACGATCAAATAATATAGATCCAACAAGTGATATGATTTTAAAAAAAAGTTTTTGGTAGGTTTTGTAAGAAGGCACAGTGAAAAACAAAGAAACATCAAAATAATTAAAAATTCATATTTCTCAAAGAGTGTATTAAATAAATAGCGTTTTTTATAAGCATCCTTATCATTACTATTATTTCTTTTTAATAACCACTAAAAGCTAAAAATATCGAGTTAGTTTATTGCACCGTAATGCGTAAAATTGCAACGACCGTAGAATTTAACGATTTGAAATTGTTATGTTTGTTTTTCAGGGGCCAAAAAATATTTCATTTATTTCGAAATAGTTGCATTATTAGTTTATTACAATAACATCGACACTTTTAAGGAAATAAATAGTCTAACTTTAAAATACAATTTGTCATAAATATACTTGTAGACAAATTGTAACAAATATAAAAAAGTAGTAGTTATTTGAAATATTTCATTTAAAAAACATATCAACAAGATATTTAAATTAATTCAAGGCAAATTATAATTAGTATCAATATCAAACAAAATTGTTGTGTCTATAAAATCAAAAAATGTTGCTAATAAATTTAATCATTAAATGTAGCATAAAATTAAAGTATATATACGAGTATACTGATAATGAATGATATATTTCCCAAAATAATTATGTAATTAAATGAATACAGTTGTTCTTTTGAAGTCGTTAGCACCCACTCAATTTTTTCTTTGTCACCTGTTTAATTTTAATCTATCGAACGAGTTAACTCCAAGTGACACACCCAGTGTTTGTAAATTTTGGTACTAAATTTCGGATCCAACCTTGACATCGTTGTAAAGTTTTATGCGTTTAAAGACGATAGTCTTTTATGGAGATTTTTATTGTAAATTCGTTTCGTTTATAAACAGCATTTAAATATAATTGAATACATCCAGTCACATACTTTCTATTTTGTTTAATGCTACCTGTATGTTAATAAAAACTCGAAAGTAAAACGATACCACAATAGTGGAAAAAAACTATTCCTGGTTTCACAGTATCGTAAAAATATTTTTGATGAAAGTAAAAGTAATGAATTAGGAATTAGAGAACGGGATAGTAATAGTGTAATCGATAAATGAGGCATCATTTCCTATTATTATCTATTTTTTGCCTGTTTGTAAATAGAATACAAGTGATATGATTTAGATATGTAGTACAAACCGTTAAGTTCAAGATTAATCACATCAGGAAATAAATATATAATCAATCAGTACAATGTATTATCAATTAATCTATATTATATATTTTAAAAATTACTATCGTACAGAATGTTTACCAACATCAGAATGTCATAAAAAAGAAATATACGTGTACGTAGGTATGTATAGTAATATAATAATCACAGGTGATTATACGACTGAAGCATATTAAGTGCTGGTCAATGGATAATTATTTATTACAAATCTTACTACCAGTTAATATTTTTAAATACAAAAATTGTTCCATTTTATTATTTTAATTTTAGTTATGTGTATTCCAAAGATTTTCTGTAGTTATATAATATTAAATGCACTAAAACTGATCGAAAATTCTGTAAGAAAATATGTGTTTCCTAAAAACTGGATGACTTTGTTTTGATAGGAATTTGACAAAAAGTCTAGAGTTGTAGTCGAGTGTAACTAAAGAATGAAATGTCAAATATTTAATTTTAAGGTTATCGTATTAATTTTAATTTTAATCATTTTCAACCCTATTCTCATTTTTATATTTTTGTAATAATGAAAAGGAAATATGCATTTATTTTTAATGTGACTACTGCATTATAACTGCACGCTATAAATTTTTCAAGGTGACGTCTTTTCAAGAATTTCTCATCATAAATCAAACTTAGAAAATTTTATAAGGGAACTAAAATTATGTAAAAATATTCAATATTTATGCATTAACTTTTGATGTCAAATAACTTGCAGTTTGTAAGAAACTTCGTAAAATATATCAAGTAAATGTAAGTTCTGCGACATCACAGGATTATTAGAAATTATTTTTGTGATATGCAAAAATGGGAGTCCTATTTATTCTAACTTATTTCAACTTTATTTTAGTTGTGTCTTTAGATTGTTAGATTTCAAACAAAATAACCTTGGTTGGCGTGTTTCGACTCAAACTGAGTGGAGGATGAGATTTGGGGTTCGATTCCTAGTATCGCCAACTATATACCAAAGGAAAATACCACTGTAACCCAATGATTTGGAACACACCATCAATGGCGTAGCTAGCATACTGCTTGTGAGAAAAAATGATAAAAAAGGTGATAGTGACATATGTTTTGAAAAATAAAAAAAAATGTGCTACATTTTCATTGTGACTACTAAAATTTTAAAAATGAATTGTAATTTTATTATTTCTTGATATTCAAAATAAAATCGAATTTTCCTAACTAAATTTCCAATCATCTCTCTTTCATATTTAAAAATAAATATTTAATATTTCGACAGTTCTCTTGTGTTTTCTCGCAAGCCTTTATTCAAATTCTTTCATTTCCAGAATTTTTTTATTTGCCTTTTATTACTAATTACTAAACTGAACTAAAAGGTACTGCAACTATGATAATTTAAATTTGTGATATTGGTTAGCAAAAATGAAAACATTAGAAGTGCATGAATTTATTTAATTGCTGATATTGTTTGTTAGAAATAGTTTGTTTTTAATAGTCATTAAAATTGATAAGACAGTGATGCACGACCTGTCAGCTGTTTTAATATTTCGCCTATTTATACAAATAACAATATATTTGTTCATATATTTTCACCCTCCGTTCAGGGAAATCAATTTCAACGGGAGGGATTTACCTCCGGTCACCCTACTGAATTTGACACTGCTGTGCACAGAGTGCCCAAGGGTTAAATCTAGTATTTATATATTGATAAAATATAAAATAGATAACTGGAAAACAACTTCCGTTGTTAAATAAAATTCCCTTTAATTAAAAATCTTTTGGACTAGCCCAGACCACTCTTATTTTATTGTTTGCTATTTTTCTCTAGTGTTTGCATGTATACAGTTAATAAAGCGCAATAGTAACACCTGAATTATGAATAACGAGTAGATATCTTGTAATTACGAAGGTTTCTCAGAGTAAACATTAATGATCTCCAGAAGCCTTGCCGTTTCCTGCCAGACCCATCCTTTGACCATGAGTGCACTAATCATTCACTACCGTGCGAAAGATCTAGTTCGCTTTGTTTTTATTCCTTCCACGTTATGTAATACTGAACACTTGTTCGCCTCACCAGATTGCTAAACACCTACGAGATACTTTCAGTTTCGTATGGATTTAATCTTGAACTTTTCAACATTCGACGCTTACTAGAAAGGAAAATAAAACAAGATTTATGGTTTACAAATTGTTATGGGGTACGCCGTAAAAATAAGTAATTGTTATATCGAAAATAGTTTCTGCAATTGCAAATTATTGCTAACATTTCTTGTTATGATATCTGACGAAAATTATCGTACAACTATAATTTGAAGTGATTTATTAACACTATAGTAAGAAATTCCAGAAGGGAATTACATTGGAAATAAACGATGTATAAATTTATTGACAAAGTTCACCTGCAATAAATTTGTAACTTATAATTAATTCCGAAGCATTTAGTTACAAAATTACTGTGTGTTATAAAATATTAGTAAGAATTCTATGCAACAAGTGCAAAAAGTTTTGTATTTCGGAAGACAAGACAAGAACTCATCGCTAAAATTTTTGAATGAAAATATATTATGTACTAAAATCTCTTTAAGCCTTTCGGGTATTGAGATTAATATTCTATTAATTGTGATTCGATTTTATATACTAATTCCTTCCATTCTTTTCTGTTTTGTGTTATGTGTCTTGCTTCCTGCAAGCTAGTATTATTTCTTTTTAATAATTCTTAAATTCTGTTCTTCATATTTTCTTAGGTTTTTCTCTAGTATTCTGTTCTTTGTTATTGATTCCAAAATAATTTTTGTTTCACTATCTAGTGAGGTGGTCATACTAGGGGTGAGATTCTTTAATTTATAACAACTATTAATAACAACTGCACTTGTTAAGATGTCAAATTTGCAATGAATTTAAGACTTTTCCACTTCAGTATGAACTTGTAGAGTATTCTTTATATATGTATGAGTATATGTAAGTAAGAATCAACCATAAATAGCAATTACTCTTTGTAGTTGATATTTGAAATTGATATCGTAACAAGTTTAAATGATAGCAACCGAAGTTTAGAATTCCACTCCAGACCAGTTATTTTTTCTCAATAGACGTTTCTGCGATGTCTATTTGTATTCTAGTTCTAATATCTCCATTTCGTACTCTATCTAACCTTGTTACTCCTACTCTTTTCAAGAACCTTATCTCTGAAGATTGGATTGTACTTTCTGAATTGTACTATATAAATCCGAAATCAATCAAATTTTTTTTCGCAGTAGAATTCATTATTATATGAAATTAAATGAACAAATTTCGACTTTTTTGACAACGAATGAAAAACATATCTCAATATGACAGTTAATAATAATGTGAATTTGACAACCTATGTTTCTTTTTAAAGTGAAAGCTTTGATGATCTGTGGTTTTGATACATTGCTGTCAATTAAATGTGAAGTCCTGAAGTCGTGTAACCATGAATATGGCAAATCCTATGTTTCACGTTAAAATAACTCATGGTATAACCACAGACTACTTATACTACGTAGTATAAATAATCTGTGGTATAACGTCGCCTTTATTTGATATCTCAAAATTTAAAAAAATTGTTAAAGTTGTACCTAGTGTACTAAAAATACGTGAGCACTTGTTAATTATTATTGTTAGATAACCTAAAACAATAATACAGATAATACAGATAAATTTTAATAGAGTCCTAAAGTTTAACTTTTGTGCAAAAAATATATTTTTAATTTTCGTCCTAATGTACAAAAAAATATATAAAAAATCATATATTCATAGTATTTTTCTTATCAAACACAAACACTCTTGCATAATGTGCAGAAAAGTGAAAACGACTGGCCATTAAAAATAATGTCAGACATTTAATTCGCATTATGTAACTTTTGTTTAAAACAAACAATCCTCGTTCGCTACCACCCGTTTCAGCGGCCCCCTTGATCCTCCCCCGGTGGGTTATCAAGTAGAGAAGTGGGTCATTCACTCGATACCCGTGATATCCCGTGGATATCCGCGTGAGTGGCAGGTAACCGCATGGAAACACCGCAACACGACAGACTGACAGAGGAATTGTGATTTACACGATGGCAGATAAATGGAACTGGAGCATGCTGAAGTATTCATTTCAGTTGATTTATAAAGGCTAATACTTTATTGTTATCTCGCTAATAACTGGAGTAAATGTGTCAAGCGAAGAGCTTATCAGAATGATAAATGTATAAACTTTTATTTTTAAATAAATTAAAATTCTATAAAAATAAATGAACATAGTAAATATATCATTCGTATGTGTATTTCTTATTTTGGAAATACCGGTAATGATATTTATATAATTTTAATAATGAGAACAATTTTTCGGCGGTGCATTTTGTATCATGAAACAATATAAATTCTCAAGATGACTTCCACTATTTTTTTTATATAAGAAATTTTATCTAATTTAAAAGCGAGGTGTAGTTTCAAAAAGTCTTTAATCTTATTTGTTAAGCCGTAATAGATTTTTTAAGTGCTCTATGACGTATATGTTCAAGTAATTCTGTTCTCAAACAATGAATTTCACTAAAAATATCAATTACATAAATTGATTTATTTCAACTGTTATAAAAACATAGAAATATGTGTCCCCTACTTGGAAATGTGCATAAATAGTAAGCATTTTAATAAAATTATTATAGTCCAAGTTTTGACAGTCACAGACATGATTTCGTTACCTATGTCATTCAATATATCTTTCATTTTCATATCGTGAAATATGTTTTGTATTTTGTATAGCTGTAGATTAATTGTCAAATATGATATCTGACACTGACAGTAAGATTAGAAGTAGCAAGAATTTGGATTTGGGTAGATGTATGAGAGAGAAAGGTGTAATATTGTGACGTAGATGTTAAGATTACTAAAAACTCAAATAATTTTGATAGTTCCTGTTATACAGAATTAAGATCTGGATTGACTGTAAAGTGACCAATTTCTTAGTTTGCTTCTATGGTGGAGGACCCCATTTACCTATACACTTTACAGTTTATATTGCAGTTGTCCAAGTAAGTTTTGTGATTTATGTTATCTTAAAGGGCAGACTATTAGATGCGGTGCAAGAGAAATTATTGCACATGTTATTGGGGCTTTGAGACATAATCAAAATGTTAGATTAAAAATTCTTCTAAATAAAATTTTTTCATTAATCTGTACTAATTATACTTTTATCCAAGATAACGATAACGTATTCGACAAACCTCTTCCCCGTAGCAGTTTAATTTTAGTTTCCAGCACTATACTCATTTTTTAATATCTCTAATTGTATTTTAGTAAAAGAACTTGTCAGTGTAAAGCTTCTGGAAAGAATACTATTTTTTAATAATTCCTGCACCTCAGTGGAATTTTAACCAAGAACTTTTACTCTTAGAATGAGGGTATACTTGTATACCCGGCAAAAATATTGTGAAAATTCGTGCATTTCTTGGGACTTTGTAGTTCATCTGATAGATGCCCCTACTTGTTATGCGAAGATCCTGGGTTCAAACAAGTCCATGAATTTTTCAAAAATTAATTCTTCATTATTGATATATCGATCCGACATACAATTCTGGATGCTCTAGAAAGTTAGAACAGTTTATTACAAGGAACCTAAAGTGAACTCGGAACTACTAAGAACATACATTAATAGCTGAATTTTATTCAGTTAATAGTTGGCTGGAAACAAAATGTTATTGCTGGTAAGTAATCCAAGCTTCCAAGCTAACCGTACATAATAATATTTTTTTATTAGGAAAATCTGAGATGCTAATTTTGTTTGGTAAACAATCTTTGGTTAAGTAACTTGATGTTGAACGATTGTAAGACAGTGATAATGTTTGAGGCAGACGTTCAGCAATGTAGGGAAATTTGCATACAACACGAAATGTTAATTAGATAATGAAAAGTAAAGTAGCACACGCTCCAGTGTGTCTGTTTGCCGTTCTCCGTCCTCGTCGCCTAATGAATTAAGACTAGCAGCAGAGGCCTGTAATCATGCACCAGCCATGCTTCCAAAACTAATGAGATGTAATGGACGAAGTTTGTCATTAGAATAGCAATGGAATTAGAATGGAAGAGAGTTGATAAATTAGTTGTGATACTGGGATAGCTATTAAAACTTACACTAATTACTTTCAGACTAGACAAATATGATACATGCTTTTACTTTTCATATTTGGTGTGGAATTTTCTTAAAGAGTTTAAATTGTAAAAATTAATAATTCTTTAAATATTTGTCATCTTTCTATAGGCTTTTAAAATTCAAAATTATAGAAAACAAAATTCTTAACAACAAAGTTTTTATACTGTTATAGCGTGATTAAACACAAAATAGAAAAAAAAATAACTAACTTCTGTTCCGAGAAACAATTAGTTAAATATAGTGTTATTATAAAATGTACAATATTTATTTATAAATAAATTTCCTCAGGTAGAAACATCACGGTGATTAGTTTTTATAGATGGCGAATTTGATCTATGATAATTGACAGAGGATGATTTAGATCTAAATATATTAGGACAAGAATTAGAGTACTTTACAATAGATAAGCACGCCGGCATATAACTATAGTTTTACAAGAAATGGTTTTAATCTAAGAACAATAGAGTATGAATTAGATTTCTTAATAGTTTTATTTTTGAATATATTATTTGTTCATTTAATTGGAAATAGCCTCTTAATTGGGTAAAAGTGAACCTGTTCTAATTAGTCCGTATCGATTGTGTATGTACGAAGCAAAAATATATGTTGGAAACCAAATTGAATCCTGTAAAAAAAACCTTTACATTTTAAGTAATATTAAAATAAAATAAGAACTAGAAACGAAACTAAATAAAAATAGGGTAATAGTGCGGGAGAGATGAATCGGTAGAAGACATTGATTTTTCGTTTTAAAAGTAGATTAGAGTGATATTTCTTTATTAGGAATGTTAATTTTGTTCTTTAGAAAGAGTGTAAGTAGCCACTTGAAAATCATTGCAGTTAACACTTAATAACCCAACATTTACTTAAAAAATGATCAAAAAATTTTTGAACCTTATATATACAATTAGTTAATTACTACTTCAGTAAGTTTAAACTAATTATTTATGTAAATGCTTTATAAACATGAGCATAAGACTTAATGTACCTATAATGTGGTTCTATCTGTACGCAGTCATAAAGAATTTGATGATCCATTCAACCTTTGTTTTGAGGAGAGATGGAACACCTATTCTGAGGAGCGATGGACCAAATGATTGTTATTGTTAAAAGGATCAATCCAACTGATAAACATAAAAAATCATTCACACAAAAAAGTTAGACGATCTGCTTGCTATTCCACAAGTTCTGAAGAACTGTTATTGTTAAATGCTTAATCAGAGGGTGATGATAATGAAGATGCTGAAGATTATGAAAACGAATGTGCGGAATGCAAGGAACATTATTAAAAGAACGATAAAGAAGGAAGACTGGATAAAATGTGTAATTTGTGATCGCTGTTTGTACGAAGGGTGTATCACATATAACAAATGTCAACAATATGTTAACCAGGGCATGTAACCGAAAAAAATACTGGTTAACGGTTAACCCTTATAGAGAACGTTATAATAATAACGGTTTTAGTTCGAAAACCGGTTTTTGAAAATTGGAAACCGGTTTAAACCGGTTAATATATCGGTTAAAAAATAATTAAAATTAATTAAAACAAATTAATTATAAAAATTTGATTAAAAAAATAGAGAATAATTAATTAAAAAATTTTTTTTAAAATATCATCTGAGAAAAATATCACATTTAAAAAAAAGCAATTTAATTAATGAATATTTACAAAAATTCCCGTAATATATTCAGAAAAACGCAGGCCGTATTTATTTGGGACTTTTTAAGTAACCTTAACGGCCAAAGAAACTACCTACATTTATGACTCTCCAATAAAATGTTAATTGCAAAAACTGTGATGACTCATGTTCAAATACAAATAGAAAACACAGATATAAAAAAAATATATTAAAATTTTTCCTCGCTAAATGATATTAAAATAAAGGTTAATGTTCCCTAAAACCGGTTTATTTTTTTTTTGCTTAACGGTTACCGGTATTTTCGACCTGAAAAATATCGGTTAAAATTACAGTTAAAGTTCGCAATTTTTGTTCAAAATATCGGTTACCGGTTTTTATTAACCGGTTACATGCCCTGCATACTTCTGACAACTTTTTGCCAAAAACAAAAGCTGATTGACATGGTAATTATTTGTCATTTTTTATTTACATTTAATACCAAATACGACGTACTTCTGACAACTTTTCTCCAGAAACAAAAGCCTGTTGACATGATTTTTGACATTTTTGCACGCCAAACATAGTCGAGTATTTACATTTGATACCAAGCACGACTTACTTTTGAAATATTTTAGCTGAAAACAAAAGATAATCGACATGGAACATTTTGAAGAATACAACGAGCGTGATCTTGAGTAATAGTACACTTAAGTTGTATACTTTTAAAGTGCTATTAGTTTGTGTCTTATATATTAACTTTTATTATTCCTTTTACATCTGTGACTGTATTATTTACGAGATTATAAAAGTATATTATCCTATTATTTCGGCCCTCTACGTTACGGGAAAAATACTGATATTCGATTTTGTCATTTGTTTAAGCCTACTTGATTGCAATTTTAAACACCTGATAAAATTTGTTTTAAACGATATTTCTCTGGAACTAATGATCGGATTTGAAAAATAAAAAAACTGTTGAGAAGAGAATTGAAAGGCCTTTCGAACTGTGTCATGTTTGACACTCTTTTCCATTTAAAATTTTTGAGGTGCAGTCCACCCCCATTATAGGGTTGAAGTTATGCCATTGGAACTAATCCATTCAGGTGTTCCCTGTTAAATGGCCAAAAATTGCGCTGATAATTTTCATTGAGCCACCCTGTATATAGAAGGTGGAAATAATAATATAAGAAACAGTTAATAAATAAATAATTAGGACAAATGAAATTTATCTAAACAAAAGGATGTCTGTAAAACAATTGATAGTTGTTAATTGGACCACGAACCTGGGCCTACAACGGAAATGATGACCGGAAGTACTTATATTTGGAAATTTTGTTTTGATAATTGTTATCTATATTCGCAAATATATTCCAAACCATATCCAAATAAAAATTAATATCTTTTCTCATCTCCAAGTAATTTACAATCATAGTTAATCATGAAAACTAACAATATTTAGATTTGCACCTTAAAATTTTGATTTTACGGCCGAAAAAATCCAAAATGACCCATTTTTCGGTCAAAAATTTTGGTTTTTTAAAATAGTCCAAATTGATAGTCGCCGATGAGCAGATTCTAAATTTTCAAACCGAATTTAATTATCTCTTCCCATTCCTGAGATATTAGGCTTCAAAGTTGCACCTCAAAAAAGTGTGTTTTTTGACTATATCTCTAAAATGGGTAGAGATACAGTCTCAACGACTATACCAGTCGATTCTACGCACAAAGTTACATAAAGAAATGTTTTCTTCGCATATATGTTCTTTGGAACGATTTGGTGTAAAATGAGGAAAAAGAAAAAAACCAGAATTTCAGTTTTTCGCTGGAGAACTTTTTGGGTCCAAATCTTTTCATTTTTCAGACTTAAGTAAATACAGATGCGTTGATTTCAGATTTTCAAACCGATTTCAATTATCTCTTACCGTTCTCGAGATATTTGGGTTCAAAGTTGGAACTGAAAAAAATCGTTTTTCAGGAATATCCCTGAAATGGGTCAAGATACGATCTCGACGACTTCACCAATCGATTCTACGGGCAAAATTACATAAGTGTACCAATTTTCAGATTAATATTCCAATGGATACAATTTTTAGAGCAAAAAAACGAAAATCGCGAAAATCGAAAAATCGCCTGATGAACCCCTTGCGATTTTTTTCGATTTTTGACGATTTTCGTTTTTCCTCTATAAAATTTGTATCCATTGGAATAAAAATCTGAAAATTGGTACAAAAATGTAATTTTGCCCGTAGAATCGATTGGCGAGCTCGCCAAAGTCGTATCTGAACCCATTTCAGAATTATTCCTGAAAAACTTATTTTTTCAGGTATAACTTTGAACACAAATATCTCGAGAACGGTAAAAGATAATTGAAATCGGTTTGAAAATTTGGAATCAGCGCATCTGTATTTACTTAAGTCCAGAATATAAAAAATTTTGGTGACAAAAAGTTTCCAAGCGAAAAATTGAAATTCAGGTTTTTTTCGTTTTTCTCATTTTTCACCAAATCGTTCCAAAGATCGTATGTGCGGAGAAAACATTTCTTTATGTAACTTCGCGCGTAGAATCGACTGGTGTAATCGTTGATACTGTATCTCTACTCATTTTAGAGATATGTTCAAAAAACACACTTTTTTGAGGTGCAACTTTGAGGCCAAATATCTCAGGAATGGGAAGAGATAATTAAATTCGGTTTGAAAATTTGAAATCAGCGCATCGGCGACTATCAATTTGGTTTTTTCAAAAAAATCAATAAATTTTACCTAAAAATGGGTTTATTTGGGTTATTTCACACCCTGGAATGGGTTTAAAGTGCTTAACAATGATTTAGGTGTTCATAATTAAAAAAATAAGTTTAACATGATTATGTGTTGCATTTTATACCCAAAAATTAGTTGAAAAGTGTGTAAACATATTGTATAGTACATTTGGAAATTTGTCACACCTTAAAATGGGTAAAAAGGAACCCAAACCTGACCTAAAATTGGGTTTAAAGGGTGTCAACATTCAAAAACCAAAATTTTGGACTCATACATGGGTATTTTTGGAATATTTCATCTGTATATGAAAAATTTTACAGTTAAAACCTAAAAATTGTAACTTTTTATATTTAACTGTAATTAGAAATTACTAAAAGTTAGTTACAAACAGGGAATGTAACCGAAATAAATACTGATTAACGGTTAACCCTTATAGACAACGTTATAATAATAAAGGTTTTAGTTCGAAAACCGGTTTTTAAAAATTGGAAACCGGTTTAAACCGGTTAATATATCGGTTTAAAAAATTATTAACATTAATTAAAAAAAAGTAATTATAAATATTTGATTAAAAAAAATTATAGAATAAATAATTTAAAAAAATAATAAAAAATTACCATCTGAGAAAATATAACAATTAAAAAAAACAATTTAATTAATAAATATTCACAAAATTTCCCGTAATTTATTCAGAAAAACGCAGGTCTCTTTTCAATTTTAAACTTGCCTGTGTTGACAAAGGCCGTATTTATTTGGACTTTTTAAGTAACCTTAACGGCCAAAGAGACCTACATTTATGACTCTCCAATAAAATGTTAATTGTAAAAACTGTCATGACTCATGTTCAAATACAAATAGAAAACACAGATATAAAAAAAAAATATTATTTTTTTTTCTCTCTAAATAATATTAAAATAAAGGTTAATGTTCGCTAAAACCGGTTTATTTTTTTTTGGTTAACGGTTACCGGTATTTTCGGCCTGAAAAATATCGGTTAAAATTACGGTTAAAGTTCGCAATTTTCGTTAAAAATATCGGTTACCGGTTTTTTTAACCGGTTACATGCCCTGATGTTAACCAATTCATCTCCTCATACCCGGCGGTCCGTCTCACGAATATAGTGGAGGAGAGTTGGACTTTTGTAAACCCAAATATAATATTTTTTTCCTTATTATTATAAAAAAGCCTAGATTGTTATTATAAATAAATTTTGATTTTTAAATATTATGTAGTATTATAGAGAAACAATATTTTTCTATCTACTTTGAGGAGAGATGGAGCAGAGGATTGTTATTCTTAAAAGGACCAATTCAACCGGTAACCAGAAAAAAATCATTTGCACAAAAAAGTTAGACGATCTGCTTACTATTTCACGAGTTCTGAAGAACTGTTGTTAAATGGTTAATCGGAGGGTGATGATAATGAAGAAGCTGAAAATTATGAAAACGAATGTGCGGGATGCAAGGAACATTATTAAAAAACAGATAAAGAGGGATGATTGGATAAAATGAGTAATTTGTAGTCGTTGTTTGCATGAAGGGTGTTCCACATATGACAAAGTCCAACAATCTGCTAACCAGTTCATCTCCTCAGCCACGGTCCGTCTCACCTACATATACAGGGTGTTCCATTTAAGTGTGCCACCATTGCTATCTCGAGAACTATAAGAGCTACGAGGTTGGTTAAATTAGCAAAGAACCACCATTTTACTAGACTAATACAATGAGCGAAAACAATTTTTTTTTGCTCATTGTATTAGTCTTGTAAAATGGTGGTTCTTTGTTAATTTAACCAACCTCGTAGCTCTTATAGTTCTCGAGATAGCAATGGTGGCACACTTAAATGGAACACCCTGTATAGTGGAGGAGAGTTGGGCTTTTGTGAACCCGAATAAAATAATTTTTCTAGTTTCCAAAACATATTTTAATTTTTTTCCTTATCCTTATAAATAAGTCAAGATTAAATAGTGTTATAAATAAATTTTGTTTTTAAATATTATGTAATATTATACAATAACAATTATTTTTCCAAAATGTGGTCCATCTACTCTCATTTACCTTAATGAAGGGTTTCCTGTATTGGTTATAATTTTAGCAATAATTTTCGTGGCACAACGTTTCTAGACACTATCTTTTTGCTTTCCATGCCAATACTTCAAAACTATCATATTCCAAATATAACCGTCGATCTACTTCCCAATTCCCAATACAACCCCCCCCCCCCCCGCGCATTATCCTATTTACCGCCATCAATACCACTCGGCACAGGTGACCTGGTGCCGGGAAGTAGGTCAGAGGTCAGGTGCAGGGTGCGCCTGGCGGAGCTGTCCACGCCTCGTCCCTCGGGCGTCGTGTTCGGGATTGCCGCACGGAACGCTACACCGGCTACGGCTACGAATCATACATGAGGCGGGGAATGACGCCCACGCGTGGAGGTGGAGGGTTTACATGTTCAAAGGGTTTATTACTGTGGGGTGTGGGTGGATTACATTTGAACTTGGATGGGACTTGGGAATGAGATGGGGTTAATTGAATTATTTAATGAAGGGATACATCGATTGGTTGTAGTTTTAGTATTTTTAAATGGAATACGGTGTCGAAGTAAGGAAGATGCATAGTTCATGTAAGTTCTACATGTATTTTCATAACTCAAAAGCGTGGGAGGTAGATTGTCGATTCAAAGGGTTTATTACTATGGGAGGATTACAGTTTGAACTTGGATGTTCAAATTGGAATTGAAATAGTGTTAATTGAATTATTTTATAAAGGTTTTCATCGATTAGTTGTAATATAACATTTTTAAAGGTCTAAGGCATAGTACATGAAAGTACGTAGTTAACAACAAAATTGTCACTAAGTATATTTTAAACAAATCAGGTGTATACGTTAGATCGAGAATGACGCCTACGCGTGAGAGGTGATAGAGGGTTTATTACTGTGCCTGGATTACAGTTTCAACTTGGATGTTCAAATTGGAAATGAGATGGAGTTAATTGAATAATTTAATAAAGGGATACATCGAGTGGTTGTAATTTTAATATTTTTTATTTCCACCTTCTATACAATTGTCACTTTACAGGCTTCTTGGTAGCTAAGTAAATAAACAATTACAGTAACCAACCTGTAAAAATTTACAAGGCTAGCCTTGTAAAATTTTACAATGCTCATAAAAAAATAATAGAAAATAATTAAAGTTTTTTTGCATTTTATTATAAATATTACATACTTAATTTAATTAGGTTTATGTGAGTAATTATACAAATTTATAGTACATTTTGATTCACTGGCGAAACTCATTTGACAACGTCTATCTATAAATTGTTCTACCACCGCCAACTACCATTGATTTCAAAATAGAGTAAATATTTATTTGAAGAATAAAGTAAATTAATAAAATAAAACGCTATGAAGGTGGAAATAAAAATTTGTACATGGCACGCGTGCAATTAAACTTTACTGGGCTCACTGGATTATGAGAGGTCGCTCGCCTCACAAATTTCCAGCTCGTCCTGTAAAGATTAACTTACACTACTGGCCAAGTAAATAACTATAAAAGGTACAGGGTTAAAGGCATAGTTCATAAAAGTAATTAGTTAACAACAAAATTGTCACTAAGAATATTTTGAACAAATCAGGTGTATATGTTATTCAATGTGATCAATGTGATTATAAATATACGGGTCAAACCGGCAGAAGTTTTCTCATTAGATTCAATGAGCATATGAGATCTTGGAAAAACAATAAAACTGATTCAAATTTAGCAATATATCTCAATTTAAATAACCATAGTTGTTAAATTAAAAATTTTAAAGTTTTACATTAGGAAAAGAAAGGCCCAAAACTAAATTTTTTAGAAGCTTTCGAAATCCATAGAGTCCTTGAGCATAATAACAAACTTATGAACGACCACACAGATTTTCTCCATTCGGAATTAGAAATGCTAGTAAAGGGAAACTTTTGTTTATTTGCTGATTACTGTATTTTCCCAATAGCTTTATTTAATATTGTATTATTTCATTCAAGTCACAAATGTATATATATTCATGTATTTCCTTTGAAAATTATTAGTCTTCTGACGAAGGTATCAAAGACGAAATCGTGATTAAGAAAAATATATCAATTGTGAAACTTAGCCAAATGTTTATTATTTACTTTATTATTATAATGTTTCACCTATTGCCAACGACGGATTCAATCAAATTATACATGCATTTTAATAGTGTACTAAAATGCGTAGGAGGTAGATTGTGGGTTCAAAGGGTTTATTACTGTGGGAGGATCAGAATTAAGCTTAAACTTGGTCGTTAAAATTGGAAATGAGATGGAGTTAATTAATTTACTTAGGGTAAGTGGGGGAGAAATTGACCGGTAGGAGAGATGGGCTTTGGTCTTAAAAGTACATTACAGTGATACGAGTATCTCTCACAGGGATTGTTAATTTTGTTATTTAGAAACAATGTAAGTAACCGTTTGAAAATTAAGGTAGTCAAAACTGAATATACCAAGATTTATTTAAAAAATTGTCAAAAAAAATTTTACCTTACATACACAATTAGTTAATTACTACTTCGGTAGGTGTGAATTAATTATTTATGTACATACTTTAAAGACATGTACACAAGACTTAACTTCTACACTTCTGTGCTGAACTTACGAATTCTTTATTCGACATTATACAGAATTGGAAAACTAGATCTTATGGACATATTGCATGGTAAATTTAAAATTTCTAGAAGATTGAAATCTAAAAATACAATGCAAAATTCTTCTCTACTCATTTTGTATGGTGAGGCACTGACACTGAAGAGCTGATACTGATACTTAGTTATTCGTTTTTATTTATTAAAAATATCATCCGCATTATACCTACGTATGTGCAGAATAATTTAAAATGAATGTCTGCCTTAGTAATACATTTTGATTCATATGTGTATGCACAAAATTAAAATAAAAAACAAATTTTTATTATATTAAAAATTAAATTGTACTTAATGTACTAATAGATTTATTTATTATTAAATAATGATTTGTACGTGTACTTATACAAAACTTTGAAAGCAATACTTCATTTTAAACGAACATATTATTAATTGTTATCGTTATTAAGAAAATATGGAATGACACACAACTGACCATAAATTATTTTATTTTTATCTAAATTATAATAATCCTTAATAATGTCAGCATTCTATGTTTATTAATTTATAATTTCAATAAAATCATATTTTCTTTATTAACTTCTTCCTAAATTATTCAAAGAAAAATTTATTGTTAATAGCATAATTGTTCCGTATTGTAGCGAACCTAGGGTCGCGGCGCGGGCGGCGGCGCGGGCGGCGACCGCTAGCGTGCAGGTCAGAACACGTCCGTTCGGTCCCCATTGTTCTGATTTCAAGGAATCAAAGAATCTTCTAGAATGATGTATTTTAATATAAATACCCCGACCAAAAGATCGCGAGGACAGTCCTATGTTGATACGCGTAGAGAACAGATGGTGATATAAATAAATAGTGATATAAATATGGTTGAAATAAATATTGCGTAGTTCTAATTGTTTAAATAAATTATCTTAGTGTTTAAGTCTTTAGTAATATTAATTAGTTCTTAAATTAGTGTTTATATTTGTTAATTCTTAGTGTTAGTTATTTTTATTTATTCTTTATTATTCATACTTGTTTAATTAAACTTAGTTATATAAATATTAGTGTTTTAATCAATTTTACACTTCACCTAAATAAATAAAACGTTACAATTGGTGTCAGGTATGAGGGTTATTAAAAACTGTGAAGTGTAAAATAAAAATAAATAAAATGGCGAGTAAACAAGTAAAATTAAGTGAATTAAAAGTAACCGATCTCAAGAGGGAGCTGGAAGACCGAGAGTTGGAGACATCGGGAACCAAGTCTGTTTTACAACTTCGTCTACGGCAAGCTTTAGTAGAAGCTGGTGAAAATCCAGATGAGTTTGTATTTGAAATTGCGGGTGGTTTCACCGATTTTGTTAAAATTCTAGAAGAAAATACTAGAACTTTAGAACAAATGAAAGAAAGTTCTAAAACATTGGAACAAAAATTAGAGGAAAGTTCTAGAAAATCTGAAGAAAATTCTCGAACATTGAAAGAAGAACTGATGGAAAATTCTAGAAAATCTGAAGAGAATTTAAAAGAACAAATGAAAGAAAATTCTAGAACTTTAGAAGACAAATTAATAGAAAATTCTAACAGTTTAGAACAAAAATTAGAAGAGAAACTAACAGAAAATTCTAGAATATGGGAAGAGAAACTAATGGAAAATTCTAGAGGTTTGGAAGAAAAACTAAACGAACAACTGAAAGAAAGTTCTAGAAATTTAGAAGATAAATTGGAAAATTTGAAAGATGAATACGATAGCAGGATTGCAGAATTACAGAAAAATGTCTCCAAAATTACGTCACCAGCGGTTTTAAATTCAAATACAGCTAAGACTGATGAAATTCAGGAAAAGAAAACAGAAAATAGTTCCAGAATTCATATAAAAACACCAGAATTTGACGGCAAGACATCGTGGCCGAATTATTTAAAACAGTTTGAAGCTGCTGCCAAAGCAAATGGCTGGACTTCCAAAGAAAAAGCTACTGCGCTGACAGTTTCGCTACGTGGAGAAGCCATAGATATCCTACAAACGCTAAAAGAAGATGAACAAGAAGATTACGAACAACTTGTTAAGAGATTGGATATGCGATATGGCAATGCGCATCTGGAGCAGGTGTACCAGACGCAACTGAGGAACCGATATCAGAGTTCAAAAGAGAACCTTCAAGAATTTGAAGCGGATATAGCTCGTTTGGTTCGTCTCGCACATCCTACAGCCCCTGACAGCGTTTTGGAATGCCTAGCCACACAAGCATTTATCTATGGGGTCCGAGACAATGAAACTCAGCAGGCACTACGATTGGCTCGACCTAAAACTCTGGTTGATGCACTTTCATATGCCTTAGATCATGAAGCTGCAAAACAAGCTTCACGCAACCAATCGAGAGTGCGAATTATCGATGCTGAGAGGAATGAAGACACTGAGGATCTAGATGAAAGGATAAGACGAATTTCATCTGAAATTCATGGCGCGGGAAGAAAGAAACTCCGCTGTTGGAATTGCGGTGAATTAGGTCACCCACAAAGACTCTGCAGAAAACAACAGAGGAAAGCAGAAGCAAGAAAGGAAGAAAAAAGAGTCGGGAAACTAAGTCGGGTTGATGCGAAGGGGCAATCGTCGACCCGTATTCCAGAAGCCCCAGAATCCATTAGTTATGTCGCATCCCTTCATCATCAAGCTAACAGCGTCTATGTAGACGGCTCTATCAATAGCTGGCCGCTTAAAATGTTGCTGGATACGGGTGCGACAAAAACAATAATCAGACCCGACTTAGCAAAAAAACTGTGCAGAAAACATCTACTTCCAACAAAGTGGCAAATACGAACAGCCACAGGAGAACAAGCTTCTGCATCTGGAGAAATAGATTTGAGCATCGCTGTTGGAAAAACTTACATTAAACATCGTGTGCTGGTAGCTGACGTAGAAGATGAATTCATCCTCGGCATGGATATAATGAAAAAGCATGGATTTAAACTTGACCTGAAGAATGGAGTGATGATGGTCAATGATGAAGAACTGGTATTAAATCCACGAGACGACAATGCCATGCGAGTATTGATAACGGAAGATGTAACCCTCCCAGAACGGAGTGAATCAATCGTGGAAGCACAGTTAGAGGGTAGCTTCTGTGAGGGAAACATTGTCATGCTCCAGCCGAAAAACGATGATGCCAAAACTGGGACTGGAATTGTAATTGGAAAAGCCTTGCTCAAATCGGACAAGATAATCCCAGTTCGAGTAATGAACATTAATTTTTATCCCGTTATACTGAAGAAAGGGACCATAGTAGGAGAATGCTCAACGGTATCATCGATTATTCGAACTGTGACGGCCAAAGACAACACATCCTGTGAAGTTCCGGATATTCTGTTGAAGGAGCTGTCAACATCGTTCCAGGACTTGACCGCCGACCAGAAAACCAAGGCTAAGGGTTTAATTGGCAACTTTCAAGATGTGTTCCAATTTGAGAAGAAGGACAAAGGACGAACCAATGTTGTCCATCATAAAATAGACACCGGAGACGCAAGACCCATCCGCCAAACAGCAAGAAGACTTCCACTGGCTAAGCGGGAAGAAGCGGAAGAAATTATAGAGGACATGAGAATGGAAGGTGTGATTGAACCTTCAAGCAGTCCATGGGCTTCACCAGTGGTGCTAGTGAAGAAGAAGGATGGCTCTACAAGATTTTGCGTTGATTATCGTCAACTTAACAACGTGACGAAGAAGGATAGCTACCCGCTACCCCGAATAAATGATACTCTGGACACATTGGCCGGATCAAAGATCTTCTCTACTCTTGACCTAAAGAGCGGATACTGGCAAGTGGATTTAGATCCAAGAGACAAAGAAAAGACGGCATTTACCATCGGTACCGGTCTTTGGCAATTTACTGTTATGCCGTTTGGGCTCTGCAATGCCCCTGCAACGTTTGAACGGCTTATGGAAACCGTGTTGGCTGGACTGTCGTGGAAAACATGTTTGGTCTACCTCGACGATATTATTGTGGTAGGAAAAACGTTCGAGGACCACATGAAGAACTTGGAAGAGGTTTTCCAAAGATTGAGGAAGGCTAACCTGAAACTCAGTCCAAAGAAGTGTCACTTATTTCAAAAAGAAGTTCATTATCTTGGACACGTAGTTTCTGGTAAGGGTATTGCAGTTGACCCGGAGAAAATAAGGGCTGTGAGTGACTGGCCAGTACCGAGGGATAAACATGAATTGAGAAGTTTCCTTGGTCTCTGTACATACTACCGACGTTATGTACCTGGATTTGCCAACATAGCGAAGCCATTGACAAGGCTTACTGAAGAAGGCAGAAAATTTATCTGGGAGATGGACTGTCAAGCTGCGTTCAAACAACTTAAATATTCCTTGACAAGCGCACCTGTCCTAAGTTATCCTTTACCAGAAGGAGAATTCGTTCTAGATACAGATGCCAGCAACGTTGGAATTGGTGGCGTTCTCTCCCAGATACAAGAAGGACAAGAGAAGGTTATTGCCTATTTTAGTAAGACCTTGTCAAAACCAGAGAGGAATTATTGCGTCACCAGAAAAGAACTTTTGGCTGTCGTGAAATCCGTGGAGCACTTCTACAAATATTTGTACGGTAGAAGATTTCTTATAAGAACTGACCACGCTGCTCTCAAATGGCTGCTACAATTTAAGAATCCTGAAGGTCAGGCAGCTAGATGGATTGAAAGATTGCAAGAATATAACTTTGTTATTGAGCATCGAGCAGGTACAAGCCATCGTAATGCTGACGCATTATCAAGAAGACCTTGCCAGGACGAATGCAAGCATTGCAGTCGTCTAGAAGAAAAACTCTCTACCATCGCCAGAACAACAGTAGTAAATGATAGTTGGCAAACGGAAGAACTTCGCAAGGACCAAGAGAATGACTCGGACTTGAAAATCATACTGGATTGGAAACGTGGCGATAGCAGACCAGTTTGGGAAGATGTTGCACGACACTCACAAGGTGTAAAATCGTATTGGGCGCAGTGGGATTCTATTATGGTTGAAGAGGGCCTTCTGAGACGTGTCATAGAGAATACTGAAGGTACTGAGAGTAAGACCCAGCTGATAATCCCTAGAAATAGAGTACCGGAAGTATTGCAAGCGATCCACGACGGATCTGGACATTTTGGAGTAAATAAAACCCTCGAAAGATTGCGCCAACGATTTTACTGGGTAAATTGCAAAGAAGATGTTAAAGAGTGGTGCAAGAAATGTGTGGTCTGCGCGGGAAGTAACGGGCCACATAGGAAAAGAAGAGCTCCTATGCGCCAATATAACGTTGGAAGTCCCTTTGAACGCATTGCGATTGACGTGGCCGGACCATTCCCCGAAACTGATGATGGAAATAAATACATAGTAGTAGTAATGGACTACTTTACTAAGTGGGTCGAAGCCTATCCATTACCCAACCAGGAAGCCGTAACGGTCGCTGAAGTCTTGGTAAAAGAATGCATCTGCCGATTTGGAGTACCGCGAGAGATACATTCCGACCAAGGAAGGAATTTCGAGTCTGCTCTGTTCCAAAATATCTGTAAGATATTAGGAATAAAGAAAACCAGAACTACTGCATTACACCCGCAGTCTGATGGCATGGTTGAACGGATGAATAGAACAATAAATCGGTATTTGTCAAAGGTAGTCTCTAACCATCAACGGGACTGGGACCGATATCTTCATCTGTTCTTGTTGGCTTACCGTTCATCCGTGCATGAGACAACAGGGCAGACACCAGCTAACATCTTATTCGGGCGGGAGTTACGCTTACCATGCGACCTGGTATTTGGCAGTAAACCCGGTGAAGATCTAGCCGGGGAGGACTATGTAACGGACTTACGGAGAAGAATGAATAACATCCATGAACAAGTCCGCACAAACATTCAAGGTGCCAGCGATCGGATGAAGGACCAGTATGACGTCAAGGCTGAGAAAGGTGGTTTTCAACCTGGGAATTTGGTGTGGCTTTACAATCCACAAAGACGTCGTGGCTTATCACCAAAGCTACAAAAGAATTGGGAAGGTCCCTACGAGATCGTAAAGAGAATAAATGATGTGGTCTACAGAATTAGGAAAACACCTAATGGAAAGCCGAGAGTAGTCCACTTCAATCGGTTAGCCCCTTTTGCTGGTGATAATTTTGACGATCATCGTGGAGCGACGGTTCGCCGGGTTATAGCTGAGGAACCCACATTTGATGACTTTATGGAAAGTCATTCCACTGGTCACAAAGCACGGTATGGCGTGACACGAGAAGAACAACGAGATCTGTTCACCGTGTCCCCAGAATATTCCCTCGCTCACTGTGTAGCGAAAGACATTAAAATGTCCCGCGGCATCGCTTCAGTTTTTAAAAGAAAATTTGGACGAGTACAAGAACTGGCCAACCAACGTCCAACTGTCGGGAAAACGCTACAACTGAAGGATGATAACGTAGAACACAAGCGGTACATTTACTATCTCGTTACGAAACAATACTCACATCAGAAGCCGTCATACCACAATTTATGGGACTCGCTGTGCGACATGAAGGACCATCTGTTGGAAAACGACATCATGAAACTGGCAGTACCGAAGATAGGCTGTGGACTAGATGGTTTGGATTGGAGGATTGTTAGAAGCATGTTAGAAACAGTCTTCCGCTTTACCGGAGTGGAAATTCTAGTTTGCAGCTTCAACTCTACCGGGCAAGAGGAGCTCAAACGGACCGTCGACTGTTACTTCTTCAAGACTTCCAGATGCACCAAGGGCGATGCATGCAGATTTCGTCATAACGAACTGTTCCGGGACGAAACAGTCTTAAGGAGGGGGCAATGTAGCGAACCTAGGGTCGCGGCGCGGGCGGCGGCGCGGGCGGCGACCGCTAGCGTGCAGGTCAGAACACGTCCGTTCGGTCCCCATTGTTCTGATTTCAAGGAATCAAAGAATCTTCTAGAATGATGTATTTTAATATAAATACCCCGACCAAAAGATCGCGAGGACAGTCCTATGTTGATACGCGTAGAGAACAGATGGTGATATAAATAAATAGTGATATAAATATGGTTGAAATAAATATTGCGTAGTTCTAATTGTTTAAATAAATTATCTTAGTGTTTAAGTCTTTAGTAATATTAATTAGTTCTTAAATTAGTGTTTATATTTGTTAATTCTTAGTGTTAGTTATTTTTATTTATTCTTTATAATTCATATTTCTTAAATTAAACTTAGTTATATAAATATTAGTGTTTTAATCAATTTTACACTTCACCTAAATAAATAAAACGTTACAGTATGTTCATTGTCTTAACCCTACATAGACTGTATTTGAAGTTTTTATAAGTATATTATAAGACATTTCATATTATAACATAAAAAAACAAATGAACTCACTGAATTATTCACCAATAAACGATGCAGCATAATTTTTAATATTGATTTATAACTTTTAATTATTAAATATTAGGTTCATGTCTACATCATTTTGCTTCAAGTTCAAATTGTAGGTAAGTATTTCAAAAGTAACATTAAAGTTATGATTGTTAATCTGTAGATATATTAATCTAAATTTTATATTTCACCAATTTGAAAATTCCTTTCATCTTTCATTCATGTGTCATTCTTCTTGCAGTATTTTCTCGTTTCCTTTTACATTGTACTTTACATCCCGCTGAAGTTTATGTGTCATAAAACCGTAGGATGCGTGTCAGGGTACTAGGAGAAGCAAGGTAGATATATTCGTGCTTTCCAGGCATTTTCATGCATGAAAAGTGACAAGAGTTACTATGAAATTTCAACGTCATGCGCTTTGAATTGTCACAAAAGAGAACGAAATATGGAACTGGCGTTTTGTGCTACATTTGTATATTTACACAAAATTCCATTCAGAAGTTTCCAGAATTATTCGGAGCTTTAGCAACTGAATAAAACGTCTTTATATTTCTTTACGCTATACTTCAAAAACCTCAGAATATAACACAGAGATCTTAGCTGGCATTTTATGAAACATATTTAATAAAATATTATTAAAATAAATATAACAATATATGTTTCGTTCTATCGGGTCAGTCTAACTAATGACATCAGACAGATTTTAGTAAAAAATCATTAATGTGGTAATGGAATTACAAATTCTATATTTATTTTATTTTTTCTTTGTTTCAGCAATTGTCTTAGCAATTTATTTTAAAATAAATAAAAATAAGAATTTTTGTTTCTCTCCTCCATTTATGTTAACGAATTTCATTTAAAAAAGTAAAGCAATACACTGGAACGAAGATTGTTCTATTTTAAAATTTAAGGAAATACTTTTATCTTTCTTTACTTCGGTGTTTTGAAAGTAAAGACTGTTGGTTCAAATTTAGAACAATAAATTTATCTCTCACTCAAAGTGTCAATTATAACGTATATAGTTCATTTTTTCTCAGGTCATGTTACTATACAAATTTATAGTTAAGTAAAGATATATTTGTCACAAAATAAAATAAGAATCATGGACATGACATAGAAAATAGAAATGTCTCTAATAGTTTCTTGTATTTATATATAGATTCAATTTCTGTACTCTCTTATGGAACAAAAACGTTTTTGTACTCAAATAGAGAAAAATTAAAAATAAACGTTCGTTCCCTGAGAAGGAAGCTTCCATTGAACTGAGTGTATTACATCCAGAATTCGATTAAAAAAAGACAGTATTGAGAGTGCAGTCTGTAAACTATTGTAGGTATTGTAGAGATACCAAAAAAATGCAAGTAAAATTCCATTAACAACGATTAACAAAAAAAGAAAATAGAATAACAAGTATTTAAATACAATTTACTAACCAAATGCTGGATATATTTATTCACTTTGTCATAATGTAAAAATATAATTTTTGGTATTTAGTGTTATATATGATGAACTAATTTGATTTTGACTACAATTAACCGGAAGTAGTACTTTACATGAAGCATTAAACCTAAAATTTCCTAAAAAGACGTCTCTTAATTCATTTTTTTTTGCAAATTAAATTATTATTATACATATTATTTTTCTACCGACCTGCATAATTACACTTTCTTTGACTTAAATAATTTTCAAATATAAAATAAGTAAATATAAAAAAGATGAAAGAAATATACGAGGAATAGGTGTTAGTTATGTCAAAAATAACTGTTTTCGATAAATTATTGGAAATTTGATGCAAGGAAATTTCAGATATGAATTGAATTAAAAATATTCTGAACAAATTCATTTTAAAACTAAACATTTAATGTACTAAATATTTTTTTATGGAATATAATAGTACAGTGGGAGGAGGTAATGTGTTCGACACATCAGATTTTTTAATATAGCAATTAAATTTTTAAATTAAGGAAATAATTTGATGGCATTCTACATTCCACATTTATTAAGTTAAAAGAGAATTAATGAAAATAAAATACTACCTGGTCAATTATTTTAATAAGAACATCTAGAAGTGTAGAATTCAACTCACCTGAAACAAAAAAATAACAAAATTAATATATGATACTTTTTTATTTAAAAGTTAATTCAAGTGACAGTATATATTGCACCAACTTGGTATCTCAAAGTAATTTGTCAAAACCGTTATTGACAATATGTCATCTCTTGATTTATTTTCTAGAGAGTTGTATAAATTTTATAGTCTGATGAATAGTCAACCTTATAAATATCTAAATTTTTAAAAATAATAGTAAAAAATATTATGAATGTGAAATAAAAATAAATCTAAACTAATTTTAAAACTAAATACTTAATGTACTAAATAATTTTTTTATAGAATATATTACTACAGTAACCGGAGGTAATGTGTTAGACATTTCAGGTTTTTCCTATAGGAAACACTCCGTTGACAATGGTAACCAACTAATAGATGTAATGATGTTATCAGAAACTTCCAACTTCTGTTGCTAGAAGTAAGTAGGCAAGCTTATGAGAAAATTCGTTTCACCTACATATCTGTGTGTCTGGTTGTATTTGGTTTAATATCAGGTGTTTTGTCAAATATTATAAAAAAGAGTAAACGTCAAATAATTAATAAAACAAATAAATTCTATTTTAAAATATACCAATGAATTATTGAAAAAATCATTTTAATAGATACCAAAAAATTCAGTAAATATGTAAAACAACTTTATTTATCTGATATTTTTGTCTGTTTAATTCCGCAAAGTAGATCATGGAATCATGAACGAGAATGCTTTGTCGAATCTAATTCCAAAACAGCGGTACGCAAAAACATACAGGTATACAGTGTGTGCAACGAAATGCGGAACATAGGACTTTGACATGGAATTTCAAAAAATTGCGGATACTCTCTCTCCTGATATATTTAAAGCAAAACTGCAAGAGTACAAAGTTTTTCAAAATTAAATTTTACGTCAGATAAGATCATAATTTTTGCAACAGCAGTACGAAATATATTAAATATAATGTGTAACATTTTCGTTCAAAATCAGACACCCATGGAAATAAAAGATAATATCTATGTGTCAATTGTGGCAGTTAGTAACCTTACTTTGTGTTCATTTTTTTTTTAATTATATTTGTACTATTTTTTTAATATTAGCAAATTGTATCTTTGTGTCAATTGTAAAAGTTAATAACCTTTGTTTGTGTTCAATATTTTTTAAAATTATATTTGTACTATTCTTTTAATATTAGCAAATTGTTAAAGAAATGAATATAAATTGAACTTAAATACATAATATTAAAATATGAACAATAAATATTATAATGAGTGAAACTTCTCTACACTGACAGATAGATAATTTCTTTTATTTCCATGGCTATCTGATTTTTAACGAAAGTATTTCATTTTATATTTAATATTTCTCGTATAACAGTCCTGCTTTTGTAATAATTTTGATCTTAAATGATGTAGAATTTAATTTCGAACAACTTTGTACTCTTGTAGTTTTGCTCTAAATCTTATCAGGAGAGAAAGTATCCGCAATTTTTCGAAATCCCATGTTAAAGTTCTATGTTCCGCATTTCGTTGCACACCCTGTATATACTTATGCGAACGGTGGCGCGAAAAATGATAAAATAATTAATGCAATGTTTGTTTATTTTTGTCTTCGATAATTTAGTCCAATGTCGCCTTCCTGTAATTTGGGCGCGAATTTTTGCTGATATCTATCAGGCAATTACTTCGTCATGTAGGCGCTACTCAACTGTTGGAATTAGCATGACAATGGGGTCTGACAACCGGATGAAATACACCTATTAATTAATATTTCCATTTCGATAATTCCAGCTGTCAGGCGCCCACACTAGGTCTTCCCGGTGACGACATTCGGATTAGAAATGAAAAGAATTCGCGGCGTACGACGTACGAACCTATCAATCAAGCCTGATCCATATATTCCAACGGGTCTAGACGGATTGTGATGGATGGTGGTCTTATCCTTGGAAGTTCGAGTAATGGAAAATAAAGAGTGCATCCAAAATGGGAAATTCGATCAAAATTAATGAATACAATTTTGTATGTAGACATTTGCGGTAAAGTATTACCGTACTTTATAACAGGCTAGGTTTGCTAGGTTTGTTATAATGGATTGTCATTTATTTGGTGTTGTTTTTTTGTTCTTTGATAAAGTCGTACACGTCATACAAGATGCTATTTGTCTTATTTTGGTATTTTAGAATTTTTCATTTTAATACTGATTGAATGTTTCAATCAGACAATGATTTTATTTTGCAAATATATTTCTATCTAGTCTATTTTGATAGATCAGGAAATATCAATCCTATTTGATTAGATCGATCTTGATTGATCTGATAGACCTTGACTAATTAAATTCAATATGCATAGTTAAATAAAAAAATAGAAGAAAAATGAAATAGCAGTTGAATGTGTTCTGCCCATGTTCAAATATAGACTAAACGTATTAATTAATCCACCGATCATATTGACCAAACAATCATTTCGATCATTTTAGAGCACTAAATACATGAGACAAAATATATTTTTACGTCCTTGTTCAAAGTAAAAGAAGTATTGTACTTATCCCGCAAAACCAAAAAAAAAATTTATATGGCTTTTAATTTTTGTAGGAAAAATTTAATAATAAATTGACATTGACAATTGTCAGAGTATATTTCGTGAAAAATATGTACAAAATAAATGAAAACCATATCTTTCCTTGCAAGTTTTTGAACGATTAATATTTTCCAAAAACGTGAAAAAACTTTTTCCCAAATACTTCGCCACGGTATCAAGGTACCATAACAACTGTGACAAAATTGTTTACTTTATGCATTGTTATTAGAATTAAATTCTTAACATTTTTTAACAGTTGTAAATAAATAATTTTGTGTAATGCAATAAAGAATAAACATGTTAATAAAATTTTCAAAAGATGATCCATTTCGATAGAAAATTCGAAAATATGAAACGAATTGAAGAATGATTAGTTGTAGAATGATCTCACTTTCAAGTGAAATAATTTTGAATGAACTGCAGCATAAAATTTGTGTAAATTAGTGTACAAGATTATTTTTATTCCTAATATGGTTACTTAGTTATTAACTAGACAGTTTTTATTTACCGAAAACGGTTTTCCCATTTTAAATGCCTGTCAACACTTTTCTGGAACACAAGATGAGGTTTATTACTTTATTTATTTTTATTACGTTATGGAAAATTAAAACAAAGTGGTTAAATGCTAATGAGTAATACAAACTGCCAAAATTCATGTTTTCCAAAATGGCGACTAAACAAACTACTAAAACTTCCCCGCGAACACCCGATATACATATCAGATTTTCGTATTCAAATGTATAGAATTAAAAATTACATTGAATAAGTTTTTTTCATAATACAATGTTTTTTCTTTAAATAAAATGTTGTTTTACATCTAACAATGTATTATATTCAGATAAATATGTTAGTATGACAGGATACAGCTACGAAGCTATCAATAAAAATTCTCATAAAATGCACTACACACAATTGCAATAGCAATAAATCACCAATACACGTATTTCGTACCAGTTTATATGTGCTTGTAACCGTTACTCATACAGGAAGTAGAGGAAGTCGCACTACATGTAAATAACGTTAACGGTCACATGCAAAACACTCACCTCACCTACCAAACTTTTCTCTAGATCTACACACAATGACATCATACATGGATGATATAATTTAAGAAGAATTATTTTTCGACCTCGACTATTAACACCAATCGTAAATTATAAAGTTTTGATGTAGGTGGAAGAAAAGAATAAGTTATAATAAGATTTGAATGGATGGAATTATAACTAGACAACTGAGATATTATTCATAACATTCATTATAGAACAAACTGTATCTGTAATATATTCAGATTAAATAGTAAGCAAAAAATATGGTGCACCAATTTAATGCGATCCATAAAAGAAATATTTATTATTTAAGGAGAATGAATGGTATTTTTATTTGATTTATTGCTCATATCGATAATAGCGAAAAAAGTGTTTATCGAAGTTATGAAAGTAAAAAATAATTGAAATTGGAAATCAAATCGAGATCTCGTACTTTAATAGCAATTGATTTGATCTCATTAAAAAAATATCGATCTGATTTTTATTGCTCTAATATCAAAAAAAAAAAAAAACAGTTGTCAATTCATAGTTATGGAGTTAGAACAATGACCTACGGAATCCAAGGTCTTCATTACGATATTAACTGTACCTACTAACTATAGGAATTTATTTTCAATGATCATATAGGATTTTCTGGACTGGTCGATGATAATAGGGCAATAATTATTCAAATAAATAATGTTTTGAAGATTTAATTTTTGCTCCAACCGGTTTCGATCCCATTTTAAAAAGATATGGTACAATTTGAAAAACGTGTTTTACAAAATAGCTTTTATTATGAAAAAAAAGTTGTAAAGAATAAGTAAAAATTTAAAGAAATATTAAAAAACTACAGTAACATCCGTTTATAACGATACCACTTATAGCGATAAACTGGTTATATCGTCCAAATTGTGACAATTTCTTTGAAAGCCTACATACGTTATTTTTCTTTTATCGATTATAGCGACTGCTGGCTACAGCAACGAAATTTTTGAGATCCCTTTGACTTCGTTGTAACCGAATTTTACTCTAAGTAAATTTGATTAAAAAAATCACGTATTAGGGCAAAAAATTCTGCGTAATAAATTCAAAATAATATTCTAGTAAAGTTGTTTTACCGAAGAAGTTAACAAATTTAGTAGTTCTTGAAAGTATCGCGACACGGTAACATTTCCCATACGCTTTTTCCCCAATTTTTCTAAATCTAGAATGTCAAATAACAATTGCAAAACAAGTGATTTAAATCCAAGATTTAAAAAAAATCAATGTGATTTGTTTAAGCTTAAAGTGGATTCCGAACCACTCGGCCAGAGCAGTATTTTCATTTGGTTAAAAACTGACGCCATCTCTGCCCTCTTTTTACGTACCTAGTTATATTAATTTGATATTAAACCAGGTTTACTACTATTAATCTTTTAAATTAAATAAAAATTACAAAAGAATATTCACAAAAAAAGAAATTCAATTCAAGTAAAATTCAGTTTCCTCAAAGCAAAGAGATTTATTGAAGATTAATGAAACGTTTTCCTTCAATTGTATGTTCCGTAATGTAGCACATAGATGATGATGTATTTATGAAGAGATATGAGATATTTTATCTCAAGTGATAAATGACTGTAGCTGTATCTGCGTGCATCTTGCGGAATCCAGTGGCCGGTTGTTAAACTGAGTGGGTATTGTTAATTAATAACGTGGTTTTAATTTAACATGACACGTGAAAGACAATACTTATTAATCAGGTTTTTGTTCACAATTTTCTTTGTTCCAACGCATTGTTAATTAATATTAATATTCAAATTTAAATTATACTTTATAGCAGTCAATCAAATACGAACTACTTTTTTATAGTGTTCGTTGTAACTAGAAATTAAATTAATTAAGAAACAAGCAATCTTTTGTAAGTAAATATTAACATAGCTGGTTATTAAAAAAACTGTTGAAAAATTATCATCATTTCCTATTTCGTAAGATTAATTTTTCGCCAAATTTTCTTATTTGAATGTATGTTTTTTGTGTCATATATAATTATAGAAGCTAATCTATTAATACTTGATTTCCCGAAACGTCCTCTATTTCAACAAACAATTAATTACTCCCATCCAATTACAGATAGGACATCATGTATGTACGTGTGAATAAACACACCCATATTTTCACCTACATTTAACGATCAATCATTTATTGCGTTATTAAGGTAAATTACTTATTTTTACTTAATTAACCTTGTTTTAAAAAACCTGTAATATAACTTATGGGCCGATTCTGTTCACATCTATAAAATCTGTAATCAAAACTGTAAACTCTTACAGGTCCTTTAAATTTTTACAGTGACAAAAACCTGACCGTAAGGTTACAAATATGACTTTTTGTCAAACAAGAAAAAGCGGAAACGTTCAATTTATTGGAAGTTTGTTGAAACGGGTTGACAATATATAAGTTTTTATAATAATATAGTAATTTTGTTAATTTTATGACAAAAATTAATAATTAATTGTGACATCTGAGGTTATTTTGTAGAATCTGATATCGAACAATTTCAGTTAAAAAAAAAATAGAAATACAACTACAGCGTTACAAATCATTGAAAATTTGAATCTATTTATTTAATTTCCTTTCTAAGAGATCAATGTATATTTCGTACTTATTAGTAGTTATGTTTCTTATAAATTAGTTGCAGAAAGCATCAGAATTGCCCTATCTGTAAATTTGTAAATGTATACGTAAATATCAACTGTAAGCCAAAAATTTACAAATTTACAAATGCGTGAACAGAATCGATCCATTAATATTTAAGCTTCTGAAATTCAAAGCACGAATTTACAAACTTTTAATAAAAATCGGTTAACTAGAAGTGACAGTTCTATTGTCATTTTTTTGCAATTTGCAAATATTTTTTTATAAAAATTTTATAGTTTGTAGACTACATATTCGGTAGTGGCGGTTTCCTAATAGATTATTCGTTAGTGCGCTTATTAATGGAAGGTTTTTTTTTACTAAAATTTTACATTTTTTGTCCTATCATCAACCGTTAAATTTAAATAAAGTCCCTAATTTGTCAAGTAAAAAATGTCAGCCGTTCTTCTACAGTTTTTGTCGTAAAAACACATATTTTCCAGTTAAACTACACATTCTGTTATTTTTACGTATTTTGTTATTCAATTACATATCCTTGACAAACCCTAATTTGTCACGTTGAAAAATGCCGCCCTTAGTAATTTTCACAGATCATCATGTCGGTCTATATCTGCGAGCCATTTTTATTTAAACTCGGGCGATATTTCCAGAAGCTTCTCTTGAGTATATTGCGTCGTACTCAGGGAATGTTCCAGAAGAGACAGGGATGTATTCGTCACAAAATTTACATATTTATGTACAACCAATTAACTCTTATTTTCTGGCAGTCAATAGATAGTAAAATAGTAGTAAATAGTATGAGTGATTGGGAATTTTTACTATTCTATATCTGTGATTTTAAAGAATGATTTTATGTGCTAATTTTTTTTTTCATCGGAATTGTTACTTCGTGAAACAGATACATAAAAGCGATTAGTGACTGTGATCAAGAATCACAGGTTTTGTTTATGGAATATTTTGTAGCAATAACTACCTGCGATTTTTCAGTAATAATAATAAGAATACATTTTTCAATATCCGTGACTAAATCACAGTAATAAAGGATGTTGCAAAAATTGAAATCCTAAAGTACCCAAATTTGATTGATTTCAAGAACATATACATTTAGTATTTAGGTCATGTATCTAGAAGAATTAGTAAAGGTATTAAAGTAATTAGACGATTTTTCATGAGAAGTAGTTAAATGAAGTATTATATGATTAACTATGGTTTAATATTTTCGCGACGAAATTAATGAGTAATTTTCTTAACGTGGTTAACTGTCTATCTCCCAGATATGATTATTATATTTGTCTTTTTTAATTTTTATAACTTAAAAATTTAAAGGAACGTTATAATTGGTAAACAGTGTTCTAGTAAATATGTAGTACCCTTTTATTTTAATATCGACTCGCTGAGCAGAATCTACTGGACTTCAAATCCCAATGACAATAAATCTATAACCTATACCGCTCTGTGTCCGAGTGGTTCGGAACACACTATTAGCTTCTGTCTTTTTACTAGACTTGAGTCTGTAACTGTAAATTAAAATAAAGTAAAAACAATTTATTTCGGAACAACTCGAAAATAATAAATTAGCTGAATTTAGAATTAGTGCATATATTGGAAATTTGACAATAGACCTAGTAAATAAAGGTAAAGAACTACTTGTACATGTTAAACCATGGTTTTTATGATAAGTGGTAAACCACATTAAACGTCTAACGTGATAAATATAAATCATAATTATAATAGTAATATAATATTTATTAAGCCTTTTGTCATACTATATAAAACGATGATATTTTATTGGGGGTGACAGTGTTCATACACGTATATTTTATAACATTTCTTATGCTCCTTTACTAGTTTGATGGGGACGAGATATATATTTACATCGTACCTCCGATCCACATCAGTCGATTACAAACCATAATTAATATCTCGCTGGCCATGTGTGTATGTAACAGCAATACCGCACGTATTAAAGACCTGGAATCTACAAACTGACCCCAGTATAATTAGAACCGTCGCTGCAAGGGTAAGTCAGTTAATGATGATGAAACAAAACAAACACCCCCCCCCCCCCCTTATCCTTCGGTCCACCTAATGACGATTCCTAATCAGAGAGGCATAGCCATGCAAGTTGCAGCGGGCATCCCGTCGGCGCTATTGATCACATTGTTGCCGAAAGTGGCGTATGGGCGTTGTCATGGCGACAGGCACGGGCCGGAGATGCATTGCGAGGGTGACGCCGCGACGCTACTAGCGAAGGGGGGGGGGGGAGGGTAGGTACACGTGGTACAGGAGGGGTGCATTGTTGAGAACGCTGGGTATTAGTGAAGGTATTAATAAATTGTCACGATTATAGCTGTTTGTGTATGGCATGCTGGATGTATTAAGAGATTTAGGTTACTAAAAGGGATATAAAAAATAAGAAAAATATAAATTGTAGTTAGAGTCTCCTACAGTAATACCACAGAATAGGTTTATACAAAAGCGACAGTAAGACAGAGAAGCGAAAATTAGAGAGAGATGGAGAATGTGCACAAATTTAAAGGGCCCATTGTTTAAAATCGGAAAGTTTCCTCAGATCTGAGAGAGAGATAGGGGAAGAGCACAAATTTAAAGGTCTATAGAATGCTTCAAGGTCATAGAACTGACTAGGGGAACATGAAAGGTACCGACATGGAGTGTCGCTTCTGTGTGTAACTATTACATTGTGGTAATAATTATAAATTAAAAGATATTTTGACCTATGTAAACATAACAATATTACATTAGTTGCCATTTTACACATCGCGGTGGGGTAAAGTAAAACTCGATATTTTTTAGCTTTTAGAGCATAGTAAAAAGTTTCTTTGTAATAATAAAGACAGCATACCAAAACGCAACATACCGCAATTTATCCTTCAATAAAGACTTGGAGAAACTTTGGATTATTTGGACTGATTGTTATTCAAACTGTCTTTTGACAAAACCTACCATAATTTTTTTAAAGCAGCTTGTTTTTTGGAATCTGTTATTTAATATTAACAAGCAATTTTCTTTAGCAAAAAACAGGTCTGTCGGCCAAAAAATATAATATGCTTGGCGTCGTGATTGAATGTAAAATACAACATACCACATTTATAATGTAAATAACAATTATCAACCTTGTTACTGATAAAATGTAGAATCAAGGAATTAATAAAATGAATTATTATCATCATCAACATTGTCGCTACAATCCTAAGAGAGAAATGGCTGCAGATAAAATTGTGCAATGAATTTTTACTTGCATATTATTGGAGTAGGTTGTTAGCCGACAATCTCTTTAAGAGATCTACGGTTTATAGTGTATTTCGAACCACTCGGTGCATTGCGATATTCGCTCAGTTCGAGTTGGAATGCGCTAACCAAATAACCAAAAAATATTAGTGATGTACAGTTTTAAGGGTTTATAGAAATAACAATGAAAATATAAAAATAATTAATACAATTTATCTATTTACAAATAAATATTAAAACTACTTCTAACCTAAGATTAGGTTTAAACTATGAAAAATAGGCCGCATTTTCAGTTCAAAACTACACGGAAACGGATTATAAATAATTATACAGATTACAATACCAGAGGTCCTAACAAATCTGCATATAGAATCTGTACATAAAAAGTAGTATGGATTATTCTACATACAAAAATGTCAAAAGCCTTTAGTTACACTGTGCACAGAGGAAGAAAAATTATCTCAGAAATTTAAGGAGCAATTAAAGAGTACATTCGTCTTTTTAAAATTTAATAGAACAAAGTATTCTCCATATTGTAACGTTTTATTTATTTAGGTGAAGTGTAAAATTGATTAAAACACAAATATTTATATAACTAAGTTTAATTAAAGAAATATGAATTATAAAGAATAATGATAAAATAACTAACACTAAGAATTAACAAATATAAACACTAATTTAAGAACTAATTATTATTACTAAAGACTTAAACACTAAGATAATTTATTTAAACAATTAAAACTACGCAATATTTATTTCAACACTATTTATATCACCGTCTATTTATTTATATCACCATCGGTACACTACACGTATTAACACAAGACTGTCCTCGCGATCTTTTACTCGGGGTATTTATATAAAACGATTCATTCTCGAACATTCGTCGATTCCTTGTAAATCAGAACAATGGGAAGCGGACGGACGTGTTCTGACAAGTTCGCTAGCGGTCGCCGCCCGCGCCGCCGCCCGCGCCGCGACCCTGGGTTCGCTACATTGCCCCCTCCTTAAGACTGTTTCGTCCCGGAACAGTTCGTTATGACGAAATCTGCATGCATCACCCTTGGTGCATCTGGAAGTCTTGAAGAAATAACAGTCGACGGTCCGTTTGAGTTCTTCTTGGCCGGTAGAGTTGAAGCTGCAGACTAGAATTTCCACTCCGGTAAAGCGGAAGATTGTCTCTAACATGCTTCTAACAATCCTCCAATCCAAACCATCTAGTCCACAGCCTATCTTCGGTACTGCCAGTTTCATGATGTCGTTTTCCAACAGATGGTCCTTCATATCGCAGAGCGAGTCCCATAAATTGCGGTATGACGGCTTCTGATATGAGTATTGTTTCGTAACGAGATAGTAAATGTACCGCTTGCGTTCCTCGTTCTCATTCTTCAGTTGTACCGTTTTTCCGACAGTTGGACGTTGGTTGGCCAGTTCTTGTACTCGTCCAAATTTTCTTTTAAAAACTGAAGCGATGCCGCGGGACATTTTAATGTCTTTCGCTACACAGTGAGCGAGGGAATATTCTGGGGACACGGTGAACAGATCTCGTTGTTCTTCTCGTGTAACGCCATACCGTGCTTTGTGACCAGTGGAATGGCTTTCCATAAAGTCTTCAAATGTAGGTTCCTCAGGTACAACCCGGCGAACCGTCGCTCCACGATGATCGTCAAAGTTATCACCAGCAAAAGGGGCTAACCGATTGAAGTGGACTACCCTCGGCTTTCCATTAGGTGTTTTCCTAATTCTGTAGACCACATCATTTATTCTTTTGATGATCTCGTAAGGACCTTCCCAATTCCTTTGCAGCTTGGGCGATAAGCCGCGACGTCTTTGTGGATTATAAAGCCACACCAAATTTCCAGGTTGATAACCACCTTTCTCAGCCTTGACGTCATACTGGTCCTTCATCCGATCGCTGGCACCTTGAATGGTTGTACGGACTTGTTCATGGATGTCATTCATTCTTCTCCGTAAGTCCGTCACATAGTCCTCCCCGGCAAGATCTTCACCGGGTTTACTGCCAAATGTCAGGTCGCATGGTAAGCGCAACTCCCGCCCGAATAAGATGTTTGCTGGTGTCTGCCCTGTTGTCTCATGCACAGATGAACGGTAAGCCAACAAGAACAGATGAAGATGTCGGTCCCAGTCTCGTTGATGGTTAGAGACTACCTTTGACAAATACCGATTTATTGTTCTGTTCATCCGTTCAACCATGCCATCAGACTGCGGGTGTAATGCAGTAGTTCTGGTTTTCTTTATTCCTAATATCTTACAGATATTTTGGAACAGAGCAGACTCGAAATTCCTTCCTTGGTCGGAATGTATCTCTCGCGGTACTCCAAATCGGCAGATGCATTCTTTTACCAAGACTTCAGCGACCGTTACGGCTTCCTGGTTGGGTAATGGATAGGCTTCGACCCACTTAGTAAAGTAGTCCATTACTACTACTATGTATTTATTTCCATCATCAGTTTCGGGGAATGGTCCGGCCACGTCAATCGCAATGCGTTCAAAGGGACTTCCAACGTTATATTGGCGCATTGGAGCTCTTCTTTTTCTATGTGGCCCGTTACTTCCCGCGCAGATCACACATTTCTTGCACCACTCTTTAACATCCTCCTTGCAATTTACCCAGTAAAATCGTTGGCGCACTCTCTCAAGGGTTTTATTCACTCCAAAATGTCCAGATCCGTCGTGGATCTCCTCCAATACTTCCGGTACTCTATTTCTAGGAATTATCAGCTGGGTCCTACTCACAGTACCGTCAGTATTCTCTATGACACGTTTCAGGAGGCCCTCTTCAACCACAATAGAGTCCCACTGCGCCCAGTACGATTTTACACTTTGTGAGTGTCGTGCAACATCTTCCCAAACTGGTCTGCTATCTCCACGTTTCCAATCCAGTATGATTTTTAAGTCCGAGTCATTCTCTTGGTCCTTGCGAAGGTCTTCCGTTTGCCAACTATCATTCACTACTGTTGTTCTAGCGATGGTAGAGAGTTTTTCTTCTAGACGACTGCAATGCTTGCATTCGTCTTGGCAAGGTCTTCTTGATAATGCGTCAGCATTACGATGGCTTGTACCTGCTCGATGCTCAATAACAAAGTTATATTCTTGCAATCTTTCAATCCATCTAGCTGCCTGACCTTCAGGGTTCTTAAATTGTAGCAGCCATTTGAGAGCAGCGTGGTCAGTTCTTATAAGAAATCTTCTACCGTACAAATATTTGTAGAAGTGCTCCACGGATTTCACGACTGCCAAAAGTTCTTTTCTGGTGACGCAATAATTCCTCTCTGGTTTTGACAAAGTCTTACTAAAATAGGCAATAACCTTCTCTTGTCCGTCTTGTATCTGGGAAAGAACGCCACCAATTCCAACGTTGCTGGCATCTGTATCTAGGACGAATTCTCCTTCTGGTAAAGGATAACTTAAGACAGGTGCGCTTGTCAAGGAATATTTAAGTTGTTTGAACGCAGCTTGACAGTCCATCTCCCAGATAAATTTTCTGCCTTCTTCAGTAAGCCTTGTCAACGGCTTCGCTATGTTGGCAAATCCAGGTACATAACGTCGGTAGTATGTACAGAGCCCAAGGAAACTTCTCAATTCATGTTTATCCCTCGGTACTGGCCAGTCACTCACAGCCCTTATTTTCTCCGGGTCAACTGCAATACCCTTACCAGAAACTACATGTCCAAGATAATGCACTTCTTTCTGAAATAAGTGACACTTCTTTGGACTGAGTTTTAGGTTAGCCTTCCTCAATCTTTGGAAAACCTCTTCCATGTTCTTCATGTGGTCCTCGAACGTTTTTCCTACCACAATAATATCGTCGAGGTAAACCAAACATGTTTTCCACGACAGTCCAGCCAACACGGTTTCCATAAGCCGTTCAAACGTTGCAGGGGCATTGCAGAGCCCAAATGGCATAACAGTAAATTGCCACAGACCGGTACCGATGGTAAAAGCTGTCTTTTCTTTGTCTTTTGGATCTAAATCCACTTGCCAGTATCCGCTCTTTAAATCAAGAGTAGAGAAAATCTTTGATCCTGCCAATGTGTCCAGAGTATCGTCTATTCGGGGTAGCGGGTAGCTATCCTTCTTCGTCACGTTGTTAAGTTGACGATAATCGACGCAAAATCTTGTAGAGCCATCCTTCTTCTTCACTAGCACCACTGGTGAAGCCCATGGACTGTTTGAAGGTTCAATCACACCTTCCGTTCTCATATCCTCTATAATTTCTTCAGCTTCTTCCCGCTTCGCCAGTGGTAATCTTCTTGCTGTTTGGCGGATGGGTCTTGCGTCTCCGGTGTCTATTTTATGATGGACTACATTGGTTCGCCCTTTGTCCTTCTTGTCAAATTGGAACACATCTTGAAAAGTCCCAATTAAGTTCTTAGCCTTGGTTTTCTGATCGGCAGTCAAGTCCTGGAACGATGATGACAGCTCCTTGATTAGAATATCTGGAACTTCACAGGATGTGTTGTCTTTGGCCTTTACAGTTCGAATAATTGATGATACCGCTGAACATTCACCTACTACGGTCCCTTTTTTTAGTATAACTGGATAAAAATTTATGTTCATCACTCGAACTGGGATTATCTTGTCGGTTTTGAGCAAGGCTTTTCCAATTACAACTCCAGTCCCAGTTTTGGCATCATCGTTTTTCGGCTGGAGCATGACAATGTTTCCCTCACAGAAGCTACCCTCTACCTGTGCTTCCACGATTGATTCACTCCGTTCTGGGAGGGTTACATCTTCCGTTATCAATACTCGCATGGCATTGTCGTCTCGTGGATTTAATACCAGTTCTTCATCATTGACCGTCATCACTCCATTCTTCAGGTCAAGTTTAAATCCATGCTTTTTCATAATGTCCATGCCGAGGATGAATTCATCTTCTACATCAGCTACCAGCACACGATGTTTAATGTAAGTTTTTCCAACAGCGATGCTCAAATCTATTTCTCCAGATGCGGTAGCTTGTTCTCCTGTGGCTGTTCGTATTTGCCACTTTGTTGGAAGTAGATGTTTTCTGCTCAGTTTTCTTGCTAAGTCGGGTCTGATTATTGTTTTTGTCGCACCCGTATCCAGCAACATTTTAAGCGGCCTGCTGTCGATAGAGCCGTCTACATAGACGCTATTAGCTTGATGATGTAGGGATGCGACATAACTAATGGATTCTGGGGCTACTGGATTACGGGTCGACGATTGCCCCTTCGCATCAACCCGACTTAGTTTCCCGACTCCTTTTCATCTTTTCTTGGTTCTGCTTTCTTCTGCTGTTTTCTGCAGAGCCTTTGCGGGTGACCTAATTCACCGCAATTCCAACAGCGGAGTTTCTTTCTTCCAGCAGCATTAATTTCAGACGTAATTCGTCTTATCTTGTCTTCTAGATCTTCGGTGTCTTCGGACCTCTCAGCATCGATATTTCGCACTCGCGATTGGTTGCGTGAAGCTTGTTTTGCAGCTTCATGATCTAAGGCATATGAAAGTGCATCAACCAGAGTTTTTGGTCGAGCCAATCGCAGTGCTTGTTGAGTTTCACTGTCACGGACCCCATAGATAAATGCTTGAGTGGCTAGGCATTCCAAAACGCTGTCAGGGGCTGTAGGATGTGCAAGACGAACCAGGCGAGCTATGTCAGCTTCAAATTCTTGCAAATTCTCTTTAGAATTTTGATACCGGTTCCTCAATTGCGTCTGGTACACCTGCTCCAGATGCGCATTGCCATATCGCATATCCAATCTCTTAACAAGTTGTTCGTAATCTTCTTGTTCATCTTCTTTTAACGTTTGTAGGATATCGATGGCTTCTCCACGTAGCGAAACTGTCAGCGCAGTAGCCTTTTCTTTGGAAGTCCAGCCATTTGCTTTGGCAGCGGCTTCAAATTGTTTTGCATAATTCGGCCATGATGACTTGCCATCGAATTCGGGTGCTTTAATGTGCAGTTTTGAATTATGTTCCGCTTTTACTGTTTTGTTTTCTTGAATTATATCAGTCTTAGCTGTATTAGAATTTGAAACCGATGAAAACGTAATTTTGGAGAAATTTTGCTGTAACTCTTCAAGTTTCTTTTCATAACTTTCTATTCTCTCTTCTAATATTCCCGAACTTTCTTTCAATTGTTCTTTAAATTGTTCGTTTAGTTTGTTCTCCAAACCTCTAGAATTTTCCATTAGTTTCTCTTCCCATATTCTAGAATTTTCTGTTAATTTCTCTTCTAAAATTCTAGAATTTTCTTTTAATTCTTCTTTTAATGTTTGAGAATTTTCCGCCAACTTTTGTTCTAAAGTTCTAGAATTTTCTAGCAACTCTTCTTTTAATGTTCTAGAATTTTCCATCATTTTTTCTTCCAAAGTTCGAGAATTTTCTTCAGATTTTCTAGAACTTTCCTCTAATTTTTGTTCTAAAGTTCTAGAATTTTCTAGCAGTTTTTGTAAGTTTTCATCAGATTTTTTAGAACTTTCCGCTAACTTTTCCTCCATAATTTTACCAAAATCGGTGAAACCACCCGCAATTTCGAATACAAACTCATCTGGATTTTCACCAGCTTCTACTAAAGCTTGCCGTAGACGAAGTTGCAGAACAGCCTTGGATCCCGATATCTCTAACTCTCTGTCTTCCAGCTCCCTCTTGAGATCGGTTACTTTTAATTCACTTAATTTTACTTGTTTACTCGCCATTTTATTTATTTTTATTTTACACTTCACAGTTTTTAATAACCCTCACACCTGACACCAATTGTAACGTTTTATTTATTTAGGTGAAGTGTAAAATTGATTAAAACACAAATATTTATATAACTAAGTTTAATTAAAGAAATATGAATTATAAAGAATAATGATAAAATAACTAACACTAAGAATTAACAAATATAAACACTAATTTAAGAACTAATTATTATTACTAAAGACTTAAACACTAAGATAATTTATTTAAACAATTAAAACTACGCAATATTTATTTCAACACTATTTATATCACCGTCTATTTATTTATATCACCATCGGTACACTACACGTATTAACACAAGACTGTCCTCGCGATCTTTTACTCGGGGTATTTATATAAAACGATTCATTCTCGAACATTCGTCGATTCCTTGTAAATCAGAACAATGGGAAGCGGACGGACGTGTTCTGACAAGTTCGCTAGCGGTCGCCGCCCGCGCCGCCGCCCGCGCCGCGACCCTGGGTTCGCTACAATATTTTACAAAATTGACATTTTTGCGGTGGTCTGCGATAATAGAGATCTTGTTTCATTTGAGACAAGTTCAAAAAATTTACTAACAGCTAAAATTAGTGCAATAGCAATTTAATTATTGCAGTTATTGTAACATTATTAATGCCACAAATACAAATATATATGTAGTAACTTGTACATACATTTAAAACGTAAGTATACCTCTGATAAAGTACTAATCGTGTGACTTATCATCCTTAGTCAACAACTTGGCGTTTCTCGAACAGTAGCTTATTTACATACTGATCAGATGAAGTACAGCAGAGAACACGATACCTTACTCACTTCATTTCTCTTTGAGCCTTTACAATTCATTCTCTCAACGCTCTCTTCTCTCTACAAGAAATGAAACTCCCAAGCCTTTAACAAGTAAACACTTTCTCTGCCTCCTTGATTATTTATCTGTGAATTATTTACAGCGGTAAATTGTTTTCTTATAAGACAAGAAGTTTTTCAATTTTACACTGGGTAGGCATTGAAAAGAAAAGATTTAAATTTATTTGTTTACTTTTAAATTTTCTCAATACAGCAGAGAAAGTTTCCGCAATTGAAGGAAATAGAAAATGGTTACAAATTCTAGTCACAAACGGAATTTTATTGTACAAAACTAGGAAGTAAATAGTTAAGCGAAAAAAAAATTATATCCGTGGTCTAAAAACTCGAGTACGAATATCGACAAATAAAGATTATACCATCTATTTCTCATATCAAACTGGCCCCTGTGGTTCACTGTCTACCTCAGCTAGAGTACCCGGGAGGTGAAGTCTGGTAACCATTTTGTACAATCAATCACTTTTCGACAATTTTTTTAGAAAGTTTTTACTGATTGCTACGCTGCTTTTATAAAAGGAAATAATTTCTTACCGTTCGCTAAACGACAAATAAATTCATATTTAGTACAAATGCACAGAAATTAAAATTAAAGTTCAGTTACTAAAACTACAATTATTGATAAATAATTGTACCTTACGAATTATTTTCGCAGTTATTCCTTAAGGCCGTTTCGGAGTAGCCTATAAATTGTACAAGATATTGCACTATTTTTGGTATAATTTAAATTGGCTAATATCAAACAGCAAACTAATTGACATATTGTATACGATCGTAAATATATTGGTTTTATTTTTCATACAATCTGTCAGCCAATTTGACTGTAAGCATGTGCATATATGAAGTTTGTTATCTCACGCGTTTCTAATGTTTATTTGTTTTTATTGTACGTAGTGTGATTATAGCAAACTCAGTGTTGTTACTGGTAAAATTGTAAGTATTACAAACTTTAAATGTAAATTCATTTATGGATAATTTTGCTTGTCACATTTACATATTCAAGGAAAATGCATAGAATCAGAGCCAATATATTTTACAAGAAATTGCATTAATATCTTATAAAACTTCGTTAAAACTTAACAATTTTTAGTACAAGTTATTGTATCATTTCTTTCACTATTATTCCATATTATAGGCTACACTAAAACGGGCTTTACACAAAAACATAACCACAAACGATAAACTTGCTAAATAGAACGAAAAATTATTTATGAATGAATTTTAATACACCTAATTTTGGATACTTTTTTTATGATGTTAAAGGTAATTTGATTTTTATTGTACAAAACTGCACTATGTACAGTAACGAATACCAATATCAAAAAATAGTTGATAAATGTTCTTACCGTTCTTAATATAATATAATATAATATAATACTAAATAAATATTCGTTCTATTGACTGCATCCCAGAAAAATCTATTGACCTTATCCAAATCCAGTCAAGAAGTTATTTCCTACAATATAATACTGTTCCGAATACAAGTAAAGTTTGTTTATAATGACAATATAAAAATTTAATTCTCGACAAGTAGAAATATATCTTTAAAAAATTAACTAGTAAACTATTATTGGTACTAATTTGTAGGTTGAGTGTACGTTGAACACTCTACAATTTAAAGTGTATACCATTGTACTTGTTAGTAACTACCAGACCATAAAAAACACTATCAACTACTCTAGTAAACATGACAGATACAAAGATCGATTTCCCTATAATTTACCATGTCGTTCCAATAAAAACTCTATTAATTATCTACTACTAGATCCTAGCTCGTAATATCAATATATCACGCTATTGACAACCACATACAATTCGTTTCACCCTACCTAGAGTTTCAAAATACGCCTCCCGGTAGTGTAGTGCATTCAGCGACATTGCAACTACATTCCCCTAGATTTGGGGAAGTGAAGCGTGAAAAAATCAACCAATGAGTAACGCGAAATTACCAGCAGGTGGAGAATAAATCGATAGAAGTAAAAATAGACGTTTAAAGTTCATTGGAATGGTTTCATAAAATGTTCAAATGAATAAACGCATGCACCACTAAGCTAAAAAAGAATTATTAATTTACTGGAAATGTGGAAATTTTCAAAGCAAAACGCTCAAAACGAATTCGGAATATTGGAAAAATTTCATTTGAAAATATTAATAGTTTAATCAGGAAATAAAAAGATTTTAAATTTCCAAATTTAACTTAACCAATGTTTTAATTTAAATTAAATTATATTTTTCATTAATTTCTAATAAAATATTATAAAATCATATTCCTTAAACTATAACTATTTTCAATTCCGAGTTACTAATTTTTCAATTTTTTTATCTTTTTTATTTCAATTATAAGTAAAGTCAAATAATAAAGTAACGGTATATGTCGGTTTTAATGTAATTAAAGTAAATATAAACTGTTATAGTGTAGATATTATACACTATTTTTCTAAATTAAGCACGCTACCTAAAACTTTGAGTAAGTACACAATTTGTCTCTTTAATTTCAGAATGAAGAACATTCTGAAGGACATGCTCTAAATTTTAAACTACTGAAAACACAGCAAAATCCAAAGCATCCGTTCTCTAGAAGGCGCTCTAGTTTAAGCAGGTCAAAAGTCAGACTATACTAAATACTTGATCTAATTTTTGGTCCACTGAAATCAGAGCAAAATGTAGAACTTCATTGTTCCAGAATGTGCTCTGTTTTCAGTAGACCTAGAATTAGATCAAACATTTTAGAATGCACTAATTCTTGATCCATTGAAACCAGAGCCAATCTAAAGCAGCCAAAACTGCTCCAGAAAGTGCCGTGTTTTCTGCAGGTCAAGAATTAGAGCAAACACAAATTCTTGACCCACTGGAATCGAACCACAATTCAGAGGAGCGAAAACTGCTCCAGAATGTGATCTGGTTTCAGCAGGCCAAGAATTAGGGCAAAAGTTTCAAAATGCTCTAATTCCTGTCGCACTAATATCAGAGCATAATCCAGTGAAGCTAAATCTGCTCCAGAATATGCTCTAGTTTCAGCAGGCCAGGAACTAGAGCACACGTTGAAGCGTGCTCCAATTCCCGGCCGGCTTAACACCGGCTTACAAAGCGGGACTGAGGGCTAGCGTTCTAGGATCCCCGGTATACCCTGAGACGCGCATTATTACCAGTCCTATGGATTCCTATTGGCTGATATTCAATCTGTAATTGTGTATGAACAAGTGGGAATGTTTAAATAAAAATTTGTATACGTAGGTATTTTAACTCCAGGAATTTATTAGTAATATTTTTAAAGATGTAACACACACTCATTTTAGGATAGTAGTCAGTTACTATAAATGAATGGAATTCTGTAAGTTAATAACAATTATTTATTATTCTATATTGTGTACTACGCTATGGTATGTTAAGTTCGAAACTTTGTTCCTAAAAGTTACATTCTTGTTTGGTGTAATATTGAAGCACCTTGAATAAAAACATTTATTTCCAACAAACAAAACAGATATTGTGGAAAACTCATAAATTTTCTTTACGACTTTTCTTTCATATGTGGAAAAAGAAACCACATCACTACACAATAGAAAAACTATCACAATACAAATAAATTCCAGTATTCCAATCGTGTAATAACGACTCTATCGCATGTTTATCCAGCTATAACAACGCACTATCGCTGACTCTGCTAACAAATGACATTCGCGTCCATTACGCCCTTTCTCCGAGTAAGAAGGGTTGACAAAGCAAACCCTCAAGCAAAACAAACGGCGAGAGAAAACAGATTTGTAGAAATATGGCCAACTAGGGTATTTTTAGATAAAAGGCCTTTTACCTGAAGGAGTATTGAATGCTAACAAGGTATCAAATAACAAAGTACGAAATTTGACGCCGAGTATATTTGGAGCATTATTCTCCAAGAAATATTGAAGGACAGGCCTTCAGTAAAGAAGTTTATCTTCTTATAGTGTTTAACATCTATTTTAAATGAACGGTTTTAATTAAATGAAAGTAATTCAAACAAATACATTTTGCACAATTTTATAAAATATGTAAATATTACTTGCACTATGTAGGCGTAAAAAATAATACATATTTGGAAAGATTTCAACCTACAATTCTCAGATTACGAAATTGAAGTGTGGTTTTACACTGTTGTAACTTCATAAATATTTGAAATATGATAATTCTGTATTGAACTTTTTACTAGATATCTATGTACATAATAAATTTGATTCAATACTTTTTCAGAAGCTAATAAAATACGTGGACTTTATTTTATGTGAAGAGAAACTAAAAAGAAACACTATTCATGAATAAAAGATGATAAATAAAATTTAAATAACAAATTATCGTTTTTGTATTTTATGTTTTTAAGTTACTAGGGCAAGAGTATTTACGAATACTAAATATATGTTCTGTGAGTACACACAATTTATTTAATTAGTGCAACTACATAATATGTTTTTTTTAAATATATTACCTTACTTTTGTGAAATTAATTTCAAGTATTGTTCATGACAGACAGCGATGACTCATTTAGTTTAGTCATAAATAAATACCACTGTGTTTGTGTGGTTTGGAATCCACTACAATCTGTAAGTACTTGCTTAGGCTGTAGGTTAACAAGACTTGTCACTAATATGCAAGTAAAATGTCACGAAGTGCACTATGGTGTTCATTATGCCTTATGTTGATGCGTTTATGTATTGGTATTGGTTGGGATGTTTCCATTACATAGACATTCAATTCAAACTGGACACAGTTTTAAATTAAAAGAAGTCACAATATTAGAAATTGTTACTTATAGATATCACAAACTTCTCTACGAGACTATGTAAATCAATATGGATAAAGAAAATAACATCAATAATCAAACATATTTCAAAACAATATTCAACACTTAAAACAGTTGTTACCATTGCTAAAATAATCATTCAAATTTTTGTCTTCAATAAGTTTCTGCTGAGTATTCGACAAGTCATATTTCTTCTTTTTGATCTTCTCTTTTCTCTGTCTTTTCACTAGTTTTTAAAAACGTGTTCGTAACATTTAGTTCGTACTATCTTTTTTCCTTCGTTGAAAATTTCAAAAAAGTTTTTTTTATCTATCTATTTTATCTATTAACAACATGTAAAAGATTTCGATCTTGGTTAATATCATGTTAAAAATATTTTTCATGGTAAGTGTAACTATTTGTATTATTATAATTTACGATATTGTAACACAACGTTAATTTTTAATGTAACTGATGATGGATAAATGAATATCCCAAACGTCCATATTATAAATCGCTTTGTTAATAAATGGGATACATGACCCCAAAAACATCATATTATTTAGCAAATTAAAGTTCCCAACATTCTTAATCTATATTCTATGTAAGAACATACATGCGAATATATGACAACTAAATTCTTAAATGAAGAGTAAATAATTTAATCGCTCTACATTTATAAATGTTAAAAGAGAATTCATGAAAATACTACCTGGTCAATTTATTTAATAAGTAGATCTAGCAGTACAGAATTGAACTCACCTGAAACAAAAAATAACAAAATTAGTAAAAACGTACGTTTTTTATTTAAAAGTTAAATCTAGTGACAGTATTATATTGAAGCATCTTTAAGATTGGTATTCTTGAGCAATTTGTCAGCTTCGTTATTGACAATATGTCATTTCTTGATTTATTTTCTGGAAACTTTTATAAATTTAATAGTCTGATGAATAATCGATTTATAGATACCTAAAATTTTGCAAAATAATGATGAAAGAAAATTTTCTAACGAATGTGAATTAAAGAGAATTAAAAAATAATAATGGTAATGTTTTTAATTCAGTAGCAAAATCTAAAATAAAAACGACAATCTGTTTTATTTTATTTTTAGTTTGAAGAATTTGAAAATTGAGTTGTCAACCTAACACAAAAATCATTAATAGTTAGTGGTATTTATCCAAGGATAATATTTAACATAATGGTTTTTGCTTCTGTCAACTTTGCTACGACTTAATTCAACATCTATATAATAATCAAATAACAGCTTTCCCATAAATCAAACTATTCCCACAGCAGACCAAATCCTAAATACATCCCCCCTTGAACAAGAACAAGTACAACCGTAACGGTGCTACCCTATGATTACTGCATATGCACTAGCAATAGCAATAGCAATATGAAATCATATTTCAATCGCCCTAGGATTGTGTTAATTCTTTCTCCCTAGCAAATGCCACGCAGAGAACAGCTGAAAATCAAGTTGCTGGATTCTCAGGGTGGTGACATGGGGCGTTAATCGCACTCCACGGCTCTAATGGACCACTCAACCGTACGTGATTCATCTGGCGACCCGAGGTCACTGCAATAAGACGTGAGAAACAAGGAAACGGAAATAACAGTGCGAGTAATTGGAAAGGGAAGGGGAAAATTAAAAGAAATACAAAGGGGAAGAATTTAAGTTCTTATTCTACTGGCGTTCGATTTTTGCAATTATTTTTTTATACTATTACTGTACCATTTAGGTATAGGACGCCCAACGACTACTACATAAACATAGGTTTTTGCATTAAAAATTTTTTTTTTTCAATACCTGTTACTCATTAATAACAAAATGTAAACAAGGTTAGTAGAACTTTTATTGCACAATTGGTTTCCACGGATACTTATCAGGGCTATGATATTTGCTTATGGTTCACGAAGGATGGAAAGTAAATATTATATATCACACACCATTGCCAAACGTCAATTTTTCCCGAATTGTGTATTTACGATTCTTTCTTTTGTTTAGTTTCACAACAATCTCGAACCTACCGCCATCCTTTTCTCAAAATACATTCTCGACCTAAAAACTGTCACTACTAAACATTTCATTCAAAATTCTACGTGAGCTCTTGTAGTGCTTTACGAAAAACAAGAAAATATATTTGATTTTTCAAATTTAATGTTGCAAACATCAATCGCAAATTCAGCTGTTCTTACAAATTTCTGACCGATTCCAAAACTATCAAATTATCTATTTATTATAACAGTCATGAGGATCGGATAATGCACAGTTAATTAGGACTATTGGGATTTGATTAAAATAACTTCAAATTCATATTTAAGCTTAAAACTGAGTTCTATATTTATAGATTTATTTTCAGATAAAAGTAAAAACTTAACATAACTGATAATCAAGACAATGACGGTTTGGAATCGTCGACAATTCGTGCCAAAAAAAACCTAAACCGTGACATAACTTCCTTTATCATGAAAGGATGTCGGTAAATATCTTAAATATATATTTTCGTGCCTCCGTCCGATATGACTAGAAATCAAAATTATCCAGAAATTTTCTGCCGGCCTGTAAGAATGCCGACTTAAATATTTTAGCGTTATGTTCGGTCAAAACATTTTATTTTACTTTATTAAAAAGGTAAAAAGGTTAATTTAAACTAACACTGTGTTTTATTTATTATATGATTATGATTATGTTAAATATAGAAAAATGAACTATTCACATTCGTTTTATTTTTTAGGATAGAACAAATGTCCCTATTTTTTTATTAAAACAAGTGAATTGTTTACACATCCATGAGAATCGAAAATGTTACCAACCTGAAAACCTACAGTGTATAAAATGTAGTAACAATATTTCTTTAATAAATTAAAGTGTCATTGACGCAAAAATCTCGTGTATCACACGGCCAGAAACTTTTGCGAGATCTGTGCAGATTGAAATGTCAAAATAAACTCACTCTCGCACAAGTTCAGTTTCTGGACTAGTGATACAAATAGCCATTAATATTATTTATTGCTAATTCATCGTATTATTTTACGTTTAACGTCAATATCTGCGTTTTATTATCGCTCATCTCAATCCTTATATTTCTTTTGGCGCTTATATTGGCAGCGTAATCGCTATCTCCAGCTATTCTTCATCTAGAACAGCTAGGCTAAGAATCCCCTCTTTACAACATGAAAAAACGCGGAGCATGCAAATTCCCTGCTTGGATGGCATTATTCCACCGCTTTATCTTTATTATTCACGATTCAATTCGTCCGGCGAACAACGCGCCCTCTTGCTTTTAATTTGCATGCGCCTTCAAGACGTGTGGATGCAGGGAAGTTATTACAGGGGTGGTTGCTTCCCACTGCATTGAGTGTAGTGTTACAGATAGGGTAGAAGAGGGGCATAGAGGAATTCTACATGACTCTCCACTATGCAAATCATGGAAAATTAAATTGAAGTTTTCTGTTTGCGTTTTCTCAGCACACATGAAAGTACTTGTGGGTTCATATATGGAAGCAAGTTATACAACTAAGATAAATACATGTATCATCCTTATGGATACTGGATTTTCATACAAAGTAGCATTTATTATTAATAAATCTTCGTATGTGTAACGTGTACAAACAAAGTTTAATTTATCCAGCGTTCTACAAAATTAATAGAAAATAAGGTTTGCACTGCAGGGTTGAGAAAATAGCCAACCCCCCTGGAGTTTTTTTTTTTTTTGTTATTTGGATATTTGGGGGTTTTATACAAGTATTTTTTGTTTCAAATGTTTATCTTTACAAATATAGCTAATATTAATATTTGAATGCATTGTTTTATTTAATGAGAGAAAATATGAGTAGGGAAGAGAAGACTGAATAATTAATTTAATTTAACCCATTATTATAAAGCTCGTGGTACCTGTGACAGTATATTACGATTTTGTTTGAATTGACACAGCTATCGTTCTGCGACGTTCTTATTTTAACATAGCTGCCATTTTATTATAAGTATTATAAAAAGAACCATAAATTTATTGGAAAAATTTACGAATAGTTGTTGCATAGTAACAGACAAACTAGTGTCAAAAATGACATTTAGATCACGACAGCGAAGCTGGAGTAATTTAAGAGTCATTTTTAACCCGAGTTGTCGTTACTTCGCAGGAATTATGAGAAAATTTCACCTATTAAATTCATAGCTCGAATTATATTTGCTTGACTATTTCACGATGACAACAGTTCAAACATAAAATTTTTGATATCAACAAAATGTAACCATAACTACGATACTGTGGTTTTATCAAATTTCTTCACTGAAAAACTACCTATGGCCATCAAATGAAGCATTCTGATTGGGTGAAAATGACAAGTGTGAAATAAGCAAGGAAAATTAAATTGTGAAAATTTCTTATCAAAATCGTCTTTAATTCGCTAAAGTTTTCGTGAGTTACGTGAAATTTATGGACGACATAATGATCCCACCGAGAGCACATTTCAACGACTAATTACAATTTTTTTTAGTTTAGTTGCTGATTGAGCAATGTATTTGCTCGAAAATATTGTTGCTGTTGAAGAAAGTGTACATGAGAACAGAAATATCTTAGTTTTTCGTGACTATCAACGGGGAAAGTTATCGAGATATGATAACCAGTGTTCTTTGGCCAGATTTGGATAATACAAACATAGGCGAAATGTGGTTCCAGCAAGCAAGAGCTACGTGCCACATACCAGGTAACACAGTAGAATTATTTCGAGAAGTTTCCATGGCGCATTATTTCGAGAAGGGGTAACCAGCAAAATCGTATAATTTAACGCCCGTAGATTTTTTTCTGGCGGGCTACATTAAATCTCTGATCTATATCAATAAGACAGCAACAATTCACGACCTGGAGAACATTATTGGAACTATTGCTGAAATTCAGCAAATTATACCAAAAAGTAACCGAAAATTGAGTCTTTCGGACCGTCACTTGCCAACGATCCGCGGAGGTCATTTAAACGATATTATTTTCAAATTATAATGACATTTAATGTGTTTCAAGTCGTAATAAAAATTCTTGCTGTTACTCATGTACCAGTCTTTTTATTAAATGTTAAAGATTAGGTATACCAATTGAAAGACAGTATATATGTATACCTACATTAAAACAATTTTTATTAAAATCTATTTACGCCTATATTTGTCTTTAATTTTATATCATATTTTATTTATTTGAATAAATGTGTTTAATTTAGAACAAAATACGAGTATAAATTATTTATTGTAATTAATTTTGTCACAACCACGTTTTTTATGTGGATTTTATTGGTTTGTATAAAATTACAACAACCTTGTCTCTTAGACATCAATTTTTAAAGAAATTTACATTGAAAATTAATTTAAGGTTTACAATATAATAGTTATTTATGATATAAGTGTTAAAAGTGACATTTTATGAGTGAGTGGGGAAGTTTGAAACGAGGCGAAGCCGAGTTTAACAAACCCCACGAACGAAATAAAATCACTTTTAACACAAATATCATACACTATTTTTCCTACGACCACAGTTATGTACCTATTAGTAAATAAAAACTAAGCATTAGAATGACATTTATGACAGGTCATGATGTATTTGTTATGAACAACTGAACATAAGACGTGTTAAAAGTAAATTTGTTTTTTACTTTTAACACGTTGTCAATGACAACGTTTTAAAAGTATTTACTGTGTTATAAACTGTTATTTTTAACTTGCTAAGCAACCGTTAAAAATACTATTTTTAACAGTGGTCGTAGGAAAAATTTATTATGCAATATTTATAAATAAATAAAATAAATTCGTATTTAGTACAATTGCACAGAAATTATACAGTACCTCATTGATTTTTATTAAAATTAAAAGTGCAGTTACTAATATTAGAATCATTATTAACAATGGTTATTAATTATTTTTGCAATTATTTCCTCCATAAAAATTACAGGTCTTTGAAAAACTGCAAAATGGAGCTAATGTTGGAGAAATACAATAGAAATAGATTCTCATTTTTCATTAATGCATTTTAATGCACCTCATTTTTAATAACTACTTCTTTTTAGTGATGTTGAAGCAAATTTATTTTTGATGGCGCAAAACATAGCACAAGCATTACGAATAATAAGGAATATCGATCTCACCTGGAGTTAGATTCTATAACTTCGGTTACTATCATTTAGATTTGTTATGATACCAATTGCAAATATCAACTACAAAGTACACTTGCTATTCTATAGTTATAATAATAGTTATGTATGGTTGATACGTACTTACATATATTAATACATTTATAAAGAACATTCTACAAGTCTACACTGATGTGAGAATGTCTTAAATTCATTGCAAATTTGAATTTCAGCCATGCTGACATTTGACATTTGTAGTTGATATTTTAACAAGTGCAGTTGTTATTTGTAGTTGTTATGAATTATAAAATCCCACCTCATAATTGTCTTATCGTTCTTAATACTTAACATAAATACAACACAATTGTAGTTATCAAAACTACAAAATATACTTGCTAACAGTAATAGTTATGTATGGTTGATATGTAACTTACATATATTCATACATTCATAAAGAACACTCTACAAGTCTACAATGATGTGGGAATGTCTTAAATTCATAGCAAATATGAATTTCAGCAATGGTGACATTTGACGTTTGTAGTTGATATTTGCGATATTTTAACAATTGCAGTTGTTATTTGTAGTTGCTATGAATTATAAAATCCCACCCATAATTGTCTTACCGTTCTTAATACTTAATATAAATACAACACAATCTTTTTTATCAAAACTAACTCTCCATTTCCGCAATCAGCAATCTTTGTTATCCAGCTTTCTTGTACTATGTACACTTCTCATCCTCGCATCTTATCTCCCTTGGAGGGTAACTCATCCCTAATCTCTCGCGTCGTAGAGCTGCCAAACACAGACCCCGGCATGGCCGCGTCTCTATCAGGGTGTCGGAGTTGGACCCCAACTCGTGAGGTCTGATTACAGCGCGTATTGATTGAGGCCTCCCGCCAACTCTTAAACATCGCATCCCGAGGGATGTCGGGATAGGGTGAAGAGTGAAGGATAGAGCCGCAAGGTGCAGCTCCCAGGGTGGCAGTTGCAAAAAATGTATCATATGGTTATTGCGAGAGGGTAGGAAATTGCAGTTGTGACAGTGAGGATTTTTTGCTGGGTATATATCACAGCTAAGCTTTCTCGCGTGACTTTTTTGTACATAGGCAATCATGGTTTGGTTCCCGACTGTTTTATATTACTATTGGGTTTTTATAATCTCCTGCAAACATAACAGGCCTGTTCTGTAAGCTATAGTTATAGGGTAACGAATCGTTATATCGTTATTAGGTTTGTTCCTACTGTAAATCCCTGACGAGTTCCTGACAGTTTCGTACTTTTCAAATACGCGCATGTGCAAGTTAAAGACTGTTTTGAACTGTCGGTGATTATTTGTTGGAACACATGATCAGTAGTCAGAAGCGTATACCTATTAGTAATTACTAATAAGTATATGGTCAAAAGAATCATGCGCCATTTTTAACAAACAAACGTTAAATATATCGGTTAATTTAATTATTTTTATGAAAATACATCTCTGTATTATTATTTTCGTCTTTAGTTGGCCACTTAATTATTTGATGTAATAAATTACTGGCATAATTTATCAATCGATGTAAACTGCTTATAGTAATATCAAATCTATCAGCTACACCCTCAATTTCAATTTCTACAGCGTACAATTTTGAATGCGCATGCGTGGATTTTAAATTTGAGGAAAGTACAGAAACTTTTCTGACTGTCAGCAAACTGTCATGTGGTGCTGCAGTAACAGGGGATTTTTAGTCAGGGCCTAGTCACGGATTTTCCACAACCGCTGTTGGAACACCTATAATTCAACTGCACAGACTCCTGACAGTCACGGACAGTTTCGTACTGCTGTAGGAACAAACCTATTATATAACGAAAACGGTTAAATTGGTATTCTTAACATTTAATCTAATTTTTGGTATACTTCATTTCCAAAAATTATCAAAAACTTCTGCGATTATGAAGTTTTATCAAGAGTACCTTTTTATATATTTTATGTAATATTTTATACGTAAAAATTAAAAAATGTAAAAAGGTCAAAAGATAACGATAAAAAATCTTTATGACTTCCCCATATGAGATGCCTCTGGTTGAGATACAAAAACAAAAGAAAGTATAAATATGTATCGAAAGTAGTATTCAAGTTTCAAAAGTTTAGTGCAACTAGTACTAGAGTTATTAATAAAAATAAGTCTGATGAGGTGAACTTTCAAAGAGCTGTAACTCTATAATGAAAAGTTTCCGAACAAACGTTCAAATAACATTTTATACATAAAATAACTTCTCCAACATATTGTTTTACTTTGGCTCACTCGTGCTGAATCAGCCTGTATATATAAGGAGTATAATTATTTAAGTAAATCTTCTTTACTTCTTTACGATTTAACAAAATCGAAATCTCCGATAATGCGAAATAGGTAGAACAATTAATGTCGCAATACTTCTTATGTTTTTTCAATGATCCATCTTTATGTGCCTATTTACTGTGTATGATTCCATGACAGTAAATTGCTTTTACTGATAAATTCATATTTAGTACAACTAAAAAACATTGAACAGCATTTTCTATTCCGAAATGAATTTGAAAACATATCATTTTGAAATCTTTTTTGATCGTGTAAATAAATAAGGAAGTCGCAAGAAATTAACAAGACACGTTCGCTGCAGTGCAAAATTCTTTGAAGCGTCTTTTCCTTAAAAAAGTAAATTAAACATTAATTTTGTCATAAATTTGAAATTAACTTCAAAGCTGTACTATTACTGTGCAATGATTAATACATCTGAAGCAGAATTTGTTATTTAGTATTAACTGTTTCAGTAAGTCATAGCTTGACTATTATTATATGTGTATGATTATATTTACCTCATGTGTCTGGTTTTCTTTGAAGTGATATTTACTTCATGGATTTGTAATGAGTCATTGAGTCTAATATGTAATCTTTCTTTACTCAAATTCCACAAATAAAATAAACTTCTCTGTTCGACATTTTCTTTGCATCAAAGAGATTGGGATATACAACAAGAAAAGCAAAATAAGATCAAAAATTCGAATAACAATAGATATAACCTAATGCCACAGGATAGGTTTATACAGAAGCGACAGTAAGACAGAGAAACGAAAATTAGATAGAGATGGGGAATGTGAATGAATTTAAAGGGCTCATTGTTTAAAATAGGAAAGTTTCCTCACATCTTAGTAAGAGATAGGGGAAGGGAACAAATTTAAAGATCTACACAATGCTTCGAGGTCATAGAACTGAATAGGGTAACATGAAAGGTACCGACACGGAGTGTCGCTTCTGTATGTAACTATTCTGTGCTAATACAAACAATGTCAGTACCATGGCACAGATAAATAATAATAAAACATCAAAATGATTGCGAGTATCTATTTAAAAAGTACTATCTACGAGCAGAACGAATTCACTCGTATTTTGATCTAATTAGATATACACATAAGCATACACACTAAATTCCTAAATTTTACTGGTGCGTTTTTGCTATGTTTTTCTGGTGCATTTATGTAATGTTTAAAAATCCGAACGGTGCGCTTTTGTCATGCAGCCGAAAGAAGTTATTAAAAAGAGGAAGATTAATGCATGATATACAATTGTGTACCACTATGAATTGAAATTTAATTGTAACCACAAATTGGCAAGAAGAAATAAATAATAATTGAAAAATGTTTAAAAAGATAACAACTACATATTTAAATCTATTAAACTTTATGAATGAAATCTAATTTTAATATTTATTCTTTAGTAACGCCAACGAACAATAATTCTGAATGAGTTCTAATTTTAATTTTAATAGTATAATGTAAATCATATTTATTTGGCAAGCATGTTCCATTTTCCATTCTATTCTTGCTATTGTGGCCGTTGTGTGCATAAAGTATAAACAGTGACAGAGTTACGCACAGAATACTTGTTTCCTGTTACTAAGCTACCGAAGTTTGCTTTGGCCTGTTTGAGTTACGGTTCCAAAGCGTCTCGGTGTCGCCACTAGCAAAACAAACTCCTGCTGCACAGCGCGTTCTTCATATATTCAAAGTTTAGTCTGCGAACTTTAATGGCGCATAGTTCGCATATGTTTATTTATTTCTTTATGCATATATTTGAAGAAATACATTGATCGAAGTTGAGTGATTGGTATGAGATGTTTATCATACGACAGGATAATCCACAAATTTTGATTTTATTTCAATCGTGGAATAAAAATATTAGCAGCATACTTTTTCATTTTACATAATTTATAATGTTAAGAATAGTACATTGTACAACAAGTGCAAAAAATCGCCTATTTCCCAATGTGGGAAATAGGTGATTCAGCACGAGTGGCACAGTATACTTTGTTTACGACCAAATTGTTAAACGTTCCAGAACATAAATATAAACACAAAGTTATTTAACATAAAAATAATATGGCGCACAAAACCTAACAAAGAGTACCTTCAAGCATATGCGCATTGTTGGTATATTATTTCTCACACTGCACATGCGCAATGTTGGGAAATATGTGAGAAATTATTTCTCACACTTTAATCCGCGATTGTGGGAAATACGCAACTTTCTAGCTTTATACAGTACAAAAAAAGTGCCATTTTTCCATAATGGTCGTAGAAAAAAAAAACAGTTCTTAATAAATTTTAGAAACATTTTACGACCCCTAAGATTAAGAATACTACAAATTTACGTTATACAAAATAAATATATACTTATATTAAAAATTCATAAACAATATTTAATATTTCCTCATTATTATATCTTCATTAATTTGTCTTACAATTTTGGTTTTTTTTCAGACTGTTTTAAGATTATAAGATTAATTTTAATTAATTAACATTAATGTTCATTATTTGTTAGATATATTTAATATTGTTACAAGAATATATTCGCATTTAATTCATCGCGTTTCTATGACAAGGTGTAACAGTATTAGAACTTTAAACAGCAAAAAACCTTTTAAGTTCAAGAACTTGCCATTCACTTACTCGTTTATTGAAAAAATGTGTTAACTATTTACAAGAACCTTGCAAGGACTTCATAAATATTTTTTGCAATTATATGCATTATAAATTAATGTTAATTTACACAGTTGCTTACTCTGTGAAGTGTGAAATATTGTTATTACTTTTATCGTTATGCGTTTAAAATAAATAATTTTCCAGTTTTTTACATTAAAGTGATATAACGTCCCATAATAAATTATTTTCTTTGCTACTAATGTTTCAAGATTTTCTCCAATTTCTACTAATTCTTATATGTTGTTTTTACTTACTATATTACTCAGGAGAAAGAGGAACAGACATAAAGGAAAACATAATAGCAACAAATTGAGCATTCTACGCAGAAGAAATTAAAAAACAAAATACTAACAAAAGCTACTAAACTCACAATTTACAAATCGATAACAAGGCCAATAACATTATATACATATGAAACTATCACAATGGCAAAAAAGAGGAAGAAGATATAAAAATAATGAAACGCAAAATAATACGAAAAATATTAGGACCAATAAAAAAACTTAATACAGAATAAGAATGAACCATGAAATAGAACAAGAATTAGAAGGAGAAAATATAATAAAAAAATAAAACAAGAAAGAATGAGATGGCTTGGACATAACAATACACAACAACGTTATTTGCCATTGGGAAAATATAAATTCCTTTACCGATATTTTAATATTTTTCATTATAAGTATTATGTATATATAGATGTCACTAGTAGTGTTTGAAAATTATACTAAATGCACCAATCACAGACCTTATAATATCCTACTGCCAATATAATTGCACGCGTGTCATGTTATGTTTATATACAGGGCATGTAACCGAAAAAAATACTGGTTAACGGTTAACCCTTATAGAGAACGTTATAATAATAACGGTTTTAGTTCGAAAACCGGTTTTTGAAAATTAGAAACCGGTTTAAACCGGTTAATATATCGGTTAAAAAATATTTAAATTAATTAAAAGAAATTAATTATAAAAATTTGATTAAAAAAAATTACAGAATAATTAATTTAAAAAAATAATAAAAAAAATACCATCTGAGAAAAATATAATAATTAAAAAAAAGCAAATTAATTAATGAATATTCACAAAAATTCCCGTAATATCTTCAGAAAAACGCAGGTCACTTTTCAATTTTAAACTTGCCTGTGTTGACAAAGGCCGTATATATTTGGGACTTTTTAAGTAACCTTAACAGCCAAAGAAACTACCTACATGTATGACTCTCCAAATATAATGTTAATTGTAAAACCTGTCATGACTCATGTTCAAATACAAATAGAAAACAGAAAAAAATATTAAAATTTTTTGTCGCTAAATGATATTAAAATAAAGGTTAAAGTTCGCTAAAACCGGTTTATTTTTTTTCTTGGTTAACGGTTACCGGTATTTTCGGCCTGAAAAACATCAGTTAAAATTACGGTTAAAGTTCGCAATTTTCGTTGATAATATCGGTTACCGGTTTTTATTAACCGGTTACATGCTCTGATTTTAAGACTATATCTTTAATAGTTTTTGAGTTACAAGCTTATAAAACTTAATTTTATTAATTTTGCATGTTGTTTTATTTTGGTAAACCTGTTCCGTACAAGTTAAAGTAAAAATATAAAAAATGTGTCTTATAAAAAAAACAGAGAAATCCATTAAAAAAATTCAAAAAAGCTTTTAGTTTAGTACTTACTTTAAAGTCAAATGTAGACGATGTCTCTGTTTCAAACTTGGAAAAGTAAGAAACGAGCTTTTTCCAAAGCTTCTACTTTTAAGCTCACATAATTCTGTATGTTCATACCCATTATTGGGATAACAGTCTTCACAAATAAACCTTCCTTTTTTAAGGGGAGTGCAAGTTGAACCACTCTTACAAATATCTCTTTTACATGCGTCTTTAGTTAAAGTTATGTCACAATTTGAACCGGTAAAACCAGCAGTACAAACACAGGAATAACCACCTTCTTTCCGAAAACAAGTTGAACTATCTAGAACATTGTTAAACCCTGTAGAACTGTCTCATCTTACTCCCAATTATCTTGGAACAGTGTTGAACCTAGTACATTTATGTTATCCTAAACAAGTGCCTTAACTTTGTCCCAAACAATTTGAAACAAAGTGAAACATAGTGCAAGTCTCTCTACTTATTTCAGAACACTTGGAACATCTTTCTGCCTTCTAAAACTTTCTTTTTAAGTCTTCCTAGTAATTTCCAATAATAGACATACATGAAAAGTTACAATTTATTGTTTTTCACTCTAAAATTTTTCATATACAGCCAAAAAAATTTAAAAATGCCCATTTTTGGATCCAAAATTTTGATTTTTGGAATTAGTCTAACTTGATAGTCGTCGATGCGCTGATTTCAAATTTTCAAACCGAATTCAATTATCTCTTTCCATTCCTGAGATATTTGCTCTCAAAGTTGCACCTCAAAAAAGGGTGATTTTTGGCCATATCTCTGAAATGGGTAGAGATACATTCTCAACGATTATACCAGTCGATTCTACGCGGAAAGTTACATAAAGAAATGTTTTCTCCGCATATACGTTCTTTGGAACGATTTGGTGAAAAATGAGAAAAACGAAAAAACCGGAATTTCAGTTTTTCGCGCAGAAACTTTTTGTCTCCAAATTTTTTTATATTCTGGAGTTAAGTAAAGAAGAATGTACTGATTCCAAATTTTCAAACCGATTTCAATTTTCTCCTACCGTTCTCGAGATATTTGAGTTCAAAGTTGGACCTGAAAAATTCAGTTTTTCAGGAATAGTCCTGAAATGGGTTGAGATACGACCTCGGCGACCTCACCAATCGATTCTACGGACAAAATTACATTTTTGTACAAATTTTCAGATTTATATTCTAATGGATACAATTTTTACAGCGAAAAAACGAAAATGGCCAAAAATAGGAAAAAATCGTAAGGGGTTCATCAGGCGATTTTTCAGTTTTTGCGATTTTCGTTTTTTCGCTCTAAAAATTGTATCCGCCTGAATAAATATCTGAAAATTAGTATACTTATGTAATTTTGCCCGCAGAATCGATTGGTGAGGTCGCCGAGGTCGTATCTCGACCCATTTCAGGACTATTCCTGAAAAACAATTTTTTTCAGGTCTGACTTTGAACGCAAATATCTCCAGAACGGTAAGAGATAATTGAAATCGGTTTGAAAATTTGGAATCAGCGCATCTGTATTTACTTAAGTCTAGAAAATGAAAAGATTTGGTGACAAAAAGTTCCCAAGCGAAAAACTGAAATTCCGGTTTTTTCGTTTTTCTCATTTTTCACAAAATCGTTCCAAAGAACGTATATGCGGAGAAAACATTTCTTTATGTAACTTTGCCTGTAGAATCCACTGGTATAGTCGTTGAGATTGTGTCCCTACCCGTTTTAGAGTTATATCCAAAAAACCCACTTTTTTGAGGTGCAACTTGGAGGTCAAATATCTCAGGAACGGAAAGAGATAATTGAATTCGGTTTGAAAATTTGAAATCAGCGCATCGGCGACTATCAATTTGGAATTATTTCAAAAATTAAAATTTTGGACCTAAAAATGTGTCTTTTTGGATTTTTTTGGCTGTATATGAAAAATTTTAGAGTGAAAAACTATAAATTGTAAGTTTTAATGTATAACTATTATTGGAAATTACTAGGAAGACTTAAAAAGACAGTTGTAGAAGGCAGAAAGATGTTCCAAGTGTTCTAGAGTAAGTAGAAACAGTTGCACTATGTTTCACTTTGTTCCAAATTGTTTGGGACAAAGTTAGAAACTTGTTTAGGGTGTAACATAGATGTATCAGGTTCAACACTGTTCCAAGATAATTGGGATTCAGATGAGACAGTTGTACAGGGTTTAACAATGTTCTAGATAGTTCTACAAGGTTACACATTATCCCAAATTGTATGAGATTAATTTCAGGCAGTTTTGGAAGGTTTAATATTGTTCCAAATTGTTTGGGACAAAGTTACGACAATTGTTTACGGTTTAACATTGTTATATAAGGGTCAACACTGTTCCAATTTGTTTGAGATTAATTTCAGAATTTCAAATTGTTTGGGACAAAGTTAATATAATTATTTAGGGTTTAACATTGTTATATAAGGTTCAACACTGTTCCAATTTTAAACTTGCCTGTGTTGACAAAGGCTGTATTTATTTGGGACTTTTTAAGTAACCTTAACGGCCAAAGAGACTACCTACATTTATGACTCTCCAATAAAATGTTAATTGTAAAAACTGTCATTTCAAATACAAATAGAAAACACAGATATAAAAAAATATTATTTTTTTTCTCGCTAAATTATATTAAATAAAGGTTAATGTTCGCTAAAACCGGTTTATTTTTTTTTTTGGTTAACGGTTACCGGTATTTTCGACCTGAAAAATATCGGTTAAAATTACGGTTAAAGTTCGCAATTTTCGTTGAAAATATCGGTTACCGGTTTTTATTAACCGGTTTTTTTAACCGGTTACATGCCCTGGTTTATAATAAGTACTGCTTGTCTTAAAGCAGATAATTCCGATTTTTTTTTATAACGTAACATTATGTTAACTTTATCCCATCCCTAAACAGAAGAATGGGATATAATAAGATCAATAGTCGAGTGGAGCCCAGACGGAAGAAGAAGACGAGGCAGCAGGAATTAACAATTGGAAGAGCAAAATAAGAGATATGAAGTTTTGGAAGATCATAAAGAACATCTAAGGAATAGTAACAGAGATTGATCCTCTCCATTCAAAATTCGGAGGAAGCGACGCATATAGGTATATTACACCACACTGTATATACATATAACTATATTTCTTTGTATTTTACTTCCATGTACGAAAGGAAGTATTAAAATCGTGAAAAATTTGCCTCATAATGTTGAAATTTTGTATATGTCCCTGTTTTACGGCAGTCGGTAGTGCTAAAAGGATACTTTGTACAAATGGTTTTTTGATTTTTTTTGCCTAACTTAAAAACGATTAGCCGTAGAATATTGAAATTTTGTATGTCGAACTGTTATAATATGAAATAAGTTGAAATGAAGTGCAACAAAAAATGTGTACAATTTATTAAGTGTACAAGTCACGTGGTGTACAAGTCACATCAGATTTTTTTAATTTTACGCCACTGAAGCCCTTTTAGTGATAAAGTAATTAATAATAAAACGTAGACAAATAACTACATTAAAGATTAATATTTCAGTAAGTAAATTTGTTAATTATAAGACAGCCAACTCGAACAAAATTACAGAAGTTGATAATTTCATAACTGTTTCCATATGAAATTCGCTGTAATTCCCCTAGTCATCCAGCTCTATCATTTATTCTCCCATGCAATTAGAGTAACGAAGTCTTGTTATATTTTTGCTGAGCTGTTCTTGGAGTAATTATCTGCTGTAGCTGAAGGGTTAGTGGAAGAGCTAATCAAGTCGCGAATGTGGAGCAAAGACCCGACTAATCGCTGAATTCGGCTTTAATTGCCGCGAACTCAAATCACACAAGTTCAAGGCGCGAGTAATTACGAGTTTCTTAGTTGCGTGAGGACGGATTTCCAGTTTGATATAGACGAAATCAGTTCTTGTTTGGGAACTTTAAATCACATATCGCAATCTTTTGGTTGGGTTATTAATATTCAATTATGCTTGAAAGATTACGCAAGCATCTGACATTCAGTCGATGTAGTAGCTTTTATTATAATTCGTATTCATTTTAATCATTTTACACAACAAGTAAAAAATTTTTTATCGTTTCATTAATTTCAACGCCAAAATTTTCTGGTTCTATGTCACTTAATTTCAACTGGATTCACGAGGTGCATAAACTAAGTACTCTGTTGAATTTGAACTCGCTAGAATCATTTGGTTGTTCGTAGCGATTTTTTTCGTAAAAGTTTTTTCTTGAGCGTGAGTAACGTCAATTTCAAACAATGGCGTGCTATCAGGTTTTGCTTCAGACTTGGACACAGTGCAATGAAAACTTTTCAAAACTTACGCAGACCTACGAACAAGTGTTACTTCACAAGGCCAGGTTTTTCGATGATTTTTGACATTTTCAGAAGGAAAACAGTAAATTGAAGATGAAACATGCAGCAGAAGGCCTTCATCTTCAAGAGCTGAAAGAAATGTCGATAGATCTGTGATCTTGTACATTTAGATCATCGGTTGACAGTACTGTATTATTGGGGAAGAGTTAAATTTGATTCACACCACTGTTTATCAGATTTTGACTAATACATTGGGGATGAGAAAAATCGGCACAAAAATGGTTTGAAAATAACAACATTCCTATGGTTCCTCAGCCTCCTTATTAGCCTGATTTGAGTTCTTGTGACTGTTTGCTCTTCCCGGAAATGAAAAATCACCTCAAGGTAACTCGTTTTGGGACGTTGATTCCAATATCCGAGTTCCAACACTGCACCGTCTCCAGTATGAAGTTATTTTGAGGGAGATAAAATTTAATCGAAATTCAATTCGAACAAATAAAAAAAACTCTTACCTATTACTTAATTTACACACCTAGTATGTTCATATAAACTAACAATCAGGGAAACATTATATTTCAGTCAACTTTTCACCAAAATAATAATAGTTTCTTAGTATTTGGACTTCATTTTACCTTATTTAATTAAAATTTCATTTTATCTTATAATTAAAATTTCTTGTAAAACGCCATTGTTATTAATAACTATTGAATAATTTTCTCGACCGCCACATACGGGAACTGTTAATGAAACTTATTTATTATTTAATCTCCTGACATTAATAATAATAATAAAAATTAATCTATCATACTGGATAACTTACTTTTGTGTTCCAATTTTGGGAATGTATCAAACAAAAAATTGTCAAAAAAAGAAACAAAAATTTTTGATTTCCTGAAGAGTAAACATAATCACATATTGTTGATAAATACGGTAGTTGCGATTTTATACATCGCCGTGCGGTAAATACCTCGATATTATTTCAGTTTTTAAAGGATATTAAAAAAAATGTTTCTTTGTAATAATAAAGAATGTATACAAAAAGGCTATTTACCGCAATTTATCTTTCTATAAAGTCTTGGAGAAGTAGAATTTTTTTAATATTTTGATTAATTTTGACGACATTATTTGTCAAAGAGTTGTGCAGAGCCTACTTTGCGTAATTATATACAACCTACCGCACTTGTAATGTAATGTAGTGACATATTTATCGTATTACGTACAAATTCTGGAGTGACCGTTTATTACTTCTAATTTTTGCTTTATTAAGTTAGTTGCGAAAAATTGTTCGCAATAATTTTTCTAAATTAAATTTGCTTTTACCTCATTTTATTCCAAGGAGAAAGAAATGTCTACAATTCGTAGAAATTTTTATTCAACATAAATATTAATACAATACGAGATTGCAGAAATATAAAATATTCTTCCCTATTGGAATAAATTATGTTAATCTTTAGTAAGTTTATGCGTTCGCAATCTTAATTTCATTATGCGATCTCAGCAGGACATTAGTATGCGACGCGAATGGTTGTATAAAGCCATTTAGACAGCAGGAGACTTATTGCCGTCTGCAGCAGGCTTTATAAGCTAGGGGGAAGTAATTGTAATGATTTTATGGTCATTGGTGATTTGCCAAACAGATAAAGAAAATCTAATCCTGTTCGTTTGATATGGATACGATATAATTAGATTAGTTACAATCAGATTGCTATTATTTGTTTAACAGAGTTTTTGTTGCCAATTTAAAAAAATATACATTTTTTAGAACTCCAAATTAAACTTCACAAATTAGTTTGTCTACCGGTTGTGTAACGAAAAGCGGAACTTCGGATTTCAAAAAATTGGGGATACTCTCTCTCTTGATAGATTTAGAGTAAAACTACAAAAGTACAAAGATGTTCAAAATTAAATTCTACAACAAATAAAATTATAATTGATGCAACAACAAGCCTGTAGTACGAGGCATATTAAATATAAAATGTAAAACTATCGTTAGAAATCAGACAGCCATGGAAATTGGCAACTAAATGATACTTGTTCGAGCTACAAAAATTTTGAAGACCGCTGCAAATTTCTCGTAAATGTGTCTGTACAATGTGAAAACTACAAACTTCTATAAATTGAAACAAGAAAGTTATGTCAAAAAATAAATTTACCGAAAAAAAGTTTATAGCTTATATATATAGAGACAAACATCATTAAAATGGCCACCTATAATGCGGCAACTTTGCCCAAATTTAACCAATTTCGTATCTCTTACGGTTCTCGAGATCCCAATGTTAACCTATTAAAACGGATACTCTGTATATTCACAGGTGTAGGTATATATTTCAGTCTTTTTACTTCCTTGCACAAAAGGCAGTATTGGAATTGAGAAATATATCGGTTTTAAGATTTCAACGGAAATTTTGAATATCCCTGAATCCATTCTGAAAATGATTAGCCTCAGAATGTCGATATTTTGTATATGGGAATGCTATATAGGTTTGCACTGTCTTTTCTATTACAATTGGCACTGCCAAAAGAACACATTGCTCGAAGGGTTTTTTGAATTTTTCACCTAATTCAAAAATATGGCTAATGCAATTAATCGAAAAAATTTAAAAAATGGATATTTATATTTATACAGGAGTAGAAAAATAAATTTATATATAGGAATTCCCGTTAAATGCTGTCTAAAATATTTTCTTAAAAAATAGAAAATTTAAATGTCAAAATTTGCTTTGGACTTAGTTCAATAACAACAATTCAATTCAATTCACCAACCATGTAAATTTGCGATGGATGACAATTTTTCAAATTTTCCTGTTAATAATTAAAAAATTTTAATTATTGATTCATAAAATTTTCCCATAATAGATGCTGTGTATGTTTTTCCTGCTATGTTTACATGCTACTACATCCTGTGTCCTTGATCGTATCGTGACGTCATCCTGCGAAAGTTGATTGATATCGTTTGAAATTGCTAATTCTAACTCTGTGTAAATTTATTTTTTATTTTACATGTTACTAATTTTACATTTCCTTCATAGATGGAGTGATTTTTCCCATGAGTTGGTTTCCTTTACATTTTTAATCTTTTTTTGCTTCCTTTTCAAAAACAATGAATTTTTTTACGGTTGGAGGAAGTTATGATATATTTTGCTGCTAATGATATATTATGTTTATTTTGCAAAGTGACAGGTATAATATAATGTTTAGTAATAGGAAATTTCAAAGGTAATTGACACTTACTGATAATTACTTGATTTGATTGTCAAATATGCTTAAGAAAAGTTAACTTTCAAGTGATTTATGTAATGAAATATGGATTAAGATTATTGGAAATTTTATTAGTCTTATCATATTGTAAATAAGACAAAATGTAGACATCGTAACGTTATTAACATTTCCTAGTTTATTTTTTGCATACTTAAGTAAATATTTGATAAGATTATACCATTTATTTTAAGTATTAAAATGCTTATTTTATTAATTTACTTATATTCTAACTTTGCTATACAAAAATATAAAAACAATCAAGTAAAATTATTATAATTACTGTAATATATACAAATGAGTACACGTTTATTTTAAATAACTATCGTCAACAAATGGCGGATATAATGAGACATTTTCGAAGTAATGCAAGAAAAGCATTAATCTTTTAAAATATTATTATACGTCAACATGAAACCATTTTAAAATCAATAACAAGTGGATTACCTCGTTTTTTATGAAAAAGTGACAAAAAGATATCATTTATCTATTTGTCAAACTTTTTCACGATGAATCAATTTTTTTTAGAAAGAAAATAATACACATAAAACAATTAATCAATCATTTTAGTCAAAAGTGGGTGTCTGATGCACTATCATTTACATTTTTAAGTAAAACTTGAATATTACTTTGTGTTCCCGAGCTATTTCTATTAACAAATTGTTTGCAAACCTAATTTTTTTGTTCCTTAAAGTTATACCTCAAAAAATCTGTTGTGTTCAACACATTACCTCCCGTTACCATATAATAATATAATATATTCTATAATTTTTTTTGTACAATCAATTTGTATTTTTAAAATTAGTTTGTTATGACAAACATGAAAATATTTTTAATTCATTCCATACCTTAAATTACCTTTATCAAATTTGTATAACCAAAAACAACTGCTATTTTTGGCGTTACTATAAAATCGAAACCGGACTTACCAGAATTCGTGCGTGCAAATATATTCCTTATATATTTCTTCCATCTTTGTAATTTTACAATAAAACTACTTCATATTTCTTATCTTATTTTTTAAAATTACTTATGTCAAAGTGGACAACAGCATACATCATATTTTGTGAACATATGAATAACTCATCTATTTTATAGAAATTCCTCAGCCTTAACAATATGCAAAATTAATATAATTTATACATTATTTCTTTTTAACCGGAAGTATTACATAAAAATAATTATGCAGATCGGTAGAAAATTAAAAAATATTTATACTTCATAATAATACAACTTGCGAAAAATTATATTTAGAGGTATTTTTTAGGAAAAACGGTTTAAAGCTTCCAGCTTCCAGTAAAGTACTACTTACGATTAACTAATTGTAGTCAAAATCTAATCAGTTCATCATATTTCAATATAACTCTTTTAGTACCAAATATTATATTTTTTACATGCGTCTTATTTGAGTTATCCTGGATGAAAAATCATCACAGCACGCACGACCACACACACACACACATACATAGTATAATCGCTAACAAGTGCTCACATGTTGGAAACTCAAACACCAAAATTTTGTCCAAAACAATACTTCCCTTTTCTACAGTATGTTCACGGATCGAGTTGCAAAGGGAAAATATTTTTACTTTTCATTTTTCCGTTTTAACCTTTTCAAATTTTCTTTTAGTTTCAGAAAGAAAATAGATCGATTTAGATTTAAAAATTTTCAAGTCCCAAAAAAAAATTCGCATTGTGATGATAATGATTGTTAATATGACTTTTATATTTTAATTTCATAAATTTAACAATAAAAATAATATAAAATAACTATTGTACTCAATATATTCACCGCCTTCAAAGTGCACAATTCTAGTATTCGAGGCAATTCTTTATAATAACTTCTTCGAATTTCTTTCAGAGATAAAGACGTCACAGCGTCTCTAATCCTCTTCCTTAAATTCTCTACAATACAATACAATTTGTTATTTGGGACTTGAGAAAAATTTTCAACTAAGTCGCCTATTTTCAATTTTTCTCTGAAACTAAATGAAAATTTGAAAGGTTTTAAAACTGAATTGGCCGTTTTGGAACATGCAAAAATTTTATGAAGAATACATTTTTCTCGTAAAATAAAAAAATAATGTTTTCTCTCTTTGCAACTCGATCCATATTCGGAGGAGGTGAAAATGTGTATTCTGATTTTTTTAAAAATTTGTAGAGATCCCATTAAATCTTAATGATTATACCATTCGATTTTACGAAAAAAGTTATTTAAAGACATATGTTTTCTATGTACTCGTATATATTTTTTAAAACGACTTTGTATAAAAGTAGATAACTTAAAAAACTTAAATTTCAAATTTTTGCATATATTTTTTTTCTCTAAAGCTTTTCATTCTTTTATGATATTATAAACTGGTATTGTTGTCTACTGTACTAATTAACAATAATTATTAAAATAACAAAATAAGTTAAATAGCAAATTATAAAATTACCCTAACCACATATTGTGAACTACGGTATTAATAATAACCCCATTGTCTTTTTCATTTTACTGAAATTGTAGAAAGGAAACCACCACTTAAGCGAATGCTATACATCAAAAAATTCTTCGGAAACAACTGCTTTAACAGCCCTGCATTTAAAACATTATCTTATTGTCTGCCAGTGGCGTGCAGAAGGGTTTTAAAGGGCAGTGAACTCCCGGCGCCATGTTTTACAATGCAGAAAACGTATCTATGCATGAGTAGAGTTCAATCACTGCACTGCTCCTCAATTATCTCCATAGAAAGGAAAGTGTGTCAGTGATATGATATTGATAGATGATATTTAATAGGATTATGGTGCGACAATAACACTGCGACACAAATTGCGATTTATGTCCTTAACGTTTAACGAATATTGAATTTATATGGTATAAATCACATTGGTAATATATGATATTGTGTTAGATTGAATGATTGATCTGATTCACTTTCTATTAAATTTCATATTGTAATTTGATTTTCCAAAATAAATTACGTTACAGTTTAGGTTATTGGCTCACTTATATTCTCTTCTCTTAAAATTGCAGGATAAATTTATATTAAATTTAAGAAATTGGTTACTTAACACTTAAGCTATATAACGTTTGTTTAAAAAATATTTTTCGCAGCTCCGTCCGATATGTAGGTATTGCAGAACTCATAATCGTCTAGAAACTGTCTGTTTGCCAGCCTAGGCCGGCAAAAAGTAGGAATGCTAATATATTCTTCATTTTTTTTAAATGTAAAACGTTAATTAAAATCACTATTTTTGATTTATTATTCATGTTATACATGTATTGTACGATTCTGATTCTGATTACATTATTTGTTGAAAAATATCAATTCACAATGGTTTTATTTTTTAGATTAGAACAAATGTCACTAATTTCTTTCAATAAACAAGTGAATTATTTATAAATCCATATAAATCGAAAATGTTTCCAACATAAAAACCTAGTGTATAAAATTTTAAGTAGTACTAATATCTTTAATAAATTAAAAGTGTCATTGGTACAAAAAATCTTGTGTATCACACAAATAAATTAAAAGTGTCATTGGTACAAAAAATCTTGTGTATCACACACCCAGAAACTCTTTTGTAGTATGTCGTTCTCACAAAGTTCAGTTTCTGGACTAGTAATACACATAATTGTTTTTATCCACCTGAATATGTAACTATTATTTCAACTTTTTCTGTAGTACAAGAAAGCTATTTCAGGAATGTTATTTTATCACCGTAACAACTGTAATAAAAATGCTATTTCCAAGAACAAAAAAATATGACGAGTTCATGGTAAAGTATATAATGTGTATGCTTATAAACTTCCCACTGAGGTGATAATGCTAATAAATCTCAAATTTGACATTTCACTTAAGAAATGTCAATAGTTTCTAACTAAAAATTTACCCCACTCTAGTTTTTGCGCACGCACGTCAATTATATCACTCATGTATGATGACTTATTTCACTGAGTTACAATATAATGTACTCATTATGGCTATGTTATACCATTGAGTTTAGAATATATATTCTAAATTCAATGGTTATACGTACTAAAACAAATAAATTTGGATTTTTTTAAATTTCACTACTTATGTTGTTAAAAATATTTAAAAACAAATTGCATGTGCAATTAATAACTAAGTTTATTCCTGCTATTTGGATATGTAAAGGAACTAATGATTATAAATTTACTAGAACAAAATTAGGTAAAAATCCGGTGATGTTACAATAATTTATGTATTTACTAAATGAAAGTTCATGTGTGGGACAATTTGAATGGTTGTCAACAAGTTTAATTGGAATTAACATCACGTTATCTCAGCAAGTTCTATCTCTAGACATTACGACGTGATATAAATGAAATTAAATTCTATTACATTCATCGACACTCACTTGTCAGCATCTCTCACTTGTTTTGTTTATGTTAGATGTTGTTGAGCGATGCTTAGCTGTCGTAAAACATTTTTTCTCTTGTTTTATACACTTACAAACAACTGATGTTATGACACCGAAAATAAAACTAACAAAGATGGTTAAAATTGTAAGGAAACTTTCACGGATGGTAAAAACAAGAAGTAGTTTGTAAGTTAGTATGAATAGTTGTATATATTTTATTAAATTTATTTACAATGTAATATACTCGTAGTAACAAATATTTAACGTGGAGCATATTTTTAGACACATGATCTATTATAAAATACTCAATATTTTTTAATAAAAAATTGATCATAAAAAAATATTGTCCTTGACTCTGAGAATACTAGTACTAATCGACAAACGTCAATTATTTGTGTTTCATAATAATATTATTATAAAGCCTGCATTGTATTTTATCACATCTTATTATCTACGTACACATGCAAGTATATTGAAGAAATTCAGTACTTAGAATTCATCTAGTTCTTTTTTTTTAAATTTGGAACAATTAATTCCTTTAGCCAACCATTATGGTTGTAATTCAGTCAACGAATTAAAATGATTGCCAAAAACCATTGAGAAATATGAAGTAAACCACAAAACTACAATAAAAACTAAATAGCAGACGTGCTATTGCATCAATTATGATTCTTATCTGACGTAGAATACAATTTCGAACAACTGTGTACTTTTGTAGTTTTGCTCTAAATTTATCAGGAGAGGGTGTATCTACAATTTTTTGGAATCCCATGTTAAAGTGCTATGTTTCGCATTTCGTTGCACACACTGTATGTATATGTTTATGCCGTCTTCTAGTGCAAGTTGTGAGAGATCTTTTAGTAGTAAAGAAATAATTAAAGGTAATTTAATAATTAACAATGCTCCAAGATAGATTTACTATTTACTGATCTAAGGATATTGTCTGTTGAAAAAAATGTATATAAAAAATTTAGAATTAGATGTTTACTCCTTTGCTACTAAACATAATAATATAAGAATAATACTTTGTTTAATAATATTTTCGGTACCTTACCTAACCTACCATGTTAATTTTGCGAGTAATATACAATTTTTTGTTGTTTGAATATTACAAAACCACCCACCAATTTTTTAATCATAATATAGGTATATCGCCCAATCTTAGTTTTTTTCTATACCTTCCGCCCAACTAAAAGTCGCTACTCGATGAAACACACAATCATTTTTATCCTGGCCTGGATTTGAACCCAAGATTCTTGTTATAAAAAGTGGATGCAGTACCGCTCTTCTACCGGGGACAATTGTAAAAAAAAATAATGTGGTAAACTTTCTTCTTACCAGTAATATCCGCAAAATGACGTCTAACAAAATAAGAAAAAAATGTGTATCGTCATTTGAGAAATTTACGTCAAAGAGCTAAAAATTCTCAGTATTATAAGAAGATGAGCCGATATGCTAATTTTGTTTGCTTGTCTAGATCTTTAGAATGATCTGTTGTTTATATAAAAACAAAGTGTGAATATGAAAAAAAATGTGATGACAGTGTAAAAAATGTTAGAATTCTTGTCCCATGCTCCACTTCGGAGAAAATTATAATTTCTTTTCTCACACGCGCTAATTTAAATATTAAGAACCATTTAAAATCTTTTCACAATTTTTATAACATTCCATATCACCTCGTATGTGAATTTACACAATCAAACTAATTTATAAAAACAATACAACATTGGGAAGTAAAAAACAAAAGTAAACTTACTTTTGGAAAGTTGTTTCGACGTATAAATCACTTTCTATAGACGTTGCCTAGTCGATTGAGAACAAAAAATGAAAGGTTTGTTACAAAATTGTACAACAATTAACCTACGCTTTCGCAGCTAAAAATTTATTTTATTCTAAGTTTAGAAAAATATTTCCTAATCTGGGTTAAGTTACCAAAAGTGACTTTGTTGTTTTAACTTTCGGAATCAATTCCTTGGGAGCGAAGTTGAAAGTTGGAACATGAGTTGAATATTTATTTGATTGATGAAGGTGTGATATGTATGTCATATCTATATATGTATTCAATGTATAACTGAATATTAAAAAGGATTGTTGAGAAATTTTTACTGGAGAAACAACAGTATTTGAATATCAATTGTAAGAAAAATTATCCCGGATTTTTTTCTAATTATAATGCCATACAAATGATTTGTAAAAAGCTTACAGGACATGAATGTATTAGAAATTAAATCGTTTTATAAGAAACATATCAAATAAATATTTTCTTAATCCTCAAATTATTCTTGTACATTTAAGAAGTTAAATCATTTCATGTTTTATTATTAGACGCTAATTCTAATGAAACTTAGAATTATATAAAATAGTCCCCTTAAGCAGTCAGGTTCTATACTTAATCATAATCATACAAGACGAAAATAATATGAATACCTAATAAATCAAAAATAGTTATTTTAATAAACGTTTTACATTTCCAATAAAATAAAATTAAAAATTTTGTCAGAATGTAATGTTAAAATATTTAAGTTGGCATGCCTACATTTTGCCGGCATAGCGTTTTTATAAGATTATGAGTTCTGTAATACTTGTCATAATGTGACGGAGGCGCGAATTTTTTTTTTTAACAATCGGGTTTTTATGCACCTCTAGAATAAATATAAATATTACCTGGTCGATGAATACTTAAGAATTTGTAAGTATAGTAGAACTGAAACTTACCTGCAAAAAAGAAAAAAGAATTAGTACAAAGAAGCAAGAAATTAATATTTTATGTTAGGAATATTTTTCAATTAATGCATCATGAAGTGTGATGGAAATTATAATTAATTTGAAATTGTATTTTGTATTTGGGACCACACACATTTAAATTTTATAAAACATCGGTGATGTAAAATGAACAATTTATGCGTATACGGATTTTTTCAATTCATTGCAAATAAAGTTTACTAACCAGTAAACAACCATTATATGTACATAACAACAATTTTCATCGTAAAACACAGTACAGAAATAAATATTGTATTGCTGTGTAGTAGTGTATGAGTAGATTTTTAATTACTTGTAAAACTCTAAGTAATGCAATTTATATTAACCTTGTCTCATGTTCTACATAACTACAAATTAATAATAATTATCAATCCGTTTCAACTGCTCCATAATTCAATTCTTAATCCGTATGAGAAACAATTACTCCTCCACAATTCCTCTTCAGTAATTGTTCAATGAGCTAACTGTTACTAATTGTAGAATCATTTAGTACTATTGTTGTATGTGCAGACTGCAGAGGTTAGTTTGGAAGCACGCCTTCTGGTAATCGTGCGTGTTGTGCGATAGTTTATGCGTTCTCTTGATAGAAAAGTATACTGAGTCGTGATCCTTGAACTATGGGAACCAAAATGAGAGCGCGCTCTCGAGAAAATGTAAATAAATTGCACTATGAAATTAATTTTTAACTTGAGTGAAGAATTTAATTAACAACTTGTTTACAACAATGCCGCCTTGGGTACCGTTAAAATTGTAGCAAGATATTCTTATATTTTGTAAAGAACGCATTCGTCTGTGATAAAATAGAGATTTCTCTGTTTTTCATCCATTTGAAATAACTTCACACTTCAACATTTCACAGTCGCTTTGAACTGACTAATGATCTTGACATATTTAAAATTTATCGGAGACAAATGAGTTTAGTGATGATATTTTTCAAATAGACTCTTCCCATAATTTTTATAATTCTTTTTTTTCAAAAATAGTAGTTCCTGTTCTACTTCCTCAGTATATTGCAGTGATACTAAATCTTTGAGGTAGATTTGTCAAAACAAGCCTTAGTAAAAAAGAGTTATATTTTTGACGTAATTATTTATTAATAAAGAAAAAACAAATAATTTTTACGTTAGTGACTTTCTTGTCGTTGAATAGCATTTGCTAAATCTTTAGTTGAAGATTGGTATTTCGTGCAATTTAAGCTCGAAATAAGATGTGAAAACAGTAAGAAGGAAAACACGAAGACTGTCTGTAAACAATGCATGTCACCCAGATTGTCTTGGTGTGACATCTTCGACATACGTGACCTATATAAAAATAAAAATTTTTAATACGTTGTATTTAGACAATTACCAGTGAGTATTTAATTATTATTTTATTCAATGTTATTACTGATTTATTAAAATTTCCATTTTGTAGACGGATTATTTCTTCAAAAAATTAAATTATAAAAGCCAACACCTAAGATTAATATGTCCCAAAAATTAAGAAATAAAATAAAAATGTGTTAGACATTTTCAAAGTCCATTTCAGTTTCATTGGTCACTATTGGGATCTGTATTGTAAGACAACGGGAGTTGTGCGCATCTGGGGGGCGATTTTAACCCTGTGCTTGTTATTCCAAAATTCCCCATAGGTCATGAGGACATGGCGGAAAACTGATTCATTTCTTCGTCCACAAATAATCCTGAAACGGTTGATTAGCAAGGAAAATGTTGAAAGTAAAAAACCACCATTCTGAGATATAATACAAACGTGATTTTTTAAATGGAAACTATTTGATTTTAGACTCAAAACATCTATTATTTCTCTTTTCAACGATATTAATATTGTACTACATTGATTTAGTTTTAAAAAAAAAATTATGCTAAATAATTTTTCATATGCGAAAATCATTCTATATGGCTACGACAATAAAGTTAGAAATATTTTTTTTTTTAATTTTGAGTGCATTTTTTTAAATATATCACGCCACTATAACAAACGTTCCTTTTTCATGAAATCCTTTTTTATACTTATTTCTTTGATGTGTTATTGGTTGTAGTGTATACCAAACCGAGAACTATTGAAACACAATTTTATCTAATGAATTAATTCCACGTTTGGAAATCGTATTCCAGAATCCAGATATCATTCCATTTGATTCAAATCGGAGTACGATAACCAATCACAGCTTGTATATGTAATCATACACCCCTTTGTGTATAGCATATTATGTAATACAAATTGAATTCCATGTGACATGTGTTGAACATTACAAAATGGGGCGTTAATGAGGCCGCTAATTACCACCCCCTCCGGCGCTAACAATCGCCTGTCGCGCGTGCTTGTTTACTCAGCATTGTTTCAATGTCGCCAAGACGACTCATTATCTCAATCGCTTATTTCTCGCACTCTCTCAGACAGTCAACAGCTAATTGTTATAATCACAGCCATTGGGAAACTCTAATTAACATGCATATAGGTTTATTGCTTATTTGTTTTACTATTGTTGATTAAAATTGCGTATATGATGCAATTTGAGGAGATAGTCAACACGTAAAGTAGATTATTATTGTACAAGAGATTTTACGAAATTTTAGGTGTACAGAATAAAGCTGAATTTCTAGGGTAATATGTAATACCGTCTTTACATAAACATAAACATAACAAAAGCGCACCAGTACAATTTCGGAATTTAGTGTGTGTGCGTATGTGTACATCTGATTAGATCAAAATACGAGTGAATTCGTTTTGCTCGCGGATAGTACTTTTTAAATAAATACTCGCAGAGGTATGCCTCCAAGTCTTCCTCTTTCGTCCCGAATCAAACCTAACACCTAACCTATTAAAATCTAATCTAATATAACCTAACATACCATAAACTGACTTAACCTAACCTAACCTAACCTCACCAAACCTAAATTTATCTAAACTAACTTAACCTAACTTGACTTAATCTAACATAACCTATCCTCATTTTATTTTTATTTTATACAATAAATTTGTTATATATGAACATTTCAATTGGTGCGCTTTTGTAACAAAATATAACATTTAGTACGCTTTTGTCATACGGCGATTCAACCATATTTTCATTATTCACTGTTCGGCTTATTCGGCCCATTTTAATATCAAATATTCTGTTTCAAGAAATATGTGAAATACAACGTTTTTTAGTAATGTGTCTACATTAAGAGTAGTTATATTGTTTGGTGATAAATCATTAAATTTTTCTTGAAACTGAAGTAATATAAGAATAATGAATATACCCCTCTCCGCAACGAGGACCACTAATCACGCTTTCTGAAATATAATTATTGGTTAATGCCGAATATTCGGTTAAAAATTCACTGAATATTCATTATTCGGTTATGAACTGAATTGCTATTCGTCTCATCACTACTACTACGTTTAACTTTCGATCATTTAAATTAGAATCAACAATTAGTATCTTTTCACAAGTTCTATTTTTTTAAATATTAGGTAAAGGAAAAAAATAACATCTTTCTTGTTTTGTACATTTACCAATAATACTAAACAATTGTTCCAAGTAAAATGATTTTATGAGCAAAACACGTAAACAGCCGCACCTAAAAAGCAATAAAAAATGTGATGATATGTTTATGTACCTACTTATTTATCTATATCAAGATCAGTGTGTAAAAGTACGCCTCGAATGACATCATCTTTAGAAACTGTTCTTCCATGAATCATTCATTTCACTTGCTCTATTTACAAACCGGTATAAAAATTGATTCATTGTCACTTTTATCACTTTCATATATTAATAACATTATTAACTTTAAATGCAATTTAATTTTCAGATCATAATATTTCCACAATATTACACTCCCCACTGTTAACCTTAGACATAAATGTTTAGAAAGTTGCACCTGTTCTACGATCGGAAAAATCAATTTGTTATTTGTTGTAATTGGAGGATAAATGATATTTATCTAAAGTTATGGCTAATAGAGTTAAAGTACTTGGAATAGTTACAAAGTAATGAAGATAGAAAGTTAAAATGTCGTAGATTTAATTAAAGTTACAAAGCTTAATTAGGTTTTTTTGCCTGAGCTTGATTAACTTTCTGTGTAATTTATTTAGTTGAGAAGTAAAATAATCTCTGTAATTTTTTCTTGTCTGCAACATACAATTGTCTTCGAAGTCGCATTAATTTAATTCAACTAGAATAAAAATAAATACAGGACGTTAAAAAAAGGTTTACTTAACTAACGAAAACATTGAGAAAAGTTGTCAATTAATATGTTAATTAAATAATGGCATAAAATTTGAGATTTTAATCTTTAAAAATAAATGTCAAAATTTATCCAGTTAATATGGGAACTTAAATAAAAGTTCTTATCAGAATTTCTGCGGATTATTCGAAATCCTGTTAAATGAACTGAATTTGAAAACCTAATATAAAATGTAAATGGAAATGAATAATTCACAGCGCCCTAAGCATGCTTGGCTGGCCCTTCAATCTAGCCCTTATTCACCTCCCACATAAGCCCTACGGCGAAACAATAACCAAATCTGTCTGAAACAGTTGCAAACCGGAACTCCGTGTAGCGGATGTGCAGAATCAGACAACAAAACGGAAACAGGAAGCCTCAAAATGTTACGGGCGAAGCGAATATGCCGCGTTTTGACAAATAACCGCTAGAAAATAAATAAATTTATTTTTTAATTTATCTCTATTATTATATATTTTTTCCTCGTCTATTTTCTATTTAGCGCCTTTAACAAAGCCATAATAACAGCTTACAAATGGTGTTCGTTTTTATAGTCGCCTCGCTGTACCAATGCTAATACGTCATTGTTTTCTGAAATGATAACCAACAATCACAGATCTAACTAAGTTAGATCTGTGCAACAATGAGGCAATAGCATTGATACCACGAGGCGACTATAGCTCCTTCAATTGCTGTTATAGCCTAGTACAAAAAATTAATTCAATTTTGAAATATCATGCCAAAAAAATATAAAATGTCAGAACTAGCTAAATAAAATATTTATTAAAAACTTTATGTGTTGTATAATTTTGAATTAAAAAAAGTACATTACACAGAAAAGAAGATATGAAGACGCAGAATGAAAAAGAAACAGAAAATTAATAATATTAGCAAACAAAATATAAATGCATAAAGCGCAACATAGAAAAATACACGGAAAAATAGAGTAACGAGTTCATCCCGTAATAGTCTATTCTTCATCATCTTCATCATTATCTTTGGCACAACTTTCCAATATAGAACAGGCCCTCAAGTACATAATAAACTTCCGCGACAAATTTTACTTGCATTTTAATGGTGAAATTGGTCAGCCTACAGCCTCTATTAGGAACCTACAGCTTATAGCACGTGTTTCGAAATTTAACAGTGACAAATTTTTACCTATAGCACAATATTCCGAGATGGACCATGGCCTCAAGTACTAAGGGACTTGTTTCGTTATACATTTTACTTGCATTTTTGTGGAATAGGTTGTCAGCAACTTAGATACATGAGTTATTTGTATTTAGATGGAGATTGGCGAATGTCATCAAATGAGCAAACGCTACCCGAATAGCAGTCGATTACTTTGGTAAAAGCTAAGTGTTCGACCAAAACATGATATTCAGTCAACACCAAAACCGTAACCGAATATTCGGCTCCTCTTCTAGTCTCGGCCGAAAACCCAAACAACAGTTAATTTTTTTAAATCCATTTTTCTTTCCTTTTAAGGTATTATTCAATTATAAAATTAAATAAGACATCAATTTATTCGAAAATCACTTTAATTTGTATAGATAATGGCCCGTATTCCAACCTCACTTTTAAAATAAAATCGCTTTTAGAAAGCTTGATTTTACATTATACTCTTAAGAGGTCAAACGTTTCCCCTAACAAAATCACTCATAAAAGTGAACTCGAAATACGAGCCACTATCTTTACTAAAGAAGTAAAGACATTGTTATATATCACCACCAATAATAATTATGTCTTCGCACGGAAGAAAATTGAAATAACATACAAACCCGAAAGGTTCAGTTCTTGGCCGAAAACGAAACTGAAACTTCGGTCGGACACTATAGTAAAAGGTTTGGCCACTTCGCTGTATTTCTTTTCACAAAATAAAATAATTATGAAACCCGTTCTTCTTTAATATCTTATAAAACTTATCTTAATTAATGAATAATTGTAAACTTTTTGAAGATAATAACCGTACTTTAAATGTAAGAAGTAACTTTAAAATTCCATCTCCAAATTTCTTGCTTCTCTTTCCCAAATCGTTCATAATTCGCGTTGCCTCCATGAATACAAATTCCTCCACAATGAGATTACTCAAACGTCAAATGAGAGGTTGGCAATAGTGCTACACTCCACTCATACAAATCACGTGACTCAGATGTCAATTGTCAACGTGAACTGCTGGCAGCAAAACGCGGAAAACGTGCATGAGAATTATGAATCACTGATTTTAAGATTGATGTGGAGTTAAACTAGATGAATCACAATACTGTTATTGTTTCAAAACAATTAAGAAAACTTGGTAGTATAGTAATATTATTGTTGTCTGTGAGTCGTAGTTCTGAAAAATGTTTATTTGTATTCATATTTATAGCCGCATTCCTTGGAAATAGTTAATTGTATACATTTTGCTTTAAATTACAAATAAACACACATCTTATAACCCATTTTTAGGTGTCAGATTTGCTAGGAAGGTATTAAAAAGGATTTATACCGACGAAAGGTAAACATACCTAATGTTATTTCCTAGACGCTCTACGTGACATGACGAACGCATTACAGATGCAATTTTTACTGGGAAATAAATGGTAAATAATTTGACTTCTGAAACTCGAACCAGGGACCTAGTTCTAAATTTCTTTATGGTTCAGGTTCATAATAAAAAAATTGGTTCGGGTTTTTACATTACAAACAGTGAAAGTGAAAGTCATTAATGACCAGGGATGGAAAACGTAAAGTAACGATACCCGATAACGTTATATAACGTTTCATTTGCTAATTTTTTGTTAATAACGTAACAATAACAAAATAACGTTATGTAACCATAACGTAACAAATAATAATACACTATAATATTATTTGTCATTGAAAGAATATAATTCCAAATTTACAAATATTTTATTATTTTCGGTTATATGTACTACGCATATACCTAACATCCTACTTCCAATATGATTGCACATGTTATATTATGTTATTGAAATAATTAGTAATGCTTCTCTTATAGCAGGTAATTGCCTATTATAGAATAAGTTAATAATTATTTGTTATTTGAACGTTATAATAACGAAATAAAAATAATTTTATTATTACGTTACATAATGTTATGTTGTTGATTTCTTTAAGTTATATATAATGTTATATCGAAACATCTTTTTTTATACCGTTATGAAATAAAGTAACCTTATGTTAACGTTATCCCTTCCTTGCTTATAACACCGTTGTTTGTATAACGACTAAAAGGGTAGATCTTTTATATGAATTAATTGCAAAATAATTCCCAATTAGTCGCCGGTTTAAGCGACAAAGTCAAATTTAAAGTCTGAATTTATGTATAATATTCTTGTTACCTACGAGAATAGCTATGTATATTAAGTACTTGGTACTTAAATTTCGAATCGCTTATTATATTTTTCGCGCCAATGAAAGCAATTCAAATAATGTTAAAGTATTTGCTAATTTTTAAGAGAAGAAGGGAATCGAAAGGGACCCAAACTTTAAGAAAAACTGCACTAGTTGAGGGAGCCCATATGTTTGATTAATATTGGTTGTATCAATAAGTCAATATCTTTTATCAAAACTAAATAACGGTTACATATTTTTATCGTGTTTTTATCAGATTTACAATTAAGAACTTTTGAACTAATAACAAGGAAAACCATAAATTAAATTTCTATATTAAAGCGATACGTAAATATTCATATAATTATGTAACCTTATACTACAATTTGATACAAATTATAAAAGCTAACACAATTTTCCTTACATTTAAGCAAACATAAACAACTCAGTTTCACTATCATTTAAATATAATATGCAATTATATTTGCATTAGCTATAGAATATTTTTTGCACAACTTTCTCCTTGTATAAATTGCAAATATAATTAAAGATAACATTTTATAGCTTTTAAATGTCATTCTCAACAAATCTGAATAGAATTTCGAAATCATCATAAATTTTCTCAAAGAATAAATTTAGAAAAGTATTTTTAGATATAGAACAAATTACCCATTTAATTGGTAACTTAAAAATAACAAAAGATAAATCTTTCCGCGCAAACAGGAAGCGGTAGTTAAAATATTATTCAAAAACGGAACATTGCCACACTTATTAGAACAATTTATGATCAAATAAATTTTCGTAGATTGCATATACGTACTACAGAAAAATTGTAAATAGCAATTTTTTATTTGAATACGTATATATTTTATAAATATATTAATCTTCAAATAAAAATATTATACACGTCTTTTTTTTATTTTGCAAAAAAAGCAAGAGGAAACAAAACTCAAAATTTAAATTTTCGTGACGTATAGTTATCAGAATAACAGACGAAAGAGAAACAGAAGTAATCAGGGATTTGACGTCAGAGAAACGCAGTCACTTTTTTAATTATTTATCCATTGAACATTCTACAATATTTTTTATCATTATATTTTACTTAATCCTTTGATGTAAATTTCTTTAAAAATTGTTTTCTCATAAATACTATTGCTCTGATATTTTATATGTCTACACACTTCATAATCTATTTTGTTTGTTCTTATTATAATTATCTAATGTAGAATTTTATTCATGGTTGAATAAAAGTAGAATTTTTTTTAATTTAAATCAGATTTTATTAATTTTTTTAATATAATATAATAAGTTGTAGTAAAAAATAAATGCAAACAACAAATAACAAAATAACAATTATTATAAAAAAAAATTGTCCAATCCGTTTATATACAACTTATAGTGACAAACTGATTATAACGTCGAAATTGTGACCACTTGTTTGAAAGTTCTCATACGACGTTATTTTACTTTTATCGGTTATAGCGAAATAGAATATAGAAATTTTTATGATCCCTACGATGTCATTGCAACCAAATTTTACTCTAAATTTATCAAAATATCACACATTAGTGAATTCATAATAATATATCAGTAAAGTCGTTTTACCGACAAAGTTAAAAAGATTTAGTAGTTCTTGAAAGTATTGCCACATATGGTAACATTACCCACACGCTTATTTTCCCCATTTTCGTAAATCTGAAAAAATAATTGTGATTTAAATCTGATTTTAATCACTGATTTAATTCAAGGGGTTTAAATTAATGCAACCCTGATGTTTTTGTATTTTGATACGGTCTCCCATACATTTTTGCCCTTTACCTAACTTGCTTGAATCTAGCAATCAAAATCACTATTTACACACAATATAGTATCCTATAATTTATATGATCTACGGAATTTAAAACGAAATTTATTTGCTACAAGACAAAAATATTTCGTCGGAGATATTATCTATTATGATCTACTGACATTCAAATAAAAATGTTGGAATAGAAGGTGTGACAATATTTATTTGACTTGATCCGTCTACAAACAGGAAGTTGTCCTGTTATATTTTTATCTTATATTCTCTATCTTGTAACGTTTCACAATCTTAACGCGTGTATTTTAAATATCCTTCATTATTCTTCATACATAAACATAAAGGTAATGAATTATCTTATATAACACTGGAATTAAAACATATTTAGAATTCTTTCCAGATTGCTCTCATGATATTAATAAATAAATACGCAAATATGGATTGTAATAATTATTAAATGAACGGTCATTTATAATACCTACAAGATAATTTATTATTACTTTCAAATATTGAGCACGAAATGTTTAGTAAAATATAAGTGAATGTTAGTAAGATCATTAACACACAGGTGTAGGGAATTTTTCTTTGGTACTTCATTTATAATAATTGATATAAAATATTACACACCATATATTATCTTGCTTTCAAAATGTATGGGAAAACATATAGGTAGGTACATACCATTAGTATAAAAAAAAATGTTTATTTTCTTCAAATTTTTAACAATTATTACTTCCTACGAAGTAGACACCAATTAAAACAAGTATTTAAATAAATTGTATAAAGCAGATATTTTAGTACAAGTGAAGTTTGCTTAAACAAAAATCACTCAATCACAATAAAAGAAACATTAGTCTCGTAGTGTACATATTTATTAGAATTTCCGCTCATGCATTAATGTTTTGAAATGCACCATTATGTAAATTTTTCCCGTATTATACTTGTTGCTATGGTCATGTTGTTTATCACTTTACTATAAAGGAATAGAAGAATTATTTTGCACGTACAAAAATATTTATAGGTATGTTGTGAAGGCTCAATTGCAGTTACTGTTTTAATTTTAAGTTTTAGTTTTGATTTTATGTTTTAATTGCAGTACAGATATGCTTTTTTTGCTATGTTTTAATTTTTTGTTTTCATTTCATTTCATTTCTTGAACGAAGGTATTATAATATCTGTTTTGAACACGAAGTTAGTTTATAGGGTGAACCCACCATATTGTTATATGTTTCTTTTTATTCTGTCAATTTTTACTTCCTTTTGCAAGGAAAAGGAAGTATTGTAATTGCGAAAAATTTCTGTTTTCAGATTTCACCTGATAAATCCATTTTGATCATCCCGAGTCCATTTTTTTTGTTTCGACGTGACATCTGTACGTACGCATCTCGCATAACTCAAAAATGATTAGCCATAAAATTTTAAAATTTTGTATATGGGACTTGTGCACCTCTCTTTTTCATTGCAATAGGCAATGCCAAAAGGGCCACTTTGCTCTTAGTGTGTTTTTGAATTTTTCCCAGAACTCAAAAACGATTAGTTGTAGAACGTTGAAATTTTATTTATGTAGTTACTATAACATCTAGTTATGCATCTCCATTTTTAGTTCCAATCGGTCTTTTCAAAGGGCAATTTACTTTTGGCGGAAGGGAAGTTCGAAAATATGAAACGAATAGTAGTTAAAGAATGATTAACCGAAGAATAATCTCACTTTCAAGTGAAATATGTTTAAATGAAATGCAGCAAAAAAACGGTATATTTCAGCGTACAAGGAAGTCACGTGATGTCATCAGATTTAAAAAAAAAATGCTGCAGCCATACCTCAAATCCTTCTTCTTTTCACAATTTTTTGCACAGAGTAGCCCAATCTATTTTAAATTCGATTTTAGATATTATTAATATTTATTTATGAGAAACAATACAAACTAAATTTCTTTTCAATTTGACGTTTTATTTTAGGTTTTAGGTAAAAACCTAGTCAAGTTTTAATATTTAGAAAGTATGGAGTTTACTTACTCTTGCAACTAAAAAATAAAAGTAAAATTAAAACAGTAGCTGGGAATGATATTTGTATCATTATACTTTTTATAGTTAGGTCCGATATTGTCACTTGTGATTAAAGTGTCTGATACCTTATCTATCAGTTAATAGAGAAGTATCACATCGAAAATTAAACATATATTTTTGACAACTTGTTAGTTTCCCGATGCAATATTTTTCAATTAGCCAATTAAGTTTTCGTAACCGGTACTTTACGAAGAGGTGAAAAATCGGCCGTACATAAAAGTATGAGATCTGTGAATTAAATTAGAGATGGGCACATAAGCGACTTTTTGTACTTACTAAAGTGTAAAGTTCAATTATAAATGTATAATTTGGTTCAGACACGAACAAAGTGTAAAAAAACTCATGATCACGATCACGCTACATAAATTGTTTGCTAATAGAATTAACTCGGTATATCATACAGTTCTCTAGCTAGCAATAGTGTACCATTTAACACGTTAACTGCCACCATTACAAAAAAAAGGTGGGTCCCTTGGGCCATTTTTTCTTTTTTACAGATTTAGGGTGCTTTAATATTAGAAAATACAAGTATGATAACAGAATTGATTTTTTTTAATGTTGCTCTAAAATTTAAAGAATTTTATTGAGGCACATGTATCGTGCTGTATTTGCAGTATTTTATCATTTCAGAGATCAAACAAATCATGCGCTAAGAATAGGTTTTGGTCTGTCAGGCCACCGAGAATTAAACTACGTTCACAGATATGCGTTGGGAGGTGCAAACATTAGACCACGGAGCATAATGTGTATTCAAACACTGAGGCACAAACGATGTATCTCAGAACATACGAGGATATTTTAGTGAGACACATAAGATGTACCTCATGGCAGTTAACGTGTTAAAAGGAACACCCTGTGTAAATATTCTGAGTTATATCCAAGTTATAATCGTCTATTTCAGACAGAACGAAAGCGCCATAAAATGTTCATCAATATTCTCCAATCTCGAAATCTCTAGCCTAAAAATACGTAATCCTTGCCAACACATTCGCTAATTGCCACTTTAATGAGAATTAAATCCGGCGAGATTACGGCGTCGAGACGCAGCGCGAGCGTCCACCGCGTCTATTCCAAGCGGCGTCGACGGCTGTTCCGATTTCCAAAATTAAATTTTAACGTTAAACAGCTTCGCTCGGCGCGAGGATTCTCTATGCCCACACTTCCTGTCTAATTTCATGGAGATTAAATCCCGGGAATTCTGAAAAATTGGGGAGGTTAGTTTACGGACTCTCAACAGCGCAAAAATGTTATTTATTACCGGAAAGAAAATCAATTTACAGAGACATGGGAGTGAGTGTTGTCTAAATGTATTGCAGAAAATCTTAAAAGCAATATTAGGCCTATTCTGTTTGCGTCATGCAGCAGATCTAACTTAAAATTTTGAATTTAGATCTCTTATTTTTAAATATCCACTCGCCGAAAAAGATCAGAAAAATCAGTTCAGCTTGTGACATGATCATACTGTACTTTTGAATAGTGGAAAAGAAAATGGAGAAATTACAAATTTTTAATGAGCAGATCGGGTTATGATTAACAAAATAATAAATAAGTGGACTGATCTGATCTAATCTGACTTTCAAGCGGAATATCACTATTAGTTTCCTGAACCTAAGTAATCCACTCGCCGAGGTAGATCAGTTTTTGCGTGCTTTTAAATATTTAAATTGAGAAATTACAAATTTATGATCCTAAATCCAACACAACTTATGAGGTAGAATTACCATCGGAGATGATAAATAACGCAAAATCAGCTATAATTAAACTTACACTATGTATTAATAATACTATAATTAAAATTATAACTTCAATGTTAAATATTTCATATGCCATGAACATTTAAAACATAAACGAAAAACAGAGCTAAAGTGAATCAAAATGGAATTGCATTTGCACTGAATAAGTGAACTGATTCAACTAATCTATCTGAACAGAACCAACTGATCTAAACCAACTGATTTGAGCCGAATAGCAAAAGGAATACCAATTTAGTATAATAGGCGAATGAACGATTGTGGTTCGCAGAACTCGAATTCAAGTCTCGTCGACACAAATTCTTTGTAATAGCTAATTAACTATTTTTTGTTATGAAAAAAATATTGTTTGTTAATAATTGTCGGCAATAGAATCACACATTCCACATGCTAACAATTTTGCAACCACTAGTTGCAATATTGCAGCAAATATAGTTTGTTTACTAGTTGTAAAAATAAATCCTACACCTTGAGTTTGAAAGATCAAAGTCTACATATATTAGCACACCGTTCAGGTGTGACAATCTTAAGCCGGATTCAGGTTCACGTAACGTAACTTAACTTATCCGTAATTTAATTGAAAACTGATATTTCACAGTTGCCGAAACGTCAAACGTAATATAAGTTTTCGCATCACCGTTCACATAGGGTAAATGGGGGAAAGATGAATCGGTAGGAAAGATAGATAGGCAGATAGAAAGATTTTGGTTTTAAAAGTACATTAGAGTGATATCTATCATAGGGAATGTTCATTTTGTTGTTTGTAAGCAGTCTAAATAGTTGCTTGAAGATTCATGCAGTCGATACTGAATAATCCAAGGTTTAGATATTTTTTTTTATACCTTATATACACAAATAGTTAATTACTACTTTGGTACGTTTAAACTAATTATTTATGTACATTCTTTATTAAAATGTGCATAAGACTTAACGTAACCTAAAAATGTGGTTATGTTTGTACACAGTTATAAGTAATTTAGAGTCCTTAACTTCTGCTCTGAGGACAGATGGATCATCTGTGCTGAGGAGAGATGAACCAGAGTATTTTTATTGTTAGAAATATCAATTCAACCAATAAAAAGGAAAAAACCATACGCACCTACAAAGGTAGACAATCTACTTGCTATTCCATGATTTCGGAAGAACTTTTTTAAAATGGTTAATCAGATGGTGATGATAATAAAGAAGCTGAAGATATGAAAACGAATATGCGGATGCAAAGAAAATTATTTAAAAAAACGATAAAGAAGGATGATTGGATAAAATGTGTAATTTGTGGTCGCTCTGTGAATGAACAATATTTGACAATTTGTTAACCAGTTCTTTTCATAGCTTTGATCCTTCTTACCTATATAGTGGAGGAGAGTTGGACTTTTTTGAACCAGAATAAAATATTTTTTGTAGTTTTCGGAACATAGTTCAATTTTTTTCATATACATTTGGTCGTCCAGCAACGAAAAAAAATGAACTATCAAAAGTTGTAAATAAAGAAATGTCAAGTGGCATACATTTTTAAAAATACTTTAACATTATTTGAAGTTAATTCCTGCTAGTGACGCGAAAAATATAATAAGCGACTCGAAATGTAAGTACCTACAACTATTCTCGCCGTACAGTAACATGAAGTTCGGTTCCACAAGATTGGCCTCAGTTTAAACCTCCTCGAACCTAAAACGTTATAATGTACTTTCATTCCTTTTAGCTCAAATAATTAAGACATTTGATAGATAGGTCTGACCAAGTTCCGACATCAACCGAAGTATTCCGATCACGCAGTAACTTACAATAAATTTGGTTATATCAAAAGTT